>CM031702.1:6070000-7270000 GCA_018466805.1 Hippocampus abdominalis | reverse complement strand
GCATGAAAACCATCGTGATGACCCGGCGTGATTTGATCTAGCCACCAAAGGCTTAATAATTTTGAAGTCTTGTTTTATTGACAGTACTTTTTTTTTCCAATCATTCAAATTTGGCAGTGCTGTTCAAACAACTGCATTCCTCACACGTAAGTTTTTCCGTATTTCACGTGGCTAACTTGTGTAAATAATTGTTTCTCGGTCCGCAAGAAGAGCTGGTGGCACAGCAGCGGTAGTGGTGAGCTATTTTCGGAGGGGCTATCAGCAGCTCAGTGGCATACTGCAGGTCTGAGCGACAGGACAAGTGTTGCGCTCGAGCCGTCCCTCGCTCATTTGGGGAAAGGCATTCCTCGGTGTAAGCGGACCTCCCTCCCATCATACCCTTAGCCAGGACGGTCGGGGCGGGGTGCACCTCACTGTGTGTGAATGTTTGCGTGCATGTATGTTCAGGTATGAGCGTCGTCCTCTGGGCAGGACTTAGAAAAACGTCAGAGCCCGGACAGCGTGACAGGCAAAGTGTAGATTGGAGTGTTTGAGGGGGGCCCTTACTGCTCACCATGGGGCCAAGGCATTGAGGGCCCCCATCCAAGCAAAGAAAAAACAGAAACAACGGGGTGATATCCAGGAAAAAGAAGATACGTTAAAAAGCCAGGTCAAAAAGAGAACCAGAATGGTTGCAGAGGAAGTTTTGATTACATTGTCCGGTGGAGCGCCGTGGGGCTTCCGTCTGCAGGGTGGCGTGGACCACCAGAAACCACTTCAGGTGGCCAAGGTAAGACGAAGCACTCGGTAGGACAGTTGTCATTTTCAAAAGTTGATATTTTAGGATTTGAGAGTGAAAATCGGAATTGTGTAGGACTATTTAGGGGTCATAATAATACTACCTTCCATCCCAGACTCATTTGGGGCCTGACTATGACAATATGAGCTATGCACGCATGCTAAACAAATACAGTATATATCAACCATTTAAATTTCAAATTAAAATGGAAACACTGGTCACCTCGTCCACTAAGACTCGTCAATCAAACTGCAGAAAAAGTAGAGAGAACACATGACCTTGGTGGGTATTTATCAATGACTTTGTCCACATTTAATGGGTAAGGTCGTGGTTTATGATTCAGGTGAAGCTCTTACCAACTGTCAATGCGTTTTCATTGTATAGGGTGGACATGCCATTGGCACTAAAATCATTCCGCTCGAGTTCAAGCTGTCCCGTTATTTGAGATTTATATGGAAACACTTTCATCCCTGCAGTAAAGTCAGGATTAAGATGCCGCGTGGTGTGATGATTCCAGGTCATCGCAACCATTGTGGTCTTCTGCCTCCTTAAATGTGACTTTTTTTTTTTAGCTTCAAAGTGACATTTACCTACATTGTATACCAAAAGGCCCACAAACAAAACAGCAAAGCCAACCATTTGTTATCGTTTATCAGGACTCAATCCCAGACATCATCCGTCACAAGAGCTGAATGACATCTATTTAGGCTTTTATGCCGACAAATGATTCAACGAGAACATGATTTTTATCATGTGTTGACCGACCAGGTTTCTATTTTGGTCAAGAAGTGGTGGGTGATGGTGAGCCAGGGTGTGTGTGTGTGTTCAGTTTAGTGCATAAAAAACAAGTGCACTTTGTACTTGCTATTCTCAGTATAAAACTGCTTTAAGAAGGGCAAAAAGTTCAGTCTATGGATTTCAGATGAGATTTCAGGATGAAGCTAAAACACACTACAACCTTTACAGGTGAACTTATTTTGACCTCCTCTAAACTTTTGAATGTGCAGCTGTTTAGTAATTTATTTATTTTTTGCTCAAATTAATATTCACAAACAAGGAGCTCGCTGAAGAGGCAAAATTCCCAATAATAGCTATAAAACTGTTGAATTCATGACTCGACCAAATCTGGGTTCAATTTGAATTAGCATTAGCCTCTGATTTTGGGAGGGAGGGGGTGAAGCCAGCCTACATTAGTGCTGGTCCCAAGCCCGGGTAAATAGGTAAGGTTGGGTTCTGGAAGGATATCCACCCATAAACCCTATGCCAAAACTTACGAGGAAACGAGCCTTGAAATTGGGAGGTCACTCGTATCATCCAAATATGTGAGCCCTGGAAAGGGAAAACCTGTAAGGAAGAAGAAAAAAAAGAATTACTACCGCTGGTATTGAAATAGACGTCTTAATCGTGTTGTTCATCCTCCGACATCGTGAGACCAAAGTAACACATAACAACTGATCAACAGCATCTTGCCATTACAAGGCTTCAAACAGAAAATGGCCACTGATCTTAAACTGTCACAGAGCTGGTCACTCCAGACTGCCCCTAAATGGTCACGCTTTGCCCCTAAAATTTGAGAACATGGGAGTACCAGAAAAGTTGCCGAAATGCACAAATGAGGTGGTTTGCCAGCCCACATCAACTCCAAATGAAGAGAAAAGGAGACAAACACTAAAGAAGAAGAAGAAGACAGGCTAATGAGTTTTAGAAGTGTGATTGAATGAAGCTACAGGTTTCACAAAACGCTTGTAAGCAATGAACAACGGCAAAGAAGATAATTTTTAGTGCTAACATGCTCCTGATGAAGTCCCGAGGAAGACAAATCCTGATCATGGGTCTGATTCATTTGTGAAGAGAGCAAATTCTGTTTTGGGGATGGCTGGCTGCCCAAGTTTAGACATCTGAGGTATTTCAGGGAAACAAATTCAATGTACGGTACTTCAAATTCTGCTGTCCATACTCACAACATGCGTGGTCACGAAATTTGCTGATAATACTGTAGTTTCACAATTCACACACAGTTTCAGTTTTATCAGTAATACACAGCAAGTGAAAGGAAATGTGAATCTTTACGGTGCAAGTGAATTTACAGTCTAACGGTGGCAAGTGGTGGAGTTTTTGTTTTGTTTTTTACACTGCCACAGTGCTTCTTCTGTTTACATCATGGCTGACCCGGATGAGCGTCACAGACAGGCAGAGGCCTGGCAAGAGCAGTAGGAGACAAGGCAGTTTTGAGAGAAAAACTACATTACAAAAATATGAATTATGACATTGGCCCTGAAATTATGTGTCAACCGATTTGGTCGTCGATGTAGTCGTGACTCGTCGACTAATCTTGGCAGCCATAGCTCCGAGTTTATAAAAATAAATAAAACGTCTGGATGCACTCCTACAACCTACGTCTTTATCTAGATGACTTAGTTGTAGTGTTTATACCCAAGGACAGGGACACCAAATCACCTTTACGGCAAAGGACAGCTGCTCCCATTCCTAAATCAGCGTGCTCGTTCACCCCTGAGAGCAGCAGGGGAGGCATGGCCACGTCGGACGTCATATACACCAACAGGTGGAAGAGCTCTGACACTTTGGAGTTTTGGGAGCGCTGAGTTCGCGCCTGTGGACCGGTGCCTGTGCGCGCTTGAGTGTTTATTTATGAGTGAGCATGTATTTCTGTACCAGCGGCGTGCTCCCGTCCGTGTATGCATATGTGTTTGTGGGCTTGTAAGGGTATCAAGAACTGTTACGCTTTTTGACCGCAAGGTGACTGAATGAATCATTGATATTATGCACCACAAGCAGCCCACTTTGAAAAAGGCTTTGCTAAATGAGGATGTGCGATTGCCTTACGTATCAACTAGAATAGCTGAGGAGAAAACTAATTAAGTTGACTCAGGCGATTCTTTTTTTAAGTCGAAAGGTATAGTCAGGGCAGTCAATACTGTGTCCTGTGCTAGCGACACTGCACTGACTTGGTTTGAATACATAATACTGGTCAACAACGAATTTTAATCAGAATGCCTCAATGTGTTTTTGGCGCTGACTAATAAATAACTTTTTTTACCTATAAAAATTGGCAGATTCCAATAATGCTATGATGCAGAGTCACCTCATGATGGGGGCTCAAAAGACTACTGCATTTATATTCAAGGAAATGCGCATACCCCATTAACATAAAAAATAAAATGACAAAAATGGACATACATGTTTTTCAAAGGACAACGGCAATATTTTTGGTGGCTAAGCAATATTGTATGACTTGACTTATGAGTTGCAGAGCCCGAGCAATGACATAACTACACTTTCTTGAAATTTAACGGCGACTCGTCTTTACTTGCTTCATTTATGCCACAGTAACTTCAAACTTGCTTAAAACTTGAAGGTTAAGACTTGAGATATTTGTTCATAATGGGGCTCACTGACATGGTTTGTATTGGACCTGAGACACTTTTGGAGAGGCACACTGCCACGGCCCTGACAGACCTCGGGCACAAATAGCAAAGCTTCAAATGTGAAGTGTGTATGAGTGTCTCCACTTGAGCGGCAACATGTGGAATATGTTCACAGCAAGGCAATGCTGTCAGGGAATAGGCCTACCGCAGATACACGACACAAACATTGTCATGTACGCTTTACAGTTGATCGGCCTAACCATTGAGTTGTGAAGCCGGCGAAACATTAGTTTGCTTGTTACAACGGCAACTGTCAGTGCGTAGGCAGAGAAGCACAACATTAAACTCCAACTCACTTTGACAGTTTCTTGAAATTAAGATGCCACAAACGCTCACTTGCATTCCTCGACACAAGCGACTCCTTTTGTTGTTTTGGATGACTGCATTTCTTCCTATCTGTTCCAATGTAGGTTCGCAAACGTAGCAAGGCATGCAGAGCCGGTTTGAAGGAGACTGATGAGCTGGTGTCCATCAATGACCAGCCATGTGATGAGTTATCCCATGCCCAGGCTATGATCCTCATAGACGCTTCCCAGGGGATATTACACATCCGTGTTAAAAGGTGAGAACAAAAGGATTACGTTAGTTCACCTATTATAAGAAGCAGTGGTGGGAGAATAATAATAATAATAATAATATTTTATTTATAAGCGCCTTTCAAGACACCCAAGGACACTTTACAATCAGAAAATGTCACATACAGTTGTCTTTCCCGCAATCATATCAACAAACAATTATTGAAGCCAAATGTAATATTTTTCAGAGCTCCCTCAGTGATGCTTGCCTCTGTACACTGTACCATAAAGTAGTTGACTGACAGTTGCCAGGTTCACGCACATTACACAAAAAACAAACAAACTTTTCTTTCAAAAATAAAACACGTCTGCAATTTTGAAATGCAGATTTTCAGGCATGCAAGTCTTGTAGTTCAATTCTAAGTCAAGTCTCATGAATGTTAAGTCATTCAAGTCGAGTCTTTTGTAAATTTCAGACAAGCACGTTCCAAAACTGGCATATCAAAACTGACTTGAGTACCCAAAATGATGGTGTTTCAAATGATAAAACAAAGTCTAAACCTTCCAACTTGCAGAGTACCTGCTGGGTTTCAGTCTGTGGTGCTTGTGACTCGTGCCCCTTCTCCTCGCATCGACAAGGAGTACCGTGCTTCCCTGCAGACCCTGTCACCCACAGACCTACACCAAGCACCTGTCCGAGAGGTGCACCGTAGCCGATCTTCCCTAACCAGCGGCTTGACTTCACCGCCCGGTAGTGAGGCCTACTATGGCGAGACCGATAGCGACGCAGACGTGGCGGGCTACGAGAGGCAGCGGCGTCAGAAACGACGCAGCCCCAATTCCAACACGGGTAAACCGACGGGACGGACCTCTCCTGAGGGTGGGGAGACTTCGGAGATGAGTGGCTATGACAGCGCCCCAGATGCACAGGCTTACCCAAATTTGTCAAAAGGACATGGGGGAGGCGAAACTGGGGGGCTGCCTGGGGTTGCACGAAGGGAAGTAATTTACCAGCCCCCAGCTCCAGGATTGTGGTCCTCCCAGACATCAACTGAGACATCTTCCATCATCTCGTCAGCAGACGACCAGGGGCCACGGGATGGAGAGCAGGAGTACTTCCTGGAGCTTGCCAACGTGCCGCTGGTATCCCCCGAGAGGGCAAAGGAGGCAATGATGCTGCGCTCTCGCAACCAGCTTGTGCCCATGGTGGGCCCTGTGAATAACCCCGTCGACGAGGAACTTACAACGACCTACATGGAAAAGGCCAAGCAAGCCAGTAAGTTCAGTTGTCGATAAATATTCTCATTGGTATACCACTAAGCAGAGCGTTTCCATTTCTTAACCACCAGTTTTCTGCACAAAGTTCAGGGAGCAGTCTTTGGTCTAGTTCTCTAGTACATACATAAGGATTTTTCAAATCCTAAAAGATTGTTACTGTTACAGACCCCTCCCTTAAAAAAAAAAAGACTATAAACAGTTTTGAAAAACACACACATAGCATTCTGTACCACCACCAAACTAGAAACAAGTCTGCAGTGCAGAAATATCAGTTGATCATACGTGAGCTAAAAAAATAAAGACCTTCCTCAAGTGTTTCTGAAGGGACCATAAGGACTGCTGTAGAATGGCGATGTAATAATAAAAGACTAACTTGGGAAAATAGTTGTCATCTGGGGAACCCCCTTTTATACAAAAAAAAAACCAAACATCAGGTAGGACATGTTTTTATTCACTGCCCTTGCACGTCACAATTCAGAGTCATGACTCAAGAGTCATCTGCTTTCTCCACGCACGTTAAGATTTTTGGTCGTAAATATTTTCAAAATTAAAATTTTCAGTTTGATTGATTTCAGACCCTGGTATCAAATAACAAAGTACAACAAGGAAATACCGGTAGGGCTCATGTCATACCTAGAAGTAAAGTGCAGTTAGGGCATGTTGTCTCACCTCCATTCACCTCCTAAACAGCAACTTTGCAACTTTCCGCCAGCTTGAACATATATTAACTAACTCACAGATTTACCCTTCAGTCCAGCTAATGTGAGAAGCTTAAGGCTTGCCTGGAATTTTTTCCAGGAGTGCTACTGTGGCAGAAGATGAGGTGATTGATGGCTGTTAAGCCCTGCCATTCAAGATGGGTTTATATGATGACCTCAGAAAGAATTCAGAGATGTCTGACCTTTACTGCTGCATATAAAGTATTAACACATATTGTTGTCATCAAATCTTAAAACCGTAATATGTGTCCAATGTATATTTAAATAGGATACACAGATTGATTGTATGTTTATTTTGTGCAATCAAAAACAATCATGACTAATAGTTGTGGATATTCCATTCGACAGAGCTTAACCGAGGAGATACGCCACAGGACAAGCATGTAAAGGAAGCCAGAAGCAAGTGTAGAACAATTGCATCGCTACTGACGGCCGCTCCTAATCCTCACTCCAAAGGGGTGTTGATGTTCAAGAAAAGGCGGCAGCGCTCCAAGAAGTATACCCTCACGAGCTTTGGAAGTGTGGATGAGGATCAGTGCCTGGACTCGCAAGAAGAAGACGGGGTGTTACATGGTAGCGACTCAGAATTTGAAGAAGAGGGCTTTTCGGCTGCTCCTGACCCAACTTGGGATAGTGACTACTTGGATATGCTTGAGAAAAGGGCAACTGCGGGTGTCGAGGGTCGTGGGGATGGGGAAGAGGATGCTCCAAGTCCGGGCTTGGATGCCACCACAGGGAAAGGTGCCCAGCTCTTTGAACAGCAGAGGAAAAGGGCTGCTGAGCATGCCAAAAAGGCAGAGGCGATACAGTCTCAGGCAGCCCAACAGGCTATAAATGAGCAAGCCCAGATGTTTTACCCAGACAGTCAAGGGTATACACCCATGCAGCAAGATGTATACCAAGTGCAACCAAGCTTTAACATGTCTAATGTAGATCTATCCCAGGCCACAGGTGGAACAGCTAAAATGGGTATGCAAGGGGGACCCAGGCCAGCCATCGACTCTGTGTATATGATCACTGGCAATACACCACTAGCTGAAACATCCAGAACAGAAGCACCTGCCAGTAATGTTCTCAACAGAACTGCACGTCCTTTTACACCTGGCTTCATTACAATCCGGGCTGCAACAGCTCCGGTAGCATTCAATCCATCAGCCACAAAGACAAACCAGCGACCTACCTCAGCAGCTGCTGTTCCACCGCCATTTTCCACCGTTCCAGAGCAGGCTATTAATGCTACATCAGTGATGTTACAGCTGTCCCCTGGTCCTGCAAGCTCCTCTAAAGCTTTTGCTCCTGTAACTCACACAGCCGGGGCTTCTGTCATCCTAAACCCTTTGACCAGTTCCTCTTTTGTAGAGACGTCACACACAGCGCAACAGATGACTGCTGCTTATCCAGTTCAATATGTTAATGTGCCTCCTGTGCCTCCAGCTCCACCACAGCCCATGTTTTCTGCTCCATCACAGACCATAGTTTCAGCTTCACCACATGTGGTATCAGGTCCACCACAGCACATACTGTCAGCTACACCACAGTTCAAGGCTTCAGCTCCTATTCCTCCAATATCTCAAATTCCTGGTTCAATTCAAAGAGTTGCACTTTGCCCCCCAGTTGTGCCAGTAGCTCCTCCATGCCCAACTCAAATTCCCATGACACCTGTAGCAACAGTGTCCATGGTCTCTGAGCCAGAAGCGATAGCTGCAACCCCAGTTTCTGGTCAAGGAGGTCGTTCAGGAATCTTACTCGAGTCTCGACGCCGTGGTGGAAAACAGAAACCTATGTTCAATGTACCAGAAGTCAAGAAGAATTCACCAAATCCTGAGCTGTTATCAATGGTGCATAATTTTGATGAGAGGGCCACAAATCCCAAGCACAGTCAACCATTCTCTGAAGATTTTTATGATGCTGCGCAGGAGACAAGCAGTACAGTGATCGGCATAGGGAAGATGCCGCCCCCGGTAGCACCAAAGCCTCGGGTTCTGCAGGAGGCCCCACAGATCATTCAAGCAGGGGGTAAGGGGGCTGAGCTCTTTGTCCGCAGACAGAACCGCATGGGTATGTATGTAATGGATGCCCCTCCACCGACCCACTACCAAGACGAAGTGCCCTTGCATGGCACAGCACAACCCCTCCACACCTCCTCCATCCCCTCAAGTTCCTCTCAATGGAAATACTCCCCCAATGTGCGTGCCCCTCCACCCATTGGGTATAACCCACTCCTAGCTCCTTCTTTCCCCACAGGGCATCAGAGGAACATGAGCAAGCCAGGTAGTAAGAGTAGAGGTGGCTCACAGCGAGAAGGTATCCAAGCTCTGGATTTCATGAGAAGGCAGCCCTACCAGCTCAACTCTGCCATGTTTAACTACAGTGGAAGTGCTGCTCATCTCTCAGCCAGCCCTTCACACCACGAGACGAGGCACGGACACCAGACGGCAATGGTGGGCAGCTCATTAACCTCACCGAAGCAGATACCCGTAAAAACTGCTCGTGCCTATGAGATCAAGAGATTCTCAACACCAACACCTATGTCTGCTCCCACACTGGTCCCCAAAGTTCTTGCACCTCGCTCAGCCACCACCCTCGGAGAGCGTATAGATGACTCTGATATGACCACTCCACCGCCTAGTCTGACTGATCCAACCTCAGACGTCAAGTTGGCACGAGCCCCATTCAGAGAGTCAGTTTCACTTTCTTCCCAAATAGGTGGCTTGCCCAGCCTTCCAAAATTATCTGCCATGCCTCCGCCGAACCTTGTGCCTGGTGTAGCAGCACATTGCATTCCGGTGTCTTACAACACCGGACTACAGGCAGCCAAGCAGTTTCAAAGTGCTCCTGAGTTAAGTATTCTTTCTTCATTGCCCCCTCTCAAGTCCAACCCAGTTCAGGCACCCAAGCCACGTTTTGTTGCCAACAAGGGGGGTGTTCAGGCTCATGTGTGGAGACCTGGAGCAATTTAAACAATTGGAAACTAAGTCCTGGTGTGCTGTTCATTAACTCGTCCTTGTAATTACATTTGCTGCTAGTGTTGGTTTGTTTGTTTTCGCAAGGAATTAGGCAAACATCACGTCATATTTTAATATATTTATGGTTACTTGGTTTCGGGAAGGGATGTCCCCCCCCCCCCCCCCCCCATGAACAAGCAACCCTAAACACAATATCATATTAAACTCTATGGTTCAAGCTTTTAGACATAAACATGTTCATCCTTTTACTGTTGCTGATCATTCACATGTATCCTTAGATTAGTTACTATACTAACACTCAGTACATCATAAAGCAAACCATAGGCTTAATGCAAACACATTCTAATTTGAAATGCAAGATTTCAAATGGAATTTAATTTTTTTTAAACGCCTATGAGGTCATTATACATTACGGATTACTCTTGTGGCACTCTGGTATTAATTCCACTCATAGTCCCAGCTAACAATGTGCACTTACTTTACGTTACAGTGTATTAGCCGTGTACAGCTTCTTAATAAAACAATGGCACAGCTGATAAGTGTGGTCTTTGCAAATATATGTAACTCATACATTTTATTTAATTAAATAACACAGATGAACAAGTGTGTATTTTGTTGATTTCATATAAAGTTATGCAAGAGAAGGGATGACTGACTAAGAGCATTAAGAAAAGGATTTAATGATACGAGAGAGGCTGTGGAGAGGTGGAAATGATCAGTAGGATAATAATAGGACAGACAACTGAATGTGTTCAGCGATTAAAATATACACATGAAGAATTTAATCCTATTTTTGTTGGTACGTAAGATTTTAAATTAAATTGTTCAAGTCGTGAACACTCAAAGCCTGAAGATGTTAATAAAGGGTGATTAGGAAGGATCAGGATAGAGATTCGATGGCACTGAGATGTGTTTTTCCTTTAAAAATAAAGCTTGAAGAAATAAGAAGATAGAGTTTAGATTAGAAGTTATACTTTGGCTATTTTCTACAGTATGGATGATGTTTAGGCTGCAAAATGGCATTTGGGGATATTACGGTGTAAAGTGTGAAAATTACAAATGTGTCTGCATATTGAAATGTGTGGAGATGTTTATATTTCCAATAAAAGGAGATGAATAAAATTAGATCTGAAAAGCACTACTTGTCTGACATGTCTGGTTTCATACTGCCCCCACTTGTTCATTATAGAGATAGACAGATGTTTTCCAGGCCGATACCGATTCATACTCAAGGAGGCTGATGACCGATAGTTGGAGCCAATATTTGCAACAAAAAGTAAAATATTTATGTAAAAAATTTGAATATAAACACCAAAACTTCATTTAAATGCCTTTCAGTATGTTTAGTAGACAGCTTTTCAAATTTGCAACATGTTCAAGTTCTTATTTCTTGATCTGATCTGAATATGTTCTCTTATCAGCTGGGAGATTTTTTTTAAAAAAAGGCTAATGCCAATAATCATCATAATGCCAAATATCGGTGCATCTATAGTTCACGCAACTATATTACAGTTCTGTATTTTAGTATAATACACTCATAGCTGCTCCTGCAATACATTTTAAATTCAAATTAAGGTTAGTTCGAAAATAGGGTACAAATAATACAAGGAATAACACAAATAATCAAGAAACAATATTGCTTAGGAACCTAAAGGAATTACATTTTTATGACACAATAACATTATTTCCTCATTCAGTCATGCGTTAATTTTGACTGCAGGTCTACTGTACTGTACTGTCAGAAGGAGTTTCAACTCCCACCTCCGACAGAGCTTTTCCCATGTCCTGGGGGAGGCGGGGGACATTGAGTCCGAATGGACCATGTTCCGTGCCTCTATTGTTGAGGCGGCCAATCTGAGTTGTGGCCGTAAGGTGGTTGGTGCCTGTCGTGGCGGCAACCCCCGTACTCGCTGGTGGACACCAGCAGTAAGGGATGCCGTCAAGCTGAAGAAGGAGTCCTATCGGGCCTTTATGGCCTGTGGGACACCAGAGGCAGCTGACAGGTATCGACTGGCCAAGCGGAATGCAGCTTCGGTGGTCGTCGAAGCAAAAACTCGGGCATGGGAAGAGTTCGGTGAGGCCATGGAAGCCGACTTCCGGACGGCTTCGAGGAAATTCTGGTCCACCATCCGACGTCTCAGGAGGGGGAAGCAGTGCACCACTAACACTGTGTACAGTGGGGATGGGGCACTGTTGACCTCGACTCGGGACGTTGTGAGCCGGTGGGCGGAGTACTTCGAAGACCTCCTCAACTCCACCAGCACGCCTTCCTTGGAGGAAGCAGAGTCTGGGGACTCTGAGGTGGGCTCTCCTATCTCTGTGGTTGAAGTCACCGATGTGGTTAAAAAGCTCCTCGGTGGCAAGGCCCCAGGGGTGGATGAGATCCGCCCGGAGTTCCTCAAGGCTCTGGATGTTGTGGGGCTGTCCTGGTTGACACGCCTCTGCAACATCGCGTGGTCAGCGGGGAGAGTGCCTCTGGATTGGCAGACCGGGGTGGTGGTCCCTCTTTTTAAAAAGGGGGACCGGAGGGTGTGTTCCAACTACAGAGGGATCACACTCCTCAGCCTCCCTGGTAAGGTCTATTCAGGGTGCTGGAGAGGAGGGTCCGTCAGGAAGTCGAGCCTCAGATTGAGGAGGAGCAGTGTGGTTTTCGTCCCGGCCGTGGAACAGTGGACCAGCTCTACACCCTTAGCAGGGTCCTCGAGGGTATGTGGGAATTCGCCCAACCGGTCTACATGTGTTTTGTGGACTTGGAGAAGGCGTTTGACCGTGTCCCTCGGGGAGTTCTGTGGGGGTGCTTCGGGAGTATGGGGTACCGAGCCCATTGATACGGGCTGTTCGGTCCCTATACTGCCGAGGTCAGAGTTTGGTTCGCATTGCCGGCAATAAGTCGGAATCGTTTCCAGTGAGGGTTGGACTCCGCCAAGGCTGCCCTTTGTCGCCGATTCTGTTCATTACCTTTATGGACAGAATTTCTAGGCGCAGCCGAAGCGTTGAGGGGGTCTGTTTTGGTAGCCTCAGTATTGCATCTCTGCTTTTTGCAGATGATGTGGTACTGTTGGCTCCTTCAAACAGGGCTCTCCAACTCTCACTGGAGCGTTTCGCAGCCGAGTGTGAAGCGGTTGGGATGAAAATTAGCACCTCCAAATCTGAAACCATGGTCCTCAGTCGGAAAAGGGTGGAGTGCCCACTCCGGGTCGGGGAGGAGATCTTGCCCCAAGTGGAGGAGTTTAAGTATCTTGGGGTCTTGTTCACGAATGAGGGCAGGAGGGAGCGAGAGATCGACAGGCGGATCGGTGCAGCGTCTGCTGTGATGCGGACGTTGCATCGGTCTGTCGTGGTAAAGAAGGAGCTGAGCCAAAGGGCGAAGCTCTCAATTTACCGGTCGATCTACGTTCCAACCCTCATCTATGGTCACGAGCTATGGGTCGTGACCGAAAGAACGAGATCCCGGATACAAGCGGCCGAAATGAGTTTTCTCCGCAGGGTGTCCGGGCTCTCCCTTAGAGATAAGGTGAGAAGCTCGGTCATCCGGGAGGGGCTCAGAGTCGACCCGCTTCTCCTCCACATCGAGAGGAGCCAGATGAGGTGGCTTGGGCATCTGATTCGGATGCCTCCTGAACGCCTCCCTGGTGAGGTGTTCCGGGCATGTCCCACCGGGAGGAGACCCCGAGGACGACCCAGGACACGCTGGAGAGACTATGTCACCCAGCTGGCCTGGGAACGCCTCGGTATCCCCCGGGGAGAGCTGGAAGAAGTAGCTAGGGAGAGGGAAGTCTGGGCTTCCCTGCTAAAGCTGCTGCCCCCGCGACCCGGCCCCGGATAAGCGGTAGAAGATGGATGGATGGATGGATGGTCTACTGTATATTCATAGTTTGGCTCGAACTGAAAAATATCTGTGATTTTCAGTTTTTTCTATGACTGGGTGGTGCTGGAAAAAGCATCTGCATTTTCTTGGGGGGTCACTTGGTGGCGCTGGAGTATTGCAGTGTGTAGTCTGGGGGCACATATGGAAGGATACTTCCAGTCTCAAGGTTTGAGATACAATTAAATTGACAAATAAATACAATTTAATTATCTAAATTTAGTGTATGTGTCGGGAGGGGGGGGGGGTGCAGGGCTCTTGGAAATGCTTGCTGGGCTCAATTAACGAATGGAGCAGGCGATACTTTGCCCACTCCTGGTCGATAGACATGTCAGGTGTAGTGTGTCTGACGCTCACTTTGTTACACAAACAGCCCCAGAGTCACTCCAACACACATATGCTTAACCTCACACCTGCACAGTGTACATGTGTGCATTTGCACTTGCCCCCACTTTCCTCTCACACTGTGTGCAGCCTAAAGACACCCTTGTGGTCTCTTGAGGGAATCTTGTAACTGATGAGGCTTCCCTGCGTTCCTGCTGCTAAATATACGCTCCACAACCATCTGGGAGAATCATTTTGTTCCCTTAATATCCCCATCAGCACTTTAAGCTGGCCAAATGACTGACCCCCAAATCCCACCCGCCCCTCCATGCCTTAGCAACTCCTGCATCCCTATTCATACTCCTCAAAATCCACCTCCACCACACCGCTGCCACCCGGAGCCACAGCCTGGAAGAGACGACCTGCCATTTGAGTGTAGGGTGGGTGTCGTGCTGACCCCTGAACCGGGATTCACTAGACGTACGCTTTTGGGGAATCTGTCAATTCGGGATCTTGGGTCTCTTATTTCTCTGGATTATTAAAAAACAACAACAACACACAGGTGAGTTTTAGTCAGATGACACCTTTGATTAAAATCTGCAAAACAGCTACTTGAGGTAGACGTGTGTGGAATGTTCCAAATGACCCTTTTTGGAGGAATTAGGAAATAGTGACAATTATTCATTTTTGCAATGCTGCAAAACTTTTACTGAGAAGGCTTTTGAATGATTTTTATTTGATTAATCTGACTTGAATGATCTGCTTGCATCTTCAAAAAGACCAAAGGAATGGGGCCGTGCATTGGCCCTCCCACTCTGGGCACCGCATAGATGTAATATGCCGTCACCAAACCCAGAAAAGGAGGGTGTTAAACCTGAGAAGCTGCACTTAATCATCTTTAAGAATTTCAAACTATACCCTCAAATGTATTTCACAAACGCTGGATTGAGTCGTATTTGTATTCCGTAAGGTATTGAAAATAAGGATTACATTGCGGGTGTGTTTTTGTGTGCTGACGGATTGTATCAGACTCGTCGATGGTCAAATGACACCTTTACTCGTCGCTCAATGTCTTGGCTAGGGATGGCTACATTAAAAATAGCCTTGTGGGTTGTGTTACAGTCACGCAATGTGATGTTTTTCCTTTTAATGAGAGGGCTACTCGACATGTTTGAGAACTGGAGGTGCTTATGGCCATCTAACAAGAAAAAAAAAAAAAGAGGGGGTGGGGGTGAGGGCTGGGGGGTAACAACCCAAACAAAAACAAACTATAAATAACTGGAACATTGAGGAAGGAAGATTTTGATCTCACCAATTTTTGACAATTCAACTTTGGAGGTTCCACTGTACTGCAATTGAAAAATTCGTGGCAACTGTTATTTCCAGGGGTCCTTCAAAACCAAACTTGTCAAAGGGATTTCTCGTAATGAGCTCAAACAAACTTGAGCTTTGATCATTGCATGTGGATGGAATATAAGACACATTAACACCATCCAACACAAAACTCTGACAAAGCTCATCGAATCCAAATGATGATCCCCAACATTAAGAGATTCTTTGGTTCCCCGACTGTCCAAATCAACATTGCTCTAAACTTGTCACCCCCCACAGCCATGCCTGCAAGAACACCCACCCCAATGATCAAGAGGAGAAAGCCCACCAAAGTCATCGTTGACATATCAAATATCTCTCAGGATGGTAAGTCTGAGAATGTTTACTACGAACGACCAAACTTGACAAGACCACTATGACATCAAGTTGGCGATTTAATCTGATGAACGAATTTCTCTAGATTACGAGCCCCTGGTGAAGATATCCGAGTTTCACTTGGGAAGAAAGATTGGCACGCCAAGGGACATCATGCTGGAGGAGTTGTCGCTACTCAAGAACAAAGGCTCCAAGATGTTCAAGATGAGGCAGCAGCGGGTGGACAAGTTCATCTACGAGAACAACCCCGACATGTTCTATGGCGACTCCATGGTAGCCTACAGCGGATGGTCCGACGTGCAACGGGTTTAATCAGCACATAATAGTGTTTCGTTTGATCTGGCTTCCTTTTAGGACGAGTTGCAAAAGTTTGTCCCGACAGAAGGCGGTCAGATGGGCAGCCAAACAATACATCTGGGCGGGTATCTCCTCAGCAAGGATACCAGTCAACAGCATTATGGAGGGATGATGTATGGGGGAAGGGCCTCCATGACTCCAAAGTCTGGGAGCAAGGGCGGAGAAGCTGGAGGAGCAGGAAGAGTCGGAGGAAGTGCGGGGGGACAAGGCGGAGGTCAGCATGGGAAAGATGGATTACATGGAGGGTCGGGTGAGGGATCCACACAAAAAGATTGGTAGGAAGGATTGCTGAAATCGCACCGATTTGTTCCAAGCTCTACGAAGGAGTGCTTTTTCAAGAGTCTTTGGGCCCTTCAAGGCCAATGTACCACTATAATTCATCCATCCAGCCACCGCCCTAGAGAAAACTGCTCCAGACTTTCCAGTTTGTTCCTTTTTGTTCATAGATGGTGGAAAAGATGATGCATCGAAGAAGACGCACCCAAAAACCTACATATCACCATGGGAGAAGGCCATGAAGGGTGATGAAAGTTTGCTCGCCACCCTGAAAGGGTACATGCCCAGCCCTGTCCATCATATTGAACTGTGCAAGTACAAATGCTTCAACAGGTATTTATGTATTTTTTTTTTAAAGAAATCATAATAATATTACATCTGTTGAGTGTGATGTTTGGATAAAATGACTCCCGAATTATTTTATTCAGGAAAGAGTGTTTTATATAAATTGCTGTAAAAAAAAAAGAGCTATGTTAATTTGTGGAGTACCTGAGGGTTCTGTTCTTTGTTCTGTACACCAACAACTTCTTTCACAGGGAGATAACTGATAAAATTGGAGAATTTGAGCCATAGACAGCTGCCAATGCAGAACCCAGCAAAGCGGGATTTTGACAGCTTTAACAAGCATGTTATCTTGTGTTTTTCTGTGAATAAAACTGACACTCGCCCCTCACTGACAGGAGTGCCATGCCCTATGGCGGATTTGAAAAGGCCCTACAGTTCATGAAATTCCAAATGCCCGACACTCAGAAGAACAAAGTGGTAGTTTTGCCCACGCTGGAGCACGGGCACAACCTCAAGCTGCGACCTTCCTTTAACCGCACGCCCATAGGCTGGGTGGGCAGCAGCGAGCCCTGTAGCATCCATGTGGAGCTGGACGGCATGCCCTATGACGGCGAGACCGAGGAGCTCTGAAGAAGCTGTTACCGTCGCCCACTAAGCGCAGGCAGACAAAAGCCTAACATGCAAATACATGCTGGCATGCACAGACACGCTAGATGAGCTTACAACTGCTGCTTTTTGTGATGGCCCACATGTGGTAATGTTCATGCCCGGAGAGGCAAAAGAACAAAACGTATATGGTCTTGAGAGAATAAACAATGGCGATATTTTGGAAAACATATAAAGGGATAGACTCACTTCATCACATATCAATTGTGTCTGCATGCCAACAATGATTGATAGAAACAAGCACCTGTTTGTGTTTTGGTTCATATGACCTCGTCCTAGGCTCATCGAAGTGAAGTTACAATTGTTGACGAGAAATAAACCCCTTTTTAAAAGTGCAGCACTTACTTTATTCTATAACTCATAAGGATTGTGGAAAGAGATCTAAAAAAAAAAGAACAAAGAATGTGTAAATATAGACGAAAAATGTAGTGAAGTGCTCCAAACACGTTCTTCATTCGTTTTTGCAGCATCTCCATTACTTGAAAATTCTCATGAAGAAATGACTTTTTTAAACACAAAGAGGAAAAAGAAATGTAGGAAACTAAATTAAGAACTTGGCAGAAAAATATCCAACTACAGGTATGTGAAAAATCATTTTCAGCAACTCCCCTGTTTTTAAAGGTAAGAAGTAAAACGGGCAAATATATTTTTTTTATATCAGCAATGGTACAGTATTTGTACTTCATCACTACTTCCCACAACCGCCCACAATTTGCTCTTGTGGACATGATAACCACTGAGCGCTGAATAAGAAATACACACATTAGTTAAATTATTGTACTGTTTACTGTATATCTCGAAGACAAAATTAATTCAAGAACTTACTGGACACGGTCAAGTGACGAGTCATCCCGGGCTGGAGGGGGCGACCATTTTGACGAAGGACAAGCTTGAAGCAAACTGGAAGAAGAGAAGAAGGCGGATGTGAGTCCGTGGGGTTTGTCCCACTTTTTATGTGTGCTTGCTGAAGTTATATTTGAACCATACACTCGCTGTGGTGGAGCGCGGACTGGCTCGAGGACAACAAAATGGACCGCCACTTGACAGTTTTAGGTAACACGCCAAATAAACGTACGTTAAGTTAGCGACGACTGATATGCAAAACAATAATATGGGACACATGGACGTCACTATAATGACACGGCTGTGGGGAAAATAACCTCACACTCTCCTACAAACAGGTCCACTTGTAACATCTCATTTCTCAACAATACACTCACAACCGTGTATGTTAGTTTACTTCGTCCTCCGTAGACGTAACTCGTTTGCCGCGAACGTGACTGTCGTAAAGCGTTTGGCGTTACTTAGCAACCGTCAACAGCGTTCCCTCTTCGTCAGTGAAGTCACGATTAATAATAATTCGCACTAGTTAGTGAAATTTGTGTTCATTTTTTAAAACGGCGTGGGAGCATTGGAATGAATGCATTTTTTTCTGTATAAAAAGACAAAGGCAGAACTGCCCAAAGATATGTGTGCCAAGCTTGTGACATCACACAGTATTTGAAAAACTTTTAAGACAAAAAATATTGAGCAAAGGCTGTGAATATTTACACACAATAAATGGAAGGCCCATTTCAGCTTTTATATTTTCATAAATTTGCAATTCACAACTAAACGTGTTTTGCACAATGTATTGTAATGTCACAGGCCCGCTGTAGCGCAGCGATTACGACCAGATGACATACGTCCAGTCAGCGCCGCTGCCACGGACGGAGCTCCTTGTCTACTGGTTGTTGTCCTTTGGCTCCCATTTTTACTCTTTTTATGAACTTCACAGGTTCTCAAAAGGTAGGAGAATAATTGGAATTGCCTTCAGTTGTTGACAGTGCTTGGGAAATACAGTTTTACCAGCTCCTGTGTTTCAGAGCATGAAGCCGGATTGGATAGACAATTTCACCTGGAAAGGAGCCTCTTTAAGGGGTTCAAAAGGGTATGTTTTGAAAATGTTGACCATTACCTTCTTTAACTTGCAGTGTCCTCAGTAATTGTGGTCAAAAGTTGAAACATTGTACATACAGTAAATATGAAAAATCTGCATGTCCCTCTTAAAATAAACCAATAGACCAAAATAAATTACCGCATTTCAAAATGTTTCCATCATTGATGTGAGCCATAGCCTGTAAAAAATAGTACAAATAAATGCACGTTTCCACCATATTCAGCTTTATTAATATAGTATGTACCTTATATAGCAGTAACATGGCTCCTGTCTTGCATTTTCACTCACCGACTTTCTTTCCAAAATCATTTAAAGGCTCGTGATGGTATGTTGTCCTTGTGTTTTGGTCAGGATGTGTCAGACTTTGAGTGGACCTTCTGGACCGAGTGGGCAAAGAAGTCCTTGCTGTGGACTCTGATTGGACATGCTGTCATATCTCGATTCTGCAGCATCTTTTACCCACAGGTTGAGTGATTAAAGAGGACAGAGACGAAAAAACAGCACTATATATATGATGCCGATACTTTATAAAAACATACAGTAATGAGGTAATTGAACAGTTTGCTTGAATTAAATGGACATTGTGCTGCTCCTTGCGGTGTGAAAAGTGTGCCACCAGTTTTTAAGATCCATTGGGTTTTAAATTGTGATGGAAAATGCATAACATATTCAGTAAAGTAATTTTTATTTTTTGCCCTTTTGTCAACAGTTTCGGGTTGCGGCGCTCACAGTTTACGGCCTGTTTGCGGCCTGCAGTGTGTTGGGACTGAGAGGTGTGGCCGTGTTACTTCTCCATGTGGCTTTGTCTTTCTCTGTGGCGCAACTCAGAAGGCCCGCTCTATGTTGGACCTGCAACCTTCTGCTCCTCTGCTCTCTTCATGTGCGACCATTTCAAGACATTCAGGTGACGGTACCTCCCGATTGCAAACACAGATGAGTAGTAGAATTAAAATAATCCCGGTATGGTGCTTTTAATGACTATACAGTCAAACCTCGGTTTTCGTCCATAATCCGTTCCAGAAGGCTGTTCGAAAACCCTTCTGAACACGTCTGCTCACAATGGAAAGCAACACGAGGAAGCGTCACTTTCTTGTCTACCCGAGGAAGCGTCATTTCCTCGTGTAAGGAAGGCAGAGGAGTCAAATGGTGCATTCGAGTGCGCTCAGTTTGTCCGAGAACCGAAATTTGTTCGTCATCCGAGGCATAAAAAACTTGACATTTTTGGTCGAAAACCGAATTGGACGAGAACCGAGACGTTTGAAAACCGAGGTTTGACTATATTAATATTTAACATCAATCACAGATGCTGATCAAAAAAATACATTTAATGGACACAAGAGGGTGCAAGAGGCCAAGGCAAAATCTTGCAGACTTTTTTGTTGATTTGAGCAATATTTTTGGAATAAAAAAAGTGACATTTCATATATTTTTAATCTTAATTCACACCTTGATTACATGTGTCTTTTAAAACATTTTAATTTCAATTGCAGAGAAACTATAACCAATCATACACTCCCATTCAAAAGAAACTGAATCCGAAATGTTTGCAGTCACTCGGAAAAGAAAAAATATCATCAGCAAAAACAAAGAAATATAGTTTAGACATTGTTAATGGGGTTAAAATAAAACTTTTCCCCTGAATTTCCCGCAGAGGGGCTGGTACGAGCATGACGAGGAGTACTACCTGCTGCTCTTCGGCGTGGCCGTGGGCACGCTTCGGCTCATCAGCTTCAGTTTGGAGCACTGCGGTCGCACCGCGATCCATGGCGCCGCCCTCCCGCAGCTCTGCTGGCTCTTGTCGTACACTTTCTACCATCCCTTTTTCTACAACGGACCTATCATCACTTTTAACGATTACGTGGAGCAGGTGAGCAACAGAAATTCAATGAATTATGAACTCATTTATTCATTCACCTTTCACAAGGCCATCTTGCAGCATCTTAGGGCCAAGGAGCTACTGTATGTTGAAAAATAAGTTGAAGAATTTCATTTCGACAGATAGAAAGATATTTTCGGCCATTTTATGGCACCCGCGCATAATTATGAACTTTTTTTTTGAGAAAATGTGTCAATTAGATGTTGAGGTGTCACCTTGTAGATGCAGAAGCCCGCAGAGGAGAGTGACCGGCACAAAGCAGGCGCTCGTTACTTGTTGCTTCGTTCGACGCGGATCCTGATGTGGTGGTGCATCGCCGAGTATATGATTCACGTCATGTACATGCACGCCATCCAGTCCAATGAGACCTATCTGGAGATTCTGCCACCGTGGGCTTTAGGTGAGTGCACGTGTTCTTACTTGAGCGCAGGCACGTCGCCAGGATTTTTCTCTCCTGGTGCTAATCGGAGAACTTGCGCAAAAGGGAGGGAAGATGAGAAAATTATTGATAAATGTATTTTGAAATGAAATGCTGGAAGGGCTGAACTGGGGCTATATCAATTTCTGACGGGGCTATGGCATCCCCTAGTCCCGGTGTTGTGCCATCCCTGCTTGAGAATGTTTTTCTAGATCTTCCTCCTTACAAAGGAAAGTTAATGACATGCAAGGCTAAGGGAAAAAAAAACCCAGACTTGCTCTCACTGACCTTGTTCCATTATTCAGATGTGATCTTTTGCATTTTAATTAGCTTGCCATTTAAATGTTAACTTTCTCCATCAAATGTTTTTCTTATTTGTGTTCACAAATTTAGACAATTCAATAAATAAAAAAAAAACCAAAAGGGCGATTATTTTACAAGAGCATGAATTGTCTTTTAAAAAAAGTTTTTTGAAATACAATTTTTATCATTAACATTTTCCAATTGAGAAATTTCATATATTTTATACACTGGGAATGAAAAGTGGCATTATTTGCATTTTGTCGTGGTAGGTTTAGTGTTGCTCGAGTAATTTTCATTGATATGATTAATCACGTCAATGTACTGCTACCTATTGATTCTTCTGTTGGGCAGGTGGTCTGGCTCTCGCCATGGTGCAATTCTTCTTTGTCAAGTACCTGGTGCTGTTCGGTCTCCCGTCCATGTTGGCAACGTTGGACCAGCTGGTTCCTCCTGGTCTACCTCGCTGTGTCAGCATCATGTACAGCTTCACTGGCATGTGGCGGTAAGTCACATTCACTCAGTGCCCCCCCCCCGCCCAAGCATTCCTTGTCCGGAATGCGGGCTATACATCCTTGAGGAGAAAAGGCTTGCATTAAATGTCAAGTGTTTTTGAAAGTGTGTCTGCGCTTAGGCAATCACGCCCCCGCTCTGAATCGCCTCGCCCACCATTACTTGCAATCACCACAACAGTCACCTCCACATGACATCTGCGCGTCTCAAGGACTCATCTTACATCTTTTTTTTTTTTTAATGGAGCTAAAGGGTGAGAGGTTAGTGTAGTAAAACACACACACACACACATAAGAAATACACTTCTCTTCCATTAATGAACAAAATTGAAGATCTTGCATATGTCAGAGAAGTGGCTATTTACGAGCCACCTTGAGCCTTGCCAGCACATGACATTGCTGCCTTTACACTGTGGGGGGCGCTGTTGATTAAAGATTAGAAGACCCAAGCTCCTTGGCGGAACGGAATTGCGAGGTTATACAGTAAGAAAATGTCCGTCAAAGTAAAACGTCAAATAAGCGCTGCATTTATTTTAGGTACATTTGTGGATGTAAGTACGGGTGAAGTAGCAAGCCAAAAGGAACAACTGGTGTCTGTAATGTTGGCAACTTAACTACATTTGCGATATTTTTGTGACATTTCTGACTCCTCTAGTCACTATTTTCCCCTTAAAGAAGAGACTAGCAAAATAACAATTGTGGTCTGGATGTTAGCAACATTGTTAATATGTTAGCAATATTCTTATTCGTACGTGGTGGAGAATTGAGGGCTAAGAAGATTTAACTTGATAATACTGTACACAAAATCTACAGTTTCATGTAAGCTATTGTACATATTAAGTGGATTATAAATCATCATTTTATCATAAATCACATAATAATAACACACTTTCCACTCATCTGTATGTTTGGAAGCCCTGGCTAGGAACGGCTAATGATTGTGGGCGGTTGATGCACAAAATTGTTAGAATTTTTCAAGTGTAAAGATTTCATTTTAATGCCTGTTTACAATCCTGTTTAAAATGTGTATTTCCAAATTCTAACAAGACAAATCTACACACGTAGCAATTTATTGAAACAAGACAATATGCTTTTTCGAAATACATAAAAAATTAAATAGGCAAAGTTAGCTTAGCATGTTGGCTTGGCCTTCGTCAAAGCATTCCGGTTTCTCATGAGGATTGATGAATACATTTGTTGGTGGCAGAAAACTGTAAGATTCAAGGTGACGAACATACCAGTAAATATCCACCGCAATGAATGAGTTGACCTAAGAAGTCTTTCAAATGAGGGTGGAAGCCTCCCACCATGCCGCCGACTGGATGTTATTCAAGAAAATATAATGTGGGTTGATCCATTTCTAATGGGACAAACTGTGTTGAAATGATCACAGAATGTGCCGGGATACAAGACATGCAAGCAGTTTGAAGGAGAGCATTCTTTGTGCATTTTTAGACACGACCAGCCCCCCACCAACCCAGTTTGCGCACATCTCTCAATAGACAAGTCGGCCCAATAGTGCTGACCAGTGACGCATGCCAATCCTGCGTTCGCTGAGCTGGCCCATGTCGCGACAACATCGATGGAATGCATAAAGCTGTCTGCTGACGTCATGGACAAAACAGGCGATATTTTCTGAGCGCAACAACTCTGAAAGACTTGCTTCTTTTCATCTACTTAATGACGAAAGACAGAGGGCAAGAGAGTGGGAGGGAGAGCGCGTCTAGCATTACAAACGGTACACTCCTCAACATGCCTGCGTTTATTTGGTCTACGGCACAATGAAGCTCAGGTGTTCCCGGCTCATGGTATTATCATGTAAATGAATTCAATTAACGTTCTCCCCTTCTCTCGCTCTGTCTCTCCACTCTTACAGGCATTTTGACAAGGGCCTGTATCGATGGCTCCTCAGGTAAGAGGCCCTTCATAAGATGTGCATCCTATCTCGTCACGCTTTCTGTTGATTCTATTTGCGAATCCATTCACACAAACATCTTTGTTTATTTAGCCATCCGTCGTTCGACATTTCTATTGATCATTTCATTCTATCTATCCGTTCATCCCTCTGTCCAAAAAGCTATCCGTCCATCTACAGTCGAGAGAACAAAAGAAAATTATCTTCTCAGTAAAATATACACAGGACAGTTACCGTATTGGCCCGAATATAAGACGGCCCTGATTATAAGACGACGCCCTCTTTTTCAAGACTCAAGTTTGAAAAAAGACTTTTTGAACACGAAATTAATTTTTATACAGAAGATAATTACAGTGTATCTGAAACAAATGATTATAACAATATATTTGAGAGAAAAAGCATGTTATTTTGCCTCATTCAAATCTTAATATCTGAACGTGCAATCACATTCGTAAATGAATGGCTTCTGGTTTTTGAAATGTGAATTACATCATAACTTCTCCTAAGCTGCGGGATCTTCGACCCACTTTTCTCCAGATTGTCGCTACGTTTCTCCATTTCCTGTTATCTCTCTTCTATTATTTTCTTCTCTTGTCCTTCTTACCACGACTTTTTATTTTTCTTCTTTGTGCTACCGCTATTTTTATTTTTATTCTTCGTGACAGGGGTTCGCTTTGGCCTGGGGAGTCAAGTTCAGCATTCGCTTCAATGATATCTGGCGCCATCCAGAGTCATGAATGGGTATAATGTCTAGACCCCGAATATAAGACGACCCCCACTTTTTCAGTCTTATTTCAATGCAAAAAACACTGTCTTATATTCGGGCCAATACGGTAAT
The DNA here is from genome assembly GCA_018466805.1 of Hippocampus abdominalis. Taxonomy (NCBI): domain Eukaryota; kingdom Metazoa; phylum Chordata; class Actinopteri; order Syngnathiformes; family Syngnathidae; genus Hippocampus; species Hippocampus abdominalis. The sequence continues at coordinate 7,245,020 of CM031702.1, read as the reverse complement.
TGAATATCATTACATACATGTTCATTTTGGCAGCTTATTGAACTCATCGATATGCAACTGTTTAAAAACCTTTAAAAAAAAAAAAAGTGGTGGGGGTGGCCGGGCTGGGGTTTGGGCAGGGGGGGGCATTCTGCAGCTGCCTTGCACACTTGGTCATAAATAGACAAGGACGCTGCATTTGCATGGAGGTTTTCTCATGATTATGAGCTTGCATGTTGCCGTTGTTGGGGAATAATAGCAAGTGCGTTTCTGTTGTTGCGTTTCCACCCGCCGAACCCTGGAGAAATGTCTCCTTTGTTGAATATGTGCATATGGAGCAGCCAGCGCCGTTTGCCGGCTTATTCCTCGGACGGCTCGCATTTTTTTTTTTTTATTATTATTAGTGTGCCTGCCACTGAATGTGCTGCAGCCTGTCGGGAGTTTGCGATCCGCTTGGTGGAGGTACGTTGCTCCGTGAAGGCGTAGATGCCGCCGTGTCACGCTTGTCTGAGAACAGGCTCCCTTGTCTCTCTTCTTTTTTTTTTTTTATTCAGAACTTATTATGACTAATTAGTGGGGGTGTCTACTTTGTTTTGACATGCATAAATCCATTCACTTTTTAAAGCATTTCTGCTCATTGCGTTAGAATTGCATGTAAGCTGGAGAGAAATAGGTAAGACAAATCGGATTGTCAGCCAAGCATTCACACCTCAGGACAATTTAGACTACATTTTTATTTTAGTGTTCAATGAACTTTTTTGAGGGAATGTGGGAAGAAACCAGTGAAGCCAAAAAAAAACAATCATGGGGAGGAAAATACAGTCAAACCTCGGTTTTCGAACGTCTCGGATCTCGACCAATTCGGTTTTCAACCAAAGATTTCGAGTTTTTTATGCCTCGGATGACTAACAAATATCAGTTCTCGAACAAACTGAGCGCACTTGAATGCGCCATTTGACTCCTCGCGCCTTCCTTACACAAGGAAGTGACGCTTCCTCAGGTAGACGAGGAAGTGACACTTCCTCGTGTTGCTTTCCATTGTGAGCAGACGTGCTCAATAAACATTTTTATTTTAAAAAGAGCGTGGTTTCGGTTTTCGAACAATTTCAGTTTTGGAACAGCCTTCTGGAACCGAAAACCGAGGTTTGACTGTACTATACGGCCGGAGCTGATTTTAATCAGGCTGATCTCACGTAGAGGTAAACATTACAATATGCCCATGTGGACCAAACATGTTTTCGGACTCAATACGTAGATGGACGGACTGATTTAACGACCTCAGTTTTTGGCAGATGCAAAATCCACTTTTTAAAAATGGGATTACAGCTCTCGGTGTGTTTCATCTGCAGAGCGACAGACACGACAGAATGTTTCTACTTGAAGACACTTTTGACTAGTTTGTGTCTTTAAATTTGGTTCAGTCTGAAGTCTGGTAGATTGGATGGTTGCAGTGGCTTCAATTAAGAAAGCATTTCTATTGCAAATGAAAATTTCTATTTCATCTTATGTCCGTTGGAAACCGACCCCCGCTCACCCCCCCCCCCCTCCCCCAGGCCTTACGCTTACTGGCATCTCTCACAATTATCCCACCACAGATGCAAAAACGATAAGCGGCACACAATGCACCGCACATCCGCTCCTCGTCAAAAGTGCTTTTAAACCGACTCTAATGCGGTGGTGAGATTGCGCCCAAACGGTCTGAGGAGCACAGCGTGGGTGTGAGACCATGACTCACTGATACCCCCGTCTCCCCTGGCTGCAAAGTGGTTCCTTCTTTTGTCATTCCATTACCTGCTGCAGGTACAGCTATTGAGCCAGCTGGAGGGTCCTCGATGGCTGCTAAATTAGAGTTTTTGCAGCTGAAGTGCATATGAGAAGGAGCGTTTGATCCCAAATCCGTGCAAATGCGCATCTTAGATGAACAAGTTGGGCATTTAGACTCTCATTTATTTCAAGCGAGTGAGAGAATCTACACGTGTCGATTTATATTCACCCATCAGCTTAAAGTGGTCACGTCCTACGTCGTTAAGATACAACGCTGCCCTCCCGCCTGCTGGTTGCCATCCATCTGCTTACACACCTGCTGTCCCTCGCCAATGCGCCAAACTGGCCGCTCTTTTCAAAGCTCCCGAAAACCCTGGCTCGTCCTTCAGGAACTTTTGATTAACCACGGGGTAGCTGAAATAATGAGTTTGCAGCGAGCCCCTTTCACACGGAGAGCGCGTCAGTAACGGAAGAGCATAAATTAATCTATCTTTGAACAAGGTGAAACGGGATATCGGCAAGGATGGAAATTGAAAAATTGTACTTGGGAATTGTTTCCCGGTAACTTGATTCAGTTTTTGGGGGAATTGTTTGTTTGCCCGACAATTCAAGCGTAGCGATTCCAATTCTGTTGCAAATGAGTGATGACTTAACACGCCACAAGTGTTTCCCCGAGCACCATGTTTAACCTCCTTCCACCAAGAGTACTACTCTCCATTTCCTGGAAATAAATTTGACGATGACTACCAGAGTCACGTTAGCTCCGAGGCTGGTTTAGGGGGTAACTGTGGTGCAGTATCTTGTAGGGTATGCAGAAACTGCATTACGTTTTTTGTTCTTTTTTTTGTCTCTTCTTGACATACTTTGGAAAGTACGCAAGTCGCCAACATTGCTTCCCCCCCCCCCCCCCTCTAAGGATCCATTACAGCTTATGAGTGCATACTGGCTATGCTGCATCTTCGGTGCAGATATTAAAGAACTTATATTAAAAGGAATTTCGTCATTTCAGCTACTTTGTTCATTTTAGTGATTAATATTGGATTCAAAACTTAATCAATGTAAAGCACGGATCAGAATGTCCTTGATCCAGTGTGACATAATATAGTCATGAGCAATAAATGCTTTCAGCACAACAGGATGGAAGAAGAGTGAAACTTCACACCTCTTTCCTGTAATCAGATCATTTAGACCAGGGGTGTCAAACTCATTTTTGTCTCGGGCCACTTCGGAGTTCCGTCTTTCCTCAGAGGGCCGTTCTATGACAGTTGAAACCACAAACATTTTTAATTTAGTAATAATTTAGTGTCTCATCGCATTATTATTTGGACACAACAAATTAGGAGATTACTAGTTTTGAAATCAGTCAACTACTATAATAGTTATTTGAAATGAGTGTCAACAGGATAACAAAATTATTGCAAAATCGCATTTCTTATTTATTACACAGGACAATTTGACACATTTTAGCCGTGCACATTTTAGCAAGGATCATGCAAGTTGACACACATGATTTGCTTTTGCGGGCCACATAAAATGACGTGGCAGGCCAGATCTGGCCCCCAGGCCTTGAGTTTGACACCTATGATTTAGACCCTTTTCCAATGATGCTGGACTCTATAAAAAGGGACCGCCACAGAAATTGGTGACAAAACAACCTGGGAATTTTCCACCTTGTTGAGTTTGAATCAAATCGGAAGCCGGGGTATGGGAATAACCTTGGAAATAATGGCTGACAAACGGTTTTAATAAATTATTAGAAGAGATTACGCTCTCAGTTGAGGTGGCTAACCTCAGTACACTTCCTTGACACCAATTACTACTATGCAAATTGGGGAAGAGCGAAGCCCAAACACACGGTTCAGCTGAAATTTGCAAGTCGACTGATTGTTGACAGCGGAGGTCTAGAATATAAGTGGAAAACTTCATCAGCTAAAAATAATGCCAATATACCCGAGACCACTGGTAGACTTTGAACCTTGCCTGTCCAGAACATGTAGTGATGGAAGATGTGTTTGTGTGAATCACTGGGGGGAAAAAAAACAAACAAATCACTCCATCCGGTGGCATCATTAATAACACCGGTGCCACAATTGTTATTCTAGGGAGCATCTATTTGGGGTTTTTTTGGCTCCAGGCGTCAGAGGTACCTTTATCTGATTAAAAATCTATGAACATGACATGACGCAGGGTGACGAAGGACATGTTTAACCCCACTTTGTTTCACATCCGCACTAGTCATTAGCTCCATACTGAGAAATGCTAATTAAATTGTTTGTGTGTGTGTGAGTGTGTGTGTGTGTGTTTAACAGATAAAATTGCCCGTGTAAATGAGTCCTTTCCCGCTCATGTTGCAGATACATCTACGTGCCTCTGGGAGGTTCACATCACGGAGTGATGTATAAAATGTTATCCACAGCGCTGGCGTTTGGCTTCGTCTGCCTTTGGCACGGTGGCCATGACTACCTTCAGTGCTGGGCCCTGATGAATTGGCTGGGCGTTCTTGTGGAAACCGGCCTGAAGGCTTTCTTTGGCTCAGCGCTCGTTCGCTCCTTTTTTGTAAGTTGCAAAACATTCCGCACACATACATGCGTATATGAATATGACAGGAGCACAGACCTCCACCAAAGCTTTTAGCCATATATTTTTCTCCGAATAGCTTTGAAAATCCAAATAAAGAAATTGACCAACTTTTTTTTGGGGGGGGGTGTTACATCATCAGGACATTTTAGAAGAATTCATCGAAGGATTAACCGTGCATGTTATGATGGCTTGTTGTGAATTTATTCAACCGCTCCAAGCAAGGCATACTAAAAAAAAAAAAAATCAATCCTGCATATGGCGAAGACCCAGCAAACAAAATGGGAGGCCTACTAGCATCCATCCATCCATTTTCTAATCCACTTATCCTCACAAGGGTCGCGGGCGTCCTGGAGCCTATGCCAGCTGTCTTTGGGCAGTAGGCGGGGGACACCCTGAACCGGTTGCCAGACAATCGCAGGGCACACACAGACGAACAACCATTTGTGCTCACCCTCATAATTTAGAGTGTTCCATTAACCTGCCACGTGTGGGGTTTTTTGGAATGTGGGAGGAAACCGGAACACCCGGAGAAAACCCACACAGGCACATTCAAAAAGTCTAGGCTGATGTATCTGTAACTAGTGCAAAAGCAAACTATGGTGGACTTTTTCTTTTAAAGGATATTTGATGTCCTACATTTCCCCTTAATTGCTTGTTTGCTTAAAAGGGTTGGTTCATGATCAAATCTTTCATAGCTAAAACAGGAGTGGGTGTATAATTCGATTAAATGAAAAGCAAATGCTTGGACTACACAGACACACATTGGCTGGATGCTGTCACATCTAATTGCGATGTACCGTTCGAGTGAGTCAAAGTGTGTTTGTAATACATTAGCGGCAGCGGGGCACCATCTTCTCTTTGCTCTCGAGAGAAGCTTGGCCTCCTCGAAGCGGTAATAAGGTCCGACTGCGCCGCTCGACACACTTTTGTTATTGCCGCTCGGTGGCGTCTCCCTCACAGCATTGTGCCGCTTCACTTTTTTTTTTTTCCCGCGCTGATTTCCCAGGAGCGGCATTCCTCTGCGGCAACGAGGAGGCGCTGCGCCGCGCTGCTCTCCGCTTTCTCCACGGCCATGCTCATCCTCTCTAATCTGTTCTTCCTCGGGGGGATTCACGTCGGCAGGATCTTCTGGAAGCGCGTTTTCCTTCAAGGTAACGTCGGCCTTCCATGCCATTGCTTCAGTGCAGTATTTAAAAAAAAAAAAAGAAAAAAAGTGCTGTCATGTCCCAGTGTTCGACATTAATAGCGGCCCGACGGCCCGTGGGCACCACCCACTGACACAACACAACAGAAAGACGAAAGAAAAAAAAACCCACGACTGGTGCATGCTTGACTTGACAGGGCCAAGACACCAAAAAACTGAATGTCGGACCCTCTACCCTCGCATGTGGGCAAGGAGAGCCACAGCCACCGACTCATTTTCATCCATCTATGCAATGGGACAAATGGTCAAACACACAAATACAAAATGAGAAGACTCACAGAGCTGCTGTCGGCCACAACACCAGCCCAAACGCTCACACGAAGACTAACCGATCACAGGGTTCCCACGGGTCCTTAAAGTTCATAAAAATCCATAAAAAAAGAAGTTGTAAAATGATGTTCTTAATTGTCCTTAATTTTCAGGGAAAGCTTCTAAAATCAATAAAAATCCTTAACATTTTATTTTGGTTCAAAAATAAATTGAAGTTTCATATTTTCTCAATTTAAATTTTTATGAGTGTACTTTATTTGTGAATGAATTCAAGTTTCAGTGTGTCAAATAAATGGTAAGCTGATTGCCCCTTCTTTGGCAGCAATGATTTGAACACCAGCTCAGTGATATGTGGCTTTCTGTTCAGCCTGCATATAGCTGAGCGGGCATTAAATCCACCGTGAATCCCCTGCTGAGTGGAGAAAAAGTCCTTAAAAAATTATTACATTAACCCTCAAAAGTCCTTAAAAGGTCCATAAATAAAAAGCAAGTAGAAGAGTGGGAACCCTGGATCAACCAAACTCCAGGTCCTGATGTCATTCACTAGCCCACACCCCTTAAAGGCACACCTCCAACACGGGATTACAATGGGTACAGTAACTACATAATTTTCCTTTATTTATATGCTTATATAATATAGTGCTATTAGCATATATATTTTTGTGTATGTAAAAAAAAAAATTGGGACCGCTGGAGCAGATAACGGCATTTCAGTTTCACGACGGATGATTTGCTCTTGGGAGGGAAACAAAATGCACAAGAAATGCAGCGAAGGCTAACATCCACCAACAACCCAAGCTAAATTTTGCTCCACCTCGACAGACAAACGATCTTAGTCTCAGTCGAGTTTTGTCACATCGCCATACTTTGTATCTTGTAATCGTTCTTAGAACGTGATAGAAAGAGCACGAAAAATGCGAGTGGGTTGGGGCGGGGTTTCACTTTCGTGGCATTTCAGCCAGTTGGAAAGGCTTCTGCCAGATATTTTTGTTCCTGCAGATGCTCATCCAGTGAGAGATGCTGCTGTTTCACAGTGTGCATTTGGCTGCGTTTTTTGTTTTTTTTGTGCCTCCCAAATAGAGAGACATCTGCTTGAAGCCCGGCTCATTTGCTCGCCATAGTCACAGCGTCATCAGTCTTTATCCAGCAAGAATCTCGCCTCATCGCCGCCGTTATCCTTCAACTCATTACTGGCGTGTGGACCCAGAGCCACCTTTCTTTCTATTAGGAATATCCACTCTTCTTTTTTCGGGTCTCGAACTCGCCATGCGTTCCAAGCGGGGAGTTTCTTGGCTACTGAGAAACGGTTTGTTAGCTGCGCACAATTTCTGAGAGCCAATTACAAAAAAACGTCTCAACTGTTTGTTTCCCCTGCCACGAAGCACCTTTTAATATTCCTTGCAGTTAACCCTACAGAATTTGGTGTATGTACCTCACGACTCCGCTGGTGTAATGAATTCACGTTTACATTGTTTTAGTCCTCCAGGGCCATATTTTCCACCAAAAACGTTTAAATTACCAACGGTGGGAAAACCCAGGGTGCGTGAAATTGAAAATGTCATGGCGGTCTGATGTAATTCGAGATTTGCATACTCCTGGTGGAATTCAATGTTTGCATTTCCTCCCACCAAATCATCTTTTTTGACCAAATAAAAATATAATCACCAAACTGTAGTGCATGCGCCAATAGCAAGGCAAGGCGGCTTTATATAGCGCATTTCAATGGAGATAACTCAATGTGCTTCACAGTATTAAAAATACATTTAAAAAGACATTGAAAAGCAAAGTAAATCAAATAGAGCTTACTAAAATCCCGAAAAGAATATACAGTGCAAGAATATTTTTGAAAAATAAAATACCTTAAAATACTTCAATCATAAGTATGGGGGGCGGGTAAACCAGCAGGGCCTAACAAGACAGACAGACAAACAAAGGAACACAAGGAAAATATGAAATTATTTCCAAAATCAAAAACCAGAATCAACAAAGACCCACCATGCCAATCTTTGGTTCACTTTTAAGACCTCAAGCTAAATGTCTCATTTTAGTGTTAGAGGAAACGCGGAGCAGACATTGCACCATTACAAAAAAAATATCTGAGAGGTCTTTTAATTGCTCGGGGGCAGCTGCGGGTGATTAAAAAGTAATAACGCACTCACTCAGTTCCACATCTTGTAAAACAACAACAACAGGAAAAAAAGGCTGAAAAAGTTATTATATTACAAGGATAAATGTCTTCAATATGTGTGATTGTGCCCCTTTCCGACCTGAGGCGAGACCTAATCCGCGAGAGTTGCGTTAATTTCTCTGCTTATTATTACTCTTCTTTTTTTTTTATCAGATGGACGTGTTTGAAACTGTATTAAATTTCAGGTATAGGCGCTTTAATTAGTAGTCATTTCATTATCATAAATTGATGAACACACAGACCCCTATCGTGTGCATTGTGATTCTTCAGCCAATCAAAAGATCACCTTTGCGAGTGGGCGTGTACAAGGCGGGCAAATACCGTCTTGGCCCGTATATAAGACGGCCCTGATTATAAGACGACCTCCTCTTTTTCAAGACTCAAGTTTGAAAAAAGACTTTTTGAACACCAATTAATTTTTATACAGAAAATAATTACCGTAAATCCGAAACAAATGATTATAACAATATATTTGAGAGAAAAATTATTTTGCCTCATTCAAATCTTAATATCTGAGCATTTAAATATGTTAACTAAAGTGCAATCACATTCGTAAATGAAAGGCTTCTGGTTTTTGAAATGTAAATTACATCATAACTTCTCCTCATTCGCTTCAATGATATCTGGCGCCACCTAGCGTCGTGAATGGGTATAATGTCTAGACCCCGAATATAAGACAACCCCCACTTTTTCAGTCTTATTTCAATGCAAAAAACACCGTCTTATATTCGGGCCAATACGGTTCTCCAATTGAAGCACATTTTTGCGAATGTGAAATGTTTATTTCACCGGAAAACCATATTCCACTCAGTCATGTTTCGCAGCTGACCTTCTTCACGCGCACACAACTGTCATCTGGCTGTTAATAAATGAAGAGGAAGCTACAAAAAGAAACAGCGTGTTTAAAAATGCCATTTGTCGAGTGTGAATTATTCACGCCGCAGAACCAGAAACTTAAAACTGCGAGTCTCTGTTGGCCAAATGGTTCATTCGGGCGCTAATAATAGAACGACACAAGAGGGTGTGTGCGGCGTTTAGACGCCGTAGCGCTTCATCAACAGCGGATCAATGCTTTTAAATCAGGCCCCGGCCACAGTGGGACGCACCTCTGACCTCGCTGCTCATGAGTGGTGCTCGCAGTCTGCTGAGCCACATCCCATAATAGTCACTTTTAATCGGAGGCTCTCGATGTAGCCACGTGGCAATCGGTACAGTCACATTTTACAGTCGTGACGGGCCCCGGGCGTCTGTACGAATAATTTCGCTGAATAAAATATACATCGCGCTTAACACATTTATGAGAGCAGCGGGTCTCAAACGTTGTCTCCCCGGCAACTCGCGTTTTCTTATCGTCGTCATGTCGTGACCCACTTTTAGAACGTGAAGTCACGGGCAGCAGCGAGCGATAGGCAGTCTGCTAGCAAGGCGTGGCTCTCTTTTCTTTTTTTGGAGGGGAGTGTGTGTGTGTGGGGGGGGGGGGGGGGTCAAAATGGCGCCCCGTTTGGAAAATTGCAAAAACTATCAGCATGTAATTTCACCGATAGCTTGGCACCGATCTCTTTTGAAGAAATCGCTCCTTAATATTGTACAGACTCACACCGAAAATGAGTGCGTTTATTATTTCACCCCAATAGCCTCAAAATTGCAATTTGATTTAATATGTGATTTAATTTTTTTTTAACAAACAATTCATTGGTATTACGATACACAATATCAGATTTATTGTATATCAATGTTTTGGTTTATAGGTTAGCCTGATGCTCAAATAAAGGCAAATGAACCATAAATTAACATAAAAGACTATTATTTTGAAAGAGTTTATTCCCCCCCACTTCAATTACTGTACTGTAATTTACTAAACACTTTGACTTGCAGTCGTTTAAGCGTTTAAGAGTGAAGGGATGCCTTTCTTTGGCAGGCTACGACGGTTCCGTCTATCTCTGCCTCGGTCGGCTACAGTGATGTTGGACGTGGCGTCCTTTCCTGTTAAGTGGCCTGCGTGGCAAAAGAGTTAATCAAGCGGCAGAAAGGAGGGGAAAAGAAGCTGTGGCGCAATTAAGCAACCACTTGATTAAAGCCACATGAGCAATCAGCGGGGGGAAATTGGATATTTATTGTCTCTGAGTCATTGTGTTGTGTCGGCGGGTGGAAGCCTGTCCGCTCCTGGACCGCAATCACAACGCATTACTTTTTGCACGTGCCATTATACGTACACGTTTGATACATGGCCTCGCCATTTCAGGCTAATGGGAAGTGGGCAGCGGTGTTGATTTACTCAATGGCACAGAGTACAAGGCTGTCTGGGGTAAGGAGTTAATTGAGGGGGTGGGGTGTTATGAGGGGGGTGAAAAAAAAAAAAAAAAAAAACATTATATATACCGTATACTATAGACCGCACCTATATATACATTTTTAAAGGAAAAAACCATGTTTAACACATAAGCCGCACCTGTCTATAAGCCACAGGTGCCCATATTGTTACATGAGATATTACAAAGAAAGACGGTACACAGGCGGCCGTTTCTTTATATAGACCGCTTCATTAAATAAGCCGCAGAGTTGAAAGCGTGTGACAAAAATTACGGTACATATATTTTTATATACCTCAACATGAATGTACAAGAAACATCATGAATAAAATAAAATATAATTGATTTGAAAAAATTGAACCTAAAAACTACATAATGTACAGTACATGTGATATCAGATATTTAAATATTCTTCACACAATAGACTTAATTTTTTTAATTCTGCACTATTCCGAATGGGCAAAAAAAACAGAACAGTGAAAAATCATGCGCAATTAAAATATAATAACATAATGTGTTAAAATATTTAATAATGTACACTATTAAAATATGAAAATCGAGACAATAATATATTTTTTTTAATGGCAAAGGTGAATTAAAAAAAACTAAAAGAGAAAAGATTTCCAAGTGACATCTAATTAAAAAAAAAAAAAAACTGCATGAATTTTACAAACAATAATTATATGATGCCGCAAATCATGGTGATCCATTTAAAGCTAAAAGCTGAATATTGTCTTTTTTTTTTTAACATTTACCCAAATGTTAAAAGAAAAACATCAATATTTCATGATACATGTGCTCTCTAAGTATCTATGCTTTGCTAATGACTGTTTAGCGCAGAGCATCTTCAAAGTCATAACACCTATTTCGACTTTATATTCAGTCAAATATAAAGCATTTTATTGAAGAAGGCCTTCTGGAATTACGGCTGTCGATACGGGCACCCTTTGAGCTTGTGCTGTTTTGAAACGTACCGGTACATACGTGTGAAGACAAAAACGCTGGGGCGTCCTCGCACCACAGCTGAGTGTCACGCAGTGTCTGGCAGCGTCTCATTAGCAAGCCGCAAACATTTGCAAAGTTGTTGTTAGGTGTCAGCAAACGGAAGACAATCCAACAAGTATTGCGGCTAGAGGTGCACATTGCTGGAGGGAATCCAGGAGGAGCTGCAGACGGCTGCCTTTACCTGTTCACGGCGCTATAAATAGAACACAACACACGGGCTCATTAGCTGCAGTGATGTTCAAAAGCGAAAGAAAAAAAAGGCTCCTTAACGCTTCTCCTCGTACCAGGCTGGTCCACGGTGGCGCCCCCCATGCTGGCCTTCCTCTACTGCTTCGCCCAGGTGGGACTGGAGTGGACTCCTCACCCGCCGTGAGTCACCTTGACTTTGCAACGCAGCAAAAAAAACAAACAAACAAAAATCGTCGCGCCAGAACAACACATGGAACCTGGCACGCCGCCATGGAACCCGACTGAAACGCTGGCTGAAGTGAAGCGGTAAGCATGGACTGGCAAAGGATGCTGTTTTATTTTTTGTTTTTTGTTTTTTTGTAAAGGAAGTTTGCGCCACACACAAGTTCATAATGCGCATAAATACTGTATATGGACGTACATGCTATTTGCATGTCGTCACTGAAATGAAAAGCATGTATCACCAAGTTGTTTTGGTTTTTATTTTCAGGCAAACCATTAAAAAAAAAAAGTTAGTTTTTCGCATAGAAATGAAAACTGTTAAGATTTGGAGATACAGTGTCCCCTCGCTACTAAGTTCGGTTAGCCGCTAACTGTTAGCGCCGTCACTCTTTTGCAGGTTTTCATTTGTGACCATAACCTCATCAACTGCGGGTTTACCTCATTATTTCACAGGTTTTCTTGCTATTTTCTTTCCTTTGAAGTTGGACCAATCAAAAAATGTCAATTCTTTGCTCGGATTTTTGGTTGACAAAAACCGAGACCGTGAAAACGGAAACTCTCCGCCCCCTTCAAAATCCTTGCTCCCTCATCGTGGGTGCATTCAGAAATACACTCCAAGCACGGTACTTCACTCTGTTTGTTTGCAAACTCAGAATATTGTTCAAATGTACAGTTCCGTTATTTCAGAGTGCCACAAAAAAAATGGAATACCAGAGCCCAGTGTGTCAGGCAATACAAGCAAAGTAAACAGTCGAAGCACGAGCTCCTGATTATTGGCTTTGTTCAGAAATTACTATGAGCGGAGCGCAATCTGCTTCCCTCAGCACATGAGGACAACGAATCGTCCGCTTAATAACTACGTTTTTCTTTTTAGTTTAAAATGACTTACCTCAACCAGAATCCCACGTCGCCAAAGGTAAAATCCTGGTGGGTTAATGAGCCTTTTGCCGCAGTAAATCCTTGTTGTTGTGGAAACATAGTTCCCATGATGACTGTTCTAATTCTTCTTCTTCGAAATGGAAGACAAGAACAAGAACTCTGCCGAAGGAAATAAGAATTTACAGCACCGGTATTCATTCTGAAAGTGTTTAGAAGGGTTGAACAATGTGGGTTCCTAACGGCTTAATAGAGGCATAAAACCCCTCACCCAACACCCTAAATACGGAAAAAAAAGTCAACATTTATTTCGTGAAGATTCCCCTATCATGGAAAGTATCATTCGGGAAAAGTGAGGGAATAGGAAATCCGAAAAGTAGTCATCGATGTCAATGAAGTAGATTTACATGAAACCTGTTTGGAGGTTTAGTCTGGGTTGTCAGCAAGTTCCGGAGAGTCTTTTCTGTATGTTTTTTATTGCGAAGTGGTGATACCCTTTTTTTTTTTAATACAGTGAAACTCCTCTAGAACGAAACCTACATGGGCAAAAATACCCCCTAATGTGAAAAAATCTTCATGCATTAACACCATTCCCATTCTCCTGCCCCCCATACGACGAAAAAAACCCTGTTGTGTTATACGAAATCATTTTCTCTGTTCCTCCCTCGCGAAGACATTCACTACAACGAAGTATAATCCAACAGCGACCTCTACTGCTTTGTTCGGAAACGGCAACAGCAATCACCACACTGGTTTACATAGTGAACGGTGTTTATTTCGGTCACTGCTGCCGAGTTTCCTGAACGCAACATACTCATAGCTGCTCGGCCATTGGCTTACCGAGCATCATCCTGGCCTCCGATTGGCCAAGAGGGACCTCACCGTCTATGTGTGTAGATACCGTAGCTTGATCCGTGGAAGATAGCGTGGAATGCATCCGATTAGCTGCTCAGAGTAAATTGCTTCTGGCTCGACGGGACATTCAAATAAACGAACGTTTCCTGGAATGCTTTACTAGTTATCATGCTTAAAAGCTTACGCCAACTGGAGCGCTAATTAGAGAGAAGGCGAGTTCCATCGCGCTAACTATGGCCATCGAGGACCACAAAGCGTCCCGTGGCTGGCTTAAAAATTCATTGCATGACATCAGCTGAGCAACGCTGTCTTGGGTGGCGATCGAGGGGAGGTCGAGTTAGAGACAGTGAGATAGTGGATAGAAAAGCCACCGGGTCCAGGAAGTATTTGTTATTGTTTGATTCAGACGCAGCATGAACGTTGCATTGCTAAAATGGGTACAAAACGGAACTTTGGATGTCAAGCAGCTAAGACAAGAAGCGCTCTGACGCTGGAAGAGAGTGGAAAAGTGATCAAAATGAAAGACGGAGGAAGCAAAATAAAAGACATTATCCAAGAAATTGATGTAAGTGAAAGTGACTGCTGATCGTAAATTTCGCAATTTCTTTCCCTTTTTTTCTTTCTACACTGACTATGAAGTGTCAAATAAGTGTGTGCTCATACTTATGCACTACTGGAATAAAAATAGAGAGTACACATACGATTGTGTGTGCGTGTGTTTGTGTGTGTTTACATCTGAGATCAAATTTGCTACAGTGAAAAACCCCCTGTTGTGAAAAATGTCTTGCTGCAAACATGATTTCGTTGTAGAGGAGTTTCACTGTCAGGCTATTGTTGTAAAATGAGTTTGAAATGATATTAAAGCATTTGAGGATCAAACTGGCAATGCAGGCGGTTTGGAACATTTTGGGGGTGGAGCCAATTGCTAGCGGGGGGTTTTTTGTTTTGTTTTTTTAACCGTCTGTTTACTGTCTCCCCACCCCCCAACGAATAGGTTTCCTCAGAATGTAATGCGACCCGGTAAAAGACTGCTGGTCTGTGGCGCCGGCAGCGTCATTATTGCCCCTCCACATGTAATTTGGCTGACGCTAATATCACGAGATGTATTACTGAAGAGTTTCAGCCGCGTAGCCGCCGGGCACATTTTAATGGATGACATTTATCCTCTGGAATTCACACACTAATTGCTTTTGGGAGGGTAGTTGAGTAAAGCACAATTTTCCAGCCAAAATCACACATGAAAGTCAGCCACAGTTTAGCGATTGTCATGTTTTGTCAATGTGGAAATAATCTACCGCCACGATTGGATGCGACGGATATCGCACAACACAATCAGCGACAGTGACTCTTAGGTCAACTTGTCACAAAACAATTTTTTCGGGCATGTCAGCTTTGGTTTCGTCTGATTTTTGCAATGGAATATTTTTGCTCTTGAACAATATGCGTCAAAAGCATGATAATAAACCAAAGCGTAGGAAATCGAAAATAGTGTTATGGGAAAGGTTGTGGCTGCTCAGTACACTCGAAACATAACAAAAAAACGAATTATTGGTTGAACCAATTGTCTTCCGAACTTTTGGCTTTCATTTCAGCATTTCAGGTTTTTTTTAATTTTTATTTTTTGACCTATAAAAGTTTGCACAATATGGATTTGACCATGCGTCGTAATTTCCAGCTACGTTTTAGAATAAAAATCCACCTTTTGCTGAGTTTAACGCTTAATTCGTAAATATTAGGAAATAGATCACGATATTACACACTACAGGAAAAACCTCGGTTTTCGATCGTCTCGGTTCTCGTCCAATTCGGTTTTCGACCGAGTTTTTCATGCCTTGGATGACGAACAAATCTTCGGTTCTCGAACAAACTGACCGCACTTGAATGCACCATTTGACTCCTCTCGCCTTCCTTACACGAGGAAGCATCACTTCTCGTTTGCTTTCCATTGTGAGCAGACGTGTTCAATAAACTTTTTTTTTTTTTAAGAGCGTGGTTTCGGTTTTCGAACAATTTCGATTTTCGAACAGCCTTCTGGAACGGATTATGGACGAAAACCGAGGTTTGACTGTATTTTTATTTTGCAAGCCTGATGTGGTAGAGGAAAAAAAGAGGGCGGAGTCAGAGTCATCGGGGGGGGAATGAACCTTAAAAAGTCTACCTCTTACATCGCTGATTTAACCAGTGTCATTGTTAGTTGTAATCTCTAAAAGGATTACTTATGATGGAAAAAAAAGATTGGATAAAGGAGATGAATACTAATTCAACATCTTTGCTGAAGTAAAACCGCACCCACAAGTGCTTAAAAAGTGAAAATAAATCTGTTTTGTCGATTTGACACGCCACAGAGAAGAGTGCCGTTCACCACTCTGCCAAATGAGAAAATTCAGCCGGTATATAAACCGAGGCTCCCGAAGTCATCAAGTATTTTCTTCCGCGTCTGCTTCAGCTGGCCCAATGACCCAAAATGAATGACAGGATCCGTGCTGACTGCAGCCTGTGTGAGCAAAGCGGCCCCGCGCGTGTCTCCAAAGTGTAACTCAGCAGCTTTTCATTCTCCCGACGATCTCCTTACCGGAGATAAAGCTCACACTTTGCTGCTCCTTTTAAGAGGATTGGACACTGATCCCCGGCTCAGTGTCGCCGACGCGATCATCCCCAACGGCGCGCATCAACTAATGGAAACTTAAAGGAACTGCCCGTCCCTTTTGGATTACAACAAACCTTTGTGTTTTTTTTAACCCAACACTTTATTTTCATTTTGTTACGCTGTCGAGTTAAAATGCAGATTGGTGGAGAGGCCTTCCAAAAAAAAAGAAAAACAAAACGAAAGAGGTATTTGCACTTTTTTTCATGGAGAATCCTTGAGATGATCATGTTTTAATGCTATGCTCTCCACCTACCTGTGATGTAGATTAAACAAAAAATGTACAAATTTGCTCAAAATGGCTTCTTCAAACCAAAATTGCTGACTACCAATTTTGGCCATTGGTCCTTGAGACTTTAAATATAGGTAAAAATCCTTCCAAAGCTTGCTTGTCTCCTTCTTCCTTTGTTGAGTCAGTCGCTAACTCCACTTTTGGTATTATCACAAGTTTCACAATGGCTGCGCAGAGCTCGCAAAGTACAGTCAAACCTCGGTTTTCGAACGTCTCGGTTCTCGACCAATTTGGTTTCCGACCAAAAATTGCGAGTTTTTTATGCCTAGGATGACGAACAAATTTCAGTTCTCGAACAAACTGAGCGCACTTGAATGCACCATTTGACTCCTCTCGCTTTCCGTACACGAGGAAGTGACGCTTCCTCGTGTTGCTTTCCATTGTGAGCAGACGGGTTCAGTAAACATTTTTATTTTAAAAAGAGCGTGGTTTCGGTTTTCGAACAATTTCGGTTTTCGAACAGCCTTCTGGAACAAATTATGGACGAAAACCGAGGTTTGACTGTAGGTGAAAATTTTGCAAATGCTTCATTTTGATTCAACACCATATTTAGTCTGCTTTCTTGGTAGTACAACACAAAACTGAAAATATTTACTGCAGAGGGGCTGATTTGGATAATTAAAAAAATTCAACAAGGTCGCTAAACAATTTTCAAAATATCGATCAACTAATTTGTTAATCGACCAGCTGTTGATGAATTGATGAATTGTTGGACCGCTCACCGAGTGCAAGTACTTTTGTCACCTCTGCTCAAAACCGCAAATACAAAGTGAATGAGTAAAAAAAAATAATAATGGCCGCGGCAATCCAATTGGCGAGTTGTGTTCCTGTGTGACATTCAGAGGTTGGACGTAATGAGATTAGCCACATGTTAATCCACACTTTACACCCAGAAGTAATCAATTCATTTCATATGGACATGATTGCATTCAAGCCAAGTAAAAAAGAAAAATGAGAATTGGGAGAGGGTGAATAGAGAGCTCGTCGTTTGTGTGTTCCTGCATTATAAATTAACTGATTTATTTATCAATTTATTGAGGGTATTTTCTTCATGTGGCCACAAATGAGATCCCGCCTCTGACGACAGGCCATCTCTTTATTTTTAGCCAGCTGAATTTTTGATGGGAGAAAGAGGAAGTGTGGGGTTTGTTTTTTTTTCTTCTCTTTGCTGCATCCTTTCCTGATAAAAGACAAGTCATGTAAAAAAAAAACATAAATTATCCATATGAAGATAATGAATAATAAAAGAATGGCGCTTCTTCTTTGGCACGGAAAAAGCACAAACTGAGTGCAGAGTGGACCTCGTGACACCTGCACCTGTACAATACATTAAAAAAAAAAAGATATTGATTGTAGGAATATAAATGCTAGTAAATTACTGAGTGATTTGAATAAATTCTATATACGTCAGTTTATATGCACGACTGCCGCTTGACTCCAGGCTCTCTGTGGCCCGTAACACCCTTTTATTGGATTTGAAATAAAAATAAAACGGGTACTTAAAAGAGTCCACGTGCGTTGAGTTTATTTGTAGACATGATTTTTTTTATTGAAGTGCACAGTCGCTGTCTGAATAAAATACCATTCATCACAGGGACATTTTTATTTTGAATGATAAAATCCTCCATAAAAAATAATTTGCATTTTCATATACAGTGGTTGTGACCATTTTGGGGGGGATTTAAAAAAAAAAAAAAAACAGATGATTTGCCGCGTAATACATTTGAGTTTTTTTTTTGGGTTCCAAAATCGGAAATGATTGGTCACCTGATTACTTCCTTTCAGACATTACAATCAAACCCACCAAAAAGAGGGTACCTGCAATGCAAATATATTTGGTATTAACCTCAGGAATAATGCAACTTATCCCACAAGAAGATTTTTTTTTTTTTTCGTTTTTTTTTTTCCCTTCAATAAAGGCAGCATGCAAACCAGTGGCACAAAATATAAATATAGGATGTTCCTCGCCTAAAACGCAGCTCGCCCCTACCTGACGCTCTATTACAACTTGGAACATTTGGATCCTGTGCTAAGAATAATCGTGGAAATGATATATAACAATATATAAATCTGTCGAGTTATGCCTGGTTGTCATGCTATGTGAAGGCGTGTACTATATGGAGTGTGTCAGTGGGAGATGACCAAAATGGGATCTAAACGCCCACTACACGATTAGAACCGCATTCCATTTGTCATGAGGCATCATCCCCCCCCCCCTCTCCAAAAAAAAAAATCATCACAATAGCTGCTGATTGATGTGTCCATCAAATAAATGTCCTCTTCCAACGTAAACGTCGCTTCATCAAACCTGTCAAGACACGCGGGCGGTGCCTTTTCGTAATGTTTGTAAACAATTAGCTCCCTGGGGAGGGGGCAGAGTAATGACTGGCTACCGCTGACCCCGAACTGAAAACGATGACAAAAATGCGTTTGTGGCACCAGATACGGGTCCATCCAAAAGTATTGGGACGGTATTTGTTATTTATTTTTTTGTTGCGTACTGAATTTTAGGGTTTCAGATCAAAAGATGAATATGAGGTTTACCAATTGCAGCTTTTGGTATTTCCATCTACAGTGATCCCTCGCTATTTCGCGGTTTCGTTTATCGCGGCTTCAGTGCAGCGCGGATTTTTTTCAAACATATTCATAAATGTATTTTTTTTTTTTTCATATACATGGAGTACAGTACTGTATGTGTTGCTCTATGTGACTCGCTGTTGTTTTGCAGCTTCTCGCGGACCTTTTGCAGACTTTTTGCGGACTTAAAAAAACCCAATTTTTTTTTTTTTTTTAAATACCGTAATTGGTCGCGTACTATAAGCCGCGATTTTCGTTTATTGCGGATGGTTTTGGTCCCCATTAACCCTCATGCAGTATTTTTAAGCGGCTACATGAAGGGTATTACGTCCCAAAAATGTCCTTCTTCCAATGTGCAACAACTTTTTTCACTTTCAACCCCTCAAAATGTTCAGTGGGAATTGGCCAAGACATAGATATACATCCTATGCAAAATTTCAGCTTCGTGGAGCTTATATTTCAGGTGCGCTCCATTTGTCCAACAGTCCAAAATCGTCCAAAGTGTCCGAAATGTCAAATTTTGGGATTATTACTGCATGGGGGTTAACCGCGATAAACGAGGGATTACTGTAGTTGTGTGAAGCAAATCGGGACAGAGCACATTTTGTTTGAAGCCACCCACCAATCCAGCGAGCAAAAATATTGGGATGGATATGATTGAATTAAAGTGAATACGATTTCATATTTGGTTGCATCATTTTTAATTGCAATAAGTGCATCAAATCGACTTCACCTAGACTTCATTTGAAATGCTTTTCCAGGCCTCGACTGCAGCCTCTCTCAGTTCTTGTTTGGTCTGTTGGGTTAAGATCTGTGGATTGACTCGGGCGGTCTAAGACCTTCCAACAAAGGCTTTCTAAACTCCATCCTCAGGTTTGTGGAAGACATTTTCTTTCGGGTATGTTTACAAATCGTGTCTTTGAGTCATTTCGGAAAACTAAAATGTTCCTCAATGACTCGGTTAACTACCTTTGAGTTTCCACCGCGTCTACTTTTCAATGAACTTAACCCGTCGGGATGTACATTACCTGCAGCATTCTGTCTCTCGTCCTTTATTTTTTTTTAAATATTTTTTAAAAAATATATTTTAAAATATATTATTTTATAATTTATATTAAATCCTCCTTTTTAATATGCTTCTATTTGTATTTTATATTTATTTATAGACTTTTTGTCTTCTACTTTCATAATTTTGCTGCTTTAAATTAGGAATTTCTCCAAAGGGTTTTCTTATCTTACATCGCAAAACATCTTTTCCGCCGACACTATACACATTCAAACGACGGCGGGAGAGAAGAAGCCTTAAAAAAAAAAAATAATAATAAAAATATATCATTCGAGTTCTTAACCCTGCTTTTCGCAATCGCTCTGCTTTTGCCACCCCGGTAGTAGTAGTACATGTGACCTTCGTGGTGAAAAGGTTTATACTCGACATGCAAGGAATCGTACGGTGTACAACGTTGGGGGGTCATGCCGTTTGACTTCGAAGCTCTCAAACGTTTCGAGCGCCGTGCTTGGTATCTACAGATTAAAAGGCCGTTCGGGTTAACCCGTGCCGCGTTCCGCCGCGGCCTATTCGGCCGCGTCATTCGCGTTCCTGCGACGGAGGGCCGCGCGTCTTGAAAAGACGACGCCGGGATGCCTCATCTAAAAGGCAAAATTCCCCACCCTCACTTCGTGCGGCCTCAGCGATCCCCGTAATAATGCAGCCATTACCGGATTTGCAGCTGAGTCGAGCGTAAAATGTCCCTCGAGCGCTCAAGAGAAGATGTCCTCCTTGTCGGCTTCTGGTGAGGCGGGTCTGGAAATGTCAAAGAGACCTTGCGGGGAGCCTGCGGCGGGCGTCCTGGCTTTCAGTAGCTGCAGGGCTTCGGCAAGCTGCGCCTCCAGGCCCGACATTCGGACGTTGAGGCTCTTCAGGTCGTCTTTGAGCTCCAGCTTGAGTTCTTGAAGCGAGGCCTGGAGGGTCTGCTCCGGGATGGGGTAAAAGGAGCGTCGGGTTTCGGGCGGCTGCACGGGACTGCGGTCCTGCGGCGTCAAGCGGAAGTCGCTGACCTTGTCGAGGCGCAGGTCGCTCTTGGTGATGCCGCTGTCGCACGAGTCCGTTTTCTTCAGGGACAACTGCGACTCGTGACCTTTGGTCCGCTCCGGCAGCGTCTCCATGGATTCCGATTTGGACACCGTTTTCCAGTTGTCCGGTTTAGCCATGGACTCCTTGAAGCGCCCCCAGCCTTTGACTTTGCCCGGCTCGGCGGCGGCCCGACCTCCCACCAAGGAGGCGGGAGACGGAACCTGGAGCTTCACCTTGTCCGAAGGGGCGGAGCTGGGGGGCGTGTTCGACGACGCGGACGACGAAGGCGTCGCCGGGCTTTCGGTCACCGTCACGATGCTGGTGGTGGTGATGATGGCGGTCTTGGGGACGTCCACGTAGACCGATCCCTTCTCGATGTCGTTGTCTTCGCCGGGCTTGTCGGTGGCCGTGCGAGCTTCCCGTTGCTGCCGGAAGCGCTGGAAAAGTTTGCGCACGGGGTGGTCGGGCGGCAAGTTGAGGGGCGCCTCGTTTTTCCGTCTCTGCCGCTCTTCTTCTTCTCGTTTCACGTCGCTGATTTTTCGGAAGACCATCTAAAAGAGAATTTGGCGTACGATTGATTTGAAATCTTTTTCGGCACAGACACAAAGCAAGGAAAGTTACAGCATCAGAGGTCATGTTAAAGTCTGCGTTGATTCTCCTGTTTCGTTTGGATGCCAAGGCTAGCCTGTTTCGAATAATTAGATGCGTGACAAATGATTTAAGCGTCAGGTGTGATGTAGAAAATATTTTCATTTTCAGGCGCTGGAAGAAATTAGTTTCAAAACCAGTTCCCAAATGTCTAGATTCATCAACCTGTTTTGGGGCGGCGGGCTATTCTCATGCTAATACGAGATTAGGTTTCGTCCGATATTAGATTCTGACGATATGATAATTGTAATTTTGCTTACGAAAATAATACAGTCAAACCTCGGTTTTCGAATGTCTCTGTTCTCGACCAAATCGGATTTCGACCAAAAATTTCGAGTTTTTTATGCCTCGGATTACGACCGAAAATTGGTTTTCGACCAAACTGAGCGCACTTGAATGCACCATTTGACTCCTCTCGCCTTCCTTACACGAGGAAGTGAGGCTTCCTTGGGTAGACGAGGAAGTGACGTTCCATTCTGAGCAGACGTGTACAATAAAGATTTTTTTTTTTTTTTAAAGAGCATGGTTTCGGTTTTCGAACAAATCGGTTTTTGAACAGCCTTCTGGAACGGATTAGGGTCAAAAACCGAGGTTTGACTGTAGCTCTTTTTGAAATGCAGTCAAACCTCGGTTTTCGAACGTCTCTGTTCTCGACCAAAAATTTCGAGTTTTTTTTTTATGCCTCGGATGACGAACAAATTTCGGTTCTCGAACAAACTGAGCGCACTTGAATGCACCATTTGACTCCTCTCGCCTTCCTTACACGAACGAGTAAGTGACGCTTCCTCGGGTAGACAAGGAAGTGACGCTTCCTCGTGTTGCTTTCCATTGTGAGCAGACGTGTTCAGTAAACAGTTTGATTTTAAAAAGAGCGTGGTTCCAGTTTTCGAACTATTTCGGTTTTCGAACAGCCTTCTGGAACGGATTATGAACGAAAACCGAGGTCTGACTGTTTAATGTTATCCTTCCGTTCTAATTCTTCTTAATAAGTCACAGTGTCTGATCGCTCGTATGCTATTTTCAAAACAGACCCGTGGGCTACTCGTGTTGTCCTCGGAGCTAAATCGTACCCGCTGGCACCTCATCATCATCATCATCATCATCATCTGAGCAAAAAGGTATCCGCGTTTGCGGCGTCTCTTTCGTCTTGCTCCCCCCACCCTCCTCCGTGCCTCACTGCTCACCCCTCCCCTCTCTGCTCGCTAAGAAAGAGAGAAAAGGAAAGTTCACTGAAGGCAATTCACTTCAAAGAGGCGGCTCGTTTTCTCAACTCTCCAAGAAGTCTATTATCCTGCGCCCAGCTTAGTCGCTTCACCCCTTACCGAAACCCTGACTTTTTTAAAACCGCGGTCAACCCTCAAACCTGTAATCGGCCCATGTCGAACACCTTGTTTTCCTTTCGGTCAATTGGCCGCAACACCAAAAAGCACGGGCAAAATTTCAACGCTTCGACAAAGCTGAAGGTTTCTGTGTGTGTGTATGTGTGTGTGTGAGACAACATCAGGCTGAACATGAAACTCAATCGGTTTCAAGTATTGAAACACCATCCATTTTTCTTGTCAAATCCCCCTTGACAAACAAGCACACCGGGCTCAGGATTTCATCAGTGGCCAATACCACCTTGGTGAGCAGTTTTTCAATCCACCTCGGGATTTCCCAGCAGGGTGTATAGCTCCAAAAAAAATTATAAAATAAAATACTCCCAACCCCCCCCCGGCCCCCCCCCGAGCCCAATGCCGGCCAAGCGTTATTTCTGTGCCGCAGATGAGATTGCCTCTTCATAGGCCGGGCAATTCAATCTCAGTCTCGCTCTCTCTTGGGCAGGGTGACCTTAATATGAATGAGGTAATGATTGGTCACAACTGAGCTTGTTCAATTCTGACTTGAAGGATAGGGAGGACGGAGAGGGTTTAATATACGGGGGGGGGCAATTTACCGTCGCTGTCTGTCTGCACGCGGCGGAAATCGTCTGGCTGCGTGGAGTGCTGGTGATCCTGCGGAATTCGTTACCGACGGGTCATGTTTTTTGTTTTTTTTGGGGTGCGCGTGGGCAACGTCACTCACCCTCTTGCGCAGGTTGTAAGTGAGCAGCAGATTGCGGGAGAAGTGATTGGAGAAGGCGGTGTAGAACTCGAGCACCTTCTGCAGGGCGTCGCGCTTGATGACGTGGAGGTCGCAGTACGTCAGAGCGCGCACGTTGGCGCAGGCCTGAGCCAGCGTCACCTCCTTCCAGAAGACGTCCCCGAAGACATCCCCCTTGCCTGCGTCGTTAAAAAGGAGAAAAGTGCTAAAGCGACGGGTATTTGGTCTCCCTCGACACGCGCTTATGGGGTTTAGTCGCTCGTTGCGGGAGCCACTGGCTAATTGCTTTACACAGCCGGTAGGTTTCTGCTCCGAGGCTGTCCTCTTATTTGCGCTCAAATTCTTTAGAGGAGTGTTTGGCTCTGTCTAGCCAATTCTAACACACGCCGGTAGCACTCACTACCACTGTCCCGCCCAATCCGCCTGACAGTGACGATATACTGTTGCTAAGCTGTCACCATCCTGTCCTGCCTGCCTTGTCCTATTCGATTCTGAACTGTCCTGTTCCCCATTTGTCATGTGCCTTCCTCTACCATGTAATACAGGTTTTTTCCGCTTTGTTTAGCCAGATAAGGCATTTGAGGGCAAATTCCCATTTACAATAAAGACCTCGGAGGGTTAAATAGAGTAACATAAAAGCAAATACATATGCAAAACACTGTATATTGAGATACCGCCTCTACTTACAAAATTAATTGGTTCTGGAAGAAATTTCTTAAGTACAGTGAAACTTCAGTTTTCGTTCCAGAAGGCTGTTCGAAAACCGAAATTGTTCGAAAACCGAAACCACGCTCTTTTTAAAATAAAAATGTTTACTGAACATGTCTGCTCATAATGGAAAGCAACACAAGGAAGTGTTACTTCCTCATGTAAGGAAGGCGAGAGGAGTCAAATGGTGCATTCAAGTGCGCTCAGTTTGTTCGAGAAACAAAATTTGTTCGTCATCCGAGGCATAAAAAACTCAAAATTTTGGGTCGAAAACCGAATTGGTTGAGAACCGAGACGTTCGAAAACCGAGGTTGGACTGTAGAAGTTTTTTTTAAGTAGAGGCGTGTTTTCCATGTAAATGCCCTAATCCGTTCCAAGCCCCCCCAAAATTCAGGCATAAATGTTTTCTAAAGCATAAAAATGCATCAAAATATGTAACCAATACATGTTACAATTAGATTATTGCACAATAAATGAGTTGTGCATAATGTAAAAAAAAAAACTAAGAATAAAAATGATGGTCGTTCAACTTTTAACTGTGTCCTCATCATTTTTTGCCCTTTTGAGTTCATGTTCTCTCTCAGAAGTGGATTTTGCCTAGTGTTTTCTAAAGAACTGATCAAAGGACGTTTGCTTTTGCCGGCTTTTCACAATCCTTCAAAAATGTCAAACAAACATCGGCATAGTGAGCGATCGCCTGACTGGTGAACACTTTTTTGGGCGATTCCCAATGACGTAAAACTATCGGAACGCCTCCTGGCCCGAGGGGCGAATGACGAGTACACTGCATCGAAAATTTCTTTCGGAATTAGGGGGGGCAATAATTTCCTGTTGAGGCATTTCGTAACTTGAAAATTCCGTATGAAAAGACGTTCGTAAGTAGAGGTACCGCTGTATAACAATGAATAAGATTCTACTCTAAAAACAGATTGCAGGTGGTGTTATGCAAGGTGAGCAAAGAGTGAAGGCTGGGGTCTTTCCAATAAGTGCTGCTGTAGCCATTTTGCTCTGTACAGTGAGTCTGGTGGTCCTGTCCCATCCCATTTCCCCCTTTTCACGTTCCTTCCTCACGAGGAGTCGCGCTAACTTATTGCGGTCGTACCATTGTGAGGCTGTTTTCATTTTCTCTTCTTGCTTTTCTCTGCCTGTCTCCCCTCACAGCTCATTCTGTCCCTCCCACCGCATTTCCAATAAATATCCATCTCAACAGAAAAATCGCAACAGAGGGCGTGTTGCCAACCTGCATGACTAAGCAGCCAAACAGGAGGTCTTTTTTTTTTTTTCTTCCCCCGTAAGGTTGGCAGGCTGGGTTTGACTCTGGTCGGCATCTTCCCCCCGGGGGGGACGCAATCTTGCCCACATCCTTGTGGGGCTTCATTATCCTTTTGTGTTGTGTGTGTTCTGCAGCACCATTAGGCTAATGAGATTTTGATCCACGGTAGTAACTTGTTTATCACCGGAGGCTGGGCCCGAGGGGTCCTCCGTCGTATCGGCCTGACGGTGTATTGACTTTTTTCAAGTAAGACCTCAGACGGGGGCATAGTGGAATCATACGACGGCGCGATGGTTTGTACTCATCCGCATTCCGTTTTGGCCGAATCAGTCATGTGGTGAAATAATTGAGGAAGTTGTAAGCTGCTAACATACTACTGGGATTTAATGGAGACGAAATGCCTTTTCGAAACAATTCAGAACAGTTAACCCTCATGCAGTATTTTTAAGCGGCTGCTTGAAGGGTATTACGTCCCAAAAATGTCCCTCTTCCAATGTGCAACAACTTTTTTCACTTTTCATTTTTTTTCACTTTCAACCCCTCAAAATGTTCAGTGGGAATTGGCCAAGACATGGATATACATCCTATGCAAAATTTCAGTTTCGTGGAGTTATTTTTCACTGTTTTGTCTGTGGTGTCCATTTGTCCAACAGTCCAAAATCGTCCAAAGTGTCCGAAATGTCCAATTTTGGGATCATTACTGCATGAGGGTTAATAATTATAATAATAATAATAATAATACTTTTTATTTATAAGCCCCTTTCAAGACACCCAAGGACACTTGACAATCAAAAACAAAAACAATAAAACACAATGCGGGTTGAGCAGCGGCAGCCAAACGCGCCAGCGTTCACTCAACCCGGAAGTCAGAAAGAAACCACAAGGGAGGGAGAGGGGGGAGAAAGAAAAAAAAAAACACGCTCGAACTATCCTCATCTGATAATTTTCGTTCAGAGAGGCAGCACTTCATCACCGTAGCTCCTCAATCACACGACTAGTGTTTGGATCCACGTATGTGGCTCTATTTTGGACAATTGGTGGCTATCCAAACTACACCACTAGGCTGGAGAACAAAAGTACAAAGTGTTTCCAAACATCCGCCAAACTTGTGTGCCGAGTATATCCGACTCGAGTGCGAATTTATGACTCAGAAAACAACAAGCTGCCGGCCTTTCAAAAACAGTTGGGAACATTTAAAACGGTGCTGGTAGGCAGGAAGAAAAGGAACAAAGTTCTGGAAATGCAACAAAATGTCTTCTGCTGTTCTTGTGGACCTTGCAGAGAACACATTCAATTGCTTTCAAATAAAAACAACCTTTATTAACTCGACAATGAGGAAAATTTGCAGTTTATCTTAGTACAGACCAACATTTAATCATGTGAGCCTCGTTTAACCTCACATTCTCAAAATTATTGGTTTTATCCTAATTGGAGACCTTTCGATTTTACTAGAGCCTGAAGAATTAATTGGCTGGCCGATCTAATCCGCAGCATCGGTTCTTTTAAAATTGGCAAAAATCTCCTTTTTTTCCCCCTGAGTTGTTTTCAGATATTTTTTTACGCATTCAACATACGACAAAAATAATGATCATTCAATTTTCACCCCCCCCCCCCCAAAAAAGGGCCAATTATATCTATTGTAAATTAAACAAATACTAAGGGACAAAGTATTCTAAAATCAGTCAAATGGTCTGCCAGTAATTCATCTTTTTTGTCGTAAGCATGAAGGGACCAGTAAAGATTTTTTTAATCGTCCAATCCGTCATCGGAATTTTATTCTGCCAAATATTTGGGAGGGAAAAAGCCCTCATTTCTTAAAATCGTTTTTTTCATGGGATAATGCTAAAGAAATGACATTTATGTCAATCAGTTTGTGCACACCTTGTAAAACAGTATAAAAAAAAACTCAACACCACAAATGTGCTAAATCTTTGGCAACAAAAGTGAGTCCATCCCAACATGAAAATGCCCAACTTGATAAAGTCCATTTTCAGACCCAAAAACCCTTTTCTTCTTTGGAAAATGATGAATTTTACATTAAATGACTGCTATATGTTCACTGAAGACCAAAATATATGTTTTTTCAAATATTTAATGCTTTAATCCTAAATTAGGATTAGGGCCAAATATGACTCTTTGGGATTCAAGGGTAGCATTTTAGTAGCAGAATTTATAGGGGTCAAATTTGACCCCATGGGTTCTCCCAGGGTTAAAAGGGCCAAACTCACCTAGAATGGCCACGACCTCGTCATCCTGGATGACTTCCAGTGAACCCGACACCACGAAACAGAGGCTGTCCACGCTCTCGCCCGCGTGGTAGATGAGGTCGCCGGGCGCGCAGTGGATGGTCTGGAATTCCATAGCTAGCGCCCGCAGACACCCGTCGCTGGCCAGTCTGAAGGCCGGGTGCTCTTTGAACACCTTCCGGTTGAGATGGACGCAAATGTCCGCCCGCATGTCTTTGGGACAAATCTGCAGCACCTGAACGGCAAACAAAAAAAACAAAAAAAATCAACAGTGTCATAACAGTCTGGCTACAATACAGATTTTCCAAATTATATTATCCATTGGGTGTCATTTTCACAGCAGACAAAAGCAGATTATCTCGCCGTGCAATAACAACAACAACACTAAATTGCGCAACAGGACTGCAAACACCTGCCGGCCGCATTGTTAGGAATCGGTGCTCTGCGTTTTAAACTAATCTCTTTGAAGATGAATGTCACAGACGGATTAGGTGCCATTTTTAGAGCCTCTAGTCGTGGCATCCTCGTGGGCGCAGACAAATACGGCGTGCGTTTCGTTTGAGTAGCAAAACCATACAAAAACCACCCAATGCATAGTTTCTCAGAAGTCAAATCTATTTTTCTGGAATGCGGCATTATGTCTCGTCTTCGAGCAGTCCAAGATTTCGATTTTTATGCTAAGCTTGCGAAGATAAACTCTTGCGCGTCTGTGACGACTATTCGGCTTTGTTGCATACTCTATACTGTCGACAGAGTGTTTTCTAGCTTCGCAGCCGGTATGCATTCAAGCTTAACCCCCATGCAGTAATTATCCCAAAATTGGACATTTCGGACACTTTGGACGATTTTGGACTGTTGGACAAAACAGTGAAAAATAACTCCACGAAGCTGAAATTTTGCATAGGATGTACATCTATGGCTTGGCCAATTCCCACTGAACATTTTGAGGGGTTGAAAGTGGAAAAAAAATTAAAAGTGAAAAAAGTTGTTGCACATTGGAAGAGGGACATTTTTGGGACGTAATACCCTTCATGCAGCCGCTTAAAAATACTGCATGAGGGTTAAAGAGAACCGACACACCGCCGCAATGACACAAGCCGGCACGGCACGGCCGCGTACCTTTTCGGTGTCGATGCCCCGCGACATGGACCAGGTAGACGCGATGTAGTCCATCACTCGTTCGCTCAAGCCCTTGGGCACCTGATAGAGCTTGAGGAAGTCCCGCACGCTGTTGAGCATCTCGTGGTAGCGATTGGTGTTGGCATACATCTGCTGGAAGATGGTGGTCACGTTACCAAAGATGGTGGCGTACAGAAGAGCTGCGGGGAAACAAGAAGTTGTGTCAAGACATGGGTTTGAAGGGAATCGTGACGGAACGGTCGCTTTGTCAGGAATTGCAATCATGTACCTTGGGCGTGTTGAATGGTCCAAAAGTGTCAAAAATTGGGTGTGGAAAATCCCAATAAACATTGTTCATTATTAACTCAATTACTGGAATAACTATTAGATTGGTAAAAAATTAATAGGACAAAGATTGTTTTTTTCTTGTACTGAACATTTCTGCATTTTTTTAAATTTTAGGGAGTGTTAAATTAACCTGAGCAACCGACCCTTTTGTGCGGGTCAAATTGACCCGCTGGTTTGAAATGAAGACTATTTGAGAATTGAATCACTGTTTTTGTTCAACCAAAAATGGAAAAAAACTGATTGTTGCTATTCTTGCACCAGAATCACATGTCCCACCGGTGTACTTTCACTTTATTAAACAAACTACCAAAATAAACATGAAATGAGCACATTCATACACGGCCACAAGTTCAACTCACATTTAGACACTCCAAACACAGACTCGCTACTCACGAAAATAAACTAAAGGTAATCTGAACTCAAAACAGCCAATGCTATACAGTACTCTCATTCACCGAGTCCCATATCACTCACCAAGCTAGGCCCCGCCTTTTAAAGCCGTAGTGCAGAAGGGAAGGATGGCGAGAAATATAATACAGTCAAACCTCGGTTTTCAAACGTCCTGGTTCTCGACCAATTCGGTTTTCGACCAAAAATTTCGAGTTTTTTATGGCTCGGATGGCGAACAAATTTTGTTTCTCGAACAAACTGAGCGCACTTGAATGCACCATTTGACTCCTCTCGCCTTCCTTACACAAGGAAGTGACGCTTCCTCGGGTAGACGAGGAAGTGACGCTTCCTCGTGTTGCTTTCCATTGTGAGCAGACGTGTTCAGTAAACATTTTTATTTTAAAAAGAACGTGGTTTCGGTTTTCGAACAATTTCGGTTTTCGAACAGCCTTCTGGAACCGATTATGGACAAAAACCAAGGTTTGACTGTACCTGCATCTCGCATGCATTTTTATTTCTGTTGTTGTTTTGTTGTCGTAAAATCATTTGTTATGCAGTTACTCGAGTAATCGATGGGATGATTGGTTAGAATAATCTCTTGGAAAAATGTTTGATAGCCCCAGCCCTACTGTCAGCTAAAAACTGCAATTGAGTGGCAGAAGTTTCGTTTTTAACAGTGAACTGAAACCGTACTTACGTAGTTCGATTTTTGCCACTTTGTGTCCTTCCCACGTGCCCACGATAGAGCCCCCCCCCCCCCCCCGCCCTCCATTTTCAACTGAGTCAATTGGACATAACAGCAGGGTTAAACATTTTGACGTTGACGCCAGAATTTTTTTATTTTTTTATTTTTTGCCGTCGGGTCCGTTGTGAGAAACGACGTGGGGACGTGAATGTGTGTCTCTTAGACAGCTGGGTTGTTGAAGCCATCTAACAGCTGGCTGGCATCTTTTTGTGCTTGTGTGGATCAAAGTCACTGCTGTGTGTGTGTGTGTGTGTGTGTGTGTGTGTGTGTGTGTAAGCCTAATTAGCCCTTCTTCGGCAAGGGTCGGTGAGGAGGCATGCCAGCCGCACATTTCAATTATCCTCAGATGCTGATGACAGTAACCTGTGTTGTGTTCGTTGGCGTTGCGGCGCGCTATCAAAAGTGCGATCAACACAATATCGCTAATTAAAAAGTACCCCAAACTCCCCCCCCCCCCGAGGAAGACCTCAGACGCTCGTCCGTGTTATCTGACATTGCGCATCGTACGAGCAATGGAAGCTTCTTATAACCCTCTTGCGGGTAAAAGTGAATTGCTTTCAAGTTTCAAACTTTCGTCAAAGGATTAGTTTTGTGGTTGTTCTTTTCTTACACACACACACACACTCACACACACACACAATTTTTTTTACCATAGTATTTAAGATAAGATATCCTTTATTTGTCCCACGCTTGTGAAATTTACCATTTTTATTTTATTTATTTATTATTTTTAATATTTTATTTATTTTGGGGGGGGGGGAATATTTGAAAAAATTGAAAAAATTTTTTCGATATATTTATTAAATATATTGACCTAGCAGTGACCTAAGGGGCAGAAATGTCTTCTTTTTTTTTTTTAATTGCTGCAATTAACGACTACTTGTCGCCGTGGTTTGACATGGAGCGGGTCACGTTAAGCCACCAGCATGCCGACGGAACAAAGATGTCTGCAAAGTTGGACTTCTTGCAAAGAAGGCGGTAACAATGCAGATCGACGGCGCCGTTTGAAGGTACTTAAAAGACAGTTAGTTGTCAGCCCCAAGCCAAGAGTTGCTATGGCAACAAGACATATGCATCGCAGTCCCCTCCACCTCCCTCATCTTTCCCCCCAAGCCCCCTCCCCCTCAATCCCCTCCTTGCGCTGTGATCTTCTGCTGGCAGCACCGGTATCCAGAGCTGATGTTAAAAATAGAACAGTATCAGGGCATCCATATTTCATAGCCAAGCACAAACGGACGACAAGTCAAATTGAATCCACACGGGCATCCTGACGGGGTTGGAAACCGTTGTCTCATGCTGCTTTAATGGCACGACTCCTGTTGAAAATGCGATGAAACATTTCGGCGAGGGTGGCGGGGGGGGGTGATGATTTTCAGGCTCTGGTCGGCGGAGGTGTGATGACTTGATGGGCTAACGCGGTCACGCATCGACGGCCTCGCTAAAGTGTGCGGCATGCCGGGTGGGCGGAATTGCCAAGCTACTGGCAGTTAAGACCTTTAACATAAGTCGGCGTCTCAAGGAAAGCAGCCAAGACGACGTTTGAGGTTTTAACCAGAGATAAAGGGAATTTTTACTATATTTTCAATATCAAACTAAACTTTTTCCGCCATGTACCACCATCACAACTAACAAAAATACACTCGCTAGCAGGCCTAAGTATTCAAGTAATATTCTGAGCTACTGTAACATTGCAGAGAAAATTCAAATTTTTTTTTTGACATGATGTAACACTATTATGAGCGAATATTTGATAAAATTGTGTCCATTATTTCTTATATGTGCAAATTATATATTCATGAATATATTTTTAAAGGACAAGAATCCTCTTGGATAGTTCCATCCATCCATCCATTTTCCGAACCGCTTTATCCTCACTAGGGTCGCGGGGGGTGCCGGAGCCAATCCCAGCTGTCTTCGGGCAGTAGGCGGGGGACACCCTGAACTGGTTGCCAGCCAATCGCAGGGCACACAGAGACGAACAACCATCCACGCTCACACCTAGGGACAATTTAGAGTGCACAATCAGCCTGCCATGCATATTTTTGGAACGTGGGAGGAAACCGGAGCACCCGGAGAAAACCCACGCAGGCCCGGGGAGAACATGCAAACTCCACACAGGGAGGCCGGAGCTGGATTTGAACCCGGTACCTCAGCACTGTGAAGCCGACGTGCTAACCACTAAAAAAATTTGGCATGATATTAATTTTTTACCAATGAAAAACGTTGTCATAATTCGCCTCAACTCACGAATGTTTAATTGTTTTGCGACATATTTTGTTTGTCAAGATTCCAGACATTTCAACACACTCGTCCATCATCTTCACAACAACTTTTGAGGCACCTGAGGAAAAGCGTTCCCTCCAAATTAAGATTGTTCGTCCTTGGTGGCGGTATACACTCTCCTGAGAGCCATAATAATTTTAGTGTTTCTCCGTATCCTATCAAAAGGCATTTGTCTGGATTTATCCCCCCTTCAGTGTAGCTGTAGCTGTAGCTCAGCGTAAAACCCTCCATATTATCTAAAAACGCTCCTCTCCAGCCTGCACTCTGCCTTCTTGCGGGTATTATTTTTTACGAGATTCTAGCGGGTATTATTTTTTACGAGACGTTTTTATGAGCGGCGGTGCGAGAAGCGAGCCATGCATCACGCTCGGCACATCTTAATAATTCAGCAGCGGGGCCCGACTGGAGCTAATGAGCCCGATGAAGGCAAGAATAACACAGGCGCTAAAGGCCAACTGTCACATGTCGACGGACACCGGGCTGGATTCAAAGTATCGCTGCTTGTTTGCGCTCATTGGAAGTGCCAAATACCATACTGGCCTGAATATAAGACTGTGTTTTTTGCATAGAAATAAGACTGAAAAAGTGGGGGTCGTCTTATATTCGGGGTCTAGACATTATACCCATTCGCGACGCTAGATGGCGCCAGATATCATTGAGGCGAATGCTGAACTTGACTCCCCAGGCCTAAGTGAACCCCTGTCACGAAGAATAAAAATAAAAATAGCGGTAGCACGAAGAAGAAAAATGAAAAATAGCGGTAAGAAAGAAACGAGAAGAAAATAATAGAAGAGATAACAGAAAATGGAGAAACGTAGCGACAATCGGGAGAAAAGTGGGTCGAAGATCGGCCAGGTTAACCGGCAGGAGAAGTTATGATGTCATTTACATTTCAAAAACCAAAAGCCATTCATTTATGAATGTGATTGCACTTTTGAATGAGGCAAAATAACATGCTTTTTCTCTCAAATATATTGTTAGAATCATTTGTTTCATATGTACTGTAATTATTTTCTGTATAAAAATTAATTTGGTGTTCAAAAAGTCTTTTTTCAAACTTGAGTCTTGAAAAAGAGGGGGTCGTCTTATAATCAGGGCCGTCTTATATTCGGGCCAATACGGTACTTTGTTCATGTACTTGAATCGATTTTCAGGTTCGGAACCCTCATTTTGAATGCTTAACTTGAAACGTTGTCTTGAAATGCTAATAGGAAGCTCTCAGTCCATGTTTCCACCAATTAAAACAAATCTCTGAATTCCGAAATTTCGACCGACATTGAACCACCGCCAATCGAAACGTTCGACTCACATCCGATCATCATCATGGCCACGGCGAAGATCTTCTCTCCATCTGTGGTGGGCGCAATGTTGCCGAAGCCGATGCTGGTCAGGCTGGTCATGGTGAAGTAGAGCGAGGTGATGTAGACCGAGTCCTTGTTGGGACCGCCCTCCCACTTGCCCGAGCCGCTGGCATTGAAGCGATAAGGCGTGCCCGCCGTCTCGGCCAGGATGTACAGCCAGCTGTCCATGCGTACGATGTTGGTCTCCTCGTCGATCACCTCGTAGTCGCCAATGCTGTACCTGCCATCGGGGATGATCGGCAAAGTCCAGTTTAGTGTTCGTTGGTGGAGCAGTGGTGAGCAATCCTGGCAAATTCACGGTTGACTATTCGTTAACTCAAGGACAGCCATTTTCAAAAGAGAGAAACTCGAGCGCCAGCCGACATAGAGCACTCTTGAGTGGTCTTTCAAGGCTCACAGAATGTTGGTTTTATGACTATGTCAATTGTTTTTGAAACCTGCAGTAAAACATTGGTTGGTTTCCCCCAAATCAACTATTTTTGATCCAAAACAGAAAACAAGCTTTTTGTGAAAATATATTTGATACGCAACAGTGACTTTAATGCTAATTAATAGTTTGTTTTCGTGACGCCTCAAGCATCTGAACAGTCCTTTTCTTCTATAAAATACCAACAGCAATGAAACTGTGCTTTTGACGGCAACAGAATGTATTTACAATGAATCACCAGTGTAACAGTTTTACTTGACAAAACTATGTGCACGCTATTTAGTATTCGTAGTGTTGCGTGTCATGTCTACGGGGTCCAAAACACTCTTAGTTAGGCCCCCGTTGAATTTTCACTGCACACTAAATATCCAACTTCTCTCTTCTTACGTCATCACGCTCCAATACAGTAAATTCCTTTGAACGCTTCCCAGTAGTAGTCGTATTTAGTAGTGTGTGTGCAGGAAGGCGTGCCATGCTTGTGTGTGCGCATGTACATAGATATATTTTCTCTCTTTTAAGACCCTCATAGTAGATTTAAACTTTGATCAATCACAAGCTCCTTGTAACGGTCGTATTTGCGACGGCCTGACATGTTTTAGGAGCTTGGCACATGGTGAGCTTCTCCAAAAGAGATCTAATGATGCCATCTTCTGGTAATACATGTAGTAGATTTTAACTAGACTGGTTTAATCAATACACTACAACTGGCCAAGACTTTTCTCCATCCATTCCCATAAAAAAATAATTTTAAAAAACTTCACCGCAATTGAAGTCGATGGCACTCATCATTCGGACTCCCGTTGACGGCATTTCATGTCAACGGCGCTCAAAGAGTTAACTGACCAATTTGCGGGGTTTTTTTGTGTACTTTATGAAACCTCCTGAGATGCCACCAAAACCCTGTCTGAATAGGAAAGTATTACAGCTGTGTAATGATGAGGTTCAGATGGGTTGTTGAACTTAAGGAGAGTCATCACATGTGCATTTACACTTGCAGTTAATGTTCTGGAAATTAAATCATCTCTAAATTGCGAAAGACAAGCTCGGAAGTGATGATGCGGCAGTTCTACCAACTCTTTTTTTTTTTTTTCAATGTAGATTTTTGCCCTCTCAACAAACTGACAAAATGTGAGGATCCACCACAAAAAAAAGAAACAGGAAAAAATAAAGAGATTTCAAGTGACAGCATTGCTGTCATCCAAGGTAAAGGCAATTAAGCTTTTTTTTTTTTTTCTTTAGCTTGCGGTGCGACCATAGCAACCGCCGACACCGCACTGTGGGAATCCGTGCAGCAGCTATTTTTATCAGGGCTGGAATTCATGTGTTGTGACATTTTATTAGGTACATCCGGAACAAAGGAATTCATATAAAGTGACTAGCATGACCCGTTCTTTTATCCGGCCCACC
This sequence comes from Hippocampus abdominalis, assembly GCA_018466805.1. Taxonomy (NCBI): domain Eukaryota; kingdom Metazoa; phylum Chordata; class Actinopteri; order Syngnathiformes; family Syngnathidae; genus Hippocampus; species Hippocampus abdominalis. The sequence continues at coordinate 7,208,958 of CM031702.1, read as the reverse complement.
GAGCATTGTGATTGTCAAGTGTGTTGCAATTTCATTTCTCCTAAAATTGATTAATTTATTTACTTAATAAGAAAAATATTCTACTTAATGAGAAAAATGAATATTTTTAATGAGAAAAATGAATATTTTTCTCATTAAGTAAATATTGACCAATGCAGCTGTATCAAAACTGATTGCATCGCCAAAAATAAAGCAGGCCATTTTAGTACTTTATATTGGTCAATCATTTGAGGGGGGAAAAAACACTCTTGCCTTTGTTGAAACTGACCAATCATTATTTCTGGGGGGGGGGGGGGAAACTGTGAAAAATGAAACAATAAAAGTGACCAAATTTGAATAAAGCCAGAAATATACTTTACTGGGGGGTAAAATACATTTCATTAAATGATTGAAATGACAAATAAATATGTATTTAAATATTAAATAATGTATTATTATTCACTAAGTATTCATGTCAATCACCATTACCATTTTAATGCATTTTATATTTGATGATTGGTGAAATAATTATGATGAAATAATCGAGAATTGTTTAAATGTAAAAAGGAGAGTGAATACGTTTATCAAAAGAATGCATGATTTAATATAAAGAATATACAAAATACAACCTTTTTAAAATATAAAATAAATAGTATATAATTATTGTTATTATTTACCTCAGGGAAGAATGACCTGGCCTTTTATTATATTAATTTTTTCCCCTAAAAGTAGCGGAGGGTCCAATTAATCTTGTTGACATTCATCCATCAAAAAATAGCAACATGTTCCAGTGAACAGCTCACATTTCAAACTGTGTAAATATATTTGTACGAGAATTGAGAGATGATCATCATTATTTCAGTATATGTACTCTTTGTGACGTTCTTGTTTGGTGGTGTGATTTTTGTAATGTAAAATATGTGCCTTGGCAACACTGATCTAGCATAACCCCCTTAGAAATTATTACACTTCGGAGACAGTATACATTTGCATGAGAAAAATCTCCAGAAGATACTGAAACATACAGTACACGTTTAGTAATTATACATGGGGGGGGGGACAGCCTCTAAATTATCACGTAATTAACTGAATGGGTGGCCTTGTTACGATAATTGGCTGTAGAGATTATTACGCATATGTACGTACCAAATGCAGGCCAACCAGTGAGCGGCCAGACCAAACACACACACCAGCAGAACCAGAACGGCGGCACCATACTCGATGTAGTGGTCCAGTTTGCGGGCCACTCGGCCCAGACGCAGGAGCCGGACAACCTTCAGCGAGCTGAACAGGCTGCTAATGCCCTGCGGGGGGCAGATAACGGGAAAGGAAAATATTTGTTCAAGTTGAAAAGTTGTACACTCACAAACAAAGGATTACCTAACACGCTTTGACTGGAGCGAGCATGCTAAACAAATGGAACTGTCTACAGGGTTAGTTTGATGCTTAGCTAACAGGAGCTAGCTTAAGCCACTGAAGAGGGATGCTAAAATAAGCTAAACAGTCGTATCTCTATATTTAAAGATGAACAACTGGGTATTGAAACAAAAGAGCGGGGCAAAATATGACTAAGAAGTAGCCACAAAAAAAAAAACTACAACGCTTAGGAAGTGTAGAATCATGTTAAGCTAAGCTAACCATCATTACTCATTCACGGTGTTTTGCTTCATGTGTTAGCTAGCAAGCTTTCAAAGTTATGTCGTCTGAACAAATACAAATCAATACTTTTTAGTTTGATATTCAAACTTCAACTGGGAATGCTAATAAACAGCCTTATGCAAGCAATTGGCCTATTTTTTTATTTTTTTGGTGAAGAATTGTTCACTATCGGCTGCTTGCTGTGAAGTTCACTCAACTCCAAGAAAAAAATATTCATTTCCATTATTTCTGTGGAAGTTAAAGCTTGGGGGAAAACGCTTTAATAGCTTGTTTGGTATCAGGAGAAATAAGGCGAATCCCAGAAGTCTAATTAAACAAAGGCAATACTGTCAACGCTTTTTCTATAAGCAAGAGGAGGGTGCGGGGGGGGGGGGGTTAAATTTTGGTGAAAAAAAGATTTTAATACCCGATTGCCAAGCCCTGGTAGGATGGTTTATACAGGTGTTTTTTTTTTTAGCTTATGAGTTCCATATTGTATTGTGTCTTCCTCCTCCCACAAATTATTATTATATCTTTAAATGACAGACTCTGACACTTACACAGTAATAACCGTCACATCGTGTTAATAGATAACCACAAACATGAATGGGTATGCAAACGGGTAGATGGCCACGCACACACACACACACACACACACACACACACGGCGGACACAACGCGCGTTCGTGCGTGTTATGAAAGTGATTCTATTGCAAAACGCGCAGAGAATTTACAGCTTGACCGCAATGTCGACTCAGCAATTTGTCCAAACACCCACCACCGGTGATTCAAATGGACACGCACAATCCTTGTGCTGCTTCAGAGACTCATTGCCCACACTTGACTATCTGAGCGTGTGTGTGTGTGTGTCTGTGTGAGAGAGAGGCGTATTGATTGGGCTAATGCTTGGCGGTGTGCAAGCCCGTACGACTGCTGCGCTGGCCGTCACCCGATCCGATCTATGTGGCGTCTGACGGACGCATCGCCCTCTCAGAAAGAAAAATCACCCGGAGGAGCACAAATTCAATTATCCGAGATGTGAGAAGTGATTTGGAAAACATTTTTCGCCCAAAGGGAAATAATCCCGCGGCACGGTGTTAGAGCGGGCTAGCGTGTCTGCCTCGCAGTCAAGAGGTTCTGGGTTTGAATCTGTCTGGCGTTTGCATTTCTCACCGCGCTGGCGTGGCTTCCTCCAAAATCATCCGTTTTTCATTGAAGCCTTTGACTTTGACGTAGTTGCGAATAAAATTGTGAACGGCAAAACCCAAACCGGCCATCTTCCCAAAACCTCATCAAGAATAAATGAATACATGTTCGAGCCCCATCAACTTGTCTGCTTTCGAAATGTCCATATACTCATCTTAGCATGATGCCAGTTCCTACCATGTCAGCGACGGTCGCTTTGGTAACAAGTAGCGTACCGACGTATGCAAAAGTGTCGGTTAGCAATTTCATTTGTCGATATAAAGTGCGGTCGTTAAAAAATGTGCTTGATTAAGCGTTTGTTTAATGGCTGGGTTAGTTGTGAACGCGCTGCGGTGTGAAGCTGATGTAATGTTTGCTTTCAAGCTTCGGTGTCCTGCTGCTCTGGGATACCACGCAGTCATTTGAGAATGAAAAAGTGTCTTATTTGTTTTGGAGCATCGACGTTGTCAGCGGGGACCTCGATGAGCTCTGGGCTGCTGGATGAGACATCTGTTTGTGTCTGCATGGCTTTTTTCTTTTTTTTTTTTAATCTCGTTTTTGGAACAAAGCACTCTTTTTAGGCATCAGGCACTTAGATTTTTCAACAATGTGACTTTTTTTAATCACCCCCCCCCCCAAAAAAAATTGTACTTAAATCGGTTTATATGACTTTGACGTTATCTTTTTTTTTCTTGAAAAAGTACAACTTAAACCCCTTTCACAATGTTTTTTTTTTCCCCGAAAAAGCAACACTTTGAAATTTCATCTCATGATTTTAAGACTTGTTGCTAAAAAAAAAAATAGTAATTAGAAAATATTGCAATTTCTCTTATTTTTTAAAACTTGTTTAATATTACTTTTCGTCTTGAAAAATAAAGAGAAATGGTGATTAGATTTTCTCGCTCAAAAAAAGTGTTAAAATGTGTTAAACTTCAAACATTTGACCTTTTTACTTGAAATGAAGAATTTTTATCGCCAATTGAAAGAAATTGCCACTTTTATTTTGTAACATAATGACCGCTTTACGTTTTCAATACATTTTTCATCTTGTCATAAATTTTCAACTAAAAATATGATTTCAATCGCATACAAGATTGATTTTTTCTCACCAAATAGGTTATGTTTTTTTTAAATATACAACGTCAATAATTGAAAATGGCAACTTTTCGAGAACATTTATCTCACATCTTTGTTTTTCTGATAGTTGATCAGGTTTTGTTTTGGGGGTTTTTCAAAACATTGTGCCATTCTTTCTCACCCCCAAAATTCTTTCAGTAAAAAGTACTTCAATCTCGTAAATGATCCTTTTTTTTTTTAGCTTCTCGAAAAGGCTAAGTTAAATGTTGTTTGTTAAATACGGGTCAAAAACATAAAGCATGATGTAAATATAGTGGCTTCCCTTTTTTTTTTCTTTTTTTTTTCGAAGGTTTTTATTTACAGGAAAACCAAGAAGCACCGTCCTGTGATTGGAATTCAGGACTGCTGCGCTCTTTGGCGACTCACCGTGCAAGGTCAACGGCGTGCCCGCATGTGTGTGTGCGTGCAAAAGAAGAAAAACACCAACTTGTTCATTATCATATTCTCATCAAAGTGAAGCCTACTTGAGTGACAGCTCGCCGGTTCCAATTCTTCCCACGTCACGTTCCATGCATGCAAAGAGGCCAAGAGCAAAGTGGGAGGAGGAAGGGGCGGGTGGGCATGCAAACAACAAAAAAAGGGGAGGCGAGGGTGAAAAAGGAGACAAAGAAAAATGAATACACAATTGAGTGATGAATAAAAACATGACTCCAAAAAATAATAATAATAAATAAAGAAATCATTACAAAAAACAACACAATGACACGGCCAAGAATAACCAAATTGCTAATCAAGGCCGCCTGGCCTCCCTGTTCGAAGGCCATCACAGTTATTCAGGCGGCTCATTAAGGTCCCCGACTGGATGTCGGCTTGCTGACCAACTCCGGAGCAATTTGGGAGAAAATTGGGAGCGCGGTGCTGAACGACCCCACGGAAATTGCAAAGAAGCTGACCGGCGATTGCCTCGGAAACAGGAAGTTCATCAACGTGATTGTCTGAAATTGCAATGGTGAGCGGGCAGGAAGTTTGGCGCAATGTTTGGCAGGTCACCAAAGATTGCTGCGAACTTTAAAAGGGGAACGTTTATCACTGTTGATGATGATGACGTTGCACGTTTGATTGGCTTAAACCAAAGCTTAGCGGTCGTTCTTCTCATTCTCTGCAATTATGAAAATTTAAGATTTTGGATTGGTGATTTCTGTGTGATTTGTATAGTTTTGCCTTGGAATGATTGTGACGACTACTGGCAAAGTAAACGCATTTTTCTATTTAATGTATGTATGACCTTTTTTAATACTTCTCCTTAATTAAGTTGGCCATCTTTTTGCAGTTTGTCTACTGTCTAAAATTATTTTTGGTTGTAATTTTTATACTTTTCATTTAAAAAAATGATATTTTTTTATTATTTTAGATTTTTTTTTGTTGAATTGTTTTCCCTTATGAAGTTGGTTTATTTTATACAACTTTTGTAATTTTTTTCCATCTTTTTTTTCTCCAAATATTTGCATTCTGATTAATTTTATTGTCCATGTAATATGTGTCTTTTTTTTTAAATTATTTATCACTCTGTAATTCTTTTGGCTCAAATTTGTAATTTTTCTCAAACATTTTGGTGTGCCTTGTGTATTCTTTTCTAACCTTATATTGAGTATTTATTGTGTAATATTTTGAATTTTGCGCCATTTTTGGTGTAATGATTATATATTTAGCCATTTTATTGTTGTGTATTATTTTGTCTAATTCAGTGTATTTTTATTTAATATTCTAAAAAAAATAATGTCAGTAGTTGCATTGACTTCGACCAATTTCATCACACTATTTTTGTATTTTTACGCCGTAATATTATTTGATGAATATTTTTTATTTTTTTTTGTAATCGCACAAATAAGTTGTACAATTTTGTATTTTTTGTCTGGTGCAACTCCACACAGCACAGTTTTCTCATTGCAATATCTAGCTGTGGGTTTTCTTGACATATATTTGCCGCATCTCTAATATAACATCTTGTCTACCAGCTGCAGCGTGTCCAGTTCAGCGTCGACGACCGCCAAGTGACCGCCTGTGTCCTCCTGACGCTTGAACTCGTCAGCATCCGCGATGCTGAAGCACGGAAACGCGAAACCGACCGCTGTAAACGTTGCACGCGCATTCACACACAAACCGAGCTCCCTTCACGGCGTTCCGATAACACCTCGCGCCAACCCTGAGAGCCTGCAGACATACAGACAGCAACACTAAATGCTAACACTGCATTTTATATAACACACGCACACACACACACACACACGACACGGAAACACACATAGTTGGTGCATTGATATAATGAAAAGTGCAGACCCCTCAAGCTCCATTCAATCACTGTCCGTGTGTGTATTATAATGTGTCAACCAGAACTATTACATACAAGAGCTGTGTCAACAATTCCGCCTCCATGTCAAAGGATCAACACAAAAGTAGACGACCGCTCCATCCAATCGGTTTGCAATGTAGTACCTTGGTAGTCGCTGGACTTATTTTGTTCTGCCACCACGTTCATGATCATCTTAAATTGAGGTCCAATTGATTTTGTAGCAGAGTTGATGAATAAAGCAATCGGGTACCAGAAAACCAGACGCAGACATGATTATTTACGACTGTCAAAATATCTGACGGTTGCTATTGTTCTTACCCACAATGCATTGCGTTCCGTCAGCCGCTGCGAGGTTGGAGGCCACGGATGACACAGCAGTGTGTGTGTGTGTATGTGGGCCCTCTAAATAATGGAAAAGCTCCTTCCCCTCACCCCACCAATTATAATGTGCCAATTATGTGTAAAGAGGAAAGCGAGAGCGCCAGGAAAAGCTTTGTGGACATTCACAAACAAGCGAGAAAAGAAAAAGTGGAGAAAGAATGGGACTGCTTGTTAAATGTATTCAATATGAGTGAGCATCTGCATTGATGCTGGATGAAGGCCCCGCTATGAAAATCTATTGAGAGTATGTCAATGTGCAGTACAAGTTGGGATCAAGTGTAGCCCAACAACCCAATTCATAACCCGTACCTGAACCTAAAACAAGCCTAGCCATTAGCATTAGCATATTAGCGCTAACCCAGAATTTAACAGTAGCCCAACACTAACCTTCAACCCAACCCAAGCCTAACCCTAATGTGAGTCTAACCCTAGTCCTAGCCAGACTTGACACTAACTTAACCTAGTAACCCCATATCTAACCCGAGCCCGTCCCACACTTCAACCCAAACCCTCAAATGTCCCCCGAAATCTAAACTCGAATCCAATCCCTCATTCTAGCCCAACCGTGACCTTTAACCCTAACCCGAAACCGAGGCTTAACGGCAACACCTCAAGCCTAACCACTAGCTAGCCCCGACCTCAAGCACCTAACCTGAGCCCTGACCTGAGGCTAACCCTAACTCGAAATATTTGTAATTACAGTCAAACCTCGGTTTTCGAACATCTCGGTTCTCGACCAATTCGGTTTTCGACCAAAAATTTATAGTTTTTTATGCCTCGGATGACGAACAAATTTCGTTTCTCGAACAAACTGAGCGCACTTGAATGCACCATTTGACTCCTCTCGCCTTCCTTATACGAAGAAGTGACGCTTCCTCGTGTTGCTTTCCATTATGAGCAGACGTATTCAGTAAACATTTTTATTTTAAAAATAGCGTGGTTTCGGTTTTCGAACAATTTCGGTTTTCGAACAGCCTTCTGGAACCGATTATGGACGAAAACAGAGGTTTGACTGTAATATACAATGGAGTCACATAGATTTGCAGTTCGGCATTCGCAAATTTACCCATACAAATTTTTGGGGGGGGAACCTATCCACCATTATTCATGTGCACCCTCGGGTATTTGTTTTGGAGGGTTTTTTTTAACACTCAATTTTTTTCCCACAAATATATAAAAGTGTCCCTTATTCACTGATTTTTTTTCCAATTAGCACTCGGACTATTTTTAGTAACTTAGATCATCTCATATTTTCTATTTTTCTGTCTGCGGCACAGAATGAAACATTCTGGCATCTGTGTCGGAAAAGAGGATACACCCAACAATCATCTGCCCATCACGGACGGTCTACAGCACCCATTGTACAGCAACATTTCCAGGCACGGGAACAACATCAGTGACAGGCTGCTGTCAATGTCCTGCTCTACTGACACACTGACGAAATCTCTCCTCCCCCATCCCTTGCCGCTTTTCGAATTCCATCCTGAGAAGGCTAACGGCAATATCGCATTTTTTTTCAATTCTGTACCGTCAACATTTGGCGCAATGATCACCATACAACTTGCTCTGGACCCTCAGACCATACTGAAATTATGACCAGTATTGATTAGTACTTAACTCATTCAGTACCAGCCAATTCTAGACCAAGTCTGAAAAGACGTTTAAAAACGTCTTTGGGAGTGAATGAGTTAAAGAAATTGTATCCATGAGATTCTAAATATTTTTCACACCACACGTTGCAGTCAACACGCTCACCTCGTCAACGTTCTCAAAGGCGTTGATGACGTCGTAGGGCAAACAGGAGAGCAGGTCTATGACGAACCAGGTCTTCAGGTAGTTCATGCGGATGAGTTTGGGGTCGGAGATGACCTCGCCGGCCGGCCCCACGAAGGTGGTGTGGAAATTGAGCACGATGTCCACCAAAAAGATGACGTCCACGATGCTGTCCACCACCAGCCACGTCACGTTGTTCTGCTTGGTTTTGAAGGACACGTTGTAGGGCACCATGATGGCTGTGTAAAAGGTGAGGATGAGGATGACCCAGTCCCAAGTGGTCTTGAAGAGGCAGTAGTGGAGGATGATGTGCGGGGGCGTCTTAGGGGTCTCCTGCTTGTACTGGGGCAGGATGTCGGAGCCCAGCTGGAGCACCTGTCCACAAACGCAACGTCTGTTAGCATGGAACAGGACTTGAGGGAAACAAAACACAGCCGAGGATTTAAACACGTGATGCCTTTTAACCCTTTCATGCACCCTGTCACCTGATAACATGATAAGTTGTCCACTGTAGTAACCGCTGTCCCTGAATCAGTGGCAGTCCAAATGTGAAGTGACAGCAAACGCGAGCCTAAGACTAGCGCTAATGCTAACCGTAGCCTTCGTCCTGGGCACCACCCTTTAAACTGAGAGATACGTTTCGGGTGCTGATGATCATGAAGAGCGACCTGTTTGATACACCCTTGCTCAAATGACCTGTAATTATATTGATGTCCTTTATTTTATGAGTTTTTAATGATATTCATCGACTGTATGTGAAGACACTTCGTAATTATTGACATGATTCAACAAGGTAGTAAACCGATGTCAACAAGTAACACTTTTCAGTCAAACCTCGGTTTTCGAACGTCTCTGTTCTCGACCAAATCAGTTTTTGACCAAAAATTTCAAGGTTTTTTATGCCTCGGATTACGACCGAAAATCGGTTCTTGACCAAACTGAGCGCACTTGAATGCACCATTTGACTCCTCTCGCCTTCCTTACACGAGGAAGTGACGCTTCCTTGTGTAGAGTTCCATTGTCAGCAGATGTGTTCAATAAAGATTTTTTTTTTTAAAGTGTGGTTTCGGTTTTCGAACAGCCTTCTGGAACGGATTATGATCGAAAACCGAGGTATGACTGTGTTTCAAGAAAGTCAATATATTCCATCGCTGCTCTTTGAAAACTGTTGGGTCAAAAATAACCCAAATTGGGTCAAAAAAAGATCGATCCCAATTTGTTGCGTTATTCATTTCACCCAAAACGCTACAACCCACAAAACTTGTTTTGTATTTAAAAAAAGATCATTTCAGCGACAGCCTTTCTGTGTGGAGTTTGCATGTTCTCCCTGTGCCTGTGTGGCTTTTCTCCGGGTACTCCGGTTTCCTCCCACATTCCCAAAAACATGTATGACAGGCTGATTGAACACTCAAAATTGTCTCTATGTGTGAGTGTGAGCGGGAATGGTTGTTCGTCTCTCTGTGCCCTGCGATTGGCTGACCCTTGTGAGGATAATGGATGAATGGATAATAATAAACGGAGTCGTTTTCAGATAAAGCGGTTCAGATAACGGCTGGGTGGATGTACATAAATAACCCATTCAATTGGATCAGTCCCTTTTTGACCTTTCTGTGTGGTGAGCTATTTTTACAACAGTGCCATGTTGGAGACCCCCGCCCTAAGCCAAGCTCACTCCCCAGTACTCAAAATCTGGTTTAAGCGGGATAAAAAATATATGATATAACAAGATAGCGATTGAAAATAAATAAATAAATATTGTGCAATTTTGTCTCAAAAAATATCAAAGGGAATAAACAATCTGCTTTAAAGCAATTTATGATGATGATACTTTGAAATTTGCATTGCAAAAGTACCCAAACACACTGGTACAAGACCGACTCCTTAGAGGTAATCACATGGAGATAGACGGACGGACGTAGACAGAAAATTGGGGTTTGGGGGCGGGGCTTACCTCAGCCAGGCGCGAGTGCTTGTGTACGTTCTCTCCTTTGTGGACGGTGGGCTGCAGCTGCTGCAAGACGCCTCGGCTGCTGGTCAGAGCTCGAGTCAGTCGGGCAAACTTACCCCAGCCTGCAACATGCCAAATGGAACGCCGTTAGGATATCATGTTTCTTTTCATGTTTCTCACTTTTCTCACACTCATCTTTCTCCCTGTGGATTTGTGTGTTGTTTTTACATTTTATTTCATCATTTGAAAGTGCGTCGGTATCTCCCGCGCACCAGTAAACACACTTTGATGCAAGAAACAAAAGAACTTTCTTCCTGTATGATCCCATACAGTATGTATTTCCACGCCTGGTAGCAGCTATAAAAAGACCATCACAGTATTTTTAGTGATTTATGAAAAAAAAAAAAAAAAACTGAGCACGACTGAAGGAGGTGGTTGGGAAAAAAAAAACAATGTTATACCGATGTAGTCTGTATCGAGGATTTCAAGTCTTAACTCTTGTTCTCATATCCAATATTTTGTTGTGCAGGAAGTCTTCTTCTTTTCCTTTTTCTCAAAGTGATGTTATCCGATAGTCGCCCTTTTCCCGACAGCAAAACACTGAAAATACTCACCAAAAAAAAGCGTGTGAGAGGGGTAAAGCCTTTTACCCTTTTTTTTGTTTGTTTGTGGTTCAAGTCTGTTTATTGTGTTTTGTAAATGGGACAAGAAGAACCAATGAATGTTTTTACAGTTTTGAAAGAAAACGAATGAGGGACTTAACCACAACCCTGTGGCACACCTAATTGATGTAGCGTTTTTGTCAGTTTGTCAGTGTTCAGGCGTTTTGTCCAGTCTGAATGGACTATAAAAAGGGAAGGCAACCATTTCAGGATTACATTTTCTCCAAATCGGGGAAATGGGAACAAACGTGAGCCTGTCTTAACGACAATGTAATAAACGTATTGGGAAGTGAACCATATTTGGTAACTGAAAAGGGACGTAGCGTGTGAGAGGGGTAAAGCCTTTTACCCTTTTTTTTTTTTAACTGTTTTCTTACATGATTTTCACCTATTGCAGCGGTAAGAAAACGTGCACTCAATAATATTGTACTTCATAAAAACACACAGTAAGGACCTAATTAAACAGATGGTAAAATAAAATCAGTTTTGGCCGTAATGTTTTGATTCATCCATCCATCAATTTTCGAATCCGCTCATCCTCGCAAAGGGTCACGGGCGTCTGGAGCCAAACCCAGCTGTCTTCGGGCTGTAGGCGGGGGACACCCTGAACCGGTTGCCAGCCAATCGCAGGGCACATATAGACGGACAACCATTCGCACTCACAATCACACCTAGCGAAAAAATTAAAGTGTTCCATTAACCTGCCATGCATGTTTTTTGGGGAAACCGGAATACCCTGAGAAAACCCACGCAGGTACGGTGAGAACATCCAAACGGAGCCGGAATTGAACCCTCTACCTCTGCACGGTGAGGTCGACGTGCTAACCAGTCCACCATGCGGCCCTGTTTTGATTCACTTCAATGAAAATTGGGCTGCTCTTGTGTGCGTGGCTTGTATATTATAATTCTTCACAGAGGATAAAGAAGATCTTCACGGTTGGCTGCACAGTTTGTGTTCAAATTAGTTTCAGTTATGATGCCATTAGCATGTTTCGAAGGCACGTGTATGTGTCTCTTTGTTTTCTGCCTCGTGTGACAAACACTTCAAACTAAAAGTGGAAAACAGCACGAAGCCTCATTTTTTTTCCAAAAATTGTTCACTATCTTCCAAACTGCTTTTTGTGAAGTGCGTTAAGTTGAGTTTACTGTCATCGTACCGCGCTCAAGTCCAAAACAAGTTCTTAGTTTGTCTCCACGTTACCAACCTTTGGACGAGTCGTCCTCGATGGGCTGTTTGAAGGCCGTGATGTCGCTGAAGGTGCACAAAAACAGGACCACTTTCTCCTGCTCATTTCGAATGGGCGCGATCTTGACAAAGAACCACACGGGCGTCCCTAAAAGCACAAGGAATCATCTTAAAAGGTCACAGTGATTCCGCGCCGACGACGCAGGTGGAAACAAACATCGGCGACTCGGCATCGACCGGCGAGGAAGTGTTCAGAGACCACTTTGAAGTAAGCCGTGCACATTCTGGAATACATTTGCATGATGAGGGGAATGCGGGGTACTCACTGTTCTTTTTGTACATGAGGATTTCAAATGAGTTCATCTCGTAGTTCTCAAACGTCAGACGCACTTTTTCTGTCGTGTCTTTGTCGGTGAGCTCGCCATACATGAAGCTGGGGGGAAAAAAATGACAATTTTGACAGTGAAAGAGTAGACATTAATGAATGTGCAAATATTTAATGTTATAATTTAATATTTGTTCTGAATATTCCCTTGTTGAAATCGTTTTTCAATCAATGCTCTCCCCAAAGGTTTCAATTTTTAAACTTTTTTTTCCTTCCATTTTTCAACATTTTTTTCCTTCCATTTTTTTTAATTTGAAAATAAATTTTCTATGAAATGGCAAAAGAAAAAATCTGAAATGTGTTATTTAATTTTATTTTGAAAATAAATACACTTCTTCGTGTACTTCATGGATATGTTAATTAATTTTATGGAACAGAAAGAGTGTAAAAAAAAATTTAAACCACGTTTTTTTTAATACCTCAAAAAAAGAACAAAAAAAAACAATAAAAAATGGGGGCAAGAAATGAATTTCTAGTTTTGCTTTTGTCAGACAAGAGGGAATGACTTGTTTTCAAAATTTAAAAATTAAACATTAAAAGTGTCTCTGTTTTGCATTCAAATAAATTTAACTCTAATTTCAATCTGAAAACAAACAAAAAATATTTAAATGTCATATTTATTTTTTATATGTTTCAATGTAATGAATATTAATTAATGACATCTAATACATTTCTTCATCTGAAAAAAATATGTTGTGTTGTATCAAAAAATAAAAAATAAAAATAACTCAAAATGAATCAATTTCCAAAAAAATTAATCTGGAAATGACCCCCCGCCCCCCAAATAATAATTTTCAGAGAATGAGGGGAAAAAAAACATTACTTTAAATGTAGAAAAACAACAAAAATGTCCAGTTTTTGGTTTTCAGAGAATGAGACAAAATTCGAACAAAAGAATCAATTTTTTTCCCCTTTATTTCTTTTCTGCAAACCATTCTTTATTCATCAGATGGTGAAAAGCAATGAAGGATTTTGTCAAAAATAATAAGCCATCCATCTGGATACATCCTGTCTGTAATTCCCGTTTTTCTTCCTTAAATTCCTCCCCACAAACGCCTTAAATGACATGCTATTCATCAATGTACACCCGCAGGTACTCAGCCTGATTGCTGTGTGAAAAATTGAGCAGAAGCAGATGAGCATTTATGGCCTTTGTCAGAGTGAAAAAGCGAAGATTCTTACCTGCTGTAATGAATACATTATCCGGAGGACGGGTCACCGATGGCGCGCTTTTGCGCCGTCAGCGCCGATCTAAATATATCGCGCGGGTGCGTTTGTTTTGAAATGCAAACGGAAAAGCTCAATTTAATTAACAGGGCTACATTTCGACGCCGCGGGCCGACTTCTCAGACGAGCGCCGGATGTTTTCCGAACTGTCCTCTTTCTTTCTGATTGCCACTTTCTTCAAAGAAAGAGACAACGAAAAAAAAATCCGCAAGTCACTCGCTCGTCGCGTGTCGGGGATTCCCGCGAGGTTTGTCCTGAGAGACTCGGGACACAAATCTTTGATCCGCAGCAAAGAAGGCTCAGATGTTGGAAATGAATATGCGTTGTTTTTTTTTTATGTCGGGAGTCATCTTGTCAAAACATCAAAAACTAGCTGCACACACTGTGAATGTTTTATAGCCTTATCGTCTAGCGTCCATCCACGCAACTGGGCATCAAATACTTGGAACATGTTGTGAAGAAATTGACCCACATAGAGGATCAGTACAATTTTTTTTTTACCCAAATCGGGTTATTGTTTACCCAATTGTTTTTACAGTGGGGCGGCCGGGTGATCGAGTGTTTAGCGCGTCGACCTCACAGTACAAATGTACGATTCCAGCGGCGGCCTTCCTGGGTGGAGTTTGCATGTTCTCCCCGTGCCTGTGTGGGTTTTCTCCGGGTACTCCGGTTTCCTCCCACTTTCCAAAAAACATGCACGGCAGGCTGATTGAACACTCTAAATTGTCCCGAGGTGTGAGTGTGAGCGCGGATGGTTGTTCGTCTCTGTGTGCCCTGCGATTGGCTGGCAAGCGGTTCAGGATGTCCCCAAAGACGGCTGGGATAGGCTTCAGAACACCTTGTGTTAGTTAAAGTGGATCAGAAAATGGATGGATGGATGTTTTTAGACTGAGGCGACCAGCTTTGGGTCTTCAGCCCGCCCAAATGCAATCTTAACCCCCATGCAGTAGTTATCCCAAAATTGGACATTTCGGACACTTTGGACGATTTTGGACTGTTGGACAAATGGACACCACAGACAAAACAGTGAAAAATAACTCCACGAAGCTGAAATTTTGCATAGGATGTATATCTATGTCTTGGCCAATTCCCACTGAACATTTTGAGGGGTTGAAAGTGAAGAAAAATTAAAAGTGAAAAAAGTTGTTGCACATTGGAAGAGGGACATTTTTGGGACGTAATACCCTTCATGCAGCCGCTTAAAAATACTGCATGACGGTTAAACTCAATCTGATGGGTCAGAATAATTATCCCAACCTTGGGTAAGAGTAACCCAATCTACTGAAAATCCACAGCTCCCCAGCGTGTGGGTTCAGGAAAATAACCCACACACTTAAAATTGCTGGGTCAAAAAACAAATACAGTCAAACCTCGGTTTTCGTCCATAATCAGTTCCAGAAGGCTGTTCGAAAACCGAAATTGTTCGAAAAACCGAAACCACGCTCTTTTTAAAATAAAAATGTTTACTGAACACGTCTGCTCACAATGGAAAGCAACACGAGGAAGCGTCACTTCCTCGTCTACCCGAGGAAGCGTCACTTCCTCGTGTAAGGAAGGCGAGAGGAGTCAAATGGTGCATTCAAGTGCGCTCAGTTTGTTCGAGAACCGAAATTTGTTCGTCATCCGAGGCATAAAAAAATCGAAATTTTTGGTCGAAAACCGAATTGGTCGAAAACCGAGACGTTTGAAAACCAAGGTTTAACTGTAACAACAAAAAAGGACCGAATTGTTTGTCTTTGTTTGTTTGTATTCGTTTTTTGACCCAGTCATTTAAAGTGTGCAGCATTATTTTGAGTGCAAATCTACCCACTGACTGTATAATGACTTATCTAAAATCAGCTAAATACAGTGAGGTGATTTTAGGTCTGGTTCCTCCTTACGCACACAAAAAACAAACAAACCTGTGACTAAAAATAAACATAAAACGAATCAGAGCACACACACACAGACACTCACAGTGACACACTACGAGTGTGTTCAGTGTTGGTGCTGGCAAGTGTTCTGAAGCTTATGCCGGAGCACCCGAGGCTCCAAATCAGCAGTGCTGGCTGTGACAAAACACCAGAAATCTCACACCATTTGCAAATCTGGCAGCGGCGCGCCATCGTGATGTGATCCTATTAATTTACTGCTTACTGGCACACTGGTTAAACGCCAACAGTCAACACGCGGCGCGTCGACGCCGAGGCTTAAGAGTCGCTGTCATTTGCAATACTTCCATTGGATCACTCTTAGGACATGCCCCACTCCCCTCATCCCCGCAACAAGGAGACGTAAAAACTATCCACGATGCCGTCAGCAACCCGTGGGGGCCGGGGGGGCTTTCACTCGGGCCCCCCGCATCTTTCATCAGCGGATTCCGTCTCATTGCCGCACTTTGATATTTTTTTTTAAAAAAAAAAATTTTTCTAATGAAAATCTATTAATTGAGCAGCTCCTTTCTTTTCGCTGCACGAATGGAAAGTCGCTTGAGAATATCTTCCAATATCCTTGATATTGATATTGATATTGATATTGATACGCTTTTGTCTTCACTAGTAAGACAATTCAGCGCAGTAGACAAACAACTCAACATTTTTCCACTGCTGACATTTCTCGGAACAAAACTGTGCACTAGTTGGCATCCGTGCGCCAAAGCTAGCTCCTAGTGAAGGCTAATAGCATGCTAGTACATGAACATTGATCCGGATGTCAGTGAGACATCAAATAAATGCTCAAATGGGTTTTACGTGTATCAGTATGCGCTATGTCCAGACTAATAAGACAATTCAGCGCACTATTAGAAGGACTGGCTCAGTCTAAATGTTTTTTCTACACTGGTAGGACGACTGTATATTACGAGTGAGGGGAAAACTACTAGCAAGCATTATGGTGCTACTAGTAGCGTCGAACAGTAGTTGACTGGTCATATTTTAACTGTACACAAGTTTCCAAATGTGAAACAAACAGTGGAAAAATGTTCATCGCGAGAAACCGTCCTTCTTGTAGTGCGCTGAATTGTTTTGGTCGTGAGGGCAAACAGTATACGAGTGCATGGATGTTCAGCTCGATATCGAGGGTATCGAATAAATGCTCAGACTGCTTTCCAGACAAAACCCTTGCCATTCGACTGTAAAACTCTGTATTGAGTTCTATTTTTTCACTGGGAACCGATCGTCCACTTGTTCCAATAACCAATCCCGAGACTCGGGGCATAAATGGCGCATAGCGCCACTGCGGGAGCACAGAAAATGATGACGTATGGCCTCCATTTTGTCGATTTAACAACAACGGGATCTATTATTCATTTGAAAAACCGCTCTCTAATTGAGGCTGCTGCTACATCTGCTGCATCACGCTCGGATAAAATGAACACCACCAGATGAGATGCCAGCAGAGAACTCGTCAACACCAGTGACTGCAACGACGGTGACCAGAAAAAAACAGCTAGTGACAAATTATATTACGGACTGTGAAAAACATTCATGTGGTCTACAAGATTGACAACTCAATTGATGAAAATAATCCTTCCAAGAACAAACAATTCATGTTAAAATGGGAGGCAGCAAAAACCTGCCACCATTGAAAGTACTTCTGATTAACCCTCATGAATAAAGTTCAGCTGTTCTAGAAGACTTTTTCTTGGATTTTTTTTTCAGCTCGAACTGGGGGCCTCAGTCATTGTGAAGGGAATTACGAACATTTCCACATAGCAGACTTCAGTTAGAAAGCAAAAAAAAAAAAAAAAAATGTCAGGAAAAGCCTACTAGAACATATGAAATGAAATTGGTGGAAATATTTTGACATTTTTTATCTTGGTCTTTTTTTTTTTTTTTAACATAAACGTAATATTAAAAAAATGATTGACGTGTAGATAAACCGATGGCTGCGGCTTACCTGCAGCTGCTGCTCTTCTGCATGACCTCGGCCCTGTGGTACCCCGACAGTTTGCAGAATCCGTCGTTGCTGTAGACGATGGGCCAGTCCACAATTTGCGCGTTGCCCAGCACAAAGTTGGTGTCTGCGCGGCCCGGAGGGGGACAAAAACACAAGAAGCACAAGAAGGCAAACGCTTGAGGGGTTAACGCCGGCATCCCTTCAACACTCAGAGAAACTCGGGGAGATTGGAGATATTTGCCTTTGAGCTGATTCAAAAGAAAATATGGAGGGCGAAATTAAAAGGGAGAGTTATTGGGAGACATTGAAAGGACACAAGCGAAAAAAAAAAAAGGCCAAAAGGATGTTAATAAGGGCGGCCCGGTAGTCCAGTGGTTAGCACGTCGGCTTCACAGTGCAGAGGTTTCGATCCCAGAGTTTGCATGTTCTCCCCGGGCTTGCGTGGGTTTTCTCCGGGTGCTCGGTTTCCTCCCACATTCCAAAAACATGCATGGCAGGCTGATTGGACACTCTAAATTGTCCCTAGCGTGGAATAACCAATTCAGGGTGTCACTTGCTGGGATAGGCTCCAGCTAGTGAGGATCAAGCGGTTCTGGATGCAGTTCATGGCAATAGCATTAGCAGCTAACTCTGAGCTATCTTCCTAGCACATATAGCATTTGAGACTCTTTTTTTTGGGGGGTCCCTGATTGACCCAACAGCGCCTCTGCTGGTTGCAGCCAGGTAGTCAACCCCATTTTGATTATCGGGAAAATGTATTTCCGCCCTTTGAATGTCCCATTTTAATCAACGTCATCGTACCGGTCAGAATGATTGAGCTACGCTGTTTTGCGGACTTGGCGTGTTGCGCAAACTTGGTGGCACAACAGTGCCTCTGCTGGTCACGGCCATGTAGTGAACACCATTTTAGTGAATAGAAAAATGTGTTTGTGCTCTCTGCATGTTCTAAACTCCAATTCCAATTCTAGTCATTGCTATTATCGATAACCATATTTAGTGTCTGCGAGTAAAGTTATCAACAAACGTTTTAATGTCACTTATCGCACTGAGCTGAAGAAGTGAAAGCAGTTAATTGCGCCACTGGATTGTTAATCTATGTATCGGTGGTTGATTATAATTCCTATTTCTACTATTTTGCTCATACGAGAAGACCAAATTCATTATTTGGGACGCGATAATTGTCCTGATACATCCGGCCAAAATATTTTGGAGTCTATTTTCCAAGTAGTGTCCAACAGCTTGTCTATAGTTATTTATATTACAAGGACAAACCTGTAACCTTTGATTTCAGAGTTCCCAACACACTTGATCAATGTTGATTAGCGTCCATGATGCTTCATTACACGCGGTGGAGGTAAGACTGACAAATTTGACAGCACACACTGACGCAGATACATCAGCGGAGTTCATTTTAACAGAGGTGTGTGCGTGATTTTTTTGAATGTTTTTTTTTCCAGGCTAAATGGAGAAGGATCACCGAGGATAATCGTCATGATCGCTCATTTGTCTGCGAATATCAATAACTGCCGTTATTAGTTTTAAAGGTCATTTTAAAAAAAAATGGCAGTGGGTTTTACGCGGCCTATTTTGCATATTAAAAAGGTGAGCAGCACCTCGGAGCTACACTTACTCATCGTCAATATGCTAATAGCCCGAGATAATCAGTGCCACTATGGCACTTGTTTCACGGTCTGTTTACCGTCAATGCATGATCTTCGAATATTAACAACAACAACAAAAAAATCTGTCGTCATTGAGAATGTTACAGCATTCCTGGTGTTGCGCCTTACTTCTGGCTGTAAATTGTCGTTTATTGATTATTAACGTTTATTGAAAGCAGCGGTTAAAAAGATCAAAAACGTGTGAATGTGCTTCAAGTGTTTTGGGGGGAAAAAAGAGTTTTCCAAGCAACAATTTTTTTTTTAAATTAACAGTCGGTTCATCGATTTGTGGATTATTATGCCCATCCCTGAAATAATAAGATTTTTTTGTTGTTAAAATTTTTTTAAAGGCTGCATACGACAACAATGAAAGGATTCCATTTAAGTCCCTATCAAAAAATGTTTTATATGTAAAACACTTGACACGATAACCACATTAAAGACTCAACTTGTTTGGAAAATACTCAAAATGATATTATCATAATTGTGAAAACAACCAATGCCACTTTATGCTAATAAAGTGTAAAAAATAATAGACAAGTGATGCAATAAAAAAAGAAAACAAATCTTTATAACACAAATTGTACACAAAGTACACAGGGGGAAAGAACAGGGGAAGGAAAATTTACATTTCATACCACATAGATAAACAAATACACACACTCACACACAAAAACACTTTTTCTATCACCACGTCAGACTAAATTAATGACAACACAATAGAATGTACAAGATGTTCCATGCCAACGTGTTATTTTACAATGATCAGATGGATGTTACTCTTGGGAAATCCAAATCTCTAACCCTTGTGTTAGAACTTATATTTGTAAAATTATGTTTACAGCTCAGTAGTTAGTGAGCGCTTTGTAAATTAACAACATTTGGTATAGAACATTTTAATGATGCACTAGAATGAGAAGGGGGGAGGTAAGGAAGATAGTGTTACGAAAACATAAGAAGCTATTTAGTTGATAGTACCTGTCTGTCTATGTGACAGTGTCCAAACTGAAATTTGTGAAAAGAAAAACAAGAGTTAACAGATTCATACGACAAACATCTGTTTGAATGTGTGACCAAACAAACAACAAAAGGATGAAATGTGCCAACAACCAAAACAAGAAAATGGTGGAGTGACAATTGTGCTCAAATTGTGATCAACAAAATAGTATTTTACTAACTAATTATGGGATTAGGATGAACTAAACTCAACCCAAAACAAGTTTTATATGTTGCAGCTAACACCTTCGCATAACATCCAGCTGATGCTAAGAAAGGTCTCTTTGCCAACCCAACATTCTTTATTTATTTATACACGACCTTTAGATGACCACGAAAAGTTCAAATCAATTCCAATAAAACTTTGATTTGAGAAATATGGACGGGTGTGTTAAGCCTCGGCTAGCTCGTTAGCATGCTGAAATCAGGAGCCTTCTTTGGAGGAAAAAAATAGAGCAGTTTTGTGAATAAAATACATGGGTTTGAAATCAATTTGCAACAAATTGACCTATTAATCACCTCAAATATGTTCGACTTCTTGTGGAAAACATGTTAGCATAACATTGAGCTGACATCAAGAGATAGTGGTTTAGTTTGCTCGTCAGAAGAAAAGAATAGCATAGCCCACTGCTCAAAAATGACTAATTTAGTAAATATAGTGGTATTTCAATTCTTAATTTTAAATATTTTGATAGTCTTTTGAAATCAGTTGAAACAATTTGTTTCAAAGTTTTCTACAGGATTTAGCATGCTTAACAACCACCAGGCCCGGTAGTCCAGTGGTTAGCACGTCGGCTTCACAGTGCTGAGGTACCGGGTTCGATTCCAGCTCCGGCCTCCCTGTGTGGAGTTTGCATGTTCTCCCCGGGCCTGCGTGGGTTTTCTCCGGGTACTCCGGTTTCCTCCCACATTCCAAAAACATGCATGGCAGGCTGATTGGACACTCTAAATTGTCCCTAGGTGTGAGTGTGGGCGTGGATGGTTGTTCGTCTCTGTGTGCCCTGCGATTGGCTGGCAACTGATTCAGGGTGTCCCCCGCCTACTGCCCGAAGACGGCTGGGATAGGCTCCAGCACCCCCCGCGACCCTAGTGAGGATCAAGCGGTTCGGAAAATGGATGGATGGATAACAACCACCACAACAAACGTTGATTTGCGGCAATTAAGGGCCAGTGAAAGCCGCAGCTAGCTGGTTAGCAAGTGAGCTAAAAATGGCGGCCATCAGTGAAACAAATTGTTGACATATTCTTGTTGGAGGACAGAGTCATATTTTGTCAATACCTGTAACTAGATGGCCGTGTTTTGAACTACTCGTGTCCACTCATAGTCCAGGGTTGAACACAAAAAAAACCATTACTCTTAAATATGAAGTGTTACATAAGACAACAATAAAAAAAAATTAAAAAAACGATGAATGAGCGAGAGACTTTGTAACATCCATCCACCCAAGCAGCTAACGCTCTTTTCAGATTAGCACTCTTGGCTCCCGTTAGCTCCAGATTTAGCGCCGGCTAATCCGCGGATCGCCCAAGGTCGCGTTGGCTTTTGTTTTGAAAGGGTGGATTTTCATCCTCTTTTTGTGAATTTTGGCAAACACCCATTACACGGCTCTGAGCATTTTCCAACACTTCTGATCAAAGTCATCAAAGGTCAGGTTATCGAACGTCGCTAACATTTCTCCTTACCAATTCAACAGCCTGTGTGGGATATGTCAAAGAGTGAGTTTCTCCCCTCATAATCTGGAAAACAATCCTGACCAGTTCAACATTTAAAGCGGGGTACACACATGCCAATAATCGGTCCTAATTTGCACATTTTAACTCTTTTCCACCCAAAATCAAGCCTCTAAAAGATTATCCTGACCCATCGGCCTGTGAGTTGTTTGTGCTGACTCGTTTTTTTTTTCTCTCTGATTTGTTCATGATTTTCAGCCTTTTGAAAAGTGTGACATACACGCTACCCCGCTCAGGCTGGCCTTTTAACAACCGCCACAGACTACCTCGGAGTCCAGTGATGAGCACTTTTCTTCACATATGGTTTAACAGTTTGCGGCACATATGCATTACTACCCGTATAAGAGACACCAGAGACTTGTGTTGCTCTTGTGTAATTATGCAGGAAATTAAAAATTAATTGCTTTAATGGGAGTGAGTAAAGGAACAGTCTTGTTCCCTGAGAGAATTCGGAAGAGCTTCTCATATAAAAGTTGCTCTAATTAAATTTTGAAAGGGACGATATTCTCTGTGTGTGTGTGTGTGTGTGCGCGTGTGTGTTGTTGTTGGTATTAATTCTGGTCCATCAATCTCCCTCTGTCCAAATCAATCCTGTAGGAGTTTTTTTTATGTCATCACAAGTTGGAAGCCTGCAGTTGACTGATTGGCATGTGAACAAAAATCCTACACACTGTTAAATGATTGCCCGTTCTTTTACAGTTTTAAGTTGTAATTTTCATTTGACATTATTTCAGCGTCTTAATATTTCTTCTCAAGTTTGGGTGTGAATTTTAGCCTAATAGACAATGTGTATAACATATGTTTCATACTCAGTCCATATTAGATCAATTCATCAAGACGTTGCTGTCAGTTACGTCACGCTTTGCACTAATTGTACAAATATTACTGGATTATCATATGCTGTATTTACTTACCGTGCGCAAACATGTGTCTGTAGGAAATTGGAAAAATAAATACAGTACAGGAATTTTGCTGCTATGACATTTTAATTTCCTTAATTTACCCTCTCGAGATGAATATCTATCTAGCTATATGTCCATCTATCCGACTACAATGAATGATTTTGAAATGATCCATAATGACAGGGTGTGGTGTTTGTTTTTGGGGGCGCTTGTTCCCAATTTGCAGCATCATTTAAAACTGCAACTTTATTCATCAAACCCCCTCAAAAATTAGTTCCTAATTAGTCAACGGCAGTGGATTAATTGGGACTCAATGGATCAATAGTCAGAAAACACACGCGCACACGCATTCGCACTCACACACACACACACACACATATTCACGCACACACACGAAGAGAGAGAAAGCTGGTTTTACCGTTGGAGCGCCTGACAATATTCTCCAAAAAAGTATTCTGAGGGGCCACAAGTCCCCGGCGGCCCCCCGCCATCCTGCCGCTTCACTCGGCCTCCTCCGGGCGAGCTTCCGTGCGGTGCTCCGGCGTCATGGTACCGCGGCGTGGGTGTGTGTGTGCTGCTTGTGCGGCGGCTGTGGCTGCTGGCTCCTCAGCCTGCTGCTGCTACATCTCCTCATCCTCATCATCATCATCCAGGAGGAGGAGGGAGGAGAACGCCTGAGATGCTGACTTGGAGGGGAGGGGCCATCCCGACTATGGGGGGGCTCGAGGCTTCTTCCGCCTCCTCATCAACATCATCCCTCCCTCCCTCGTATCATGGAGCAGAAGGAGGTGCCACAGTGACACCTGCAGGATGGAAGTGTGCACACGCTCGTGTGTGAGCTTTCCAGGGGGTATTTCATTAGGTGGCAAAAAGTACCGTGGCGCTTCGAGATACGATATTGCGTTAACTTGCGAACAAAATTGCGAGCGGTGAACTTAACTCAATTTCACAACAAGCGGTAGTTTGTAGCTTCATGCGAATTCATAATGCTCACTCGGCAACACCATCGGCGAGGTAATGACATGCGATGCACCGGATATCAAAACATCAAATGTGCATATAAATATAAAATATAAAATAAAAAGGCGACAGAAAATATAAGGATACTTACTTTCATGTGTGATTTAAAGCATTTTAACCTCCATTAAAAACGACAGTAGTTTAAACTGTAACTCTTCTTTGGTTGTCTGCGTTACTGTGTTATACTCCCCCTGGTGGCCAAGAAGCACACATCAATGAATTACTGTACAGTATTATAATGAAGAAACTCTTCTTTAGATGCAATATTATATTACTATTAGGTTTTTAAAACAAAAATATAGAGTTCTATTTTCCTTTTCGACAACACATCATAAAAATGGTTGGAGATGCTGAAATTGATTAATGGCATTCCAATTCATTTCTTTGGGAAGGATCATGAATGATTGGGTTGTTTTGCGTTACGAGCGTGGTCGTGTAATGAATGAAACTTATGTCTTAAGACACTATTATAATCACGCTTCACTAGTACAGATGCTTGTGTAAAAAAACCTGCTTAAGGTTGAATTATTGATTCAACTATGTAATTAAAAAAAGGAAATTCTCTAAAAACATTTCCAAACTTCTCTTTACAGAAACAATAGTTATGGAAATAAATTAAGGTTTACATAACACAGCAAATTTCTTAGTGGAAAAACGGTGCAGGCAGAATTCTGTAAATTAGGGTTAAGGTTAGGGAATTTAGCACAACAGATGGTAATTTCTCAGCTTCATAAACAGAAAACACAAGTTCAGTTGCAGTTTTTCAAATGAATTTTATATAATGGATGACTTATACATTGGGTGGCGGACACACACGTCTAGCAAAAAGTTACAATAATGAGCCACTTCTATGCCTTTCTGTGTGTTTAATTAAATTGGTAAACCACCTTGAGGTTTTCGGTCCACTTTTACAACACAACAATGACATGTTGAAAAGTCTTTCTGTCTCCAGAACCAAAGTGTTAAGAAGACCAGTTCTTGGAGATGCCGAGGTGGGCTAGGTGATCGGTAATGGTTTTGTGTTTAGGGAAATTATTGAATTTGTTCTCCTTGGCGCGCAGCAAGTTTTGCGCCCGGCGCTCAGCGGCGTGTCCGGCCTCCTGCTCCAACGTCATGTAGGGTCGGCTGATCCAGTACTCATTCTGGGCCTCGCGCTCCAGATGTTTCAGCATGTTGCGCTTCATCTGCCACGTCACAGGACGCGGACGTCGGTACTTGCCGATCCACTGCTTGCCTGGGATGCCCTTACGCAGCAGAGCCAGGGTGAGGAACATGGCGGGCGCTCGCTTCTCTGAGGGCACCCACAAAAAAAAGATTTCTTTTTAAGGTCAGTGGAACCGACAACAGTCAAAGTTGCGCAGTTTGGAACTTGATCAAAAATAGTCTTGGAAAAAAATGTACACAAAATAAATCAACCAATTTCAGGAGGGACAATTAAGCAATGGAAAATGTAAATGTTAAGTACTACAGGACCCTTGATAACGTAAATTACCTCAGAGACTGACACTCCACACCTATATTTGGCTTTTTGTGGTTTAACCTTAGAAACAGAAGGGGAATTGGTTCAAAATCCAAACAAATAAAAGGCTTCAATGTGGATCGGTTTTTTTTTTACGATGGCGCCGCGCGAGTGGCTGCCTCTCCAGCAGCGCATATCCCCGTTTGAGTTTCTTTTCGTCTCGTTATTTTATTTTTTTATCTTTTCCCATTTTGGTTTGTGTGGTTTTGTTCCCCAAAACTACGGCGGGGAGATGGGCACCTTCATTTCTGCTCATCTCCCTTATTTTCTCGTATTTTTTCACATATCCTGTGAACGGGGATCGCACACGCGATCCCATTGTTTACAGTAGGGACCAGCTTTTAGCATTGCGGGCTAACAGCGGGCTACTGGCCGGCGACAAACCGGACGTCCCCCGCGAGTTAAAGAGGAGGAAACGAGGATGTCGGGCCGGGAAGGAGCGCCGCAGAAGGAGGAGAAGATACAGACATGTCCTCCCGTCCGTCATCATGGGGAATGTAAGATCGCTCCCTAATAAGATGGACGAGCTAGCGGCGCTAACGCGACATCAAAGGGAGTACCGCGAGGCGAGTCTGCTGCTACTCACGGAGTCGTGGCTAACAACGATCACTCCGGACACACTCGCCGAGTTGGAAGGCTTCCAACTCGTACGTGCGGATAGAAACGCGGGGAGTGGTAAGAGGAAAGGAGGGGGACTTGCTGTTTTTGTTAATGACAAATGGTGCAATCCTGGGCACATCACCATCAAAGAGAAACTCTGCAGTCGGGACATTGAGCTGCTAGTCATTAGCCTCAGGCCCTACTATCTCCCACGGGAATTTTCACACGTCATAGCTGTGACGGTGTACATCCCCCCGTCGGCCAATGGTGATGCAGCATGTGATGCCCTGATGACTGTAGTGAACAGGCTGCAAACACAGTCCCCCAACGCCCTGCTGATCATCTCTGGGGACTTCAACCATGTCTCTCTGTCGTCCTCCCTACCAACCTTCACTCAGTACGTATCCTGCACCACCAGAGACAATAAGATTTTGGACTTGTTTTTTGCCAACACCAAGGAGGCATACACACCCTATCCCCTGCCCCCTCTTGGAAGAGCGGACCACAACATGGTGTATCTCCAGCCTGTGTACAAACCCCTGGTGCACAGGCAGCCAGCTGTGACCCGCATGGTCAGGAGATGGTCCACAGAGGCCGAAGAGGCTCTGAGGGACTGCTTCGACTCAACCAGGTGGGAGCTCTTCAGTGAGATTCATGGGGAAGATATTGATTCACTTACTGACGCCATCACGGACTATATTAACTTTTGTGAGCAAAACACCGTACCAACCAGGACTGTACGGTGTTTTTCGAACAACAAACCATGGATTACTCCCGACATAAAGGCCCTTCTGAAGGAGAAGAAGAGGGCTTTTGTGTCGAGAAACAGAGAGGAGCTGAAGGCCGTGCAGATCCAACTGAGGAGAAGCATCAGGGAGGGGAAAAAGGCCTACAGGTTAAAAATGGAGGATCAGCTACAGGCCAGTAATGTTACTGGTGTCTGGAGGGGCCTGAAAACCATCTCAGGCCACAAAAGCCCAAGGACAGAGACTGTGAGGGACAAGGATTGGGCGGATGATCTAAACCGGTTTTTCAACCGGTTTGACCAGACGTCTGTCCCTCCCCCCCACCACCACCCCCTGCAGCTGCACCCACTCCCACTGTGGACTTCACCTCCCTCCCCTCCTCCTACGACCAGCTTCCAACAACGATCACCTGGCCTCTCAACCGACACTACACCCCCAAACCCAAGTCTGTCTCCTGGTTCATGCCTGTCTTTTACGACAGCGCAGGTGAGGAACCAACTGAGGAGGATAAAGGTGAGGAAGGCAGCAGGTCCAGACAACATCAGTTCCCGGCTCCTCAGGACCTGCTCTGACCAGTTGTGTGACATTGTCCAGCTCATGTTCAACCTGAGCCTGAAGCTGGGCAGAGTTCCACAGCTGTGGAAAACTTCGTGCCTGGTCCCAGTGCCCAAGACCCCCCATCCGAAGGAGCTCAACAGCTACAGACCGGTGGCGCTGACGTCTCACCTGATGAAGACGCTGGAGAGACTTGTCCTCGACTACCTGCGACCGCTGGTGAGCTCATCACTGGACCCACTGCAGTTTGCCTACCAGCCCGGCATCGGTGTGGAGGACGCCATCATCTATCTCCTCCACTCGGCGCTGTTACACCTGGAGAATGCTGGGAGCACTGTGAGGATCATGTTCTTTGATTTCTCCAGTGCCTTCAACACCATCCAGCCCAACCTACTGGAGGATAAACTGCAGCACGCCGGAGTGGAGCACCACCTCACATCATGGATTACGGATTACCTCACAAACCGACCACAGTATGTGAGGGCACAGGGCTGTGAGTCGGACAGGCTTCTCTGCAGCACTGGGGCGCCGCAGGGGACTGTCCTGGCTCCATTCCTGTTCACCCTCTACACCTCGGACTTCAGATACACCACTTCAACCTGCCACCTTCAAAAGTTCTCTGACGACTCTGCGATTGTCGGCCTCATTACAGAGGGAGATGATCGGGAGTACAAGAGACTGACGGGGGACTTCGTGGACTGGTGCCAGCAGAATCACCTCCAGATCAATCCTGGAAAAACTAAGGAGCTGGTGGTGGATTTCTGCAGGAAACAGTCATCACCTGCACCGATGAACATCAAGGGTACGGACATAGAGAGGGTGACCTCCTACAAGTACCTGGGTGTTCATCTCAACAATAAACTTGACTGGTCAACCAACTCAGACGCCCTGATCAGGAAGGGACAGAGCCGCCTCTTCCTACTCAGGAAACTAAGGTCTTTTGGGGTTCAGGGGTCTCTCCTTAAGACCTTCTATGACTCTGTGGTGGCCTCGGCCATCCACTATGGCATTGTCTGCTGGTCAGGCAGCATCTCGGCCCGGGACAGAAACAGACTGGAGCGACTGGTCAGGAGGGCCAGTTCTGTCCTGGGCTGCTCCCTGGACACTGTGGAGGAGGTGGGCAGCAGGAGGATGCTATCAAAACTAAAAGCTATGATGGACAGTCCCTCCCACCCCCTCCAGCCCACCCTGACAGCACTGGGCAGCTCCTTCAGCCAGAGACTACTACACCCGCGCTGCAAGAAGGAGCGATATCGCCGCTCATTCTTACCGACTGCTGTCAGGCTGCTCAATAAACACACATGAAAGAAAAAACGGACTCAACCCATCCATACATTGTAAATAGCACAGCCACCTTATATTTTGTATTTTGTATTTTTTTATCTTGCATTCTGTACTGTGTACAGCTCTATTTTGTTCTGGAACATTTATTTGTGCATGCAATACTTTGTTTTTCTTTTTACCCCACCCCCCTTCCCCCTCCAATTCTGCTGCTGAAGACTGCAAATTTCCCCAGTGCGGGACAAATAAAGGTTTTCTTATTCTTATTATTCTTATTCAAGATATACCTGGCACGTTCATTCGTCCTTCATGTGTGTCATCAAAATATAACTGTACTTTGTTCCCTCTTATCTAAATAGATCATGCGTCTGTATCAAACGAACCACAGTGCATAGGAAACGAGGCAAATACGATCAAATGCCTCCATTTGATCTTGTTTGGAGAAAATACAAAACCCTGTTGCTAGCACGGAATGCTAACTTGGAAAGTGGCTAGTGTTCTGAACTGTAGGTCAGATGACAAGATTAGTTTTGTAACAACACGCAATATGTTCGCCTTACCTCGGCTCTTAGTAAACAAAACGGGTATCCTAGGACAAACTAGAAAGGCTGAAATTGAGACGGTTTCAAAAGCTTCCAAATCATAAATATGGAAATATAAGGGTCGCGCGTCTACTTCCGGGTTGTTCTACGGCACGAAAACAAGCTCAAATTTAAGCGAGTGAATTTTTATACCTATATAGACAGTCTCTGCAATATCCTGCTAAACTTGTCCATTTCTCTCATGTACGTAAATGGAAAACAACGTGCGACACCTTATAAAACTGCATCTACGAATATATTGCAATTATTGTCTAAGTATTGTTTGTTTCCTGTTTCATATTTTGTGCCACTGTCTATGTACTCCAGTTGGGGAGACTGATGATTCTGCTCAAATATCCAGTTCTGGAATGGCTTCCAAAACACTTTGGTGTATATCAAGTCAAAAAAGAAAATTTCCAAAGTCTCAATGTCAGGGTTATAAAAAAAAAAAAATGCTCCGCATTCAACCTAAATCATTTTAGATCTTAAATTGTGTTTCTAAACCTTTAGTAATATGGGTTGAGTTAGGTATTTCATTAAAATTAAATCTCTTAAGTGTACTCATTTAATTATACTAAGGTTAATAATAGTAAGGTTAAAATACTGTATATTATACAGGAGGCTACCTCATGAGAATCAATTAGCACATTATAGATAGATGTTATAGATAGATAGTTCAATGGTTCGGGTGCACTCCTTTATTTTGACATTCGATGATGGTTTTGTTGATGCAGTGTCACCGCATTTCTCTGTGAGTGAAAATTTAAAATGGAAATAGGAACAGTTCAAAGTTGTGAAACTAAGTGAAGGCAGGTTGAATTGTTTCCAGACAAACACGGCAAACGTTGAACGCTATGACGAAAGGGTCTACGGCGAGGCGGAGAGCTCCAACTTAAGCGAAACAGCGTTACTCCTGGTATTGCTTTTTTTGTTACCCGTTACAGTCACATGTTATTAAATCCAACTTTTACATAATACCTCGTGGTAAAGTTGACAATATCAAGCATAATTTGAGGTTATTTACGCACGGGCGGCGTCGGTGACGTCACGTGATCGTTGGCATTGCCTGCGCGTTCTGAGCTTGGATTCAAGGGTTACTTCCTTGTTTTGACATTCTGGAGTGCGTTCGTCAAGCAATGCGATGTTCCCTTTTGACATTTTTTCGGCGACAACATGGATTTTAGTAGCTCTATTTTTCGCGTTGCTTCTACTGTGAGTAAGCCGCTATATACATACACACACACACGCGCAAACACATACAAACAAGCATACATATACATACATACATATATAGACACATACACACACACACACACTGTATAAATGAACACAAAACACTATTAAAGTAAAAGAATATCTCTATTGAATGATATGTATGTGTAGGTATGGTGTGTGGCCCTATGGACACTTCAAAAAGTTAGGAATACCAGGACCGAGGCCACTTCCCTTTGTCGGCACAATGTTATTTTTAAGAAAGGTGGGTAAAAATGACATATTCTATGCTTTGCTGTTTTTTTAAATTGCTCTTTTAACCCATGCAATCTCTTCATCTGATTACAACCTTTCTGGCGGAATTCCAAGCAGGGCTTGATTGCTGCTGATCGGGAGTGTCACACTAAGTATGGAGATGTGTGGGGGTAAGGGATGTTGCACAACTACACCGACGCAACGCATACACATGCCAGTAGACATAATCACTATAATTGGATCTTACGATGACATTGACAATGGCAATATCATGTTTACGATAAGTGCAAAACTTAGTTGACCATGTTTCCATGCAGGTTGTTTGACGGCAGAACTCCGGTGTTGATGGTGACGGATCCCGAGATCATCAAGGCGGTGATGGTGAAGGATTGCTACACTGTGTTCACCAACCGCAGGGTGAGACACGCCCGGACGAAAAAAAAAATGACTGCGTACATGCGCCGATTTGTATGCGTCACCTGGGAAAGTGGCGTGGAGCGATGGGGTGTGGGTGTTGAGGTAGCGGGGCATTGGGTGTGGGTTTGGAAAGTCCAGAAAATACCTTTGGGCACCACACACCCTGGTTCACGCACTGTTTTGTGTCGTTCTTTTGCTGTTGTATTTTTTTAAGGCCAATAGATGAGTGGTTCACAACCCAGTACTGGTCCTTTGCCCAGTCTGGTTTTATTTATTATATAACACAATATCCCAACTTCATTGAAATTGGGTGTTTAGAGTTTCATTAAATCTGTTTTGTAATGTTAATTCGGTATGATGTTTATTGAATTTTGTGTGCAATACATTGTTGCTCAATCAAAACGTAAGGATTTTTTTCCCTTTTTTTTCTTCTTATGCGTGTGCATAATTTTGACCTTGTTACTTTTCATCTTCACAGGACGCACTTGTGTTTGGAGCGTTGGATGACGCCATCACAACTGTGAAAGATGAAAGATGGAAAAGGATACGCAGCTCGGTGTCGCCATGCTTCACTAGCGGAAGGCTAAAGCAGGTACGGATGCTTCGGTATATGACACAAAACCTTACTTTATACTTAACAATTTGTTTTTTGCATTGTTTTGAAGAACAACGTTAAGTTACAGGGGTACATTTCTCAAGTTACAAGAATTAAGCTGTTTGGTTACAAAAATAATTGTGCAGTTATGAAAAATGATCTTTCTTCATTAAAGTTAACTAGAATAAGTACATCTATGAAAATAAAGCTGTCCATGTGTGAAGTTACGATCCGAAAAGTTGTAATATTATAAAGAAAACTGCAACCGGAGTGAAGCCGTGGTGTTACAAATAGAACATTCTCAAATTAACTCATTCACTCCCAAAGACGTTTTTTAACGTCTTTTCAGACTTGGTCTAGAATTGGCTGGTACTAAATGAGTTAATGTATGTAAATTACATCATCAAGTTATGAAAACAAATGATAAAATGAGGAGACTGAAAGTCGTAATATTACAGCAGAAAGGTTGTGATTGGGAAGTTACGAGAGTACCGCCAGAATGTTACAAGAAAGACAATGTCAAGTTTCATTCCAATCATGGGCAGCAAATTTCTAGTTTTATGTTCAAGTCATAGTACTACCCCTCCAAAATAAACAAATAAATCAACAACTAATATGTTTCTAAATTCAAGTTGCAAGCCTAAACGTTGTGCCATGACGGAAAAGTGTCGTAGTGTTGTGACAGTAGAGCCATAATAATACCAGAAAGACGACATAAAGTTGTAAGAATTTTTTGTCACTAAGTGACAAGGAAAAAAAAACTCAAAAGTTTGGTGACTAAAAGTTCCAACACTGAGAGAAGTTGAATAGTCTAATAATGTGGGGGGGGGGGTGGGACGTGTTACAATTTGTGTCATGTTTCGAGAAAACAAGTTTGATTAAGATGATGAGAATAAAGCTGTCGAGATAGAAAAATAAAATTGTAAAACTGCAGGAATGAAGCGTTAGCAAAAAACAAACAAATAAACACTTTTCTATAATTGTAATTAATCAGGATGATTTTGGGTTGTTTGAAGGTGTTCCCCGTGGTCACTCAATCGACAGAACGACTGGTGGAGAGTCTGGCCACAAAGGACCTGAACCAACCCGTGGACATCAAACAGTGTGTATATCAAAGATCCATCAGTTCACCAACTTGACAACGTCATTTTCTTTTCAGGAGTTTCCTTAGCTTTACAAATATAAAACTTGATCACTAAACCAATGGAGACGTCTGTGTGTTGCAGATTCTTTGGGCCATACAGTTTGGACGTGGTGACCAGCGCCTCCTTTAGCGTCGACATTGACTCCATCAACCGTCCAGATGACCCCCTCGTTGCTCACCTCAAGAAGATTATGAACTTCAGATTGTGGCCGATAATGTTACTGCGTATGTAGAGGACAGAACGCCAGTGAATAACTTTCCAGTATAAGATCAAATATTTATCACGCTCTCCTTTTTTTTTTTTGCAGTGCTTTTCCCCGCTGTCGGTAAGCTGTGCAAGTTGTTGAACGTGGACTTTATGCCCAAAGCCAGCACTGATTTTTTCTTCAACATCATAAAGAAGTTTAAAGACCAGCATCACACAGAGCAGTCGGTAAATTTCCCAGCGTTCATGCAAACTTCCAACTTTTTTGTGGTCATAACGTCAGAACATTAGCCATGTACCGTATTTTCCGCACTATAAGGCGCACTTGAAAGCATTCAATTTACCGTAATTTCTGGACTATAGACCGCACCTGATTATAAGCCGCACCACTACATTTTTAAAGGAAAAAAACATAAGCACACATAAGCCGCACCTGTCTATAAGCCGCAGGTGCCCATATTGTTACATGAGATTTACAAAGAAAGACGGTACACAGGCGGCCGTTAAAAAAGTCTTTATATAGGCCGCTTCATTAAATAAGCCGCAGAGTTCAAAGCGTGTGACAAAAGTCGCGGCTTTTGTCCGGAAATTACGGTACTCAAAATCCGACAGTGCGCCTTATAATCCGATGCACCTTATATATGGATCAATATTCAGATTTATTGGATGTAGTATTTTAAATGTTCTGTAAAGCGCTTTGTTTCAGCTGCAGCGGTTGTGAAGGCTCTATATAAGCTGTATTGTATTGTATTCCCTTTAGCTCCCTCTAGTGGATGCATAACGCAACCTCAGCCACTACTGTAGCGTCTGTTCTATGCGCCTTATAATGCGGTGCGCCCTATATATGAAAAGTTTTTCAATAGGCCATTCGTTGAAGGTGCGCCTTATAATTCAGAAAATACGGTAACTTCGTTTTCCAATGTTTTTCCCGTAACACTGTCGCTTTTTCATCGTAACATTCGGACTTCATTCTAGTCATATTTACAGCGCAGAACTTTCTTTTAACGTTATTCTTGTACTGTTCTGATTTTATTCTCATTTCCATGAGTGACTATAAAACTCCTTCAGTGAGAAAAAAAAAGTTTTCTTCCAAAATTAAGAAATTTTCTTCCATTTTACGACTATTGAAAAAAAAAAGTTTTAACTCTAAAATTCTTTTCCATTTTTTTTTCTTAAAACAAACTTTTTTTTCCGCCAACATTTTGGGCTTATTCACTTTTTCGTGTTGAACTGCTTTGTTATCATGCGATGAAAACTCAAAAGAAATTCAAAAGTACCGCATTATGTCGGATCATTGGTTGTGCTGTGGAGAACGTAGACCGTGACCTCTACACAGAGACTGGGTCATATAATATAAATGATTAAAATGAACTTTTGACCTGCTTGATAGCAAATGATGTCGCAATAAACAGCGGGACTTATGAGAGATATTCAGTAATAATGATCGATACTTGATGTGTTTACACAGAGTCACGCAGACTTCCTACAGGTGCTGACCCAGCACGAAATACCACAGTCGGACATAAAGAGTGAACACGAGCAGCCGAGTAAAGGTACAAGTCATCAAAAAATTTAAAAAAATTAAAAACCACGAAAGTTGACATTTGTGATCTGAATGAGTTCAAATGGACGAGCACATGTGACTTTTGTTTCCTCTTGTGGTTGTAGGGTTGACAGAAAAGGAGATCCTCTCGCAAGCTTTCATTTTCATCTTTGGGGGCTTTGAGACCACCGCCACCACTCTCACGTACATCCTGTACAACATCGTCACCCACCCGGAGGCCATGAGGACCCTGCAAGAGGAGATTGACGCCACTGTTCCCAAAGATGTACGGTCGACTAATTAGTACTGTGTTGTGTGGGTGATTTTTTTTTTTACGTTTTGTTGAATTTCGTATAGTTTTGTCGCGTTGCGTTTTTCCGCTGAATTGAGTTTCATTTAAATTCCATCGTTTGGATTAGTTTGGTTGAATTTAGTTTCGTTTTGTTGCATTTTGTTCCATTGAGTTGAGTTGATTCGAGTTTTGTTTGGTTGCATTTGGTTTAATCTTGTGGTTCCATTGAGCTTAGTTTTGTTTTATTGAATTTAGTTTAGTTGCGTTTAGTATCTTTGGATTTAATTTTGTGGAGGTGAGTTTAGCTTAGTTTAATTTCATTGAGTTCAGCTTGGTTTAGTTTGAGTTTTGACTCTCGCCGAGTTTAGTTCCATTGGGAGTTGTTGAATTGAATTTGGTTGAGCAACTCTGCAACTTTGTTTGAATGTAACATTATGGCTTCATCTCACAATTGTACAACTTATTTTTCTCTTTTTCTCACAATTTTAAGACTGTTCTGGTTTCTCATAGCTGAATGATTTTTAATTTCATAATTTTTGGACTTTTTCACAAATTATCTTTTTTTTTGGTGAACTACATGTCATTCAAATGTTTACAAGCTTTTGAGAAATGCTAACATTATGACTCTTTTCATTACAACTTTAATCTTATTGACATATTGCTACATTGCTAACTTTTATTCCCCCCCACCACCCCCTCACACACACACATCATAAACTCATGATCGATGTGTCTTTTTAGAGGCGTTGGATGCATTTATAGCGCCCCCACCCCCTGCAAAAATGATGTACAGATGTCATGACAAAGTGTCCAAACAGGCTACTCTGGTGTATACTTAGCAATGTATTCACTTAGAACCCGACTCATCAAATCATGTCAGCTGTCCGTTTTCCCTCCCCCAAGGGTTCCATTTCATACGAGACCCTGCAAGGTATGGAGTACCTGGACAACGTGGTCAACGAGTCACTGCGCATCATCCCGCCGGCGCCTCGGCTCGAGCGCATGTGCAAAACGACCATCGAGCTTGGCGGTCTCACCATCCCAGAGGGGACCCTGGTCACCGTTCCCGTGACGGTGGTCCACAAGGACCCCCGCTATTGGAAAGACCCAAATACCTTCCGGCCAGAGAGGTATATACTCACCGGCTTTAGATCTTTACACGTTTCCAGATGCGTATAAGACAAAAAAAGTTATATTGTCACACCTCAATGGCCTGATGAGGAATTTGCATATCTCTAATTACTTATATCACTTCATAATTTCATGAAGAACACAAATTTTTCACTATCAAGATATTGTCGCTGGTCAAAAGTCACCTCAAATTAAAGCGCTTGATGAGGGGATTTTATATATATATACTGTATATATATATATATATATAGAGAGAGAGAGAGAGAGATCATATATATTTTTATATATATATTATATTATATATATGTATAGTATGGTTATCGGCTTTGCAGAGGTATATCCCATTCCCTGTGTGGAGTTTGCATATTCCAAAAACATGCATATCTAATTGTCCCTATAGTGTGATGGATTTGTTCGTCTCTGTGTGCCCTGCGATTGGCTGGCATAGGGTGTCCCCCGCCTACTGCCCGAAGACAGCTGGGATAGGCTCCAGCACCCCCCGCGACCCTATATGAAGCGGTTCGGATGGATATCTGTACTGTACATATATATTATATATATGTATATATATAAAATATATATAAATATAAAATGTATATATTTTATATATACTGTATAAAATATATTATATATATGTATATATATATATATATATACACATACATACTGTGTATATATATATTTATTTATTTTTGTCATGAGAATGGCAACCACTGTCTCCCTCCCGGCTTGACACTGCAGGTTCAGCAAAGACAGCGGCGAAGAGGTGCACCCCTACGCCTACATGCCCTTTGGCCTGGGCCCTCGCAACTGCGTGGGGATGCGTTACGCTCTGCTCACCGTGAAAATGGTCCTGGTCCGCCTGCTGCAACGCTACAACGTGGAGACATGCAAAGACACCATGGTAAGTCGCAAACAGTCATGTCAATCAATCACGTTGCCTTTCCTTGCCCCTAATCTCCACCTCTTCCTCTTTTAGATTCCTCTGGAGTTTGACTGGAAGTTTCAGCCAGTCAAGCCAATCAAATTAAAGTTTGTGCCCAGAGAGTAGGCATGGCAATGGGAAGGAATGTAAAAGCTACCACGACATATGCTGCAGTACATATACCAGCCAATGGAGGGCGCTGACAGCTACAAAACTGCATTTGTGTATTTTGCTTACCGTAATTTTTGCATTTCATTTATCCAATTGATGGACATAAATTTGAAGTTAAGATTATGTACCATCCACCCAACCATCCATTATCCAAACGCTTACTCTCACGGGCGTGCTGGAGCCTCGTCTTTGGGCAGTCGGCGGGGTGCACCCTGAACTGTTTGCCAGCCAATTGCGTCTTATTGTAAATGTGTTTATAAATCCTTCACAGTGAATAAAAAATATATATTGAATCAATGTTAAGCCTGAGGGAGATCTAAAATGTAAAAATAAACATTTCAGGTTTTGCAGTTCACTGAATTGGTATTTGTTGAATGGGCGAGAAAGTACACAGTGGTTTTGAGATTTTGGATGTAATATCAGGATCATTTAATGTAGCAAAGCAACCCCGGAAGTTAACAAGAGGGCTGCTGATTGCATCCAGCATGGTTGTCTTCAAAGTTCAAATATTTGACTTAAAGGTTATGAAGGCATTCAGTTGCAAATTATGCCGCCCAGTGTCAGACGCTTTGTCTTCATGACGCCACAGGCTGGATTTAGCAAAGCATTCTCAGAACAGCTGTCCACACGAGTGTCTTTTTTTGGGGGGGGGGGGGGGGGGGGGTCGAGATGTGTCCAGAATATGAGTATTTTGGGGTTTAACTGCACAAAAAATTAAGGAAAATGAATTTATACAGTAATATCTCGATAGTGTAAAGTTTCATGCCCTGCCGATTCAAAACATCCTGCGCCAGATGTAGCAACGTAAGCAGGCTCCTCCCATATTTGACAATTTTTTAATTCTTATTTTTAAATGCCTACTGTGATTCATCGGCGGTTATTTATATTCTGGATCTACTTTGCTGCACCAAAGTAAGCACATTTTTTTATTTGAATTTTCAACATGCTAATTTGAAAGCAGATTCAAGACATCCTGTGCTAGATGTAGCAAAGTGGTCCCAGAACATAGGAAGCTCAAGAACTCTGTACCGACGACTGTGATACATGAATGAGGCTTTGTGAAGTTCAGGCGCTGCTTTGCTACACTCAGCACAATTATTTTCATTTCTACTTTATTAAAATTGGCTACGATATGAGTACTTAACTAACTGCATGACCTTCTGAGCAAATTACGGTACTCATGCTATAATTGATCGTCTTGAAATGTCATCATCCTGTGCAGATTCAAGACACCCTTGACCTGAATTAGCAAAGCAGCCGCAGAATGTAACCAAGCCTTTGTTTCACAGAGAGTGGAATGAGTTAGCGATCGTTTCTTGACTACTAGTGCCACCTTTGGAGGATATGAAATAACTCCTGAAATGCATTCCATATGTCACACAATTTTTAATTTTCATACAAAAACTGCCGCCATGTCTTCCTGGTGTTGTGGTGACAACCGCACTAAAAAGCAACTAACCTGATTTGTGTTTTTTTTTGTTTGAAAACAATGACCAAAGCCTTTCCGAGGTCCTGAGTTTATCAAAGAAAAACACCAGAAATATTAAAAAAACTTGTCGTAAAGGAAAAGGCTGCGCAGTCCCACTCATTTTAAGTCCGACACTTAAAATCAGACGCTCATAAAACATCAGGAGGCGTCGTTGTGCTGTGTTAAAAAAAAAAAAGAAAAAAAAAATCACAAAACTTGGGTCGCTCCTCCTGGTGAGCCAGCTCGAAGGCACCACGGCAGGTTGTTGCTACTAAGAAACAAGTCATTCTCCTCAGCTTCGAAATGATGAAAAAAAACAGACCCGTGAAAGGTTAAAGGTCTTTAAAAAAAAAAAAAAAAAAGTGACAAGGTCCACATGGGGACGTTTGGCTCGGATTACCTGCAACAGGTAGAAGCACCATTCAACCGAGTTGGTTGGGTCCTTATGCGGCTGGTGAGGCTTAAAACGGGAAATCGACCATTACAGGTTTGTAAACACAGGCACCAGGGTGGCAGAAAAATGATTGACTACCGTGGACCTGAACTGAAACCATGGCCGAACCTTCTGACAGGCAATAGAGTAAACATTACTAGCAGTGCCATCGGAGAATGCAAACGTTTCTGCCACCCAGAAGTACGTGTTACGTCATAGTGAAATGTCTTTTTGCCGCACTGTTTTTTTTTAGTTTTTTTTTTTTACCGCCGTGGCTGGTGGCGATTGGACGACGAGGATGAGGACGGCGCCACGGCCGCCAGCGAGGAGCAGGCCGCGGCGTCCTCGGCTTCCTCCGGCTCGCTGCCGGCGTGGAGCTCTTGGCTGACGCTGGACTGCAGGGCGGCCGGCGTCAGCCACTCTTTGGGCAGGCAGCTCTGCAGGAAGGGCACGCACGAGCTGAAATAGGCCAGGCGGTTCACCCAGCGCGGGATCTCGCGGCCACACAGGATCTGGAAAAACAAGGAGGATGAAGAAGAAGAGCAACTGCGTACAGCGAAACAACAATAATAAGTGTTCCCCGTTGAAAAGATGGACAGAGAAATACTCTACAGTATTACACTGAATAAAAACGGTCATGAAAATAGAACGTGAATAATTACACTTGTACAGGCATTGAGTTTCTGTTTCTGGTGTGTGCACCTTGGCCACCAGGGGGCAGAACAACAAGAACAGACATACTAGGTCGGGGGTCGGCAGTGGCTACCTGGAGCTCTATAAAAAAATGTTTGAAAACGGAAAGATTTTGATAGTTGGCTAATATAGCTCAAGATATAGATACATGTTGCATCTCCGAAAAAGGAGAGCTGTAGTGTTGTTGTTTTGAAAACGTACACTGTATTTATGTTTTTAACAGTCTCGACAAACACAGACACGTCGTGCCTTCTCTCTTCTCGTTCGACTCGAGAGGCGTTCAAAGACAGCTCCGAAAAACGGAAATTCATGATCACTTCACTGACACTAAGAAAAGCGAAAATAATGCACCAAAACAAAAAAATCAAGCGAGGAAATCACAAATAAATTCTATGGGGGCGTTTGTGAACACACAACAAAGGAACGAATAACAAAAACAATTCTGAGACAGTCCAGTCTCCTACATACATACAGCATGTGTTTCCTACATTGTTAAGTTTTATAGAAGGCTTTTATTTTTTTGCGGCTCCAGACATATTTGTTTTTTTTGTCCTATATGGCTCTTTCAACATTTTGGGTTGCCGACCTATGTCGGTGAAGTTTTAATGATAAAACAAAAGAAAACATAACAAAGCTGCAATTGATATTTCTTTGCAGAGGATAAAGAATACACACCTGTGGGTATTGTTGTATGTTTTGTATGTATGTATTGGTAACTTTTACGTTGAAATAGGAATTGAGGTTTACAATTACCACAAAATCGATGCTAGTTTTGTTAGCCAATCTATGCTCTATTTTGCATTGTGTTTCAGCAAGTCGTTCGTGTGTATGTTTGATAATTGCTTGTTTTTATGCTAAGCCACTCACAGATAAAACAAGAGGACATTCACGTCAACTTAGTGTACATCCGAGCGCTTTCAAAGAATATTGTAGAAAAAAAAAAAGTACAACGCTTGCCTCACTTCTCCATTACGACAACGGAAGCGCCCAAGTGTGTACGGTCGTGTATGTGTGTGCCAGCTGGCTGTGCATGCCTGGACTTGTATCGTTACATTTTAATCCCTCCTCTCAGCGTCGGGACTAACCATAAGACTCCCCGCTCATTAGTAAGAGCAGGATAAGCCGATTTAGACCTCACGTGCGCACACACACAGTGCGAGTCAGCGGACACTTCAGTTGCTGTATTGGAGAAGTGAGGCAATCATTTGACTTTTTTTCCCCCCAATATTCTTTAAAAGCACCACAATGTCAATTTGCATGCATTCAACAGCCAAAAATGGATGAATAATGCACTTTGGATTTCAACCTCCCTTGCGTCCCTGAAGGCATCTCATGAGATTTCATCTCAGACATCAGTTACGCCACCCTCCCACACTTAAATATGGTCGATTTAGCACAGGGGTAAACGAAGAACCACAATCTAGCAGGATGGCTCACATACTCTCCCATAATTCCTTGATTTCCGACAGGAAAATTTGATTTAAATCAAATAGGGATTATGATCAATCTCACTGAATTAGCCAAAACAAGAGGTGCTTTCAGTTTG
Source organism: Hippocampus abdominalis (assembly GCA_018466805.1). Classification (NCBI taxonomy): domain Eukaryota; kingdom Metazoa; phylum Chordata; class Actinopteri; order Syngnathiformes; family Syngnathidae; genus Hippocampus; species Hippocampus abdominalis. Next base: position 7,167,669 of record CM031702.1, on the reverse strand, counting down.
TTTTCTTGTCGGGGACTAATTACATGGAATGCAAAGAAATCCACCTACCATAGCATTTGCATGCACATGTATGTGTGTTGTGTGTGTGTGTGAAGGTGTGTAGCTACCGTACCTCTGACAACGCTGAGGAGAAGTGGTTACAGTTCTTGTGCATGAGGTGGTAAGCGTTGCCTTTGTACTCCTTGCCCATTTCCTCCATGATGCGCTCAACGTCGTCCTCGGTGAAGTCGGTGCTGCCCAGGACGATGGCTTCTCTGCACACACACACACACACACATACGTCATCATCATACACACCGTCATGTCACAATGTCGAGTCACAACGTGGATGATCGTTATGGAGTAGAAAATCTCAGGTTGAACCAAAGCAATTTCTACGCATTGGAATGCATAGAAATAAAATACATTCAGTGGTGTTTAATACGAGGTGTTTCAAAGGTTTTCCACACTTTTGTGCTGCCATCAATATGTATTGTTTTTTTTAATTAAAAAAAAATTAAAAAGCAAAGCAAAATATGTTTATATTAAAATAAATAAAAATGCAAAGTCACCAAATATGTTTAAAAAAAACAAAAACAACCAAAATATTTTTACCTGAAAAAAATCAAAGAAGAAACAATATATTTTCTTCTATGTTTAATTCTAAATGAGGAAATAAGTATCTAAAATCAAATGGAATTAAATTGCCCCACAAACAGCCAAAATTCAACCCTATTGGATAGAAATATTTTATGTCCGAATATGGTCAATTTCATATTGATACACAAAGCAACACTACCTTTTAAAAATTATGATTTTTAACCCACCTAGCAAGTCTATTAACTCACTTTGATACGTGAACTGGCTCGTAAATGTCATTGCAATCAATGACAGCATCACAAATGAGTTGTATTGAGTTCTTGAAAAAGAGGGATTTTTACAGTGACAAAAAGTATTGTCATTTATCCTCTGACGCGAGTTTAACTTAAAGCTCATGAGGAATGCTGGGGGTTAAAACTCTGAAATTTGATGAGGGTTTTAGTGGCATATTTACCCCTGGAAGTGTCAGTCTCACTGTATTTATTTGATTACTGTGACTCGGTAGGCAGCAAAGATGCGTGCCTGTCCGTGAAACACCACAGGGCACATCAATTAGAGCAGAAGGAATGGGACACACACACGCACGCACAATGTGGGCTGATCGGGAGAATGAGCAAAGATTTTTCAACAGACTTACTTGAATTTAAAGGTGTCGCCCAGCTCCGTGGCGTCACCTGGCGTGATCTCAAAGATCCCTGAGAAGGGGTATGGGTGACCCCCATAGGCAAATTCTAGAAAGACACACACACACACACACACACATTCTATAAAGACATACACACACACACACACACACGGACAAAAACACACAGCGCCATGAGATGAGCTTACCTCGGCCGTAGATCTCGATCCCTGAGTGGAAGACGCCGATGCCGAGCGTGCTGGTAAATTCGTTGATCCAATACTGAGGAAGCAAAAACAATAATAAAAAAACACAGTTCAGACCAAATCCTTGTCATGTTGTGGGTAATTGGGTCTGCTTATCTTTTCATTTGGATACTCGCCTTATTTTGGGGATCCCGTGGGATATAACAATGAGGGGTTTCTAATATATTGACCCTCTTCTGAATCCAAATAACGTAACTAACACATTTCTTTAATTACTATAAAAATCAAAATTAAAAATAAAGTACGGTAATGAAGAGAAGACCGCTGAAATTGATTAATGATGCATGCCGATCATGTATTTTCAATAAAGTTGTCAATGTTGGGCGAATAACAGCGACTTGTATTTATTTTACAGTGAAACTCCACTACAACAAAATCATGTTTGCAGCAAGAAATTTTTCACAACAGGGGGTTTTTCACTGTAGCAAATTTGATTTCTGATGTAAACACACACACACACACACACACACACACACACACACACACACACACATGTGTACTCTTTATTTTTATTCCAAAGTGCATAAGTATGAGCATACACTTATTTGACAGTTCATATAGTCCGTGTAGAAAGAAAAAAAGGGAAAGAAATTGCGAAATTTACGATCAGCAGTCACTTTCACTTACATCAATTTCTTGGATAATGTCTTTTATTTTGCTTCCTCCATCTTTCATTTTGATCACTTTCACCCTCTCTTCCAGCATCAGAGCTCTTCTTGTATTAGCTCCTTGACATCCAAAGGTCCGTTTTGTGGCCATTTTCGCAATGAAACGTTCTTGCTGCGTCTGAAACTAACAATAACAAATACTTCCTGGACTACTGCGCATGTGTAAACCAGTGTGGTGGCTGCTGTTGCCGTTTCCGAACGAAGCAGTAGAGGTCGCTGTTGGATTAGACTTCATTGTAGTGAATCTCGTCACGAGGCAAGAGCAGAGAAAAATATTTCGGATAACGCAACAGGGAGGGGGCAGGAGAGTGGGAATGGTGTCAATGCATGAAGATTTTTTCACACTTGGGGGTATTTTCACCCATGTAGGTTTCGTTGTAGAGGAGTGTCACAGTATTGAGGTTGTTATTGGTTACATTGAAAATGCATTTCAGTGAAACCCTTGATATTTGCAAAGAATGAGGATTAACCTTGCCACAATTAGCAAAAGTCTAAAATGTTGATTGATCACCAAGGGACAATTATCAACAAAAGTGATTTTGAGTATCCAGATGCTCACCAAATTCGTTTTTCATCCAACTAATACGTTTTTACAGTCTTGAGAATATTAACATGATTTCAGTCAGCTGTGGTCATGTGAAAATACTTTGAATGACAATTTTAAAAACACGACGTGATTATCTTTTTCATCAGGGGAGGAATGAGGAAATGACGTCCATGTCTAAACGCATGACAGCTGCTTATATGCTTATGCCACACTTTAATTGTCAAGAATTTTAAGACACAGCCATTTGTTGGAGCACATTTGTAGCCCAGGCGACGCACGGTGCCGACAAAAGAAATGCTGCTTGTATCCTCCTCGCACTTGTGGTGACATAAGACTCTTATCTCCGAGCTTGTTAAAACCTGCTGCCTGCATGGCACAATGTGTGTCTCTCAGAGGTTTTTTTAACAACCTTTTTACAGGCATAATTCACAGAAAATTGCATTCAAACATTTAAAACTTGGTATCAAAACCCAGCGGCACGGACGTTAGCTGAAGTTGACAGAAAACATTTGTGGGACTGATTTTACCTTTAAAAATTAAATATTTGGAACGTGAGACTTAAATGGTGACGTTTAAAATGTGGACATTAATCTGGAAACGTCGTGAAAATGTGGACGCAAAACATTTGTGAATTTGAAGAGTGTGGAAAATACTTCCAAAGATGGTGTAGTTAAGTCCTGTAAGATTTTTGTGCTGTGAGATTAGTGCAATATAAAATATGTCTCTTGGCTGGAAGACGCTGGCCCTAAAGCACTCAGACCCAAACAGGAAATGCGCTTAGCCCGGGGATGGGGATGGACGCGCTTTATGCTGGACTCGTCTCTTGGTGTGATGATCCTGTAAGTCATGTGACACTATTGATCCTCGAATGGAAAGATGAATGAGCCATTTTTAAGAGATGTGTTCTCTGGAAGCACCGCAGTGAGCTACAGGGTTCGCTGTCTCAGCTGAAGTGTCTTCCAGGGATAAAATAGTGTAAAAATATCCTTAAATATCATTCAATTGTAAACAGCAGCAAGAAAAATGGAAATAGTCCACTCAAAATCCTCTTCTTCTAAAAGTTATTTGAGCATTTATTTACAGTACACGGGTTTTGAAGATATTACAATGAGATGGAATTAATACTGAAACGGCTTGCTATAATCCGGAGCGTGTAAAAAAAAAAAAAAATCTTAAATCTGTGGTATTCACCAGCTATCCGAGTCAAATCGCTTTCTCCACGTGGATAGAATATTTTTCCCCCTCCCAAAGGGAAAAGCTGTACCAAAAAATGCAAATATGAATCCAAGTAAACCACACACAAGACTAGACTGGTTAATGGTGACGCCAACAACCTTGTGAGCAGATGAAAAACTAGACAAGGCCAGCGTGACCATTCTGAGGCCTCCCGACACAAAGAGACCCGCTTACTGTGGAAAAGTCCATCAGTGTGTCAATCAATGAGTCATCAATATTTGGGGGTGTGAGTCAACACCCTTCTCCTTTGAATGATGCTTCTACTATGAGGAAATGCACTCGTGGTCCCCTGTGTATTGAAAGCCCGATTAACACATTTACGCATTTTTAATGCTTCCTCATTCGGAACCCAGACTAACCGGTATAAAATACTGCATAGTAATTGTCATTATTATCACATAGCAGAAATAATAATATGCCTCTAAGTATGGTTGTATGCTGTTTGTATGTGTTGTTGCTGCCTTAAATTAGCCGTTTATTGAAGGTTTATGATTAAACAAACAGCTGTGCCGATTTCTGTTAACCTGTGTAGAGGGTTTTACCATATATATTGTTATATGCGTTTTAATAAGTTTCGATGTGTTTAAACCATGTGGGATGGGTAACAATTTGTATGGCTTCTCATAGGGATGTTCGATACCACTTTTTTCAGACCGAGACTGTACTCGTACGAGTTTTCACACTGATTACTCATCAATACTGAGTACCGATACCTAAAGTACTTTTGACATAACCTTTCATTTAACATAATGACAAAAGATTGTGAACAAAGACCTTTCTTTCAGGCGCAGATGATTCACTCATGTGTCAATCAGCCGCACGATAGGGCCAAATACTGCCGAAGAGGACTGCCTCGATGTCAGATTTATTTATTTTCGGTTGGTATCGGCAGCCTCCACGAGAACCCGATACCCTAAAATAAGGCTGATATCAGTCCGATATACCTTGCGTATCAGGACTTGCCCCGCCGTTGTTTCTCAATATCGCATATTTTCACGCAAGTATGGTACATATCCCCCGTGATAAAACTGTGAAATTGTACATCCCATAAGTGTCAATATTGCCTCAGGGACCATGTCTCAGGAAGAAGCTTGAAACAGTACCAAGAACTATTCAGTGTTTCCACCACTTTGTACAGGTTCTGGCAGAAACAAGCAGGTAACGGTCTTTGAAGAGTCACGAGGGAATGTCAAAACAAAACAGGACGACTGCAAATCATTTATACGTGTAGTTTCACGTCCGCTGGGTAGTTTGAAACAGTGCCGACATCGGTTTGCGTATCTCCCACGTTTGCACAGCTAGGTTTCTGCAGAACAATGTCCTTATTGGGCCTTGACTGGTGATGCGGGATTCTCGAACAAGTAAAACAGCATAACAGTACTTAGGAAATATGGCTGATGGTAGTTTATTTTTTTTAACCCCAAAAGGAGTGGCGTAAAACATGAAAAATGCACTTTCGTTTTTGAAGGATGAAGAAACCCACATGAAAGTAGTCAGACGGTGGATTAAGATACAGTACATATCTGAACAAACACACATGTACTTGACACAAGTAAGTTTCCTTACCATATCGTAGACATTAAGAATGATCGGCTCGTTTGCCATCACACAAAAAATAGTGTTGTCCTCCAGGCAACCCGGTGTTGGTGTTTCTTCGGCGGGGTCCTCAACCTCCTCCTCCGCTCGCCCCCGGCTCCTTCCTACTTCCTCCCAGCGTGAGAGAATTCCAAAATAACCGTTAAACCTCCCCCGTCAAACTTGAACACTTTCACCAAAGACGGTCGGAAGGAGGAAAGGCTTCATCGGTTGCGTGGCGCCCTACATCTGACAGCCAGGCTTTTGTCAGCGAAGCTCGTGAAAACCACAAGAAAGACAACGGCCCTGATGACGTCAAGTCGGTGACAAAAAAAAAAGGTTGACTTTAAACGTCCTTTGTCTCCGGAGAAAAGGAGTCTTCGCAAGGCAAAAAAACGACATATAAAACGATTCGTAAAATGACGTAATGTCGCGCCGAAGCCAAAGCTCATCCAGCTAGCACACCGGGGGAGGGGGGGCATAGAACGAAACAGGAAGGAAGGAGTTATTGGGAAGGGAAAAAATTGGACTGTGAGTCAGAGTGGGCGAGAAGGCAAGCGCACAATCGATCGACAAACCCTGCACTCGATTAGTCGCCCTTGCAAGTTTGCGGAGATTTCTGGGCAATGTAGTTGATAAGCTAAAGCAGCTGCAGGCTACATGGCAGCTATTCCACGAGCGAAACCATCGACACAAGCTGTTTTACTTATCGCTGACTTTTTTTTTTTTTTTGCGTTTACGTTTATTTAATGTCCTTATTTGGTTTAGCAGCTTCCAAATGTGGACGACATAAAATTAAAAAACTTTTGGACAAAGTAGACATTTTGCACAAATTAGACGTCTCCAATATTTTTACATCCGAAACCATTTTTTTTGTTTTCAATTCAGGCCTTTTTTCCCCAGCAATGTCCATAATTAAATGGTGTTGGAATTGATCAATATGCTGACAACATATAGCATTGTGGCTGACATTCTTGGCCTGATCACAGTAGATGAATGCAATCCAAACCCAAAATCCTATTAAAATTGTTCACAGATGAGTGTAGGAACACACTATTAATACCCACAGCCCTTAAAAGTGAATTTCAGGCACTGATTTGATAAATAGACATTTGGTCCAAATTCATGATCATCGTTCCTTAAAGCCATTTTGCTCCAGAAGTTCGATGAGCTCCTCTTGGTTGGAGAATTCTTGCAAGGAGGAGTTCATCTTATCCAGCAGATCCTCGCCCAGCAGGAACGCCTTGACATCGTGCAGCGTCATAGCGATCCGGTGATCAGTGATGCGATCCTGGGCGTAGTTGTACGTGCGGATTTTCTCGGACCTGCCTTTGGTGCCGATCTGTGGCAAAAGCATGGAGAATGTGATTGTTAGTCCTGTTCAATAAATAGCTGAAATTAAATCTGTGACTGTGGCTCTACACGCCACTTTTAAGTCCTGTGAGGGAAATTACATTGTCACAGCAGCGATATTCACCCATACATGGCTCCAGTTTGCCATGGAAATCCGAAAGAATCCAGCTTCAGTTTGTTTTACAGCCCAAAGACAAGCATACTTCAGACAGCATGTACCTGCACTTTGCGCTGATTGTAGCGCTTGCTAGTCTCCTCCTCCACCTTCATGCTGTAAAGTTTTGCCCGCAGAACTTTCATGGCCTTCTCCTTGTTCTTTATCTGAGACCGCTCCTGCTGGCACTCCGCTACAACACCTTGGACACACAAAGAAGCACGACAGTTGGGATAGGATCATCCAAATCTTGTCAAGGGGCAAAGCGGCAGGGTGCGTTTGTACCAGTGGGCAGGTGCACTATTCTGACAGCGCTGTCTGTGGTGTTAACGTGTTGACCCCCCGCGCCGCTTGCCCGCTTCGTTTCGATCTTGAGGTCCTTCGGGTTGATTGTGAACGTGATCTAAAGGAGGACCACAACAAAAGGGTCAGTTTTCACTAAAAGGATGTAATGTGTCTGATATTTTTGTTTTTCACCTAAAATATGTGTATTCTGACACAAAAATAAAGACCATAAATCTTCTGTTTTACAGCCGACACATAACAGGCTTCTACCTCAGTGGGTTGGGGCAGCACGGCCACAGTCATGGTGCTGGTGTGCATGCGGCCCTGCTTTTCAGTCTTGGGAACCCGTTGGACACGGTGAACGCCGCCTTCGAACTTCATCCTCTTGTAGCTCTGATAGCCGCTGATGCTCGCCGAGGCGTGACGCAGTCCACCTGGGCACAAGAAAAGAATACAACGAGCGACTATTTTGTGAGCTTTCTTTCATTTATGTGTCCACTGACTGACCTATGTCACTGTTCATGTGTTCCAGAACGTCAAAGGACCAGCCGTTGTGCAGAGCGAAGCCCTCAAATACATGTCAAAAAGCTTCAAAATGGGGAAAAAATAGAACCTAGTTAACTATTGTGAAAATTGATTTCCATAATTCATCATACTTAGCCAGTGGTGGGTGTCTCTAATCTTTTCATTCCATAAAACGCTATATTTTTTTTGTTTGTCCAATCAGATGACAGTCTGTGTTGCCATGTCAATCTTATCTGCCCAGGACATTCAGAATCGGTCATGCTGGGTAATATAACTTCCAATATATTAAGAAAGGGACTTTTTTTTTTTTTTAACAAATCAGATTTCAAGAACACTGGCTCTCGACGACATCAGCATTTTTTCCACCAGTTAAATCCCTACCGAAGGCCCAGGTACCAAATGCCCGGCTTGCCACACTGTATTTAGCGCAGGTATTTTATACACTATAAATGTTTAAAATGAAGGCCAACCTCAGCAGTGAATAGCATGGCTTCCTGTCCGCCAACTCCTGCTGTCACTTCCAGCACGAGTTCACTCAGATCATCCTCCTCCTCTGTGATCAAAAGATCTAATATCTGACATGGTGGGGGAAAATTGGATTAAAATACAATCAAGCTGCACTCAGAATAAACAGTAGTCCCCCACTGGGCACAGGGGATCCGTTCCAGAACACCCTGTGATACAGAAAATGAAAATCTGCAAAGTACCGACCATCATATATCACAGGTTTCAAACTCAAGGCCCCGGGGTCAGATCTGGTCCTCCAAATAATTTAGTGTGTCACATGGAAGCAAATCATGTCCATCAACCTCCATGAGTCTTCCATAATTGTTCAACAGTAGTTGAAGAATATGTTAGGATGCTAAAGTATTCTCATGCTTTCACAATCATAACGGCCCTCTGAGAAAAAAACACAACTACAATGTGGCCTGTGAAGTTACAAATTAACCAAAAAAGAATGCTAAGTTATCAGAAAAAAAATGTTTTTTTGATTAAAAAAAAAAACAGAACTACCTTCTGCCTCAGATCATGGATGTTTTGCAAATAGCCTTCCTTTTCCTGCTCAGCCATTTCTCGTAGATCTTCATCTGTCGGAACACCCATAATCATACATTGGCTTCATTACGTCCTCAGGAGTCGATCTTACCCTGGAGGAAGCGCCTCCATCTCGATCATCTCCTTCTGCTTGGAGTCCAACTCCCTGATGGTTTGAATGAGGGGAGCCAGGAGGGACACTTTGGTCCTCTTGCCCCTCAACTCCTCAGCACTGCTTTGCTCCTGATCATCGCAGTTGACCGCGCTCAACAAATCGCTATAGTCTGAGTCAATCTTTTTCAGGTAGTCCAGCAGGGACCTCCTGGAGAATAAGTCATCTAGGGATAATAACTTGGCCAAATTCAACCTGCTGGCAGTGTGAAAAATCCTTGTGGTTCTGACGCAGTGATTATGAAACCTACTATATTTAGTTAAACTTGAATAATTTGTAAAACCACTCGTGAGCAAGTTTAAGGCAGACTCCTTTTCTATAGGTAGGAGGTGAATAGCTCTTCTGAAAAACATGATGGAATGAATGATGTCTCTATTTCACATCAGAAACATTCACTACCATCAGGATTCTGCGCATTCTTTGCAGTTGGTGGATTTACGCCAGGTAACAATTTGCAAATTAAGATGAGACCGAAATAGGGAATGGCGTGGGACTGTGTAAGTGAACAGAGTACAAACTACAGATAAACAAGCAATCTAGCGGAAAAAACGAACGTTCAAATCGCCGAAATAGATTACCGGAGATGATGATAATTTATGGCGATAATGCAAATTTCCGTAATCTAGAACCCAGACAGATAAATTCCATTCGTAATTCAAAACACCACCTTGCAGAAGGGCGCAGCCATATTGGACACTGAACGCATGCGCAGTAGTGAACTTCTCTGGTTCAAAAATCCACCAGCGACTCGAAAGAGAGAGATAATTGGTAAAGTTTATGTATCGCTGACAACGGATACCTTGTAAAGTATATTTGTTCGGGCTTTTTATTTCTAGAAAATTATCCCGAAAAAATACACAAAAAGTTTTTTTCTGATACTTCCGTATTTTCCCCCCGTCGGCGGAAATAGGCGTGGTTTAATCGGTTCAGCGGGAAAGTTGTTTTCCCCGTGACTATAAACAGAGCGAGGCATTTCAGTCAGCGACAGAAGATCGACGTTTTCACAGTGTTTTTGAATCATGTCTCAGGCTCTGGTAACAGATTTCTTTTCTCAACGGAAGAAGAAAACGACTGACGACGTGGTAAAACCCACGGAGGCTGCTTCTCGTGGATCGTCAAAAACCAGCGCGGCCAAATCAAGAATAGTCACCGCTTCCTCCACAAACAAAGACAATTTCTCGAAATCGTCCTCCAACCAATTTCGCGATGATATTATGCGAATTATCGACGTTGATGCAAAGTTACCGAAAGGAGAATCTGAGACTTGCAAGAATCCCAAAGATAATTCTTCCACTCCCCGAATACCAAAGCGGACCTCTCCAAACGCAGAACTTGGGACGGACACAGTTTTGGCTTCCACGGAACACAACACAGCAAAAAAGCGGCGTAAAGTGAAAGTATCCTCTGTCGACCGAATAAACGCGCAAGTAAAAACAACAAGAGAGACCAGAAAGAATGGTGTCCTCTCTAATCCAAAACAAGAGGTAAGGTTTTGGTTCCCAGCCAATGTGTGATGATACATTAGTAAAAACTAGTTATTGTGTGGTGGTCAAAACGGTGATGGATGAATGTAATCTTTCACTGCTTAAAAGTGCCACAAATTGAAGACGCACTCCATCTTTCAGGCTCCTTGCGAAGAAACGATTTCAGCCCACAAGTCTCTGCTTCAGAGAATCAAAAAACAGGCCGATGAATTGGGCACTGCTGCATCGTTCACTTCAGCTGCAACATCGTCAGTGTCATCCTCCATTGCTTTGTCCAAATCTGCTCTGACACGAGCAAAAGATCTTGCAGCTAAAGCTAAGAAGGCAAAGGAGCGTGACTTAGAGGATGAAAAGTCACAGAAAGAGACGCAAGCTCAGGAGAGGTGAGTTTATAATTTTTCTGTCAATATCTTGCATTGTGTTTTGTGAGATGTAATCCTACAATATATTGTGCAGCAGTAATGGTTTCCAGCTCAAGATAGGAAACTAAACTTTTTTTTTTTGCCTTTGTCTCTCAGTATTCAACAACCAGCATACCAGAAGTATCACAATCTAGCCCAGGACACTCCCCCAGGCCTCTCCTTGCCTTACCATTTCAAGGTACTGGCTGAGATGTTTAGGAGCATGGACACGTTGGTCGCCATGCTTTTCAACCGTTTGGAAACGGCTACTTTCTCCAAGATCCAAAAGGGAGTGCAGGATATGATACACAGGTAGGTGTGACTGTTGGATGTTTCCCCCCTATTTATTCATAATTTGCTTACTCACAAAACTTGTGAATTGTGAACCACCGATTAAAAAAAAAAAAAAATGGCGATGTATGGGCATCTATTCTTCAATTTGATAGAAACAGCAGAAACTGCATTTTAAATTGCATCATTTTTGTTTCCTTTCTGATTGAATCTTATCAAAAGGAAATGTGAAACCGATGGGATTGGAGAGGGAAAAAAAAGTACTCTTGCACTCAATAGTTAAAGGCAGGTCAAGTTCTCTGCCACATTTGAGTGCAATAATCCAATCAATGTCATGGGATCTTTTTTTTTTTTTTCTTTTAATCTTCACAGCCCCCTTTAAATGGCACCATAGATCATTAGGGGTTCACACAGACCCCCGTTTGGTAAACTCTGGCCTACAGGAATGAAGTGGCTCAAATGGTTCTGTCCATATCGGCTGAAATTTACTGGAATTTTTCTGTCCCTCTGTAATCAGACTTCAGAGTTTGTGTTGTGAGCAAGCACTGGACTGAAACATGTGCCTATTTGTGGTCCGTATCTGCAGGCGGTTTGAAGAACCCCACGTTGGCCAAATGAAGACTGTTTTTCCGGAGGCCTACACCTTCAGGCAGGAAAAGAACATCCCAACATACAACAACTGTATTAAGAAGGGCAGCTACCAGCTCACTGTGGAACCTGCGCTTTTCTGTGGTTCGTAAACTTTTCTTTTTTTTTTCTCTCGTTGACAGAGTAGGAAACTTTAATATGTAAAACCTTTCTAATACTAATTTTGCGAGGGAAAGTTTATTTGATCCATTACTCAAAAGTTTTCTCGAATAGGATTACTGATTTCAATGTTGGTTTTTGGTTTTGTTGCACATGTGCAGGGATTTCTCCAGATTCTGTGACTCTTTTGATTATATTATGGACCGTAGATAATGAAATTCCTTGCCGTCGTATGTTGAGAAGCGTTTTGCTTCAATTGTTGAGATCGCGCTGGTCAACACACATTGTGATGCCAAGGTTATTTTGATGTCACTAAATCAGAAAGTGAGGGGTTTTTTTTCTGAATTTGCTCTAGTTTTGGGGATATTCTATATTTTTTGTTTTCAAAAAGTGCTCATAATTATGACATTGTTTTTTTTTTTCTTTATGCTTCAACTTTGAGGCCGGACCTGTCTTTTCAGGCATGTCTCGAAAGTATTCTTTCATTTTTTTATACGATATCGTGAAAGGCGGCAGTTATTCTAGCACAGAGGCTTCTATTTTCTTTTCTTTTTTTCACGTTTTACACAACATCCCGACTTAATTGGAATTGCTGCTGGTTTAAGATGTGGTTGAAAAAGTTTACCAACTGTGTATTACTCATTTACAGGCCAAAAGGAAGGTCAGCCCGTCTTGGCGGCCTCTGATCTTTTAGAGAGACGACACACCTTCCACCGCAACCTCGTTTCCATTGTTAAACACCACCACAAGGTGAGTTTTATTCGTCTGGATTTGGCAGCAAATGTGCGGCTTTGATAAGACACGATGAGGATGCGCTATTATTTCCCGATCAAGTCTTTTAACACCGCCCTTCCATTTTCAGATTTTCCTCTCCTCGTTAAAACCTCCAATGAGTGTGCCGGAAGACAAATTGACCCGCTGGCACCCGAACTTTAATGTGGACAGTGTACCAGCTGTGCAAGCTAGCTTACTGCCACAACCTCCTCGCGCTGACAAGTTGGCAACTGCCCAGGAGGTGTTGGACAAAGCCCACTCTCTCATCACACCCAAGGTCCGGGAATATGGATTTTGTATATTCTGCACAATGTCAACCATGACAATTTTCTGAAATGAATTGAATGTGATTATTTTCTTTCATCCAGATGGAGAAAGCACTGCTCTCTCTGGTTCAGAAGGCAGAAGATAAAAGTGCACCAAGTAAAGAGACGTCTCGACCAAATGTGAACTGCACGCAGACATCGGCTCCACTTCGTATTCCAAACGCCCTGAATGGAGTGTCGCAGTCCTTGTTAGACAGAGTATGTATTTCACCTGTTTTATTGTTATTGTTGTTGCACCTTTTGAGAGAATTTTCCAGAATTGGTCTTTCCATAACTTTTAGACGCCACAAGACTTCTCAGCTTGTCAACTTTCCAATCAGGCATCGGGGGTGATGCATGCCAAAGTTGGCTTGGCCTACAAAAAGAAATGAGGAAATAAAAACTTTGTGGCCTAAGCATTTTAATAGCTTTCTGGGAGTCGCTTTTCCCACTTGTTAAGTGCTCCACGCTAACTTTGCGCTTCCCTACTGATGGCGCCGTATCAGGAGCACATTGTGGTTCAGGATTTTGCTCATGGAAACTTTAACATGGTCACAAGGGGCTGGGAATGGAACCCACAACCTCTGGGTTGGGAGGCGACCACTCAACCAATGAGCCATGCCGTCCCCAAATACAATCCAACACTACAGTAGTCCAGTGTGTGGTGTATATTGTTAACCTCCAGACTAAGAGTGCAATATGATGTTGCCGCTTAAGCACAGCCCTTTGAAAGCGAGCAAGACGAAGAGTATGTGCAAGGTCAGATTAGACAGGGAATGCCCATATTTCGTTTTGCCTCGCCCGAAATGCATATCTGGCATGAAGTTGCGGAAATGACATGCCGGTACTTTAAGTCGATGAGAGAATCTGTGTAGCCAGAAAAGTGTGCAACTGTTCGCCTCTCATAGCAGAATACGTCCCTAATTGTCTTTGATTCTTTTTTGTTGATCTAGATCAGGGCAAAGGAAGCCCAGAAGCTCCAGGCGGCTATGACGCGAAGCCCCTCCCAAGAAGAGCGTCTCTTGATGATGTCCCGGCTAGGGGAGCTAGCGAGGATTCTTCGGAATGTTTTTGTCTCGGAAAAAAAACAAGCTTTAAATATGGAATTTATTTGTCACCGGATGGTCGCCAGTTACAGATCTGCTCTCACTTCAGGTTAGTCAACATCCGAAAGACATGGGCTGAATGGTAATTTAGTTCATGTGTCATCTAGATATCTAGTCAAAGAAGTAGAGTACCAGATTCCAAAAGGATTTTCTGATTCAACAATTAGCTGAAGTGTCTATTTTCTCTCTCTCTGCATTTAGGTGAAATGGAGAAACACATCAAATTGTTGGCGGAGCTCAACCCCAACTGGCTTTCCTTACATCCCGTCAGAAAGGACTTGTACCTTAAATTGAACAAGCACGTGGACCTCAGTGTAATTCTGGACAAGTTGAGCTGCAACCTAAGACAAGAGGAGAAAGTCTTAGTGTAATTTGGTGACTGAAATCAGGGCCTGTCACAGTTAACTTGTTCACCTTTATTTGAAAACAGTTTAAATGAGTCTTGGTCGACAACACTTCTGACATGTTTAATAAGTGTTGTTAGGCTTGTGTAAGAGGAAATGTGTTTGCTTCCCCTGAATTTGTAGCATTGCTTTCAAACTTTTTTTTTTGGGGGGGGGGGGGGTCTATTTATGGATGTTGATTGATTCATTTATAGTTTCATGGGGTCATGTGCAAGCATTAACAAGCAAAATTAAAGAAACAAAAAATACGTTGTCTGTATTTGCAGCTGTAACATCGTCTGGAAAAATATATTGGTCAGAAAGTTGAATGTTAGCCTCTTCTTAGCTCTGAGCGCATTACATCATCATAAAATTAACCAAGCTTGTGAAGGATGGAGCCTGACCAACACCAGTGACTTTCTACTAATTGATCCTCTCCTAAAAGTGAATAAAAATCTCCTGGATTAATAGTTTGAGCGGTGTAAAATTAAACCGTAAACCAGTGGTTGTCAACTGTTGTCAATAAAATGATGAACGTGGGCAGTAGGCACAAATATCGGGTTGTCACACTAGGTGGTATTTCTGTAATCACAAAGCAAGCATAAATAATTTAAATGTAAATGTTTTTTGGAAAAAAAACTACACACAAATACTTCTAATCTGTTTATCCTCACAAGGGTAGCCTATCCCAGCTGTCTCCGGGCAGTAGGCGGGATACAACCTGAGCTGGTTGCCAGCCAATCGCAGCACACAAACTATGACGCGTTGAAAAAAGTAGTTCTTCTCCCGCCAATGTAAAATTGCTGAGTCAACTTTTTTCAGCAATCTAAATTCTTAAAGCCGCTAAACAAGTAAATAACCACAACCACGCACAAAAAAATGTCACTTCGACAAAAAAAAAAAAAGTTATTGGTTTCATTGAGTAGCCAAGCAGAAATGACCTCTTTCCTCTCTTGGATGATACAGCGTAACGATTTCTATTTTCGTGTTTTTCTTTGTCTTGTTCCACCCCCTTTATCTTCCTTTCCGCTCTCTATTTTTCGTTATGAATTACTGTTATTGATATTTTTTTAATGATATGCACTTGTGATATTTTTAGCAGAAAATGTCAATTGCAGTTACAAAAAGGTAACGGCAGGCTACTGTTTCTGTATGTTTGTTGAAGAATAGCGAGACACAGTGTTCGTTACGTGCTGCTGTATTCTCGAAACTGCCGGCCGTACAAACAAACGCACGTACTTCGCTCGAGCTGCTGGGCCAAACCATTCTGAAAGAGGGGGGGGGGGGATTTTCACTACCCCTAACAGCTACTCTGTTCACTACGCATGCGCCATGAATTTCCGCCCGCTTCCGCAAAGTAGCTCTCGATTGGTTGCTGATTTCAACGGGGGAATCGCCCGCGCTGAACTGGGCGTGCGTAGTTTTTTTTTCTCTCTGCCTTTTCCCCCACTACACACTGCCGCTGATTGGTCGAAGGTTTAAATGGTGAACCGCCCGCCTCTCTTTGAACGCTTTTGCGCCTTCTCGCCGCGGAATTTAAAACGGAAAGGCGATGAGAGGACGACTTTTATGAGAGCTGAACGACTTTGTTTTAATCACCCTGAAAATCACAGCCGGTCACTTAACTGAGCAATATAGAAGAGGGAAGCTGCTCAGAAACGAAAAGAAATATTCAGGTATGTCACTTTCGTTCTTATGTGCTACCACCGGGGTGTCAAGTTAATGCAACGAAAATGTAAACTATCCAAATATTTGAGTATTTCCCGCTGTATATGTTACCCGCAATGCGAGGTTGTGGTGATGTTCTTTTCTAATCTAGAATGTAATAAGATGTTAGGGTATTCTTAATCACTTATGTGTGCGGAAAGAACGAGGCAGTTTGGCGTCGAAATGGCTGGCCCCCGCCAAATCTAGACCGCGTCAAAATGATCTCAATTCGGTCATAACTGCAACGAAACAACGTCTGACCACTTTCAAGGCCGGTTGTGACAATAACATACTCTCGATGTTCCGTTATTTATCAATAAGTTCATGTTTGGGGTAGCTACGTTAGCTTGCATGCAAACTACGCTAGGGGTGAACTTTTGCCTCAGAGGCCTGAATACTGTACAGAAAAATCTTAAGGATTCCTCAACTTTAATTTGCACGCTTAAAAAAAGAGGCAATCGATCAAGCCATGGGATGTTGTTTTCATGAATTGCAGTTAACCCTGGCAAAGAGTTTAAGATTTTGGGGTTGGCTTGGATTCCACATGTATATCGTCTCCTGCACTTAGCTGCAGCACGTTCAGAACCAGAACAACAAGCAAGCTGTAATAACAAGACACGTTTCCTTAACTTCTTTCATTTTTGAGCAAAAAGTGCAGCAAACCTTTTTTTGCCTCCCATCTACAGTCACCAGGGCATTATGAAGTGATATTTAGTTTAATGCCAAGTCATGAAGTTGAACCCTCTTTCTTGTGTTTGCAGTGTATATGTGTTGGACTGTGAAGAAGCTAAAATGAAGTGCCCACGATACGACATGGTCAAGGCCAAGACGAACGTGCAAAGGGGCTCCCCAGAGAAGCCCTCAGCCCCCCATGGAAAAGCTTCACCCATTAAGAACCCCCTCCCCCTCAATCCCATTCCCGAGAAGGTGTCCACAGTGTTGTTGCACCATGACGCCTCCCTCGGAGCAGCCCAAGACAAAGAAAACCAGACCGTCAAGATGCACGAAAGTACTTTCGACGAGGGGCTAGAGGACAGCGGTTACTTGTCCTTGCACAGCAGTCATATTGACGAAGGTGACCTCCACATTCAGGGAAAAAACCCAAGAATTCTACCGCCCTTGCCACCTCCCACTGTGACACCAAAACTGTTCCCTCAATGCGAAGATGGCATGGTTTCTGGTTGCCCTATGACCCTGGGAGCTGCTTCCACACCCATGGACCACTGCAGGCGGCAACCACTCGCGTATTCCTTGTCGTCCACCCCCTCTGATGAGCACAACGACAACCCCAACCTGCCCATTGTCCAGTTCCAGTTGGCAGTGTGTCAAGAGCTCGCCAAGAGTTACAGCAAGAATAATCGGTAGGGACTGAATTGGTAACAAATGTATTTATTTATGTGACATGAAAAAAAATAGAACATTTCATACCTCTGTCAAACCACTCAAAGGCTACACATGCCAGTAGAGCGAACCCCTGTTTAACATGGGGGACACACATTCCATGCAAAAAAAAAAAAGATGTCCATGTTTGCACAGTGTCTCTCTTGTCTTGCCCCCTCCTCCGTTCATAACTGCTCACCCCTGCCCTTTGATGGTCCAAGAAAGAGGGGAAGAAAGTTAATTGGAGTCAGTTAACTTAAAAGAGCAGCCAGTCGTATTCTTCTTTGAAGTCCCCTCACCCTTACAGTGACAACCAGCATTAGCGGTGATTGAAGCATTGATTTTTTTATTTTTTCCGGGTGATGTTGTGACACCTGGCTTTTTATAGGTATTGATGGATTGCATGTGATGAAGCTGATGTTTCTATGATCATCAGATTTCCAGGTTTTTTCAGCTTAAACCGAAAGGACCTTTCCATAAAACTGCCCAGTTTCTTTGAACATTGCTGAAGTTTGCTTCACGGGTTTAAAAGGGGAAAAAAAATGTGTGGGGCGAACTCCGAAATTCCATGTTTAATTGTTTGTCGTTTGTCATCACAGGTATGACTGGAGCATCGTCTCCAAGGTGGCCGAGGATCATCTGCTGCACCAGGTGATCGGCGGCCATATGGGCCTCGAGTTTGTGGATGTGTTCTCATCCCTCCTCTCCAAGAATATGAAAAGCGTTCTCGCCAACATCTTGGCCCTGCTGGGAGACATGGACCTCATCAGGTAGACGCACAAAGTGCATGTTTTTGGGTGGACGCTAGATGGGTAGCGCGTGGTTGTGGCCGTTAGATATCAGCAGTGTGTTTGCCCACCCACAGCTGCAAGAAGGTGAGCAGAACCTGGAGGAAGATCATATATGAAGATGGCGCTGCTCTGAAAAGGTGCCAGCAAGCTGAGCAGATGCTTCAGGTGAAAACACTCACTCACTTCTGGGGAAGCATTGTTCAAAAAAATGACAGGAAATTTTGCTGCAAAAAAACTTCCCTCATTGGTAATTAAATACACAAAATTCAGTCATTTAAACGATCTAAATGATCAATTTACTCAATTGATTTTCAATGTATTTCATTGAGTTAATGCTTTGTTTTTTTTTCTGATACATTTCATTTTAGCCACCAAAATGTCCACAAAGTATAAATGTTCTGGACAATTTAGTGAACTTATTGGGCAGAAACATTCCTAAGTTAAATTTGAAGACTTTCACATTTATTTCTATTTTTAGAATACGTTTTTAAAAAGGAACTAAGCAGGTTCGATTTGTTTTCATTATTGTAGATTTATTATTATGAAATGGAATTAATATTTTTATGTATTGTTCCAATTGAGGTTAACAATGTAATCATGTTAATTTATTTAATTATAGATTTAATTTTATTTTCATACATGCAAAACATCAACAAGATAACTTTTGACTCTTGGGTGCTTTCCCCCCCCCTTTAAATTTTTTTTTTTTCCAAATTTGAATTGATGGACAATGTAATCGATTATTTCCATTTTACTGATATTGAATTCCACAAAATAGTGATTGTCAACTGTGATGAATGCAAATTAATGGGGGAAAGTTGCTCTAAAACACATACCTTTTCCTGTGCCAACTTTTTTTTTTTTTTAAAAAAAAAAAAATGCCCGTTTCCCTTCCTTTTTCTGTTTTAGGAGTCATTAAGCTCTGTGAAGCAAAAGAGTTCCGGTTTTACAAGGGACGGTATCGTGTCCCGGGTGGTTCTGTCCTGCATGCAGAAAGTGGCCTCTCCACATGCTCCATCAACGGCATCATCGTCATCGTCCGTCAACAGACGTAATGCCTCTGCACAGAAAAACAGCCAATCTCTCTCGCAGTGTTCTCGCTTCAACGAATACATTCAGGTGAGTCTCCTGCAAGGGATGTGAAATGAGACAATCACGATGTGCTTGAAATGTGGACATGGAATGTTTGATTTAAGTCATTTCACACACACATACAGAGTTATTGTTTAGTAATTACAGCATGTTGGCAGTACTTAAAAGTATTCAAGGGGCTGAATGGTAAACATTTGAGGACACAAAATGCAGTAACTGTACAAAATGGCCGCAATTCCTCAATGGTAAATGATACGTTGTTTTGTGAAACAGCTTGCTGGAATTAAAGCTTATATTATGCACTTTTGAAATGTGTATTGTACAATATTTGGACAGTCACTAAAGATTTAGGGCTGAGAGGTATTTGGACCAAGTCACAATAGATTCACTTCTCTGCATAGTTGTTCAGTTTGCCACCTGGTGGCAGCGGTGTGGCATTAGCTTGGTAAGTGAAAAGGCTTTTTGCCATGAAATTAAATTGCCCATGACGTTTTAATATACATGGGGTTTGCTGCAGATGACAAATGACGATAGACACATTTTTACCCAATTCTAAAATTCTAATACTTTTTAGCCCCGAACTTGAGGTCGTGGCTGTGAACCCCATTGAATTAAAGCTCAATCCACACTTTCATCATATTGTTTTGTCCTTGCACAGGCAGTACCGTCTAAAATGGCTTTAAATTCCAAATTATAAATGGCATACTTTTGTGAAACCTCTTGAATTAAAGCTGGAATCTATTTTTGCCATCCTTCCCCTCAGGCTGCCAGCACCCTGAAGCAGCACGAGTCCCTGCGGCCGTGCAAACAGTGCGGCTCGCCCGCCACGCACTCGCCCGAGGCCCAGCGAGCCACATGCATGCGGGCCTCCTGCCAATTTGACTTCTGCACCTGCTGCCTAGAGGCCTTCCACGGTTCCACCCCGTGCCGAGTGGTGCAGTGCCGCTCCCGCTTTCCCACCTCGGGAAGAGCCTCTTCCCTCCTTCCTGGGAGCGCTCAGAGCAAGAGGAACGTCAGGAGGTTGTGACGAGCGACGGGTGGTTCGTCTTTTGTCGACTGTTGCCAAAGTGAAGGGATCTCAAAGGGGTTTGTTTGTGTGGGTTTCTAAATGTGTTGTTGATTTAAAATGACGCTTGACAAACACGCCTCCATGGTCGGCACGACTGAATGAACCGAAGCACTTGTTCTCGAAACCATCCTGGACAATCAGCCAAGTGGTGTTTTGAGCTCACACCGCTGTTGGTGAGCGTAAAACATTTTGACCAAAAAAGACTACAGAAGAAACTTGTGACACTTTAAAGTTGTACATTTTAATCAAGATTTAAAGTGATTTGTAAATATTTATTCGTTTTGTCTATAAAACATGCTACAAGATTGTTTTAAATAAGTGTTAGCTTCTAAAAAGTTGTAACTATTTACTGTACTGTTTGTCTTGAGGTTTCCTTATAAATGTTTAATAAAATTTGACATTTGCCTCTTGGAATGATTGTGCTAAAAATGTCGTGTGAAACGTTACATACGTTTGTGGCGACCCCTAGCGTTTAAGTATCAATCAACCAAATTAGCTTAGGCCAATTCACGGTGCTTTTTGTCATACTGTACTTCGGCTCAACCTACTGAAAGACTTCAGATATTGCGTTTGTAAAGTTAAACGAGCATGTTTTAGTTAAATGTCAAATCATGTCGTTCAACAATTTTGTAGCTCGAGCCAAAATCTTCACTTCGTTAAGGCTGAGTCATTAAAATGGCGTTGAGGGGGTACCGATTTTTCTAAGAGCTGTCAGCTTCCAACCCTTCGATTAAAATAAGTTGCTTTCCTGCCTTTGGAGCCTTGGAAGGACCTAAAAACCTATTCATAACTTTTACATTTGAACATTTAGTAGTTGTGACATCACTTCCGGTCTCGTGACATCACGGTCAATTTACGCTAAATTTGACTCTTATAACCCCACACTGCCCACCTCACACGAAGCAGTGCTCAAGATGAAATGTCCCCTCTTGCTCTTTCATCAGAAATTCTTTCTATGCTCTGTCATCTTCAAAGACATCACAGCTACGCTGACAAAGAGCAACATCAAGCTTGGTTCACTCCAATTATAAAGAGCCATGTTGCCATATTATTCCATTGTCATTGTCAACATCAACCCATTAAAGCTGTTTCCTGAGGTTCATGTGTGGAAAATAAATAATTTTAAATCATGCACAAAACCAAATGCCCTTTTCTACCACTTATCCAGGATCGGATCGGGTAAAATAAATAAATAAATGCGGACATTAAAACATATTGTCTATGTTATGAGCCTGTCTTTATTATATATTTTTGGTCTAGAAGGGTTTTACTACATGTCTTTTATTTCCCCTCAAGTTATCCCCCCGCCCCCACGTGAAAAACGCCAGCGTTGTTGACGGCATAGCGGAGGCTGCTGATGAATTGCCACGATGGCCTTTTAGTCCCTCTGCAACTCAGAATCATTTATCTCCTCTGCTTATTGATGACCTGCTGCACTGACACACCCCAAACTTATTTGTGTGTGTGTGTGTGTGTGTGTGTGTGTGTGTGTGTGTGTGTTTAAATGTGTTTTATTAATTTGGATTTTGTGCCTTTTTGTGTGCAAGAGAAAAAAAAAACACGGTAAGTATTATGAAGTAAAAACTCAGCAAAAACAACCATCCGCAAAATAATGAAATGCAGATACTGTTTACTAGCGTCCATTTTGCTTGTCTGCCGCAGACGATGCCGTTTTAGGCAATTAACAAAGGCCGCTAGCTTAATGCTAACACACCATGCAAAATGCCTTAAACAGGTTCATGAAACTAGCGTTCAACAGTTGCAGTCATTATAACTCTTTAACCAACTTTTATTTGAACACAAACGTTAGCAAAGCATTCAGACGGAGCACACGGCAATACTCATAGCAAGACAGATAAACTATTACTGTACTGCAACACAGCTGTCATTGTCGTGTTTCGTCATCAAATCAATACAGTACAGGTATGTACCACATCTGTATGGTTTATAGTGCCCCTGGTGGCCATATTGCACACACCAGAACGAGCAGCACAATGCCCTTTAAATAATCATGGTGCACCGTTTAATTCTTTACATACTATTTAATTATAAGTGATGACTGTGTCATTGTATTACGTGCTATTTTCCTTATTTTAAAACACTGTCAAACATTTTCTTAGTGGTATTTTTAGGGCACTGAAGCTGACAAACACGCACACACCGAGGCGCGCGCGCACACGCGCACTCGCGCGCGTAAACGGCGTTGAAAGGCTCAAGCCCTCTCTCGGTTGTCTATTTTTACCCTGTTTGGTCCATTAAGATCATCAGTGATGAGAGTTAATGAGTGAAGCCTCTCCACAAAAGCAGACAGTAATCACCTATGTACTGAAGAGCCGGCACACACGCACGCAAACCAAAACCTATAGATACGTCACTGACAACCATACGAAAGAGAATACGTGTCATGTACGCGACACACTGTGAATTACAGAAAGAAGACGTCAAAACGCAGCCACCGCCCACCAACAGTTTTGAAAAGAAATTAAAAAAAAAAAAATAAATAAAAGTTTTGAAAAGAACACGTCAATCATGAGACATTTCGACTGTTTCCTTTTTCGATGTTACAACTTTATTATGTTTAGAAAATTGTTGTTCTTGTTAGCATAAAATAATACATAACAGCGCTCATCTTGTCAAGACTTTTTTTGTCGTAGTAGTACAGTTCTTTTTTTTTGCTATTTGTGTCATATTTTTACTTTTCCTGCAGAAGTACAATTTTTCCTGACTTTTCATAATATAATCATGTTTTTCTCAATACATTACCAGTTTTCTCGTCATATTTGGAATTTAGTCTCGTCATGTTAAATGTTTTTCTCATCATGTTAGGACTGTTTTTTAATCAATGTAGAATTCTGCCTTTTTTCTTTCAAAAAAAAAATCTTATAATAGTGTATTGTGAAAACACAACAACGTTCTTGTTGTTAAATAGCTTGATTCCAGTAATATTTTCTTTCCTTTAAAATTTAAAACTTTATTTTCGCCATATTGAAAATATATGTTGCTGTAATTTCTCCTTGTAATATTTGCCATATGCACCACATATATACATACACACATACACACCCACAATATACAGTATGGACAAACCATCTGAACAATATTTGCCAAATATCCTGCTTGATTTGCAATACTTAAGCCACGTAACGACAAATGCAAGGGCTTTCCAAAAGAAGTATTTCTTTTTTAGATTTTTGTGATTTGTGCCGAGTCAGCAAAAATCGGTCGTGCGTCCATTACAGGAGGGACGCCTCGGCTCGTCGCAATAATCAGGACAAGTCAGCGTGCGTTCCTTGTTGACATTTATGAGTCAAATTTCCGCTTCCAAGCGACACTCGCAAACAAAGTGACTCACAACAACACGGAGGAAGAAAAATTTGGCTCATTTTGCAGAAAAATGGAGCGTTTGCTGGTCTTCATGACCTTATTTGGATACCATAGATGGAGGAAAATACAGCAAACATCGAGCCATTGTTACATTTGCACCACTTTTCACCGTGTCTGATTTATTGTTTTATTGTAATATGAAGACGACATCACAACATCTTTTTTACAGCATTATTCTCATGATTTTATATGCAGTGTATATATGAACAGCAACATTTTTCAAAACAATCGTGATTTGTTTTGTAATATAACAACCTTTACTTAAAGATTGTTTTGCTTTGATTGTAAAAAAGGGAACAAAGTTGAAATTGTTCCGCTTTTGTAATATTTTTCAACAATAATATTTGTACATTATACAATAAATACATTCAGTTTATATTTGTATTATTATTAATTTTATTATTACACGTGAAGACTATTTGCATGACGGTACAACTTTTATCCTGTAAAATACAACTTTACCCTCATCATATCACAGACAATTTATCTGGTAAATTCAGACTTTCCCCCCCCCCCAGTACCTTTTTTTTTTGTGTGTGCGTGTGGGGGGTGAAACAAAGAGGCAGACCAAAGGACTCAGCGTTGAAAAATAAAAGGGACATCTTTTATTTGGTGAGTGGCGCACATACAAACATACATACATACATTAGTACATGGTCGTCATCGTCAACTAGAATGCGCTATAGGCAGCTCCATGCACAGTTAGGATTCTGTTTGCTCTACAAGTTGAGTACAGTAGTAGAAAGTGATTAAATGCATCTGGGGTCCATCGGAAAAAATACACTTTGCTTCTCTTCCTCAGCCTCAGTCCGTTGAAGGTCAGATATCGTGGAAATGGATCAAATGTTCCCATTCGTAAGGTGAACGAAATTGATGACCAATATGTTGGAAGAAATAGTTCAGAAATAAGTATTCTGAAGAATTCTTAAAACTCAAGATATCGTAGTATTTCAAATTCTACCGTATGCTATACCTGTAGAATCAAAACATACGTTGGTGAATGCCACATTCTTGTTCAAAAGTGCACAAATGGGACTGGCCCAAATTGTAAATAATTGTCAAGGTGTCAGTAGATATTTATTCGTGATAAAAATCAGAAAAAAAAATTCCATGTATGTCCAGTTGGGAAAAAAAAATTCAATGGATATTAAATGTTTATTTGTTGTGATTTGAATCATATTTTGAGACCAATTCTGCATTGATATTCATGTGCAAAAGTATTAATAAAAGGTAAGAACTGTAAACATACGTGCAGTGCTTAACAAAGGTATTAAACCACCACCCAGCAATTAGAATGACTAAAATCATTTTTTTTAGGTTTGTGTATTGTGTTACTGATCAGTGCAGTACATGGAAAAAAAAAATCTACACAACCCGATTCAAATGCCAAGTTTTTGTGATCTAAACTAAATGAGACCGAGCTCAATCATTTCCCCCCCCCAAATTTCCCCTTAGTCATGTGACGTACAACCTGTACAATGCAATTAGAAAGAGAATTTACCTTTTCAAAAAGAGGAAGTAAAAATAAACAACTGCGATCATAAGGTTGCACAAGTTTGGACACCCGCATAATAACACTGTGACTGTTTTCAGAATGAACCGATCACATTCAAATTTAAGTTCTAATGGGAGCCACTATTTAAAATGCCTCGAACTAACCCCAAATAAAGTTCAGCTGTTCCAGTAAACCTGACATTTTTTTCCTTTTTTTTGGCAGAAGCCTAAAGGTTTTGTGCTAACACTGACTGCTATTTGGGACCATTCATAATTCCTTCCACTTAAAACTAGAACTGAGGCCTTACGTCAAGGTGGATGAATTATGAGCAGTTGCAAACGCCAATCAGTGTTAGCATAAAACTTCACTTTGCTTCAGTTTGAATCTCCTTAATTTTGTTCCAAATGAACTGAAATGGAAAGAATCTGCACTAAACCTTTTTTTTTTTAATGACTGGTGGTTTAATACGTGTGTTAAGTGATGGAAAACTAGATAAGAACCACACTGGACGTGTGTTAGCCTTGCTGGGATCTTTGGGTGAATGCTGTTGTTTTGTTGTTGTTGTTGTTGCTGGAACGGATGTTTTCACCACAATGACTCCGGACGGACGTCGGGACCTCTCCTCAAAGCGGCTGGATTAGCAAAAACGGAAGTTAAGGCAGTTGACTTGAAGAATCGGCACGTGTTTTACGCGTCGTGTGTCGCATACCAGTTGGAAGTTGTTCAGCAAATGGTCGACGTTGATGTCGTCGTAGCTCTCGTGGAAATTGTCGGGGTCGTCCCTGGACTCTTCCTGGTCGCTCGTCCCGGCATTTTCTAGACTGTTGACGGGTAAAAAAACAAACAAATCATAAACGTTTTTTAGGTGAAATAACAAACGTGTCATCAAAATCAGCGATATTTATCAACGCGAGGTACCACTTGTGGTGTGTTGACTCCCTCTAGTGGTATGTGGAAGAATCACTGCCTGAGTACAATTCAGTTGGGTTTGGATGCTTCGGAATACTTTCCTGATCAAATTTTTTCCACGAAGCTTTCTAGCAACGCCATCTCTCCAACTTGTGGAGTTGTCGCTGAACTTTTTTAAGGACGACAGGATCACGAGCGGGTAAAAGTTCGGTTCGGATTGGAGTTGTGGTTCTCAAAGTGTAAAAAGTGGTTACACTTTCAGTCGACAGCAAATGGCAAAATAGCCGCACTTTGAGGTAGACAAAAATATATGAATTTTACTGCTTATTAATCAGAGTGCCGTGTTTAGATTTGCGGGGCTGCATGAAACATGTTCTTGGAAAGAACATTTTAGGGATGCTTCCTCTTAAAAAAAACGTCACAGAATTCATTGGAAATTATTGAATTTGAACACAGAATGAATTGAACTAGTAAGTCTATTTTAAAAGCATTTTCTAAAAATTTGAAATGTTTAAAATTTGACCTTTGGAATCCTTTAACGATTTTTTGAATACTCTTGCGTTAGTTTTTCCTTGTTTGCTGCCTCCTATTGGTTTGGAGGAACTAGCACAAGATGAGGCAACCCAATTTACGATATTGTCAGTGATGCTCAACTGCGATTTGTGCTCCACAGTCCTTCAAGACATTTATCCAAGCATGCTTCACCATGAAGTGCAATAAAGTGCGCTGACCCCCCCCACCCCTCCCCCCCAGCCCCTTCCAACCTCCTTACCTTCTCTTCCCCGTTAAGACCGAGTTGAGGTACTTCTTGACCGCCATCTGTTTGCGGAAGCGGCTGTAGTTGTCTGTGAAGATGGCGTCCGAGTGACGCTTGACCGGCTCGTCCATCATCTCGTCACTGGACGCAGGTGACGTGGTCGAGTCAAAGTAAGACAAGAAAGGACATAAGTGATAAGCCATTAACCCTCCCTTCCGCCCTCCTCCCGCCCTCCTCCTCCTCCTCCTCCTATTTGTCTTCCAACCCTGCTGGCTGTGCAACAACGTGCAAGCAAGCACTCATGGCATCACTTAACCTTTAACAATATGCATCATCAGGCAAGTCAGCTCCTATCATTGTAAATGTCACTGGACGCACACACATACCCCCAAAAATTATTTGGGGGGGAAAAAAAAAACGCACAAAATTTGGAGATATAGGTTTTAATGTCGGACAACAACAGCCGATACGTGTGTTGCAACCTTTATGTGCAGACACAATTGGATATGACAACTTTCAAATAAGCACATTTCTTTTGTAATTCAGTTTAAAATCCAAACTTGATCTGACATCCTCCAATTGTCAGGTGTTTTTTTTTTGTTGTTTTTTTTTTGTTGCTGTTGACCACATAACAACGTAGATTTATATGTTCTTGACTATATTTGAACAATTTACATGTAGGACTCTTAAAAATCTAACTGCATTTTTAATATTGTTCAGAAAAAAAAGTCCGATCTTAAATTTGACCCTATTCAAATTATTATCTTCTATCTTTTAAGACCTTTAAGACAATGTTTTCTCCACAATCCCTATACACGCATCCACTTACTTGACTCGCTTCCCAATCAGAGACTCCAAGTATCTCCTGGCTGAGAGCTGGCCCAGAAGTTTGCTGTAGCCGCTGGTGAAAAGACCGTCTGCGTGTCTCGTTGGTCTACAACAGACAATCATTGCCGTGCATTAAAAATCAAATGCCGCTGATAATCCAATCAACAAATGCTAAGCATCACTCATAATGCCTCTTTCAACTCTCTTTTTTTTTTTAACCTTTGTCATGACTTGAAAATAAAAATGACAGCAAATATAAATAAGACAGATATAATACTGTATGATGGTGCCGTTGTTCGAACCTCATGGATGCGTAGGGCAGACTGAGAGTCCTGGAGTAGAGCACACTGAAGAGGGCAAAGAGGAGAAGAAGATGGGGGCCGCTCCGCTGTGACATCGCCTTACACCTGAGAAGAGAGGAAACTTCATTCCCCCGTGATCCAAATCATAAGTCCCATCATTCCTTTTTTTTTGGGCTAAAAAGACAATCCTGTATGGCCACTCTCATTCAACCGTAATCTCTCTTAAATAATAAAAGTAATGGATGACATGTCAAAGGTCATTTATCTATTTAAAATCGCTATTTAAAATTGCATATTCAGTTTAAATTAATTCCTCCTTTTATTATTTATAATTTTATCTGTAGTTTTATTGTTCTTGTTTTGATTGTAAAATGAAATGTATTATTGTTATTATTATTATTTATGTATTTATTTATTTATTTTGGACATGAATTAGCAATCACTAAAAACACATTAAAAAATGTTTCATTTTGTTTAAATGCAGATTCGGTATTTGTGGTTTCTTCATCATGAGCGCATGCACCAAATAAATTTCGTATTCAATGTCTTCTTGACGAGTTTACAACCAAACGTGAACTACAGCCAATGGGGTAATTATTCTTAAAACGCATTTTTGAAGCAGGGAGAATCTTGTAAAATGAGAGAAAACATAAAATAATGCCTAATTACACGCAGGACGAATGACAAATGAGAGTACAGGCAATACATAAATTTGATTTACTTCCGTTAGCTTTCGAATATTATCTCTTTTATCTAACGACTTGTGGCACACAAAATGAGGTAAATACCTTTTGGCCAGAGAAGACAATAAACATATTGTGCGTTAAAGCATCTTAATAGAGGGTCAATTGACCCAAAAAAGAGCGAAAACACGGCGAACCCAATGCGTAATTACGCACGGAGCCGAGTTGGCATTCGAGTTCGGCCAGCAGTTAACGTCACCACGATCCCAAAACCCCTTCAAAATAAAATGTTTTATCTTTAGATATGTTAACTTAGTGCGTGAAATGGGCAAACGTTTGGAACAAAGAAGAAAAAAACAACTACAGTAATATGCAACATGCAGCCAAATTCTGGAATTCGGAAAAAAAGATGTAAAAAGTCTTACATGTGCCGTAGAAAGAAAGAAAGAAAGTATAGAATCGCTCAGGAATCCTGGTTTGCTCGCTGTCGTCCTTTCCCTTGTTGTGTTGCTGTGTTGTCTGTTGTGATATGTCCTCTCTTTTATACACCTGCTCGCCCCCCACGGACCCCCAAGGGGACGAAATGAAATGATGATGGGGAGGGTTGAGACGTCGACGTAGTAGGTCACTGCTGACGTCACCGCCTCGACGCACTGCACGGCCCATGGTCAAATTAGTGTTGTTGTTTGTTTTTTTTCACCCTCTCTCTTTTTAATTAATCATCGGACTAGCAAATGAGTGACCCAGAGCTGAGTTCAGTGTCTGGACAACTTGGAAATGATGTCATTTAATATATACAGAACAGTAGTTTGCAAGTTAAAACATTTCTTTTTCAGAGACAAGACAACAAGACAATATATTCAAAGCAAAGCGATCATAAATCAAATCTTTACCCCTTAAAATACATGGAAATTATATTAGTTACTTTTATCTCACCAAAAGATACTCCGATTTCTTGAAACATAACTCTTCATTAAAAAAAAAAAAAAGCACTCTAAATTATTGTAATTCACAAAAACATCCCAGAATATTGTCCTTAATTAGAATGTGATTCTTGCTTTGATTCAATGGACATTGTGCTGCTCCCTCTGATGTTCACAACTTGCCCACCAGGGGGCGGGCCACAGTATAATACATGTCGATTGGTTGATGAGCAACAAAGATGGTTGCAATTTAGCTAATGGAGTTCGATAGATAATCATGTTATTTTGGTGCCAGTTTGTTAGCCTTTCATGGCGTTTCTCGTTATCTGATCGTAACACTTTTGCGAAAATCTAACCCTGTCTTGAAAACCTATTTTGAAACCACACCGTAAAACCACTTGAACTGTGTTCAAATGTTCCTCGTTAAAAAAAAATTAAAAAAAGCCATCATTTACGAGATTAAGACGTGTTTTATATATATATAAAACTGTTATAAATACAAGTAAATGTAATAATATGAAAAAGGAGGGTACTCTATACCTATTTTGGACCCAGGCTAGTGTACACACCATTATTTAAAATAAAAAAAAGTTTGCATTTCCAAGTATTCCAAGTGGCCTATTTCACAGGTTAACATCGCCTTTATTGTTGCTCGCATCTTGAAATCTTTTGTCTCCCAGCGCGGATTTGAAATGTTAGCTTGCGGATTACCAAGAGCTCGCCTGTGGCGCTACCCTTCTGCTATTAAGTGTGTGTCCTTCTTTGTTCTGTTTTGAGTTCAATCCAAACACATGCGCACACACGCGCACACACACACACACACACACACACACACACACACACACACACACACACACACACACACACACACACACACACACACACACACACACTCAGCGGATGTTGCAGATTATCACTTGAAGTAAGCACAATACTCCCTCTTTTTTTTCTATTTCAGGATGTGTTGGACAAAAGATTGAAGAATATCACACAAGTGTTGCCGAATCTGCCACCCACGGTGTTCCAAATGACGTGGGCTGTGTGCTGCACACATCCCGCCATCCGTCCATCCAGCCAATCATCTAAACAGCCATCCATCCACTCACCATCCATCCAATTATACATCAAACAGTCAATCATCCTTCCGTGACCCAACTGTCTACCTATCCGTAATCATCCGTCCACCTGACTGTCTGTCCGTCCGTCATCCATCCATCCATCCATAAACTGGATGATTACCGCTGTAGAGCAGTAGGGATGCATGCAATGGTGAGAAATACACAATCAGAGGCTTTACCACGTCTTCTAAAGGTAAGGGGAGAGAAATAAGCATTAGTATACACAGTATGATTGTTTATCAAATGGTCAGACAGTCAAACGTGCCATGTTAATATCCTTCCATCCCCTTTCTTTTGCACTTATCCTCATTAGGGTTGCAGAAGCCCAGCTAATTTTGGATTGGACTGGACTAATCGCGAGACACATGATCGCCACTAATGGACAGGTACACTGTACAGGTGATACAGCTCATTCTCACAAGTGTATATTTCATGTAAACATCCATGACAATGACAAGGGCAACAGGTAATCTATTTGCAAGTCCAGTATGACATCAAGTCCACGTCCTATATTTGTCAGCCCCAACGGATACCCCCCCCCCCCCTCCTCATCCACCATTACATCTGCCACCTCCCCATGCTCTCCTCCATGATGGCACCATGTGAAATGTAATGTGATCAGGCCGCAGAGAAAGTAGATTAGGGGCCAAGTCGGTCGTAATTGACAGCAGTGACTGGAGACAGAGCCCGCCAGGAAAGGGAAGCGAGCATTATTGTGTTGATGTTGATGGAATGTATGGATGGGAGAGGTAAACGTTCCTTTGGACCAGGACTACTGCTGCCAGGTGTGTGTGTGTGTGTGTGTGTGTGTGTGTGTGTGTGTGTGTGTGTGTGTGTGTGTGTGTGTATCTTAAATGCCATCCAACAATCTTAAGTATGTCATGTCAAAAGGTTCAAATGCTGCTGTTTTCGGAACAATACAGTAGGTTCTCAATGGATCATCCTAGATATTTCGCAATAGTTTTGTTGGCCTAATACAATAATAGCTAAAAAAAAAACAGTTTTCTGAATGTTTAAATATTGAAAAGGCAAGCGTGGTATGATGATTATCCATCCATTATCCGAACGGGTTCATCCTCACCAGGGTTGCGGGCGTGCTGGAGCCTCTCCCAGCTGTCTTCAGGCAGTAGGCATGGCAACACCCTGCACTGGTTGCCAGCCAATCGCAGGGCACACAAAGACAACAACCATTCACACATATAATCACACTTAATGACAATTTAGAGTTATCAATTAGCCTGTCATGCATGGTTTGAGAATGCAGGGAGGAAACTGGAGTACCCGGAGAAAACCCACGCAGGCACGGAGGGAACATGCAATGTCCACACAGGGAGGACCAATTTCGGATTCGAACCCTGGATGTCTGGACTGTGAGGCGATGAGGTGGAGACTTGGACTGAGTCAGAGGTCCGCTTGATGATGAGGGGAATCCCTCGGCGAGTTGAATGCCTCCTGCGGGCCGCCTCATCCAATTAGCCAAGCCCAGAGTGGCAACTCTGTGATGGCGGGTGATTGTTGGCGTCATGACGGAGGTGCGGGGGCTGGTTGTGGGGGGGAGGGACGGGCATCTGGGTGCAGATTGGACATAGATGATGCATGTGGCGTTTTAAACGAAACAAAGCAGGGCCTGAGCGTCATAGATGACATGATGGGCCATCACAATGTATGAGCTGTATAGTGAAACTATAAAGGTCAATGCAGATAAAGACACGGAACAGCTGTCTCATGAAAAGCATGGATCTCAGATACGTGCTTTACAGTGGACAACAACAGGTTAAAACATACTGTGCAAGAGGAGAATAATGTGTGGCATCAATCAAATGTTAAGATGTCGCCAGAGCGCTATATTTATATATGTATAGCTTGCATATAATTATTATTATGTAATTATTTTTTCAATTTTAATTTTAAAACCAATAAAAAGTACAATATTAATACATATTAAGAAATTAATTATTAACAAAAACAATGAAATGGAAAAGTCTCAGATATTTTTTTTTTAAACAAATCAATTAAAATGGTTAAATACTATAAAACAAAACTACATTGATAAGACAATGCATCATACAAATATTGTCAAATAATATTGATTAAAATAAAGACAATGAAAACATGGAACGTACCAGTCAACCCCAATGCATCAGTGATTAAAAAAAAAAAATTAAGGCTACTTAAATTAATTGATAAAAATAATAATGTGCATCAATACACACTCTATTTCTATTACTGTATATATTAAATAATTTTTAAACCCATCTTGGAAAGAAGATCATTTTAAGAAAAGATACAAAATAAAAGCATCGCAGTAAAAAATGTTTTGAATAAAAACATTTGTGTTAATGGCCATTTGCTCACATTTTGCCGTCTACTGCAAGTACTATGCTCACAACTGCCTCTTAAAAAAAAAAAAAAAAAAGAAGCTTTTTATTATTTTTGTAAAAGATGAACTGTTGCGTTAGAATGTGTCCAACACATTCACACACTCCTTCCCTGTCATGTGCCAGATTGTCCCCTGCAGCCAAAAGACATTAGAGAGCAATTCCGGAGAAATTCCCCAGGTAGTGAATCAGGTCCACTGCCATGCAGTATTTCCAAAATGAATCCGGATGAAAGTTGGGAAATGAGCCGCATTAAAGCAAAGGCAAAGATGACACGCCTACCCGACCACCGGCAAAAAGTGTTTCATTAAGATGAGTGTGAGACCTCCTCATACGGGCTGGGCTCATGGTCAGGAATCCCCTGGAGGATTTGCTAATGGAGGGTCTTGTTTTGGGCCTGTGTGCATCAATTAGACGTCCAGAGCTTGTGCTTGCTTCCTGAATGAAGTAAGTGCATAAATACATTTGGCGGACATTACGCACCGACATGCCAGCCATCGTTAATTAAGTCGCTCATTAACCGGACCAAAAACCTTCCCAGAACGCATTTGGGTCCATGCCAATCGGATTACTTGCCAAGCAATCTATCTATCTATGTATCTATCTATCTATCTATCTATCTATCTATCTATCTATCTATCTATCTATCTATCTATCTATCTATCTATCTATCTATCTATCTATCTATCTATCTATCTATCTATCTATCTATCTATCTATCTATCTATCTATCTCTGTCTCTCTCTCTCTCTAGCTATCTTTCTGGAATGGAGGTGCAGTGAAAATCTTTCAATAATGACATAATGGTGGCGGTCCACGTTCCATCCAGTTGATGCCCTCCGCGCGCCATTGTGTGGCGGGGCCGTTAGCAGAAAAGGCGCTGCCGCTGCCTTTTCTGTGGTGACATGTCAAAATGTCTTGAGAGGATTTGTAAGAGTGCAGAAAGGTTCGGGGGTAGGGGGCGGGGGGGGGGATGAACATAGAAGTTTCTTTGCTTTTTTTGGTAGGATTTTTCAACTTATTTAATTTTAAACATCATGCAGATTTGATGTATATAAATATGCAGTGCTGTCTAATGAAATATGAACCGCAGTTTAGACCAGAACCTCTCTCCAAAGTGCACTGTTATGCTCACACATACCAAAGCAGCCTTGCAATACTGGAATCTAAAGTACTTGTGCGTTATGGCAGGATGACCTCACCTTCTAACGGGTACCAGCAAGCGAAGTGGATGACGATTATGTGGCAATTAAGTCAATTTCCACGTTTTCAGCCAGAGATGAATGAAAGAGCAATTTTACCTGTTTTGCTTTTTTGTGTGACGGATGTCAGTATGAGTTGGAATCTGGTGCATCCGTGTTTTCAAAAGTTATGCAACAGCGTTTACTTGCGGAAGCCAGTGCTTTGACAAAGAGGCTCCCAATCTCCATGACTCTCACCCTCCCCACAATAATACCTATCTACAAATCAAACCTATTATATATATATCTATATATATATCTATATATATATAGATATATATATATTGTCCTCATGTTAGATGATCAAAGGAGTTCATCAATGAGCTACTACTGGCATTGCATCCAGCCAGCCGCAGATGTTGTCAACTTCCGCCTATGGCAAAATCCTTCTGAAGCAGAGGGGGAAATGCAGGAAGTGTGAGTCGGGGGGAGAATTAAGACATACTATAATGTTAACATTTTAGATTCTGCATATAAGCACTCTTGCTCTCTTTTATTGTGATATGCACCCACACACAAGCGTATCCAGGGAGCTCAGCTGATATTGTGCAAATCGAAAGGCTTTGTTGTGTCACATCTTTCACATTCAGAAGGCCTGAGAGCAGTCTGTGTCATTTTTTCCCCCCTAAGCGTCTTATGCTCAATGTTTATTCACATGCCTGTCCTGAAGATCTAATTGTGTAAGCGTCACTGAGTGGTAACAAGTTAACATGGCATTAGTGCAGCCAAATGCAACCAATAATTCAACGATTTCACAATATTTTTAGATATAACAAAAATAGTTTTGTTTTGTATTGTAATAATTATTAGGAAGTCAAACTTTTATTTTTTAATGGATCCTCTTTCTCAAACTATGTTATTAATACAATAATAATTGTAGTAATAATTATGAATTACTATTTTCATACAGTTTCTTATAGAATTGTATTCATAGAATATGTTATTTATTTTTATAGCAGTAACAAGGGTAATTTCGGCAGCTCTGACGTCATGAAGAACGTCATCTGTTTCGCTTTCTGATTGGCCGAGTAGGAGGAAGCGGAAGGATACCGCTAAAGCAAACATGTCGGCGGTCAATTGAAAAGTTGCCGCTAATCAAATTTTAGGCATTGGGGTGTGTGTGCGTGTTTGTGTTTTATGTTTGAACTTTGCGTACAAACCACACGTTGACACGTTAAGTAGACGAGGACTCCACGAAAAGAGGCAGGACATTCGTTATTATCAGGTTGGTGCTTCGTCGTTGCTCCTGCTGTGCGTGAATGGAACTGAGATGCTCCCGTTAGCTGAATTAGCATGCTAGTGGAGTTCGTGAATGCATCACCGGCTGTTTACGCGCATATAGCTCACCTGTCAAGACGCTTATGTACGCGCATATCGCTCTTCTGTCAAGACGCTTATGACACTTCTCCAATGCCAAATATATAGTGTCGATTTAAATAACTATAGGTAGTAACCATTTTTCAAATTGTAGCTACTGTAAGAGTTAATTTTAATACACACAACGAAAAAGTAATTTTAAGAATTACTCCTGCCTAAATTGTAGCGAGACTGCTTGAATGCGAAGCCACATATGTGCTATGCCATTATATCTGTGTTTGTTTTCTCGTTTGTAAACAGAAAAGTAGTTGCACCCTGATGTAGTATTTGCACCATACGATGGCAATAAAGTAGTAATTATGGAGAGATTCTGTTGCAGTTACATGTACAAGGAAAACATCTGGTGCTTTTTCCCCCCCCCCAAAACAAACCTGGAAGCTATATATTTTGTCAGTTTAAAAAATATATTTTTTTTACTTTTAATATCGGTGACTGATATCGACACCCTCCAAGAGTACTTTAAAATAAAGCTCATATGAACTCACTCGCCCATCCCTAGTATAGGAACTCGTCGAGAGATTGTGATATATTCAGAAACACAATTTCCTTTTCAGAAATAATGCTGATATCTGGGACTCATGTCGGACGTCGTGTATGAAGAGAAAGCCACGATGATTGCCGCAGGGGAATTGCAGTCGTTTGTCCCGTTTGGCCGTGATCACTGCAAGAACCACCCCAACGCCTTCAACCTGCAATTGCGGGAGCTGCAGCCCGCCTCCGAGCTCTGGTCGTCGGACTGCGCCGCCGGCCTTGCAGGGTCTTTGCAGGAGGTCAGCCTGCAGGAGAGGGAGCGGGTAAGATTTTAATTTTTTTATTTTTTTAACACGTCGCGTCAGATCATTCAGATCACTTACTAGAAGACAGCGGTGTCAAACTTTGCGGGTCTCTCTAAATCGCAAATTCTGAACTATTGTGCGTATGAGTCTGGTTCATATCCCCAAATCTGGCCCGTGAGCTTCGACATCTGCGAGTGTAAGGGTTTCATGGAAGTGGTATTTGATTGGCAGGAAAGTTGGCAGTTAAGGAAGGGCTGCGTGGAAGCCCCAGAGGAGGATGTGGAGTTTGAAGAGGAGCTTTACACGGCAGGGAACGTGGTGGTCTGGACCAAGGGCAGCCGGGCGCACGGCTCAAACATTTACAAGGCGTTCACCGTGGACAGCCCTGTGGAGCAGGTTAGTCGAGGATAATTATGAATTAGAATTTAAGACTCATGGTGACGGTATACATATTTTTTTGTTCTATCTGCAGGCCTTATGGTGCGACTTTGCTGTTCCTCAGAGCAAGAAAGACGGTACTGTGTCATTACTAGGGATGTAACGATAACGGAAATATCGTAATATGCGATATAAAAATTGCCTTGATATCGTCTTTGTCATGTCACGATATTAAAAACAAGTGTTCAATTAGTCATAATAGCAAATATTTTTCAGAGTGAACTACACAGACCGTGCGTGATACTATGTGCCACTGAGCCAAGTGTAGCACATGACAATTAAATGACTGGGCAATCCTATTTCTTTGTCACTGCTGTTATGTACTAAAACATAATATAGTGCTTGTTTTTTTTTCCCCTCCAGTATGAGCACCCCCCTCCCCCACCATAATATTTTTTATTCAGTTTCATGAGATTTTTTTTGTGTGTTTACATTGGCCAGCACTATTGATTCTGAAATCACTGGGCAGATTAAACTGACATGGCAACACAAAGCGGGTATCTGAAATCTGATTGGGTAAAACAAAAATCTAACACACACACACACACACACACACACACACACACACACACACGTGCCAGAAACAGTGTAGCCAAGAGAAACTAACCAAATGAAAAGAATACACTGTCATGAACAAATTCATATAATTTGACAGAACAAATATTTTAATTTTGATTGTTAATGTACCAAAAGTCAATGCTTCTGCTAGTGTAAAGGCGTGGTTGTGTTTCACAGAAGAAAAGCTGGAGCACACGGTGTGTATCCTACAGAACGGATGCGTCAACATTCACACTGTGACCGGCAAGGATTTCCTCTCGCCTCTGCCGTTCCAAGTGAGACCCCCTCCTACCACGTTGTTGGTATATATTTTTTTTTAATGTAATGTGAAAAGCAGGCAAAAAAGAAGTGCGCGTGTTCTCCCACAGGTGTCCAAAGCCTGGTCGACCAAGTTTGGACTTTTACTGGAGCGTAAAATCACAGCAGCTGACGGACAGCTCAGCACGCCAGGGTAAACGCTAATACTGTACATACACTCTGCATGCTCACATTTAACCCCCCCAAACACTATTACGTTATTTATTGATTTATTTTTGGACACATCTTGATTGTGGACTTTGTTGTTCCTCCACAGCGAGTCTCTTCCCACCTTGTTCAGCATGCTGCATCCGATAGATGAGGTGGCACCGGTGGTGTGCAAACCCACAGGTAAAAACAATGCACTGTCGTGAGTGGAGCCTCAAACCTGGAGCACCATGTTTGATTCTGGTGTCCACCATGTACCTCCCAGGTCTGTTTGACAGCACTCGCGTGGAGTACATGTCCGACTCGGCCACAAAGATTGTCTTCACCTGCTGTCGGCCTTCCATTGTCGTCTCTTACGACAGTGAGCAAGGAACACACTCTGTTTGGAGCCTGCGGAGGGTCATGTGTGAGGTATGCACTTATATACTCACTCAAGATGAAACACACAATCTGGAAATTTGTAATCTGTGTAATGTCACTCATTCACTCACTCACTCCCTCACACAACGGCTGTATCCTAACCTCCAGCCTCTTACCTCGTCCACAGGAGCGCTCTTCTGTGCTTAGTTGTGGCACGGAGCCCTTCACTGAACCTCTGGGCTTCCTGGCCACGGGCTTTCTTATGTCACACCTGCGCAACCACTCCCGCCTGGACTCCCCGTCCAGCAGCAAGGCAACCAGGTTAAATCCTGCTGTCGGAGCAAGGTAATAAAAATTGTTAGTTTCTAAAAGGGTATGTATGGAAGTCACTTGGCTGCACACGTGGATGCCAGAATGCAGCATCGCAAGCAAAGTGACACCTTGTGACATTTTTGTCTTGCCGTCAGAAGGTTAGAGATCAATATTTGCGAGCACGTCGCTGAATTCCAAACTGCTGCCTTTGCTTACGCAATACAGACAAGAACATCAGGTTACATGGCCATTAGAGAAAATGTGAGAAAAGGTGGACAACAGCTACTATAGCCGTTTTTTTCAGGGAAAAACGTTTTCCAATTTCTGAGTGTATTAGATGGGATCCATTTTTGGAGGCGTTCTATTGGCTTTTTTTCTACTCCAAATTGATCCAAGGATGCCTTTAAGGTCCAAGCTTCATCAACTTGGAGCAGAAAATGGCCTTCCCCTAACTGTTCCCGCAGACGTGGAAGCACAAAATTGTCAAAAATGTCTTGATAGGATTTCTCCCGGCCCAAATTGAGACAGCCGTCGTACAATTGTGTGAATTATTTATCCGGTCTTTATTATTGTTGAATGTGCTCTTTTTCAGAATCGAAATTCACTGAAATACAAAATAGAAGAATCAAATTTTATCTTAAATTTTTGCATATAATTCATAACAAAGGGGCATTGTGTGTGCAGTTAAAGATGGCCCAAGTGAACCTACTTACAAATTCTATTCTTAAAGAAAAATTTTGTCATACATTTTAGAATGACAGATAATTAAAGCTATTCTATTAATTTCACGGCCAGAGGGAGAACATTTCAGCCTCCTGTTTTTCCACATATAAGATGTTCTCATGTAATCCATTGCTTCCTGGTCGGACACATTAAATCATTCACTCCCAAAGACGTTTTTAAACGTCTTTTCAGACTTTGTCAAGAATTGACTGGTACTGAATGAGTTAATGGCCATTTTGCAGCAAAAGTCCAAGCACCTCACTTTGAATCTTTTGCAAAGGGGTTCCTTCACCTTAGAAAAAAATATAAGTTTTCATATTCTGCTGATTTTGTCTGTTTCTAAGTCAGTGCCACAATTGGAGTTAAAAATGGCGCTACTCAGATAACAGTTTTCATGATGTCAGAGCTTCTCAGGGTGGAAATATGTACAAGTATGATTCAGAGAGGACAGATAAGGGGTCTAGGACAACATTTTAACTGATTCAATTCATTCATTAAAGTGTGTGTCCCAATACAGTGTGATAATCCCGGCGAGTTGTTTGTTGCTGATTTTGTCCTTGTTTTTCTTCTTCTTCTTTTTTTTGGGGGACAATACCCCTCAACATCACTCTGCACAGCCACCACCAGAACAGAATTCTTATGTCCTCACCAGCAATGCAAACACGCATCCATTCCCCAGGAATATCCAAGATGGCCGCTCTCAGGTAAATTCATTCTATCTATTGTTTATTCACAGGCTGGAAACCCAGTGAACGTGTTCCCCTTTTCCCCCCACATACTTTGCAGTCGCGACCACTCTCCGGGCATGGCGGCACCGTCCTTATCGGGCGTGGCTCGCTTCAACACGACCCTCCACGCCTCGTCACCCGTGGGCCACCACCAGGGAGCGGCACACTCGCCCAACAGCACCATCAATGAGACAGTGCTGAAGCCCATCATCCCAGACCTATGCATGGAGCAGCTGTGGAGCGAGGCGACTGCTTGTCACAGGTTGGAAGCTGGATTTGGTGAAAATAAGCCGTTCTTTTTCGGCTCAGGTGCGATTTTGAGGGGTTTCCTTTTCCTGAAATGCTTTCCAGTGCAGATAAGATAGGATAAGAGACAATAATACTGAAATTAAACACTCTTAGATCATCACTAGTTTGTTCTATAACAATTACCATACATTGTATGTATGTCGTTATATTTTAGACTCTTTATTAGAATAGAATAATAAAGAACACTATATATTTACATTATATACAACGTATACAGTATTTACAACAAAACAATTTAATAAAAATTGTACGATCACACTTTTCTACATGTACAGATTAAAAATATATTAACTGCTGCAAAAAAGTTTTTTTTAAAAAATTATGCAATGCTGTTGGATGTTGTAATATTTTTAAAAAATAAATCAAATACAATTTATAATAATACCTAAATATTTTGTGCGTAATAACTATGGATTTTTTTTAAGAAACTAGTCCACCGTTCAAATTAAAAAAAAAAAAATCATGCAACTTGGTTTGTAATGCAAATTACTTTATAATTATGATTTATTTATGCAATCTTGCTTCGATTATGTACTGCTGGTGTCAGACAGTATCATCGTATCTCCAAAACATTGGAAGTTTCTGCCAAACAGTGACAATGTGTATTGTTTTTTTCCAGCCTGGACAGAGAGATGAGCAGCCAGGCCTCCAAAGTGTTCCTGACCTCTGACCTCTGTGAGAACCGCTACCTCTGTTTCCTGGTGGAGTCACACCAGCAACTCAGGTCAGTGTCACAACACTCTCTGATAGCTTGTCAGACGCGAAATATTGTTTTTTTCCCCCTCGACTTGTATCCTCGCTTATCTTCTTCCCTCAGATGCGTGAAATTCGTCGAGAGCAACGACACGTCTCAGCTCATCTTTGCCTCTGTGACGAGCATCGCTGCCAAAGATGCGGAGCCTCTGCAGGTGAATTGCCTTGCATTCATACAGGTTAACTGAGCGCATATCGCATGCAATTATTTTTCTTTTTCATTTTCAAATTAGAGAGACCCTATTTAAACAAAAAAAATGTTGAAAATAGTTTTACCCCTCACGACATATTTCAACTTGTTAAAATGCGCTTAAAATAGGTGATAATCCTATAAAATCACATTGAGAAAACAATATGACGACTCTCGCTCACAAAAATTTCCAAATGAGGGCCTGTTGGTCACACTCAGTTGTGGTTTACTGTTAAATTGACACACAAAATCAAAGAGAATTGAACATTGTATATTAGAGCATCTAGCTGTTCAAAGAGACCATGTACCGGTAGTTTCATTTTATGAAAGTCTGCCAGCTTCATGCTTACATCTGATGTGAAATGTCATTGATGGGCCCACAAATTTCAGCAAAAAGTGGAGTACAAAGACTTGGTTGTTTCCCAACCCAGAGGTTTGTGGTTCAATGCCCGGACCGTTGCGACCATGTCGAAGTGTTCTTGAGCAAGATACTGAATCCCCAGTTGCTCCTGATGCTGCATCATCAGTAGGTGAATGAGGTAACAGTGTAAAGTACCCGAGATAGAAAAGCGCAATCTCAGTGACAGCCCATTTACCATTCTGAAGGTACGCAACCCTAAATTTTGACTTGCCTGTATAGTATAGAAATTGAGCAATATAGCAGAGGTGCAAGTGATGAACTGTAAGATAACGCGGGGTTCCCTCTACTTTACATTTTTAACTTTTCCTCCTTGCAGAACATCGACGCAATGCTAGTTTTGGCGCCTTGCGGCAACCTGGTTCTCTACACAGGCGTCACCCGGGTAAGGACGACGATGAATTTGTCACCTGAACATGTGATATTATTGATTGATTTATTCTGTTTTTGGTCCCTCAAGGTCAGTCAGGTGTTTGTGCCCGGCCTCCTGCCGTCCGGTTTCACTTTGAACAACCACCGCGGTGGCCTCTACACGCCGCTGGAGCAAGTTAGCACACCCACAAATGCTAACAGCAGGCATTTGCAAAGAATGGACGAGGTGTGTTGTAGAAACATCCGGAAATGGAGCTGTTAATGCGATGTATTTTTTCCCTTCAGTTTGAAAAGAAATATCTCACTAGATTGGTCATAACAGATCACCAAGCCTAAGTAAATAACATTTTCCAAAATGTTTTTGTTGTTTTAAGTGTAAGAAAAATTTTTTTAATGGCCGACACCGATATGCATCAAAATGTCAAATATCAGCGCCAATAATCAGCCCGGCTGATCGGTCTATCACGAGCTTAAATTGTGTTTCATTGAGTCTGAGTGCCTGTTAACAAATTTAAATGTGTTTCATTAAGTTTGTGTTTAAAATATGTGGAGGAGTAAAATTATGTGTGTGGGGGGGGGTAATCAAATGGCGTCCCTGAATTTCCAATTCTCAGCTATTGTGGGTGGGTCTGAAACGTATCCCCAGTGATGAATGTGGGTTTTCAATGTGCTTTATTTTCCAACAACTCCCTCAGGCTGCCATGCCTTCACCAGTGTCTGAGCCAAGGGTTCCAATCATGAAGCATCATGAAGCATCTTTTTTAGAGGACTACACCTTCCAACAGTCTATGCCCTACATCCACGCCCTGCGGGACCCCGTCAGCAACCGTGTAACTCTGGTGGGTTTTTTCTTTTTTAATTTTTTTTTTTTTGAAAGCCTTTTAGTCATCTAACGAGCATGTTTCCAGCCT
This sequence comes from Hippocampus abdominalis, assembly GCA_018466805.1. NCBI lineage: Eukaryota > Metazoa > Chordata > Actinopteri > Syngnathiformes > Syngnathidae > Hippocampus > Hippocampus abdominalis. Next base: position 7,124,414 of record CM031702.1, on the reverse strand, counting down.
TTTCATATGGTTCGTTATTAGTTGTGAATCATAGCCGCACGCAGGCTCATGACCCTCACACGCACGTTCTGAAAGCGGGTCTGCGAAGCTTTGACGTATTGTCTCCGTTTATTGATTTGCCATCCGATTCCTCCAGAGGGTAATTGTTTGTCAGTCTGCCTTGCTGCTGCTCCACTGACAGGCCGCCACTTCATTTTCATCAGGGATAAGATGCGGCTGAGTGGAATAACCACGCACAGGAGTTAAGTGTTACAGGAAGACTGTGTCGTAGCCTGAATGTGCAATAAAGAAGAAATGTAAATGTGCATCATTTTGACCCCATACATGTGTTTTTGGTATACCTTGGCTCAAACAATTAGCATATGTTAAGAGTCGTATCATTTTTTTCCCCCTAAATGTTTCAATTCTCATTTCAGCTTTGTTGAAGTGCCACTGTTGTTGCGTGCGAACGGTCTGAACAGAACTGATTCTTGTATTTTGCACTGCATGAGCAATGTATCTACAACAATGACTTTTTTAATAATTTATGTGTCACACTAGGAACTAAATAATGGCTCCATGCTGAGAATCGCCATGCCGGATATTGCGGTCTCGGAACTGGGTAAGCTTTCTTTCTTGCATGCAGGAACACTACGGGTGCTTTTATAGAGCACATACCTTCTATAGATATCCAAATAATATGAATAAATAATACAACATCATTATGATTGTTGCTGGAACAAAAAACTTGCATCTCCAAGTGTTGAAACTGCAGTATTTCCATTCATATTGCATGGGAAAGTCATTTTTGATGTCTTTATAATTCTTATTCTGAATTAATGTTGAAAAATCTGGATGTAAAAAAAAAACATTATTACAAAAAAATGCTTGAGGCTGAAATGTTAAATTCTCATGAATTTAAATGTCAGCCCTTTAGGGTTAATAATTAATAATCATTACTACAGTGGTATAATTAGGCAAACAGTGGGTTTTGTGTGTTTTTTTTTTCCTGCTCTTGTACTCCCCCTCCAGTTGTGCCATTTAATTAATCGGCACAAACTCATCTTTTTTTTTTTTTTTTACTAGAATTTAACATTCTATTCACTTCATAAATCTCAACTAAGCGCACTCAAAACATATTATGAGTACATGCACAAAAGTGGCAGCCTCGCTCATCGCTGCTTTAGTTCAATAAATTGAAATAACTTGCGCAGGGATCATGTAGTTCACGTAAATAAAGCAAACGCACGACAGAGATCACCAGCCTCTCGCCCCATGGAGGTAACTACATTATGTATGATGTATTCAAAACCTCCTTTTGGCCAGACGCACTCAGACATGTGCACTCCCGCTCACACACACTGGTCTGGCTGAGTCAGAACAGTTGGGTCCTGGAAATGAGGTTTGAGATGTGTTTTTCTACTTTCTTTGGGATGTTTTGAGGATGTCATTACAAGCTACACAAACGCGCCGCTGTAATTTACAATACTTAGAGCAAACTAACCATTTCAACCTGTAACCCGTGAGTTCTTGTCCAGTTCATCCACACACAGTCATGCCAGGGCGAGGCATGTGTTTTTTTTTCCAGACTGCAAAAAAGTACAGTACATGGGCTGGAGCCTGCTATTACAGGATGATGTTAAACACGCGCCTCATTACCAGCGCTGATTCATCCCCCTTTAGAGGACTGTGTGCTACATCAGTGATGTTGGCTCATTTTTAGTCAGTCTTTTAGACTAAGTTTGCGTTTAATTACAAGTGTCTCATATGCTACAGACTTTTTTTGTGGGGGGTCGGAGCCCATTTTTTTTTTTTCATAATCAATCTTGTAGATAAGGCTTTCACCCGACCCTAATGAAATGTCATTTATCTGCCTCACGGCTGACCTTTGTAATTCGTTTTGTCCAATGAAGATATTCCGGTCCACGACGAATGGGGGATTGGTCAAAATCAATTACCATTGTAGCGCTGCCTCTTCATTGTTTAATTTCCACTGAGGCCTTGCTCTGGAGCAGTGGAAGATAATTTTCTGTTGTTTACCGATTTTCACACTTAAGAAGTTCTAATGTTGGACTCCTCATGTTTCTCTTTTCATTGTTTTTATTTAGTGAGGAAATGTCTTCAGGCCATCCGTTTCATCCTGCCTAAGGAAGCTGCCATGAAGGTTTGTGGACATGTTTGATCATCAGACAGGCTTGTTTTCCCACAGCATATTATGTTCAGTGTCAGTGTATGCACCAAACATACCAAAACAAAGAGTAGATTCTTCATTTTTCCACCAGAAAAAAACAATTCTGGTTACCTTCTTCCCTTCTTTGGAACCAGGCAGCGAAGAAAATATTGACTTTGTTGTTTAAATTCACACTTGATGGGTGGACATCAACAGAGACACAACTCGAGCAATTAAGTCAAATTAATGTCCCCCCGCTTTCTTTTTAGTTCTGTCCATTCAAATAAAAAAAAAAATCACTTTAATTCACAATGTGAATAAGTTTGGCTTTATTTTCATATTTCACATGTAGGTTTTGGTGAAGTGGTACACCATCTACAATGCCCCTGGCGGCACCAGCGGCCACGGCGAGTGGAACCTGTTTGTCACGTGTTTCCTGAAGTTGATGGGCTACAACACCGAGCGCCTGACCTGGACGCGAAATGTGAGTCCCCCCCCCCCCTAATTAAAACCAAGAAGAGCTAATTCTGACCTGAAATAGTGACTCTCATGATTAATTACTACTTGAAATAGCGATTCTTATGCCCTGTGCCCCCCCCCCCCCCCCCAGCTGAATTTTGAAGTACCGCTCTCGCCGGTGATTGCGGCCAAGAAAGCGCGTCCCTGTGATGGAGGCTCTGATGAGGTGTGTATCTAAAATAATAAGCAATGCTTTGTTAAATGGCTGCATCTCTCAATCAATTTGAATAACTTTATTTCAAAAGTTTAAATAAAAAACATTGTACACTGTGAAACGAGACTTTAAATAACTTTTTTTTTTCTTTGCAGAGTTTTTTTGCTAATTAAAGACTGAATTTGGGGCGCCGTTTTTTTTTTTTTTTTTTTAAAGCAAGGTCTTAATTAAACAATAAAAATATGAGAATTTAATGAATGGACACGTTTTTAATGCAAACAACAGTTTTGATTGAAGTTCACATTGAAGAAATCAATCAGCAAACTGTATTTTCAGTGGTGCAATTTCAAACAATGTAAATTTCTGTTTACATTTACTTTAGTAGTTGTATTTGTTGTGCAGACCTCAAGTTATTTGGTGCAATGAATGAATGGATGTTTTTAAATAATAATAACACATAAATCGGATTATGAGGCGCAAGAAAAATTTTTCGGAACCACAAATTCGACATTATCGCAGCGTTTAGGTTGTCGGCGGTGGGATACACTTGTACAACACATAAAATGGGAATTGTGTCATTTGAGCCATACAGTGTAAATCCAACAATAGTACAACACTTCCACAATCTATTCTAATGATGCCAAATAATGACCAGTTATCAAAACCATGTGTATGTGCCTGCTTCCTGTTTAGGACTGGGAATACTTGCTCGGATGTCATTACCACCACCAGATGGATTCCCACCGTGTCGACAGACCAGCAGACTCGAGTGGCTTTAACGCAAAAGTCATCCCGGACGAGGAGGACCTCTCGTCGGTCTGCGACCAAATCACTATATATCAAGATACAGCAAAGACAAGTGTACAAAAGAAAAGCTTCTGAATTGTTCAATTCACTTCCTGTTTGATTTCCAGGCATCGCCCTCCTCCGCCACCTTGGACAACACGGCACCCCTCTTCGCTCACATTCCAACCCTCTTCTACGTTCTGCACTTGCTCTACCAGGAGCTGCTGCTCAACGAGCTGCACCGAGAGAGGGCCTCGTCCCTCGTGTGTCTTCTGCAGCAACTTGCCAGGTAACCGCCGGTCTGTCTTTTTGTGCGTTGAATCACGTCGCCATTTTGTTGCAACTCCATGCAATGCTGGTCATGGGAATGCTGTTAATGGACAGACACAGACAATAGTTTGGTTTTGTATGCGAGTGGAGTGCTGGTGTGTATTAATTATCCAGTTTGACGAGAAGAGTTGTAGCTTTATTTCCTCACTGGGTTTGGTTTGAAAGGGAAAATGGGATAAATACTACGTTTTTGGTTCCGGCGATTATCAGGGTGTCTGCGTAGAGGTGGCTGTTTATGTTGCGCTTCTTCGGGGAATTCAGGGACTTCACCTGAACTAATGAGCTTCTCATCTCAGGCTGATTGGTAGTGAGAGCTTGGCACCTTCACATGGCCGCCTTCGCAATCAGCATGCGGCAACACTTGTAACAAAAACAGCACTCCATCAACAAAATTCATTCTTAGAATGCCTCCATTGACATTCAGACCGAATGTTGGTTAGCTGAACAGTTGCAAAGTCAAAATAAAATGCCATGGTTGTTTTTGTTGAGCCTCTCGTGACAAAAGCCAGCGCTGGACAATTAGACTGAAGAGCGCTTTTGCCTCCCACTCCCTGTTGTCTGTCATTGTCACCAATCATGGCGCTCACTTAACCTTTGCGAGTTTGTTTCTTGTCATGCTGAAGAGGCTTGATTGCACACCGCTCTTTGCGGGGAAACGGCGTGGTTTGTTCAGCAGGAGTGCAGTCAGGACAAATATTTTCACCTATGACCAGAGGCATACAGCGTAAATAAAAAGTGCTCACACTCCTGTTCAAATTTTGATGACGAGCAATGTTGGCGTCAAACACACGTTTTGGGATGATGGCTTAAAGGTTCAGTCCTAGTATAATCTCCCATACACATATGTGAAAATGCATTACGATCTGGCTGATACCAAGGTAAAAGTGTCCGTGAAAGCCTATTGGAACAGCTGACATTGATTTGGGATAATCAGGATTCAGGGGCACTTTTAATTGTGACCTAGTGCTGACCCCATTTAAGATGCGTTTGAATGTGATTGATCATTTCTGAACACAGCCACACCACAGTTATACCAGGGTGAGGTCTATTTTTACCCCCAACACATTCCCAATACGATCCAAAAACATTTCAGGTGAGTTGTACATGTTATCGGCCACTTTATTGGTGGAAACATTTTTAAAATGACTTTTTGTGAATAGTGTATGTATTACATTTGATATTTACTTTGAATTTTGAGAAATGTGAAATCCCGGTGAGGTCTCTTGTTGCTTCTGCTTTTTTCAGTGCACCACATCTTTCTTTTTTTCAACTTCATTGCTACCTTTTAAAATCACTCACTTGGATAAATGAACGCGCAAAGCTGTGTGGGAGGAAGTGCTCGTGCTAGATTAAAATCTATTGATTATGTGAACTTAAACAAAGTGACCGTGTCTGACTCAGAATGCATTTAATTACCACCGCAATACAAAGCCGAATGTCACGGGGAGAGGAGAGCCGATTTTTGTCCTGGTTTTAAACACGTATGTGTACTGTATACGCATGGGGTCGCATACAAGTATGCGGCGAGCACGTGCGTTTTCTTTCTATGTAATTGTCCTGGGGCCTTTATGTTTCTTCGAAAAGCTGCTGAAATCATCATCTTGTAGGTCAGCTGTCATCTTGCAGCACTCAGGGCTCAGCCTTCTCATCCTCCCCATCCTCCTCGTCTTCCTGCACTCGTTGCATGAAGATGAAGGGAAGGCAGGTGAAATATTTATAGCACGCCGTGTGACACGACAATTATTCTGGGAGTGGCAAACGGACCAAGCTGAGGCGGAGATGTACATTTCGAGTGGCCACGTGTCCGGAGATGCCATTCATTTGCATGTGTAAATAATCAGACTGTGACTCCTTTTGAGCAATTTTAGGCTACACGTCCATCATCTTTTTTGAATACCGTTATTTGAAATGAAAGGGACACAATTATTAGTTTATTATGAAAATAAACCATTTTTTATGTTTTTTTATTTTACGCTTTTTCACCCCCCAAAAATTCTGCCCTGTCCTTGCAGAGACCTGCAATTGGAGGACTACATGGATCTGTACTGGCGAGACTACCCCTCATTAATCAATGGATTCACAGAGAGCTGCCTCATAGACCAGTGTAAGTCTTCATAATTCAACAGTGATAGTATTTTGAGCTGCAGAAAATGCCACTTTCCACACTTCTCATTTGCTTTCAGCTCTGATTGCTCAGATGCAGCATCCGTCTTTTCTGCGTGCGGAGCCTCCCTGTGTCTTCAGCTGGCTCAGTAGCTGCCTCCGAGGGGAGGATGTCCAACCTTTCCCCTACCTGCCCGATGTCTGCCTGAGGATACGGCTGTTGGTTTTGGTACGTCTGCTCATGTACGCGAACCCACAAAAGTCATTAAAGATGTCCACAATTAAAACAAATAAATAAAAATGGTTGTTTATGTAAATGGACAAATAGGAAAATAGTTGTGTAGTATTTGTACGTGCTAAGATTTTGCGTGTGTGAGGGTGAGTGTGTGTGTGTGTGTGTGTGTGTGTGTGTGTGTGTGTGTGTGTGTGTGTGCATGGAAAGCAATTATCGATAGAAAAGTGCACGCATTGTAATTTGCCAGTACAGCAATTGCGTAGACCATTTGCGTTTCCTGCTCAAAAATCATACTGCAAAGAATAAAAGGGTACAAAACTGTGAGCCATGATTAAAGGTTTCGGACAGAAAGTTAACATCCACTTTGATTGTTATCGTGTATGATTACTGCAGTAACTATTCGTTTGCCCTCTGCGTCATCAGAGTTACGCTCTCTACATCGCCGGTGACGACAAAGCCACGACATCCAATGCGTCCAAGTACCTGGTGAAGCTCTCTGCAGGTCAGTGTGTATACTCAATGAGCCGACATGTCAACCACTATAGGTGTGTGTGAGTTTGGAGGAGGGGGCGCAGTATCGACGCGCCGCCTTAATTACCTGTCAACTCCCGTGCACCGGCTCAGGAAGCAAAAATAAAGGCGTGTGATGCAATGATTTTGCTTTGAAAAGGATACGGTGATGATGAAAGCTCCTTAGCGGTATTTGATGGGGTGTTGAAAATTGCCCATTGACTTGTATTTATTTTCTATTTCGTATGACAGCATCCTGGCTTTTTGTTGTTGTTGTTTTTGTTCACCCCCCAAATGCCACCTTCTCCCAACACAGGAACAATTGAGCATTGAACGTGCAATTTCCACACCCATGTTTTCCATTTGCACCCGCTGAATAGAAACAATACACCAGAGCTTTGGATGGCTGATGATGGTGCTAATTATTAAGCCCCCCTCCCCCCTTGACCTCTCTCTGTCTTTCCCTCCTCAGGCCAAAAGACAACTGAGCAGCAGTACAGAAGGTGAATCAGCTTAACAGTGCTCTTATGAGCCATTGTCAATTACATTTAACACAAACGGAAAAAGAATTCATATAACCGTGCGGTGAAGCAGCGCTGATGCCAACAATGAACAAAAAGTAATACTTTGGAGATTTATTCGATGACACGTCATAAACAACTCAATGATAAATCAATAGAAGCATAGTACAGCAGGGGTATATTGCAAAAATACATTTTTAATTTTACGCCACCTTGATGCCAAAGAACTATGTTAACATGAATATAGGAGCTGGTTTGATGCATTTAAAGAAGCAATAAGCACATCATTGCAATTTAAATCAAACTAGCCCTGGCATACCTTCATTTGTCTCTGTATTTTATCCATTTTAACAATTAAAATGTATTCATTAGATGTGTTTTTCTGTCTTTCAGACAAACGAGTGTGAATCAAGTCCAATCGTGCAATGAGAGTCTGGCTGAGCAGCTCGTCGTCTGGCTCACCTCGCAAGGTTAACATCTTTTCGTCTCTTTTATCACACTTTTTCTGTCATTATGTTTGTTCCCGGTCATATTTTTATTACTTTGGATTCTGCGGTTCAGGGTTCACTCTCAAGGACCTGGAGTCCGTCCCTTTTGGAGTGGCCCTGCCCATTCGAGATGCCATCTACCACTGCCGAGAACAGCCCTGCGCCGATTGGTCAGAGGAGGTTTGCCTGTTAATCGGCCGGCAGGATCGCACCAGACAGGCCCACAACATGACCCTGGCGAAAAGCAAAACTGTCAGTAGAAATAGGAGTTGGTCATCATCAGCATGGCGTAAATACTTCATCAAGTCACTGCATGATTCTGTGACATGTGTGTCCAGTCTGTGGGGTCTAGTTTGTCCTTGGAGCCTCCCGCGACCACAGAGGCTGACGAGGATGAGGACGGAATGTCGGACATCATCCAGGAGGTACCCGCGGCCGTTGAGCACGGCGCGCATCCGCAAAGTATCATTCGAAGCAAATGTCATTTCACGCACTCAATAGGTCACAGGACTGATCTGGAGTCAGGATTTGAGAGTCCAGGAGGTCCGCAGGCTCCTGCAGAGCTCCAAGCCAGTCCGGGTTTGCGTCGTCCAGCTCCCAGAGGTCTCAGATCATGAGTACATCGAGGAGAAAGAGAACAAGCGAGTCCCCTTTGGCTGTGTCATTGAAAGTAGAAATCCTATCTGTCATTTAGTCCTTTTAACACCTTCTTCATCACCTTGCACCTTTTCCAGACTCCTTCAGCTCTGTCAAAGGACCATGTCCCTCCCAGTGGGAAGGGGCCTCTTCACTTTGTTCTCCTACCAGCCTGTGCCCACGGAACTGTTAGCCATCCCTAAACTTAACCTCACAGGTAATGAATTCATGTCGTTTAGGTTCCAAGCTCTAATACGAATAGCAATAATTTACAAATGCCCACATTTGTATAATGACCTTTACCAGGGGTGTCAAACTCATTTCACATTGTGGGCCGTATACGGCCTCGGCAGATGTCAAGTGGGCCGGACCATTAAAATTATACCATATTCTGCTGTCTTTCCTTTGTTTTGGTACAGTGAAGCACAAGAACATTAGGAAAATGTTTACATTTAATGAACATATCTTTTACAAAACATTTAATGAAACACCTTAGATTTCCTGAGACAAATGTGCAGTTTACGTTTATCATTCACTTATATGCATTGCAACTCATCTCCCTGTACAAAGGCACAAAACTTGAACAAGTAATTGGTATTGAAAAATATAGTCATGCATTTTAAGATTAAATGAGATTTATATAGGAAGGATTTTTTAAACCATTCAGGTTACATTGCTGCCAGGGGGAACTCAGACGTAAACATATGAATTTGCTTCATTCAAAATATTGATTCATTTTGATATTACCGAGAATGCATTCAAGATGTTGCATGTTTTTACGCGGCCCAGGTCGTGCCCCGCCCAGGAACACCATGGTCGACTTGAACAGCGGGAACATTGATGTCCCTGCCAACATGCCCAGCTGGCCCAGTTTCCACAACGGCGTGGCTGCCGGACTCAAGATTGCACCCGCGTCGCAGGTGAGTTTCCACACAGGGTTGTGACATGTTCTTGTGACCATGCGAAAAGAAATTAAGCGGCGCTCCACTTGTGTGTTCAGGTGGACTCAGCTTGGATCGTCTACAACAAGAACAAAAACCAAGAGATGGCCAATGAGCATGCTGGATTCTCATGGCGCTGGGCCTCAACGGGCACCTCACAAAGCTTGGGACACTCAACATTCATGACTACCTCGCCAAGGTGTATATAACTCTGTACAGTTCATCCGGTATTCATAACACTTGACTTTTTCCACATTTTGTTACGTTGGAGCCTTATTAGGACAAAGAAAAAACCTCAACTCAACCATGTCTTTGTCAGGGCCACGAGATGACCAGCATCGGGCTCCTACTGGGCGTGGCAGCGGCCCGACTGGGCACCATGGACGTGTCGACCACTCGCCTACTCAGCATACATATCCCCGCCCTACTTCCTCCTACCTCCACTGAGCTGGATGTCCCACACAACATTCAGGTATTACTGGCATCCAGGAATGATGGTCTGAGTTTTCTGCTATACAGTAATCCATCATTTTTCGCGGTCAATTGGGACCAGAACACCCCCCCCCCCCCCCTCCGTATACTGGAGTTCCTTGAGCCTGGGTTGTTTTTTGTTTTTTTGGGGTGATCTGATATTTGCTTAGGACTTTTGTTTGTTTTAATCGAATACACTTTGCCTTCCAATCTGTAGGTTGCTTCTGTAATTGGCATCGGGCTTGTGTACCAGGGAACGGGACACAGACACATTGCTGAAGTTCTTCAGTCAGAAATAGGTGAGTACCTAGTTGTTAATCGTCTTTCCACATCATTCACACTTAATTGTGTCCAGGTAATGTTTCTATACATGTGTGTTCAATTCAGGCCGACCTCCAGGTCCGGAAATGGAATATTGCACAGACAGGGAGTCCTATTCCCTAGCTGCAGGATTAGCTCTCGGAATGGTTTGCCTTGGGGTAAGGCACATTGAAACATGATATCATGTTAGAGAGTACATGTATCTGTACATAGAGTATGTACATTCATTCATACTACAATAAATGCAAAATCTCCAAATCTATACTGTGCATAAAAAAACACCAATACATACCTGTATGTACCACAATTAAACACTTACGGTATACGTATACAGTTGAGGTACCGTATTTTCCACACTAAAAGGCGCACCGCATTATAAGACGCAATCTACAATGCATCCACTGGACGGAGCTGCGCTCAAGGAAAATGCCAGCAGAACGATCAGATGTCAGTAAAACCTATTTAATAAAGCAGCCTCACAGTTCACTTAACCAACAGGAAGTTATAACATTGACTCGTTCACGTTGAACTCTCTTGCCGCTGCTCTAGTTTCGTATTCAACTGCGTAACCGATCGCCTCACGTTTGAACTCTGCGTTGTCAGCATGTCTCAAGGATCCATTTTGGGGTCGAAATATTACCGTGATGACCATACACAAGGCACATCGGATTTTAAGGCGCACTGTGAGCTTTTAAGAAAATGGAAGGCTTTTAGGTGCGCCTATTAGTGCGGAAAATACGGTACAGTGAAACTCCTCTACAACGAAATCTACATGGGTGAAAATACCCCCTAGTGTGAAAAAATCTTCATGCATTAACACCATTCCCACTTTCCTGTTTCAAATTTGCTACAGTGAAAACCCCCTGTTGTGAAAAATTTCTTGCTGCAAACATGATTTCGTTGTAGAGGAGTTTCACTGTATATGTATGGACTTGGAAACGCATACCTCAGTTGAAAGTTTTCAAGCATGTTGCTAAATCATTGCTTTTACAACATGATTTCCTGTTCTACCCTGTAGCAAGGCAGCAACCTGATTGGGATGAGCGACTTAAACGTTCCGGAGCAGCTGTATCAGTACATGGTAGGGGGCCACCGCAGGCCCCCGGTCGGAGCCAGCAGAGAGAGACACAAGTCTCCCAGTTACCAGATCAAGGTACACTGAATGGATTCCACCGAGGGAATCTATTGCGCTCTTGAACGACACTTTTTTTGCAAGCGTTTCTCTTTGCGTAGTCAGTATACTGGCTGATCTGTTGTATTCATGGTTGTTAACAGGAAGGCGACACTATCAATGTGGATGTGACGTGTCCCGGGGCCACACTGGCGCTCGCCATGATCTACTTGAAGACCAACAACCGGTGAGAAAAGTGACCTTTGTGTTCATGTTCATGTCCATGCTCGCTGTCATCGCTTCCGTTCAGTGGAGAGGGTGCCGCCATGAAGAGCGTATTAACACTCAGTGGTCTTTCCAGGTCCATCGCTGACTGGCTGAAGCCTCCGGATACTTGGTTCCTGTTGGATTTCATCAAGCCGGAGTTTCTTCTGCTCAGGGTTCGTTAGAGCAGCGTGTGAATGTTTTTTATTCATTAATTTTTTTCCTTTTTTTGTTCTTTTACCCCCACCGCCATCAATAACTGTTTATTCTCTCCTTGCTCCTTCAAGACCCTGGCCAGGTGCATCATCATGTGGGATGATATCCTCCCAAATACGGAATGGGTCAAAAGTAACATACCTCAGGTGAAAAAACACACAAATAGGTCATATTTATTTATTTGATTCATTCATTCATTAATTTATTTTGATTTTTTTCTTCAAAATATTACCCAGATCATGAGGGGGAATCATTTGGACTCACCAGAAAGCGTTAACTTGGAGACGTGGATGTGAGTTTACACAACAGTCCCCTGCTATTATATTGGTGGTAGATAGGGACCAACTTGTACTCCTGCTCTTGTACAACCCCGAAAACAAATGGCTTAAATATTTTTGAGTTTGAAAAATTATGAAACTGCTATCAAGTGAGGCGTCTGTTAAAATGTAACTTGGCCTGATGATGATGTTTTTGATATAAATATCTGTATGATGTCAGTAAATACAACCTCCTAATGTTGACTAGTTTCACATCTTTACAAATGCTAAAATAACTTAAAACTCTTATGCATTTCAAGTTTTTCATTTTAAATTCTGATGATGAATGAAGAAATTATGTTCTCCACATTTACTTCCTACCTCTCAGCCAAGTGCAAGACTACATCACAGCCGGAGCTTGTATGGCACTAGGCCTGCGCTTCGCCGGATCTGCTAACTCGGATGCCTTTGACTGCCTCTACGAATTTGCCAAGAGCTTCATGAAGGTTATGTCCTTTTACGGTTCACCCGCTATGGTAAGTCGTTACGCATGTAATCATCACATTGGGTTTGCGTCCGCCACCATCCACTTGTGGTTCCCGCAGGAGCCGGGCTGCTACAACATACAGACGGCGTTGTCCATGATTCTGCTGTCCATGTCCATGGTGATGTCGGGCACAGGCAACCTGAAGGTGCTGCAGCTCTGCCGCTTTCTGCACTACCGCACGGGCAACGAGATGAACTACGGCTTTCATATGGCTCATCACATGGCCCTTGGCATGCTCTTCCTGGGAGGGGGGAGGTGAGACGCCAACACGAGCACACACAAGATGGCAAAACAATGCTACTCCCGCTATTCACAAGGATCGGAATTGAGCACGACTGCAAATCACGAAATTCTGCAATGGAGGCCCTCCTAAAATAGTTTGTTTTAGGGATGCCACAAGGTAGTGGCAAAGGACTACTTTTGTCTGACTAAAGCTCCTCAGCTTACTCTTCTGTGGTGGCTTGAGGCAAAGTGACCATCCCCATGTATTATACTGCCAGATAGGGGCCAAACAACCACAATTAATTGTGATGCACAAACTGTGTAATTCATTACATGTTATTGTTTTAATCCAGTTAATTTATTTTTTATAAAATGCATTATTATAGAATGCAAAAAAATCTGTTTTTGGGGTGGCTGGAACGGATTAAAGGCATTTTCATTCATTTCAATGAGGAAAGATGATTTAAGATGTCACTCGAGATACCTCCACTATAGTTCCTTTGCATTATTATTCCACAAGATGGTGGCAAAGAACCACTTTTATAAAATGACAAAGGCGACCTCACTCATCTCGTTTTTCAACATTCTGATTTGTCATAAAAGCGATAATTTTTTTTTGAGCACTGTCAATATCAAACTTTTGAAATGTGCTACTTTAATTTTGCTAACAATGGATGCAGGGGTCTTAGTCCGGTACTTTCGGTCCCTAGTTTTTCCTTTGTTTTGTAGCCAAAGATGGATCTCACTCACTTTGTATAGCATACAAATCAACACAATAAACGTTGAATATACTTTCCTGTGTTATGCATGCTGGCGAAAAGCCACAATGGGAAGAAAGGAGCCAGTAACCGTCATCAGATGAACCTTTTATATTAAACCTTGCTCACGTTTAGTTGAAAGCCATTTGAGCTGATAAATGCTCGAACCGCAGTCTGAATGTCAGGCATTACCACAGGTTACTGTGGGGGTCCGCAAAGTCATAGGTTGGACTCAAAACTGAATCTAATTGTTATTGTTTCATTTGTTTCCTTTACATTGAGTCTGTTGCACATTAACCGGAGTCGCTTTTGTTGTATTATCACTTAATCTCGTCTCTCATTTTTCCTCACATTTGTTTTCCCTGTGCTGCTTTCTCCCCTCTTCTTACCTCTAACCTGTCACACCCGCCACTCATTTTCATTGTAATTTTTTACCGCAGCTAGAATTAATTTATATTTGCAGTGGACCCCCACTAATTGCGGGTTATGTGGACTGAGCCAGGCCGCGTTTATATAAAATAGAAAACATTTGTGTTAAGGTAAAAGGTTATGTCTGTATATAAATACTATATAGTAGTTTTGACCACAAATATATCTCCAGCTATAATCCATAAACGCTTTTTTTCCTAACATTTTTAAATATTAAAAATTGCTGCACTCTGAACAATCCAGTACTTTGCCGGTCTCTGCTTTGCTTGCTTGCTCCTTGTAAGTGTAGTCGCCACCACCCAATCTCCACTTCCGTACTTGTGGTAAAATATTCCAAAAATAAGAGCATTCAAAAACTAACTTTCTTCTTAAGCATCCCGTCAGAGGAGGACTGGGCTACTGAGAGATAGACGTATTCTAACGAGCTGGGTTACTTTGTGTGTTATATATTTCTGCCAGCAGCCTGTGTGTCGGCCAGGGAAAGACGGAGAAAGACTTGATTTGCTGGCTAGCTGAGAATCGTGTATTTTTTATGGAATCAGGTCAAATGTAACAACTGTAGCTTCAGAACTTTGCTCCCAAAGTACATCCAGAAATACGTCCTTACTGTCAGCGTTATTTAAGAAGAACAGTATTCTACCCTTACTGTAGCATGCACTTGTCACACTATGGTTGAGATCGTTCATTTTTGTGGTTTGTGGTTCTGTTTCGATATTACATGCAGATCTATCCATGTGCTGCATGCAGCAGCAACGTTGGTTCACGTAATGAACCCCTCAACCCCACTCTGACAAGTTTGCCCAACAGTCGCATTTGTGACGCTTACCAGAAACACAAACTGTTCTCACCTTTTGGTCTTTGACATGATCGTGCTTGCTGACAATGAAAATGTCAGACCTCATTTTCCCTTTAAAGTCATTCAACAATGAAATGTAAAACTTCATTCTCCCTTTTTTAGTGATGGATCTCCCCCCCCCCACACACACACACACATTACAGTACCATCAATTGTGCTAAGCTATGCTCTCAAGGATGCCATTTAATGTCAACAAGCCTTTAACTGACGATTAGTAAATGTCACCTCACGTGTCCGAATTACATGTATTGACTGCCCCCCCCCCCGTCCTATTTTTTCATCATCATAATAGCTCCTTTAGTCAAAGTACACACTTGAAACAAAACAGCAGCAGCTATTATGATAGAGAGGCTGGATAGCGGCTCGTGACGTCAAGAGTTATTATCAAAACAAAACGACTCGAAATGGAATGTGTGCACTTCCTGCACCTGTTTTGCTTTCATGCACATTCGTGGAAAGAATGAATGATTTAATAATGGTTACATTTTTTTTTTTTTTTATATTTCAGGTTCAGCTTGAGCACCTCCAACTCGGCCATCGCCGCTATGTTGTGTGCCCTTTACCCTCACTTCCCCTCACACAGCACGGACAACCGGTGAGATTAACACACCAATTTTTTTTTTTAAAACAGCACTCATAGCGCAGACCTTAAACATTTGTTACCTGTAATATCCCTTTGCAAACCTTGTTATAGGGCAGGGTTCCCACGGGTCCTTTAAGTTAATAAATATCCATAAAAAAAGAAGTTGTAAAATTATGTTCTTAATTGTCCTTAATTTTGTGGGAAAGCTTCTAAAATCAATAAAAATCCTTAAAATTGTATTTTTAAGTTTTATATTTTCTAAATTAAATTAAATTAATTAAATCTACCGTGAATCCCCGCTGAGTGGAGAAAAAGCCCTTAAAAATTGTTAAATTAGCCCTCAAAAGTCCTTAAAAGGTCCATAAATAAAAAGCAAGTGGAAGAGTGGGAACCCTGTAGGGGCGTCCAAAATACAGAGCATTCCCCAAAAGTTGAATTATAAATCTGAGTTTCTACATCGACTTCATGTTGACAAAATTCCAACATGTTCAAACTGAAATGCATTTTCAAAACCGATTTGTCAGGGTCTCGCATATGCTCCAGATGCCGAAGACATAACACGTTCTTGCCCTCCATTTTGATTTTTTTGTTATGTCGATATTCTGCAGCTATCACTTGCAGGCACTGCGACATCTCATTGTGCTGGCCGCCGAGAGCCGCCTCCTGGTGCCGGTTGACGTCGACTCCCTCAAGCCTTGCTACGCTCTCCTGGAGGTCACCTACAAGGTAAAAGAGAGCATCTTTGACTAATTTCTATCACATCTTTCTACCTACTTCCCCTTTTTGGTTACATGTTCCTGGTGGCACTTCCTCAAAGGTGAGCAAGTAATATGCTTCATATGCTGGTTTCACTTCATCCACTAAACTGCCACTAAATCCGTCATCTATCGAGTGACACGGAGAAAAATGGCTCGTTATATAAAAACGCTGGTGTTTTGTCGCTGCTGCCACTTTTTGTTTGTCCCGTTGTGGGGCATTAAGAGCGCTACGCTTGCACTATTTGGCTTGCTTTACACTATTCACCAGGCTCTTATTTCCTCACATGTGTAAAAATAATCGGGTTACACCCATAGTTTTTTTTTTAATGCACCAAAACAAAAAATCAAGCGAGGAAAACACAAAATAAATTTGATGGGGGCGTTTGTGAACACACAACAAAGGAATGAATAACATAATTCTGAGACAGTCCAGTTTCCTACATACATAGAGCATGTGTTTCCTTCATTGTAAGTTTTATAGAAGGCTTTTATTTTTTTTGCGGCACCAGACATGTTTGTTTTTGGGCTTTCAACATTTTGGGTTGCTGACCCCTGACCTAGTGAAACCCTGTCATTGCAGAAAACGGATTGGTACGACGAGACCACGGTAGAGCTGATGGCTCCCACTATGCTGCCTGAGCTGCACCTCCTCAAGCGGGTAAAAAAAAAAAAAAGATGGCTACGTCACCACTGGACTGATGTCGTTATAATTTAACATTGCGCCCTTATGTTCACTTGTGATCTCTTGGCAGGTTCGAGTAAAAGGTCCTCGTTATTGGGAGCTTTGTATTGACTTGATCAAAGAAGTTCAGCATCTCAAGTGAGGAAGATACTAAAAAGCTGCTTTCCCCAAAGGGCTCATTGACACTCTTTGTCTTGGTGGGCACAGTTTAAACAACGGTTTGTCTGTCTTGCCGTTCAGGTCTGTCCTCTTCAAGGACGGCGTGTTGTACGTGAAACTCCGAGCCGGACAGTTGCCCTACAAGGACGACCCCCAGGGTTGGAAAAGTCTGCTGGGCTCTGCCGTCAACCAGCGCAGCTCTGGAATCAGAGCCTTTAAGGTAATTTTGTCAGAGTATTGCAGAAAAAGAAACAATGTTTGGCCTAAGTTGAGAGCACAGGAAGAGTTACAAGCCCTGGAATTCATCAAAATGGCTGCCGTCGTTGCAATTTCAGGCATCAGTTCTTGAGACTTTTTCGTGACCGTTTCCTGTCAATTGGTCAAACTCGTGCTAGGGTAGAATTTTTTTTTTGAATTTTCTTGGGGCGGGGGGGATTGAGTGAGTTTTTGCGGCTGTGTTCAGATTCCCTCAAATACCGAGGTACACATTTGCTTTTATACAGTTAGCAAGCGGAATTTGATCACAATTTCATCCCTATGTCTGGAATTTAACTTAATCTATTCTCCAAAAAATCTTTTGACCCCACACAGCAAGTTTTAGCGCCAAATTTTCCTCCCCTATTTGAGCACATATGGAATTTGGGGCTGCGATGTTAACCCGTTGCACATTTGGCAGTAATTTAACCCTCTATGCTGCTCATTTGCATATACCTCACTTGCTCCCCCCCACCCCCCATTTTAGCTGTGTAAATGCAAATGGGATGAAATTTCCCAACAATGTGATTTTTTTTTTGTTAGTTTTTATAATATCCAACTTAACATCAAATTGTAATTTGGGCTCTTTTCAGGCCCACTAAAAAACATGTCAACTACATTTTTTTTTTTTTAATTCTCTGTTCTTTACCGGATGGGTTTCATCCTAGACTCCGAACTTGAAAATGTTAGTTCTACCAGATTACGTTATTTATCCATTTTTGGACATTCCAAATGTCACTAATTTCCCATCGTGTGTGCACGCAGCTCGAGGCCATCTCCACCTTCACCTCGGAGCCAACCCTGCTCTCCTTCGCAGAGTTCTTCTGCAAGGCGCCCGATGGAATGAAGCACGTGAGTCGATGCCGTTTCCCCCCTACCAGCAGGTGCAGGCAAGGTGTCTGGACCGGCCTCATCCTCATGGTGGTGCTAGACATAAACTGTGCTGATTTGTGCTCTTTGAGTTTCACTAGAACCTGTATGGCACCCCCGTGTGTGGAAACATTTTTTGAGAGTATAAATGATTCGACGTTGTGGTACTGGAAGGAACTCAGAGATGCCGTTTTTAAACCAGGTGGAGGGAAAATATTCTGACAAATTTCTTGATTGGAATGTTTTCTTCGACTTTTTATCGTATATCATGTATATTTGATACAATGAGCATTTCAATACGTTGGCGTCATAATTGACTTAATTCTTTAGAGATGACGCTGACCATCATGCAGCCGAAATGGTGTCGTTTTGTTTTCCAACAATGTTTGATTGAATCTTGCAAACACACCTGAGTTTGTTGAATCTTTACGCACGTCTGAATGTGGCGTGACTTGTATCCGCATCCGGATTGTGCAAATAGCCTTTTAATCAACATACCACGTCAAGATGCAATAATATATCACGAGGCCTTGGCTGTCCTTCATTTGTATGGGAATTATGCAGTAATTCCTCCGCGTCAATCAAGAATAAATAATGTACTAATTTCATACCGTTGTATGCTGCACTCGACCAATCAAGGCACTCATTGAGATACAGTCAAACCTCGGTTTTCGAACGTCTCGGTTCTCGGCCAATTCGGTTTTCGACCAAAAAGTTCGAGTTTTTTATGCCTCGGATGAGGAACAAATTTCGGTTCTCGAACAAACTGAGCGCACTTGAATGCACCATTTGACTCCTCTCGCCTTCCTTACACGAGGAAGTGACGCTTCCTCTGGTAGACGAGGAAGTGACGCTTCCCTGTGTTACTTTCCATTGTGAGCAGACGTGTTCAATAAACATTTTTATTTTAAAAAGAGCGTGGTTTCGGTTTTCGAACAATTCCGTTTTCGAACAGCCTTCTGGAACGGATTATGGACGAAACCCGAGGTTGTGAATAAGGACCGTGCCCAATTGCGAATTTCCTTGGAATAATTGACACTCCCCTAATAGCGATCATCGTTTGCCGTTAACATCTTACAGCTAGACACACACCCAATGGGACAGTTAAGTTACCTTCATAAACTGTGGGATATTTTCGCAGCCAAAGGAAACGGTGGCTCTGTTCTCGGCCATGTTGTACGAGTGTGTGGCGCAGGAATGTCCGGAGATGCTGCCCACGTACATCGCTATCCAGCAGGTAAGCGCATTGACGCGCACGGTGGTCCGACATTGCTCGCGGCAGGTCTCGAACGGGAGTCTCCTTCCTTTTAGGCGGTAGGCGCTCTTTGCCGTGGCGAGCTGCAGCACAGCTTCGCCCTGTGGCAGATGCGTCTGGTGGTGGAGCTTTGGGACAGCAGGTTGCTACGGCGTCCCGGCAACTGCCGCGACGCGCTGCTTTCCTCAGAGTTTTTACCGGTCATGAAGAACAAGGTGGATGTTGCGCTGGACAGCTGGCTCAAAGGTAAAAAAAAAAAAAAGCCTCCATTTTTTTTCTCACCAAAGTCAAATTTCCCCGTTTTAGGAAATAACCTCCCCCCACGTGGTTTTATAGGACAAGCAAATAACACTGACATTCCTCTGTCAAAACAAGTTTTGCTTTGATGTGCATTTTCTCTTCCAGACAACAGCTCAGCGTTGAAGTCTTACATTGGCAGCAAGGCTCTCGCCGATGGTACCCGGTCGCCCATGTTGGCCTGCTTTCTGGTTTACCGCTCTGTCCCCTGCCTCAGGAACAAACTCACGCAGCTTCAAGGTAGGCAATTGTTGAAGGATGCTATCGGTGTGCGGGTTTTCGTCAAGGATGACTCTGGGACTTTGTCATCTTGATTTGAAAAAGCTCTGTTGTAGACTTAGCTACCAGCATTTATCGGGATTCTCAACACCACACTGCTTCCGCACGTCACCTCGCAACGGAGGGTCGCCGTGCCACACACACACACCCACTCACCTTATGTGTGACCGCGATCTGATCAAAGCCACTCTTGCCATCTAGTGGTGATTTTTCATACTGCAATCATTCCAATAATTGGGGTTTTTGCAAACGTAGTTTCACGTTTTGGCATTGAATGAGTTCAATTGCATCCTTCCCCCCCCCCCCCCCCTCTAGCCTGCGCTTCACTCGGGCACTTGTTGTCCAGCAGCAGCCAGTTGGGAATCCCACTCCGAGACCTGCTCAGGCTCGCTCCGGTCCTGCTGAAGGCTGAAACGGGGCCATATATGCAACTTGGCTTCCCCTTGCTCGCACGCTGAACCTTGAGTTCACTCAAAGCCTTATACTCTGTTCCCTTCTGCATGTGAAATCTGATTGGGAATAAAGACTTTTGTAATATAATGTTTCTATGTAGGATTTTTTTTTTGTGTAAATTTGAAGGTCTTTGGCGAGGATAATAAAGAGCCTGCACGCAGTTTATTTTTATATTTGTTCCTGGTCCGGTTCACTGACTGCTCGGGGTGGGGGGGTGTAGTGTCTATTGTCAAAAAAAATCTGTGCTACTACAGTCAAACCTCGGTTTTCAAATGTCTCGGTTCTCGACCAATTCGGTTTTCGACCAAAAATTTCGATTTTTTTTATGCCTCGAATCACGAACAAATTTGGGTTCTCGAACAAACTGAGCGCACTTGAATGCACCATTTGACTCCTCTCGCCTTCCTTCCACGAGGAAGTGACGCTTCCTCATGTTGCTTTCCATTGTGAGCAGATGTGTTCAATAAACGTTTTTATTTTAAAAAGCGTGGTTTCGGTTATCGAACAATTTCGAATAGCCTTCTGGAACGGATTATGGACGAAAACCGAGGTTTGACTGCACACACTAAAAGGTTTTGGATTAAGGGTTTTCAGGTGAAATTTCACAATGAACCTAAACTACCTTTACAAGTGAGCTTAATTTGAACTCGAAACTTTGAATTGTCCAATTGAAATAACAAATTCACCCCAAAGACCTACATCCATAACTTTTTGGGAGCAGTGTATGTTTGTGTTCGGCTGCCATTGTGTCATGACAGTCATTCAAAACGCAGTCAGTAATTGAAAACAGGCGGCGGCTTTGTTCTGGGTGTCCACCACATCTCCCACCCCGAACCCACATGACAGAACTTGCAAAATTTGTGACTCACCCAAGTTTGACTTATTATGTGTCTGAAGTCAATAAATAAAAGGGAAGACTCCTCAAAATTCCTTTCATGGAATTCATGTGTTGAGCTGTGTGATGCTGCGTCAGTATTTGTAATTGTACACACTTGGAAAAACATTCATTTCTAACTCCTTCCAGGCTAAAGGCTCTTGCTCTTTAAATTCTTATTTGAATAAAAACATAGTTACAACAGCAAAACTCGTTATGTAAAGGCAGCAAATCGCTTAATGTTTTTGCGTATAAATCTAAGATATTATCATGTCTTATGAAAAGAGGATGCCAGATCTGTAATGACCTGAGGTTATGCAGCAAGAATCAAATCCCCACGAGGAAACTGTAAAAACAGTGCTGCATTGAATGCAGCAGTCAACAACATCAGTCGCTTAGATTTATTTCTCGGCATGCCGCTGTCTGTAATTTCACTTGGGAGGAGACTGTTGGCTGAAAGAACAATTACATGATGCTGATCAGATGCTAACGCTAACCTCTGCGTTCGACTAAATCGGGCTCCGCCTACCTTTTGGCTTTAACGGTGTTGTCACACCTGTCTTTCCGACATTGTCGGCTAATTTTGTCGGCAAATATTTGCATACCTCATTTAAATAGCCGCAAATTCTGTGCATTAGACGCTACCTGTTTGCTCCATTTTTACTGGTTTAGTACCACGCAAAAGCCGCTTGATCCTTGAGTGAATTTGGCCCTCAGTGGTCGATGTAATTTAGCCTCACTGTTACCTAACAAGTGGGGCGTAAGTGAAAAATGCCTCACTCAGACATATTTCCAAGATAACAAAAGATCTCAGCATTCCAGAGTCATTGCTATTCGTATCCATCACCATAAGTCACTTTTTCATATGAATGTTTGCAAAGTCTTTTTGTTTTAGGTTCTTTGTCTGGAGAGCAGAATCTTTTTCTCTTGAAAGTCCAACTTTTGGATGTTTCTTCTAAGGCGTGTACGTTGCATCAAACGCTTGCAAGTTGCGGAGAAGCAGCACCCGCGCTAACAATCGTTTACGATATCCAGTTTGCCAGCAGCTGTGTGAGCATCCATCCATCCATTTTCCGAACCGCTTGATCCTCACTAGGGTCGCGGGGGGTGCCGGAGCCTATCCCAGCTGTCTTCGGGCAGTAGGCGGGGGACACCCTGAATTGGTTGCCAGCCAATCGCAGGGCACACAGAGACGAACAACCATCCACGCTCACACTCACACCTAGGGACAATTTAGAGTGCCCAACGAGCCTGCCATGCATGTTTTTGGAATGTGGGAGGAAACCGGAGCACCCGGAGAAAACCCACGCAAGCCCGGGGAGAACATGCAAACTCCACACAGGGAGGCCGGAGCTGGGATCGAACCTGGTACCTCTGCACTGTGAAGCCGACGTGCTAACCACTGGACTACCGGGCCGCCCGCTGTGTGAGCATTCCTAAGCAAATGAGAAACATGCAAACAAACAAACCGCCCACGCCCTTTCCTCTCACGCGCTCTTTCAACTCCGTTCATGTAACTGCATTCCATCAATGCTCTCCGTCTGCCGTGTCTGACTGCGCCATCTCAGTAAAACGAGATAGCCAGACCTTCAACGGCCTGCTGCGCGTTCTTCTGGCTGATAGCGAGCGCGTCCTCTTTCCTGGAAGTCATTTTTAAACTTGTCTTTAAACGCTAACGCGTGTCCAAACTGTTGAGCGTCTTTCAGATGATCAAAGAAAACCAGGTTTTAAGCGTCTCCGCTTTTGATTCTTTGGAATCCTCCTCAAGACCAACACGTAAATTATAAATATCCGTACCGTCATTTCTGAGTGGTCATGCAATGACCACGAGACGGCATATTGTAACATCCTGTAGGTATCCCCACCCCGCCGCCACCCCCCCCAACATCCCTTTTCTATTTATCTACTGTATAACAGACAACAAACCCTTGCTAGTTTATGACATTTTCAAGCCTTGTGCTATCCATTTACGCGCTCCCAGTTTGCTACTTCCTTTTCAAAGTCATGATCACAGCCTTATCACGTGTGTTTTATTCTCTCGTGACTGTTAATGTGCTATAATGAATGACAGAGAACATAAAAATACACTATACATCATTTGCAGTACAGTAGCGCATATCAGCATGGTTGGCTAGAGTTTAGCTGCCAAGTACTTAAAAGCATACATAAGACTAAATAGGTGTGAACACGTGACTGGTTGTTTGTCTATATTTACCCTGGGATTGACTGGCGACCAGTGACCATAGTGAGGACAAGTCTATAAAACATATTACATGATAGTACATTGAGAGGGGGGGAAAAAAATGGGGCAAAGAAATGAACCCTGAGGAATGCCATCGGTTTGAGTCAAGCTGTTTTCAACAATGTGTTATTATAAATGTAACAATGTGTCCATTATCGTGGTCGTAAGAGGCAGCTTACATATTGGAAACAGCTTCGACAAACACAGTGTAAAGCCCCCCCCAAAAAATTGGGGGAAAATATAACTCACAAGTCAAAAACCACAAAAAAAATGATGAAACCGCTATCAGTTCTGCCTCGCTAGATTTCAGCACAGACAGCAAAAGAGTAATTATAATTTTTCAAAAAAGTCTAAAGTAATATAACAGTTGTATCAAAAGCTTTTTTCAAAACAAAAGCATACCTTTTTTTTTTTTTAACAGTTTCCTCTTTTAAGTCAAATGACTGCTTGCGCCACACGGTTGGCTCATTCTTCACATTCTTTCGTCATGTTGTCTGGATGTTTTAAAAGCAAAAGTGCTTGCGCAACCCAGAGCGATCCAACTGCATTTTTCTTTTCTGTTTTTTTTTTTTTTTTCATGAGCCGTGTTGTTCCTGGCAATGCAGCATTATTGGCCGAGAAGAAGTCATCAGGTTGGCCTTGCTTCGGAATGCTTGACCTTAAGCGAGGAACACAAACCAGGGGGTTGCCTCCGCCCTCTTCGGTAACAACCCATAATAGTCATTGTCAAAGTCATTGCAGTCGCTTTCTTTGTATAGACATGAAGATGAGCGCAGGACAGTCCTGTGTGTTGGGTTTGTTTCCATAATAAACTGCCGTGGGAGCGTCGCTGTACGCTTTTCTCACGTCTCGCCTACAGGAGTGTCACACGCTCACGTTCTGGTGCACCTGAATGAAAGATAAAACACCTTTGGTTGGTGTTTAATAATACCAGTGAAATTCACCACATTGGATGGATCTTCACAATAAAAGGATATCCGCATTCAAAATTGGGCCATGACAAAAATAATAGATTGTTTTTTGTTTTTTTTGCATTGACATTTTAAGCAATTGTTTTTTGTTTTTTTTTTCGTTTTTTTTATTTGCCAGAATTAAATTCAGATCATCCATTAATGGTCTAATTAAAAAAAAACATACAATAATGAAAAAATTAACATCATTTTTCCATTCGTTAATGCTGACAACAATAAAGATAGGAATTGCATAACATTGGACTGTTTTAGAATAGAGATGAAACCTGACAAAAATGGGCTGATTTATTTGTCGATTATTTGGGATGGGGTCTTTATGTCATTGTCTTATGTTATAAAGTCTTAATGCGTGGCAAAAAAAATTTTTGGCCGATTTTAAAAATACAGTCAAACCTCGGTTTTCGAACGTCTCTCTTCTCGACCAATTCGGTTTTTACCAAAAATTTCTATTTTTTTATGCCTCGGATGACGAACAAATTTCGGTTCTCGAACAAACCGAGCGCACTTGAATGCACCATTTAACTCCTCTCGCCTTCCTTACACGAAGAAGTGACGCTTCCTCGTGTTGCTTTCCATTGTGAGCAGACGTGTTCAATAAACATTTTTATTTTAAAAAGAGTGTGGTTTCGGTTTGCCAACAATTTCGGTTTTCGAACAGCCTTCTGGAACGGATTATGGACGAAAACCGAGGCTTGACTGTACCGGTACGAATAGTGTTTAAATAATCTTTGAAGCTATGTATGATGAGTGCCATTTAATTCTAGCATGCACAAAAAAACAACTAAAATGTAGGTAGTGATTCATTAAAAAATAAAAAAAAACTAACATTGTCCTTTATAAAAACACACAGTACCAACATAATTCAATAAAATGCAAATAAAATAAAACAATTTTTACACTTTTTTTTTTTTTTTTGCTTCAATTCAACGGACATGTTGTTGCTCCAGTTGTGTGTAACTTTGCCCGCCTGGGAGTCTCGAGTAAGTCGGTCGCTTAGATCTTAAGGCACCATTGTCATTTGGTTACTGTGAGCAAAATGTTTAGGGTATCCTCGGCAAAAAAAAGATTCCTTGGCTGACGCAAGTTCTTTTGTCCAAAATGACTGGGCAGAACCATCACTTCCCACACCTGAACATCTCCTCACAGCTGGCACATCCTGTCAACAATCCTAGGAATTTCCTAATTGCTCAAGGTTACCGTTAGTATAAGATGCAAATGCATCTGCCCACACACTCTGACCCTGAACACTTATCTCGGATTATGATAAACGGAGCAAGTCAACTGTATGAGAATTGAGTCTATGATGGATAAACGTGCTTCGCTTTCTGGAAAGCAATGCAGATTCACGCAGTTTTTTTTGTTGGGTTTTTTTTTCGAAACTTGGATGCATGCTGTGTATGTGAACTTGTATCTTTCGGTCTCCTGTGACATGTATGAAATAAAAAATACTCGAACTGAAACATGAGTCACGTGACATTACTGAGGTAATGTCCGAGCGGGATTTCAAAATCATCTATTTCCATGAGTTCAAAAGGTGAAAATGTCCGACCTACTAAAGATGACATCTATTCACCTCCTTTTAAAGTGCAATGCTGACCATAGATGCGGAATTTAAATTTAATCATTCCTCGCGATCGTTAAATTGTTAAATGGTCTGACAGATGACAGCGGCGTATAGGTGCATTGCATTGACGGCATTTCAAACTAAAATCGGTTCTAAACTTAAAAAAAAAAAAAAAAAGACTGCGTAATTCATCTCTTTCATGTGGGAGGATGTCATCACAACTGCACTTCCCTGCACGCTTCCCCTGCTCACCTTGCAGGAGGTCACCGCAGTGCATTTACTTCACTTCATAGTCTATTCTGAGAATTCTAACCAGGTAATTTTAAAATTCTGGTTTGAAATGGAGAAGCGTGACTCCGCTTTTGTAAAGAACTGGAAAGCAATGGTGCGCTTTTCGTCCTTTCTGGTACCGCTTCTTCTTTGACTTCCTCTGTGAAAAATGAAAATGAACCCCGTGCTGGGGCCTGTGAGTCGCAGCTACTTTTAATATTATCTGCATATCGAGAGGAAGCCAGATAAGCACACTTGCACATGCACACTCACTCCTCCATGCAAGTTTTACCCTGACTTAAAATCTCTTCTAATTTCTGCTTTTTACATGCATCTCACAATTGTAAGATTTTACAATTTATACTTCCATGCCTGACAAAAAAACAAAACAAAAAAACAAACAATAAAAACATACACAAGGGGGTACCTCAAGGTTTACAACTTTGCCCCTCTTTTTTTTTGTATACAAAGCGGTATTTTGGAGTGGCCTCACAGTGTATACACACACACACACACGTTTTGTTTTTTTTTTACGTTTCAAGAATAGTGAAAATTAGATAAAAGCCATTTAAGTCAAGTCACCTGGTTGCACAGTGTCCAATGAATGACATGTCTCCATTCATGGTGGGTGGAGGACCTTGTGGGCGTGTGATCAGAAGTTGATTCTGGCAGTCGGCGAATCCTTCAGCTGCCTCACTGTGAATGGCGCCTAGCTGAAGGACGTGGGGTGCAAGACTCTGTGCAGGCAGAAAAAAATGATCCAAAAGTGGTTTAGGCGTGGTTTATTTTGACGTACATTGCGGGGGGTTTTCAAAAAAATCCCTCAGTTCTAAAGTTGAAAGGAAGTGCGTGCATGAGGCGTTTAGAAAAGGAAGCAAAGTCAAGTTTAAGGGGCTACAACCTCTGCTGAAGTAGGGTAAGTTCACTTTTGAAATTAATTCAAAGGAAGTGAGTGTGTGCTTGAAGAAGGTGTGTATGTTTGTGTGAAACAGCACAGCGTTCCTTTTCCCTTGTTCTCCGTTCGAAACTTTCACATCAGCATTTCTACAATTTCCAATGAAACGCGAAGGCAGCACAGCTGATCTACTCCCCTCCATTCTCTGGCTGAGTGTGACGTCACTGCGTCTGCCGCGTGGAATCTTGTGACACTCCGGGAGGTTTTTTTAAATTATTTTTTTTTACAGTATTTACTTCTTACCACCCTCATATAAACGCCTAGTTGGAAGCTTTGGTGAATGGGCAACATACCGGATACGCGTAATTCAAGCAGAAGCGGCGTGTAAAATTTGAAAACGCTTCAAGACCAGGAAGTTACCGTTTGAGATATGCTGCGTTCAAGCGTTGGCGGAAAGTGAAAGAACCGGATTAAAAAATGTTAGTGCTAATTTGTTTAGCACTGTGCGAAGGTGCAGGGTTTGATTGCAGGCTCTGGCCTTCCTGTGTGGAATTCGGACGTTCTCATGTGCGATTTTCAGCTCGGATGGTTGTGCGTCAATGTGTGCCCTGGAATATAGTTAATAAAGTAACCAATTACTCGATGAGATAAATGAATGGGTATATTTTAAGTAACCTATTTTGCGGAGCAAAAATAAATAAAAAAATCATTGCAACATAATTCGCCCACTCTGGTCTATTTTTTTTCTGAGCACTTTTCCCCATGCACTTTTCGCCTATTGCACAGTCATGTTTTTAATATACAATTGTGTCGTCTTTATTTTGTACAGCTTTGGTGTTGCGTCCGACTGAATTGTTAGTACAACTTTCTTTTTCATTTTTCTAAAACTATGACCTTAAAGGACTTTTAAACAAATCAATATGTCTATTTAAAAGATGCTTTCAAGTGTTCTTTTTTTTTTTTTTTCTTTGCTTGGATGAACTTTATAATTTTTCCAACAAGGGGACAATGTGGCATTTGATAACCCCCGATCAAGATTCACTTCAAGGCCATCAGGGTGGTTTTACGTGTGTCAAAACACCAAAGGAATGCGATGATATCAGCCTCCCAAGGCCTAGCAGGAATTTTATCCACAAGTTAGATGAGCTTTGAAGCTTCCTGCCCTTCAGCAAAGCAGGATGTGTGTGATACTGTGACATGGATTGAAAAAAAAAAATGTCTTCCATTCTCTGACAACTTGAACAAACAATCTATGGAGCAGTGAATGTTGATTACAGACAAAGATCACATTCCAAAAACATTCATGTAAAGTTCATTGAATAATAAATTGTCCATCGGCGAATGTCAACGGTTGCTCCTTTCACAAGCACAAATGAATTCATGTTGAAGTCCCAGCCGACTGCATCGTGTGATGCAACCCAAACTAGCTAACCACCCCCTCTGCCCACAACATGTGAATAGTGGATGTAATTAAGCTCACAGTGACGAATATTTGATTCATTCATTATCTTCTTGATGTGACGTTCACATTTCCTACTGTTATGGAATGCATCATCCTCCAAAGGACTGCAAAAGGTGAGCAAGGTGGGGACTTTCAAAATGACACCACTCGTCAAGTGGCCTTTCCCTGTCCCACTTTGCTCCATTCATGTAGCTGAAACACACACTAACCGTGTGTGTGTGTGTGTCATAGATACGCGGACAATAACTGGGTGTGTTTGTATGTTCTATTTAGACAGGCTTTTTTTAAACACTATTGTTCTTTGACATCTTTGTGTGTGTGTGTGTGTGTGTGTGTGTGTGTGTGTGTGCGCGTGCATTCATGCGTGCATCATTGTGTGACAGCAGTTTCCTGGTTGTGTGATCTGGTGGGCTCAAACTTCCTCTTGATGTTGGCATGCTGCTGACTCTGAGGCGTATCGTATGTTCCTCTGCGTGTACCGAATAATTTTACCCTAGTCACTTGTCAGTCACGATTATTTCCCGGGTAACTGTCAGCTGTAGCTAGGCAGAATTTGAGGACGGGGAGAAAAGACATTTCAAAATATTCGACGTGATACTTTTAAAGTTCAATCAGTGATTTGGCTTCTTTCCCTTATGCTAGCATTAGCATGTAGCATTTAGCACCAATGGTAAATTTAGTTTTCTTTTAAAAAGCATTTTGCAGCAACAATGTTAGCCTTTACCTGTGGGTGGTTTCTGACTGTTAGCATTAGCGTGTGAGCTGACTCGTAAAACAACATTAAACAATAACAATACTGTATATTGAATCTACATCAGCATATTATCAACAATTTTAGCAAAAACATACCGACAGAGATTAATCATTTGTGGCTGTAAGAAATTTGACTTTTTAAGGCTGTACGATGGTTTGGGTTTGAACTGTTAGCATTAGCATGCATAATTTAGCACTGGCAATTTCCCTCACTCAAATGAATGGCAGCATGGCGATTTCAATACAGTACTGTACCTTTAAGTCATCTCATTGAGACATATTAGCATATACCAGCAGTTTTAACAACAACCCGCACACAAAAAACAGATGACTTTTAAACTCTGTCTCCTGGTTGAGTTCACATTGTTAATAATAACATTCAGCACTGACAATGCTAAGTTTGCTCATTCAAATGAAAAGGATGTTGACGTTTAAGCTAACGAAACGAGGCATCGCACCGTGTCGGATTTAAGCAAGAATTAGCATATACACATAGTTTCAAGAAAATCATAAACAAACAGTGAAAATAACAATCAGATATTTACTGGTTAACATCAAGCACTTTCTTGCAGTAACTTCCTAATTTTAAACATCTTGACTTTTACTGCATGGTGATGAGTCAATCGCATTTCACAATTTCAATGATACAATCTTATGGATGTGCAATTTTGACTCATGACATATCATTTGCGCTTTGAGGAACGTGTCAAACATATCGAGAGAGCTGCACTGGCAAGGACGTACTGTATTATGCTGAAGGCTATACATCAATATTTGCGTTTAGCACACGTGTATATCATGTTTCAAAGGTGGTTTGTTTGGTCTAACATTGAATATTTGCACGAACATATCCATAAAGGTTACGTCTCATAATTTTTCTCCCAGCAATGTTTTTTTTTTCCCACAGGCCACTTCATTAGACTCACTGGTATCCAAAACTCAGCCTTTACCGTGGTATTGATTCTCTATGTGAATGCATGTAAGGTTTGAAATTTGAATATTACAATCTAATTTCCTTATTCAAATCCATACAGCATTGAACCCATTCAAATCCAGTTTGTGGCAATCACATGCTGCATTAAAAGCTGTTCTGTATTGCCACCCAGCGGCAAATTAGGGAATTGACGTCCTTTCCCCTGGCTGACGTGGCTGTTTGCTCTGCTGCCATCTGTTGTACAAATGGAAAATTACATCTAAAAAATACATATCTTTCCATTGACGGTAATTGATAGTGAATTATAAATATACATTAAAACATTTGATGTGTAAATTAATTAAAGCAGCTCATTTTCTGCCCTCTTGTGTAGCTAAACCTCCCAACCAAAATCAAATAAACCCCTTTATGCATGACTAGTTGCACTTGTATGAGGAATACCTATCAATTGTTGTCTTCTTGCTGTTAACAAAACCTTTTTTCGAGTATTTATTCCTTGACTCCCGTTAGAGTTCTTTATTCCGTGCCAATCCCACCAAAACAAACAAAAAAAGTTTTATTTTTTTAATAAGGAAAATCACAGTCTATATTTTACTTTATAACAACATCCATCATAACAGGAGTATAAGGTAAAGAATCAAACAGTTTTTGCATCATGATTATTTCATTGTGGATCCCTCTTGTGTGCCTTCCTTGGCCACTTGGTGGCAGTATAGTACAGTCATGCAGACACAAACAAAGAAGAGGTTCAGGACTCCTGTCAGTGACTCAGTTAGCCACAGTAATATTCATGATTCATTGAAGAGCATAAAGAATATTTGCCTGTGAGTTCTTTTCACACCTTTTGAGGATCACGCTTGGTGGTCTGAATCAGAACACACACATGACTACTCTATTACACACAACCACACACTATCCCATTAGACCACACAAAGATATGACAAAGGTCAACACAGATGCTGGACACCAGTGCAAAGTGATATGTGTGTGGTCTAATTACAAACACAAAGGCCCTGTTCCCATGTAACCTGGAGACTAAAAGTGTTTAGACTGTGAAGGAGGTGAGTCAGATGCTTTTGAGCTTGACTCATGACGTTCGCACACTTCCAGACTGCACAGAAAATGTCAGGAAACAGACGGAGAGCATTCAGAAGATCCTACTAAAATACAGCGATGCCTTGAGTTACGAGTAACTCGACTTTCAAGATATGACCGTCATTTAGACAATGTAATTTTTTTTGCATTTGCTTGCAACCAAAAACTTGAGCGCAGTAGGATGGCAGTGAACCCACCCCGACTCGTTTCACAACAAGCGAAAAGGTCAGCGTTGCAAGTGTCCATCTGTTTTTAGTTGCTGTGAAAAAAAACAACAAAAGACAAAGAGAATTACTGAACACGTGTATATACAACCACATAACTGCGTTATAATCTGCTAATGCTAACATATAATGTGATACACCATGGACAGGCTAATGAAACTAGCATGGCAGTAAATGGTTTGAGCAATGAATATTTGGACACAAACGGTGGCGCAACACATGCAGACAGAAAAATTATCATCAAAATATTTGCAGGCATCAATTTTTCTATGATCCGCGAAGAATAACGAATATTACTGTGGCCAACTTAGGAGATTCGACTGATTCAATTTATTGCAAAAAATTTACAGCAAAAATGATCTACAGTAATTGCATTCAGTCATTCATTACAGTGTACAATATTGCAGAGTGCTATTTTTCTTCAGAAAAACCTAATTCCACTTTTTTTTTTTAATGGGGTCACAAAGTGGGAACGAATTGATGGCATTTCTATTCATTTCACTGGGAAAAGATTATTTGAGTGTTTTGAATGACTGGTGTGGTGAAGGACCAACTTAACCCTCATGCAGTATTTTTAAGCGGCTGCATGAAGGGTATTACGTCCCAAAAATGTCCCTCTTCCAATGTGCAACATCTTTTTTCACTTAATTTTTTTTCACTTTCAACCCCTCAAAATGTTCAGTGGGAATTGGCCAAGACGTAGATAAACATCCTATGCAAAATTTCAGCTTTGTGGAGTTATTTTTCACTGTTTAGTCTGTGGTGTCCATTTGTCCAACAGTCCAAAGTGTCCGAAATGTCCAATTTTGGGATAATTACTGCATGGGGGTTAAATTTGAATCTCAAGCCACTACCCTATGAGCTCTGTTACTGAAATACAGAGAACACTAGAAAATATTCTCGGTCCCTACGGAAAAAAAGTCGTCCACAACACTGTCCTAGCCACATGACTTTACTTGTGCAATGTAGCATCTTATGATTATGCGATGGCTCCTCTCATGGGATAATTGTGATAAGGGCCAACTCTCCCTAAAAGAATCCATTAATCCAATCAAAATAATACACGTTTCTAAGGTGTTAAGAAATGCAAAGAAGAGACTTCCCAGCATGCATCACGCTTCCACTGTATGGCATGTGAACCGAAAGCCTCATTTCATCCCCAGAGATAGACGGGAAAAAAAAAAGTCCCTGCCTCCTGGGATCCCTGGGAAAAAGGAAGCCGTTTGTTTCCTCTCTTGCGCGTAGCATCACACGCTCATCTTGTCTTCTTTTTTTCACATGACACATGTACACGCACACAACCTCAGATGTCATAAATCGAAAATAGAGGGGGGGGGGGAAGGGGTGGGGGCGCATCTGAGGAAGTTGGAGATGACTCAAATCAAACCGCTCTGTTTATTCGCGTCATTCTTTCCTCTTCCTCTCATCTTTTGGTTCCCTCCATTCTTGACATTCTCTCCTCTGTTTTAGCTGTGATCTCATCCCCCTTTTCTGCCCTCCAAAGCTCTGGGAGACTGTGTGTGTGTGTGTGTGTGTGTGTGTGTGTGTGTGTGTGTGTGTGTGTGTGTGTGTGTGTGTGAGAGAGAGAGAAATTTTGTTGATGCTGTGTGTGCGTGGGAAGATGACGAGCCTCCCTTGGACTGATTTAAAACATTCCTTTGCGCTTCTTTTTCTTTCCGACTCGCTCAGGCTTTAGTGAGGCACGTCCACGGAAGAAGAAGAAGAAGAAGACAAACAGAATGAAGAGGCGCAAATGGTAAGTGAAAATCATCCGGGAAAAAAATCCACTTTTGTCTGAACTTTGCTGTGGAATGACATAAGGAGGTGGTTAGGTGGTTCTGTCTCGACTCAATTTGGCAGGGTTGTTGCATTTTGGGGTGGGTAGCGTAATTCCGAAACTCAGAAAAAGTTGACGCTTTGTTTTTGGGATGAGGTCATGTGATTGACATCAAGTCCACTGGTTGATGCGCATTGACAGAGGGATGTTTCCTCTTTCTAGTTGCTGTGTACTTCCAAGTTGTTTGTTGATGCTTATTAGCTTCATGCTAACATATCATGTGAAACGCCATATATGGGCTAGTGGTTATTAGCATAGATGTTACATACTGGTAAATGATAAACGGGCTTTCATTTGTATCAGTAAATATAAACCTTTAATTAACTGCTACTTTGCAACACATACAAAGAGAGCATAGACAAAAAACACACCGTTTGTCTGCGTCACAATTTTTACCCTCTTAGTGACCATTTTACAAAGTCAACACCTATGAAGATTGGATTGCATTTTCACTCGTGGAAACGGCACTTCATGGCCAAGATGCCAAATTAGTGCGAAATGTAACTGATGTGGGGAAGGCAGTGAGCACATCGTCAGGGAGGGGGAAAGAGAGGGAGTGAGGGAGTTGTGGGTATGTGCTTCTTATCAGACCTTAGCGCTATTTGAAGGTACTACAGCTCAACTACAGGAAGGCTAGTGATGATTACCTTATTCATTTGGAGAATTACATTCATGGAGGGGAGAGACGGGGGAGAGAGAGAGAGAGTGGACGGAAGGCAGAGAGAGGAGGAGGAGGAGAGAGGAGAGAGGGAGAGAGGGGGAAGGGGAGAGAGTGAGGGAGGGAGGGGGGAACGGTGGAGACAGGAAGAAAGAGAGAGAGCGAGAGGAGAAGGAGGGGAGAGAGAGAGAGAGAGGGAGAAGAAAGGGAGAGGGAGAGAGGAGGAGGAGAGAGAGGAAAAGGTGAGAGAGGGAGGAAGAAGGGAAGAGGGGTGAGGAGGGAGAGAGGGAGAGGTGGAGACGAGAGAAAGAGAAAGAGGAGGGAGAGTAGGTGTGAGGGGAGGGGGAGGAGGAGAGGAGAGAGAGAGAGGGGGAAGAGGCGGAGAGGGGAGTAGAGAGTGGAGAGAGAGGAGGCGGGAGGAGGAGAGAGGAGAAGAGAGAGAGAGGGGAGAGAGAAGAGTGGGGGGATGAGGATGAGAGGAGAGGAGAGAGGGAGAGAGGGGGGGGATGGGGAGGGACACGAGTGGGAGGGGGTGGGGAGGAGAGAGAGGGGAGATGAGAGAGAGGAAGAGACAGGAGGACAGGCGAAAGTGAGCGAGGGAGAGGAGAGGAGGAGGGGGGAGGGGGAAGGGATAGTTGAGTGAGGGAGGGGGGAGAGAGAGAGAGAGGGAGAGGGGGGAGGGGGGGGGAGAGAGGGGGGAGGAGAGGGGGGAGGAGGGAGGGGCGGAGGGGAGGGGGAGGGGGGGAGGGGGGGGGGAGGGAGGGAGAGGAGGAGTGAGAGGGAGGGGAGGGGGGGAGAGGGAGTGGAGAGGGGGGAGAGAGGGAGGGAGGGGGAGGGGGAGAGAGTGGGGAGAGAGAGAGGAGAGAGAGAAGAGAAAAGGAGAGAGTGAGAGAGAGAGAGAGAGAAGAGCGAGGAGAGAGAGAGGGGGGGGGAGGGAGGGGAGAGAGGGGAGAGAGAGAGAGAGTGGGTGGAGGCGTGTGTGGGAGGGCCATGACACAGATGACTCAGCGGTCTGTGTTGCCGGGTCGTTTGAGCAGCCAACACACTGCCGCCCTCCCACTTGACAAAGTACTCCTGACTTCACATGAAAGCCTCTTCTTGCAGCGGAGGCGTCACCCCAATGTCAAGTTGACCTCTAATTACGACTACTGGATTAAAACGATCGACATAACTAATATTAGTCACAAAATGGAGTGTCGATGTATTTATGACTTCGTTTCCATTTGATTACAATGAAGTAACAATTATTTAAAATGTTTAAATATACCTGATTTATTTAAATGTACAGTATTTGTAATTATTTATCATTATAAAAATATTTTCTTGCATTATTTGATTTTTTTTTCCCCCTTACTTGCATTTAACCATTTTTGTTCAAAGTTATTTCATTATATTAATTGGCATTATTTTGATATGAACATTTTTAAACTATTTTAAATATTTATGTACTATATACATATTTGATCATTCAAAAATATATATTCATTGAAATATTTTTGCATTATTATTATTGTTATATTATTATTTTTGCATATGAAGTACTTATGTGCTCCTAAAACTTCAAAACTCCAAGAGTCCTAATTCAAAATTAAGAAATAGTCGAATAACGAATACCCTGAAGAGATAAAATGACTTGGATTAGAGGTTTGCGTGGGCATGGGCATTCTGTTGTACCTTCTCTTTTTACTCACACACACACACACACACACACACACACACACACACACACACACACACACACATTTATGACTGTGCTGTTGTCAAATGACTAAGACACTCACATTTTCACTCACATGCTCTTTTCGTTTGGCTTCTCCGCTTCCTGCATGCACTTGGCGCAGCAGCTCGAAAGGCATCAAGAAATAGGAAATCGTTATAAAAAGTTTAGTAAGCATCACGATGAAACGACAAGACAAAAGAAGCAAGCGGTATTACGAGAGATTTGAGAAGCAAAATTTATTATTATAAAAAAAAAAAAAAATACAGAAATACAAACAGAAGTCATAATGCCAGTTGGCGCACAGCGATAGTGCAGTGGTGCAGGGTTCAATTCCGGCTCCGACCTTCCTGTGTGGAGTTTGCATGTTCTCCCCCGTGCCTGCGTGGGTTTTCTCCGGGTACTCCGGTTTCCTCCCACATTCCAAAAAAAAAACCCATGCATGCCAAGTTAATGGAACACTCGAAATTGTGTGATTGTGAGTGTGAATGGTTGTTTGTCTATTGGTGCCCTATGATTGGCTGGCGACCAGTTCAGGGTGTACCTGTAATGTATTTTTGGCAGAGGAACGTCAGTGACGCCAGACATTCCACGTCAAGTTGATTCTGATTGAGATTGTGATTACTGTTGTGCTGATCCTGCCAACAGTCACCATCATCATCATAATAATAATAAAAATAATATGGACAACAATAATTGAGGGAAAGTCAGTCGAAGCTTGTTTATCCAGGTTGGGTGCAGCATCGTGTGTGTATGGAACAAACTCAAATCCACCGCAGAGGCTGCCAGTAATGTGACGTCATGATACTCGGCGCGTGTTGTTGTCGTAGTAGCAGTTCCACTATACTCCACGAGATGGCGACGCGTCCCCACATTTTCAACTTGGAAGGTCTGCCTGATTTTTTCGAGCCGTGTGGGTGTCCCCCGCCGACATATGCGTATTTTCTTGAAAATAACGTTTATTATTTATGCATCATTTATCATTTTCAACCGCCGTTTTAAATTAATCATTTTTGGTTTGTTTTGTGCAATTCACTTATGTGAATGATCACAAAAGTACCGCACAGGAATGAAATTATTTTTTTTGGAGGGGGGGGGGGAGACTTTTTTTTGAATTTATTCCAATTTATTTTAATTACAATTAGGTGTTTTTGTACGTAAATGTCAGATGAAGGCTTTATTACCCCCGCCCCCTTTTTAATTTTTACGCCTCTAATGAGCTTTATTCCTCGTGTTTTACAATAAGCTATTTATTTATCAATCAACGTGTTCGATCTGATTTCCCCTGTCAAGTGTAGATATCAACAGTCAACATTGTGTGTTTGTGTGTGTATGTTTTTTGTGTATAAATCACGACTTTTTTTTATGCATGCAAGTTTGTACGCATGTATTACATTGCAGGTTGTGAAAGCCTCGTCATATTCAATTTGTGAATATAATGTGAGCTTTCGAAGGGTGTGTTTTCATATCAACCCTTCGGTTTAAATCAGCATGATCATCATGGTCGGATTAGGATGACAATGTAACATCATCTTAAAAACGGTTGTTTTTCTCTCCTTTCCTTGGACGAGTCAAACGTGAAGTCGTTAAAAGACAACAACCCGGCTGTCATTTAAAGCAATGAAAGCATTACAATAATGAAGGATAAAGAAAGGAAAATCATATCGGATTTGTGATTCTTCTAGATGGCCGCTCGCAGCATAAAATTGAGACTGTTCGCCGTCGAACATCCGCGCGAGATTTACTCAGCACATTGGGTTTTAAATAGAATAACCCTAAATGTTTACAAGGGTTGAAATGCGCTTTTTTGTTCACAAACAGTTCTCAGTGCTTCAGTGGCGGATTTTAAATGCTCGATAATGCGCATTTGGGAATCTTTAAAGTCTTATTAGGCACACGTGCGTTGGATGCGCAAAGAACGCGCAACTGTCACTCGTTAAGGGGGAAAAAAGCGAAAACAAATCTTAATCTATGACAAAGATCGAGCGAAAAATGTTAATATAAATGTAATACACAACAAAATTATACGTTTTCACTTGTTTGATTCAAAGCGAGTCCCATATTTTGTGTTAGTTATTTGTCGCCCATAACCATTACTGTATACACAAGAAACGTTGTGGAATTACGGCCGAAATGTTTCATGGATTTAAAAGAGGAACGTAAAAATCTTGTTGTCGTTTTTTTACAATCAAAATAACTTCAAGGTCACATCCCCGCATGTTTTTTTTTATTCAAATAGCGAGACGTTCAACACTACAACGGTGAAGAAAATGTCAAATGCAGTCAACTTCCGGTGTGATTTTGTTTTTCCATCTTCCCACTCACAAACAAAACAAGGCGTGTTGTCATTAAAACATATTAAATGTGAGCGTTGTTGAAACTGATTTAGGGGTTAAAAAGTGCATTAACATGGACTTTGTACCCAAATATTCGACTCGTAAAAAACGTCTCTCTTTCTATTTGCATGCATGTGTGCATGCAATAAGACATCCGAGCTTGTGAAAGCCTCGTCATATCCAATTATGAATATTGAAAGCTTTTTGAAGTGTGTGTTTCAATATTCACCTTTCAGTTCAAGTCAGCATGCATATTCCCTTCTGTATACAGAAACTAACAGGATAAACTATTTATGTATTACAGTTTTCACTGTCTTATTCGGTTCAATGCGTATTTTCAGTTGCCGTGTGTCACATCACACATTTGGTAAGCTTTATTCTGACTCATATTCCACTCCATAGTTACAATTGAGACATTAGTGCCACAAAATGTGGTGTTGCAGAGGCCCAAAAATAGAGAAACGGGAAGGACGGACACCTGCCCTGAACAGAAAAAGGCCTCAAAGGAAGCAGTGTTGCCATATCTTAAACTGACAGGATTTTTTTTTTTCTACTCGGCCTTAAAACATTTGACATTTAGTTTTATTCCGTGTTAAAACAAATGCAGTGTAACTTTTGGGATTATGGTTTAGTTGAACATTTCGTGATGCAGGTAAACTGTTTGAAAAAAAAAAAAGTTGTGTGAACTCAAAAATTCAAGGCAACAAACTGTCTAAAAATTTGGGCAATTCAACCAAATATTTTTAGATTTGCAAATTTGAAAATTGGCTGTCACGCATTTTCAAAAAAGAAATAGAAGAGTTGACAGATTATATTCTCCCCCAATTAAAAAAAAATGCAGTAAGAAAAAACAACTCAGCAAATTGTTTTGGAGCAAGCAACTCGCTTGCTTTGTTGTGCATGCTAACTGAAATTGTTGCCAGAAATGTCAATAATTTATATTTTAAAGTTGGTCCAATAAACTCAAATGACCCTCCCCCAAATCAAACCAAAACAAAACGACAAGCAAAAAAAACAACAACAAAAACAAAACCCCACATGATGTTTTTGCAGTGAATAGCTTGGAGACATTAAACACGTCTAGCCAAATTTATTTATAACACTTAATCACAAATGAGTCTCAAAAGGCTTCAGTTGTTAAATATTAATGACATTTCTTGATCTTAATCCCACAGGAGAGCAAAAAAACCCCAACCCAATCATAAAAATTGGCATATTCAAACACAGTTTTAAATACATCCTAATAACTTTTCTTAATTTTTATTTGGTGACATCGTGTAGAAATATGCAAATATAACTGTGAGGTTACAGAGTTTTTTTTTTTCATCAAACAACTGGTATTATAAATCCATCCATAGATACTTTTATCATCATACATAAAAAAAAATAGAATAGGTATACAATAGGACTTAAAAAAATTCTTCCAAAAATAAATTTAAATATGGCATTTAAATATGGCATTATGTCATATTTTATTATTCTTTTACCGATGAAGAGCTCAGTAAGCATTTGCTTCAAAAAAAAAAAAAAAAAAAAGGTCCTGCACGGTTCAGGAAAGTCTAAAGAAATATCAAATTGGTATTAGAAATGCTGTCGGTGTATTTGCAAACTCGCTTGAAAGATGAATATATTTGATTTACATAAGTAAAGAAATGATTGAGACTGTCACTCCAGTGAAGAAATGAGGAGTATATGTTAATCTGTGAGGCCTTCCTAATGTTAAAAAGACAATTCCTTCCATAATGATTGGAATAACTGACAGCCTATTAGTAAATATAGATGTTCTGTATGAATTGCTGATATTACCTTTAGATAATTGCAACTTTGCTGCTCTCGAAACAAGGAGCTGAAGAGCAAAATCCCACAACACTTATTTGATCCATGACTGGACCAACATGGTTCCCTGGTTCAATTCGAATCGATATTTAAACAGCCCTTTTCGTCATGCTGTAAATATTTTCACGGTCCAAATCAACAGTACCTTCTTGTTTAGAGTCAACCATTGTCATCAGCAGGTCGCTCCGAAGACTGGCAGTTTCACTGAAGGACAAAGTGGACATCCTTGGAAATATTCATGTGCCACGTTTTGCAAATGTTGCGGTTCAGCTCCTTGCAAGAAAACAGGAAGTTGTGCCAAACGTGCTGAAACATTGAACAGATGCGTGGGATGTAAAAAAAAGATAACTTGTGAGAAACATCAGTTTAAAGTCATGGTAAATGTGGAGAACGGCGTGGGAGGTGGTGGGGGTTTACAAGCTAAATTGTCACATTGCAATTGTTTTCCACAAGAGGGCGCAATGTGGAGTACCGGTACTGTACTGTACAAGTTTTCTTCCTTTGGTCTCAGGGG
Source organism: Hippocampus abdominalis (assembly GCA_018466805.1). Taxonomy (NCBI): domain Eukaryota; kingdom Metazoa; phylum Chordata; class Actinopteri; order Syngnathiformes; family Syngnathidae; genus Hippocampus; species Hippocampus abdominalis. The sequence continues at coordinate 7,083,817 of CM031702.1, read as the reverse complement.
TCTTGGCTTATATTGGCCAACTAACCATTTTTTTGAACAACCTAAAGTAAAAAAAAAAAAAAAAAAGTCTTATCATATTTTAACACTAGCATCATCCAGATTAATTTTTCAAGTTCTGTGATGAACAATTTTTTTTGTGCCTGACTTCAAGAGAAATCATTTTTATGGTAGTTTTATGTGTTGCAAAATCTCGTGACATCTTCCCCATATTGTGTGGGGACAACTCACACGTTTACACTCACTCAACATATTTGAGTGCTTGTAACTCAGCCCTGAGAAAAAAAAATATGAAAATGACATGAATACCAAATATATACCTGAGACTCTGGTCTGTTACCTGGTACACATTTGATGGTACACTTATGATGTACAGATTCCAAAAAATATGTAAGAATGGAAAAAAGGGTGGCATCAAACTCCAGTTTTCCTTATTGAAGCAGTGATTTTATTTCATTAAAGTGATTAAAAGTAATAAATAGTAAATTTACAATACAAACATCCACCACTGAAACATTGTGTTGCCGGTCTGAAAAGGAATTGCAAGCATAAGCTATATCGAAAATACTGTACGTACTGTATTTTAGTGTGTCTGTACATGCATGTGCCTTTAAGAGGTGGGGCTTGGTGTGGGTGGTGGTGGTGGTGGGGGGGGGGCGTGCTAGGAGCATGTGTTTGTGGATGTGAGCTGTGGTCGACAGCAGCCCCATTGCGAGTGTGGCCATTGTGTGTGTGTTTTACAGTTATAAAATAATTCTTTTGGCAACTGTGGCTCTCCTTTCCAACATGTGAGGGCATCACAGTCAGTGTACACTCTAAAAAGAAGCAGTACAATGAACAAGCTCTGATTTGCGAGGCCATAGTAGAGCCCTGTGACAAACTCGCCCTGACCCAAAATGTTATGTCATTGCCTGTAGATGCCACAGGATGGCGCCAAAAATGAGCAGGAAATACTTTTTCATCAAATAACCAAGGAAAATGTGCAAATCGACAAATGCCTAATCGCATACACACGGGGTTCCTAAATATTTCCATATTGTTTTCCCAGACACTGCCGCTTACATTTTATCGCAAGACAAGCCCGCTGTCTGCGTCTACTCCGTAAAGAAATGAGGCAGGGATGCTGCCTCGCCGTCAGTCGGGGACACGATGCAAATGAACGATGACAATCGGCACCGAAAGTTTACCGACCGCAACTATCCCTGCGGGGACTATTTTCTCACACGTTATCAAACATCGCTTTAATGTATCACAGCTTGCTGCTGATGTTTGGCCACGCTCAGAGGCGGGAAGTACAAATACTTAGTTACTGTTCGAGTGTTCAATTGTCTGAGTACTGCTTAATTCTCCTCTCCACTTTTAAACACACACAGATATAAATATCAGTATACCTTATATGTGTGTGTGTGTATTGTGTATATATATATATATGCGTGTATATATGTGTATATATATGTATATACGTGTATATGTATATGTATGTGTATATATGTGGTATATGTATATATGTATGTATGTATATATATGTATATGTATATATATGTATATATATACGTATGTATATATATATATATATATATATGTATATATATGTGTGTGTATATATATATATATATTTGTATATATGTATATATATATATATATGTGTGGATATATATATATATATATGTATATATGTGTATATATATATATATATGTATATATGTGTATATATATATGTGTATATATATATATATATATATATATATATAATATGTATGTGTGTATATATGTATGTATATGTATATATATGTGTGTGTGCGTGTGTGTGCACAATTCACAGTAATGGTTCATTTTTAATTTGTATTTTTACACTCAAGTACGTTTCAGAGTCTGTCCTTTTATTTTCCATGATGACTTAATTTAATGAAGTGGATTAGAATTTGTTTTTGTCTCACAAGAGGCCAAATCTGCTGCAACGTCTGTTGGATAGCGGCATGTATTTTTAGCGCGGCTCTTGCAGATTAGCACACGTTGTCTTCTGATGACCTTTTGATTCGGGAGATAGCTGATTGCAGCAATGACAGTGAAGCCCGGTTGCCACGGCGATAGAGAATCGACTTCACTCACGTTGACCTGCATGTATGACACACACACACACACACACACACAGACAAATATTTGGCTCATTCGTCATCTTGTTTCTCTTTATCCTCAAAAGCAGTGCCTTTCTATGGCTTTTTTATTTTACTCGTTGAACTGTTTTGAAATTTGGCAGCCATAAAACACAACTTTCAATGTCATTCTCTCACTCGGAAATTTGGAAACTTTTTCCAAACGTGACCCAAAGTACACACGTATGAAAATAGTACGGTTTTTTTTTGCACTGAGTCTTTAAAATGGATTCCGTTCGAGCGAAATGGTAATCACGGTGGGAATCTTGAAACTGTGAAACACCATGACAACATTTGTGTAATTTTTTTATCTATTTATTTATTATTTTAATAGGATGGTGCTAACGGTGCACAAAGCGGAGCCTGAAGCTGTTTGTATGTGTGTGTTGGAGGGCATAATAGTTCCAAGTAAACCCACTTTTAGGAACAAATAATCATCTCCTCACTTTCAGCTGCTCCAAAAACCACAATAACGGCAAAGCATAAGTAGCCAGATAATGACTGTAAATACCGGTACCCAAATACTGAATCAGCTCATATTTTTCTCAAGCACACTAGGTTATGATAATGAAAATAATAACAACAATAATCATCATCATTATCATCATCATCATCCATTTTATGCGGTAATATATTTAAATATTTAAATATTTGATTAAAATTTGCTGCCGACCACTGTCATTTTCCATTTTTATTATCTGCTTCGTCCTTTACACTGATTTTCTTTTTCAATCCAATAATGTCAATGATTTCATTATGAAAATCCATTTAATAAAATAAAAAAAATCTACACATTTCCTGTTTAAATACATTGGCGAGGGGGAATTGAGGCGTTGCCTCCAGCGATTACACACACACAAACACACACATATACTGCAGACGCCGGCAGTTGGCGGAACCTGTCACGTTTGTTTGCCTATAAGTCGCCAATATGTGTTTTACCACACGTGTACTGTACATCAGTCAACAGTGTGTCTAATATATTTAATGAAGTAGTCAGTCGTGTCATGCTCGACGTTGTGCGTAGAACACTCTTTGAAAGCCACAGAACCTCTCTCAGTTTTGTTTCTCACAAGCTGTCACAATATAGCAGCACTTAGTCAAGGAGTGTTTCATACGTTGTCTTTCAGTTGTTGTTGTTCTTGTTTTCAAATGACAAAAAAAAGTGCTTCAACCTCACTATACTGGGTTAAAATATCACATATTTCCTTGTAGTTGCTATACTGTACATCTAAGCTAACAGTTTGAGGTTTGTTTGTTTGCTTTAGCAAGCTAACTAGCTACCTTGCTAAATTCAAACCAGCGCTATGTTATCGCTCTTTTAAAATGACTTCTACCTTTGTATTGAGAAAATGCTCCATCTAAACATGCTAACTCTGGCTAGCGTTAGCATTTAGCATCCAACACATCTCTGCGATGACCTATATTGATAATGAAGGCCCAAAACAAGCTATTAAGCATCGGTGAACTATGTGCGAATATGGACAAACGGAAATGTTAAATATTCTTTGAGAGAACCTTTTTTTTTTGTAAGAATTAAAAAGAAGAACTAATGTAGTAATTCCACATTTGTCGTGACCAACAATACATAACTGCGTTAACAAGATGAATCTACTATAGGCCTGCGCGTGGCTACTGTATATGTAAGAACACGTGGACGATTTATTGCACTTTAAGAAAGTATATAAGCGTCACTCATGCAATTTTTGTGGTTGTGTTTGCATACACTTATGAGTAATACACTCATGTTAGGAAATGTTGTGACACGTCATTCATGTCAGTATATTTTGCTTACGCTATTTGAGTAATGCCCCTTCTTAGTGTAAATGTGTGAATAATGTGAATTATATGCGTGTATAATGTTTGTGCATATGGTTTGCCTCTCCTAAGCACTTGTCATTTTTCTACGCTTTTCTTTGTTTTCTTTTTCCCTGCTACATAGACTGTAAATGGGAATTAGCGACAAAGCTATAATCTGGTGCATTTCGACATTTTATTTGCTGTACATAACCCCAAACAAAGAAATAAACTATATTTAATAAGCATTATTTGTTTTCCCTCTCAGGCTAGTGAGCAGAATTGTGCTGGTGTTCAAGTTACCTTCGACAAGGTTTTATGGCTTTGGTTTTAGGGACTGAAAAGGAGAAGTTCATTGAATTTGTGTGCAGATCCAGTTGATCTCCGAGACTCGCGTCACAAAAATATAATTTTAAGAGTAACCTGTCCTGTTGCTTTTAGTTTGACGTCGGGCGCACAACTGAAAGCCACTGCAAATGCGAGCAGCATGGCGTGACTCATCTTTATTTTTTTTTATATTACTTTCATGTGAGTCATTAATCAGTTGTAAAGAAAAAAAAAAGTTGCGTGCCCTGCAGGAGTTTACAGGAGATAGCCGAGACCATGCAGACAGGACATGAGGAAGCAATGATATGTGCATGATTTGTTGATGATTTAAAAACGACCAAAGTTGAGCTGTTTTGAATTTCCTGTGAATTTAGAGTTATTATGTGGTTAGATTATAATATCACCATTTGTTATATGGTCGATTTTTATTTTTTGTTTTTTTTTTGCAGTATACAGGCAACTCCATATATCAAATGATGTCTCCTGTGTAGCACCATATTGTGCCACGTGTTGGATAGCAGTAACTACAAAACAAGCAGTGAAAATAAGAGCAAGAATAGGCAGAGAAGGTCTCCAATAAACTGTGGTCATGGTAAAGACGATCCGGTTGAGACTAGATATGAAGTATCGTGTTGGCCCGAATATAAGACGGTGTTTTTTGCATTGAAATAACTGAAAAAGTGGGGGTCGTCTTATATTCGGGGTCTAGACGTTATGCCCATTCACGACGCTAGATGGCGCCAGATATCGTTGACGCGAATGCTGAACTTGACTCCCCAGGCCAAAGCGAACCCCGGTCACGAAGAATAAAAATAAACCAAAAATAGCGGTAGCATGAAGAAGAAAAATAAAAAATGGCGGTAAGAAAGAAAAGAGAAGAAAATAATAGAAGAGATAACCGAAAATGGAGAAACGCAGCGACAATCTGGAGAAAAGTGGGTCGAAGATCGGCCAGGTTAACCGGCAGCTGAGGAGAAGTTATGATGTAATTTACATTTCAAAAAACCAGAAGCCATTCATTTACGAACGCAATTGCACTTTAGTTTAGATATTTAAATGTTCAGATATTAAGATTTGAATGAGGCAAAATAACATGCTTTTTCTCTCAAATATATTGTTAGTATAATTTGTTTCAGATGTACTGTACTATAATTATTTTCTGTATAAAAGTTAATTTGGTGTTCAAAAAGTCTTTTTTCAAACTTGAGTCTTGAAAAAGAGGGGGTCGTCTTATAATCAGGGCCGTCTTATATTCAGGCCAATACAATAAAGTTGTATTCAATTCAATTCAATTCAATACGGTTATTACTTAGGATCACAGAGTGTCATGTCACATCACACTTGTCTCATTTACTTCAGTGATTGTGAAGAGAAGTTGTCTAAGACATCATGAAGTGATAAGGGATGGTCCGAATTAAAGTAGCCTGCTAGGATCCACAGTCGTACTTCCTGCACAAAAAAAATAAAGAAAGTGTTGGCAGGAAGAAGGTGCAGCTGCTCCCTTGGGCCGTCCCGCACGGCATCCACTGCATCATCACAGACGCCAAAACCAAAGTCATGAATCACAACTGAAAAAGAAATGGCGTGACCCCCGCCCCCACCACCTCAACATCCTCACTATTCCGTCGACATCTGGACTCTTCTACCCCCTCCAACCAAGCAGCCAGTTACTGGATATGATTAAGTTAATTCAATTGAAAACATGTTTAAAAAAAAAACCATGTATGAATACCGCTGCCCTAAGTGTAGTTGTCTATTAATTTGAAGTGTTTATACGCTCATTAACAATGTCAGATTTTAATACGCCGTTTATTTATTTGACCAAATTACAGCCAACAACGGCCCACGATTGTTTTACTCACTCTGCAGATGGACAGAGACGAATACAGTCAAACCTCGGTTTTCGTACATAATCCGTTCCAGAAGACTGTTCGAAAACCGAATTGTTCGAAAATCGAAACCATGTTTCCCATTGGAATCAATGTAAAAATCTTTAATCCGTTCCAATCAAGAAAACACTTTTTTAAACCACTTTTTTTTTTTTACAATTTCACACCATAAACTGTACACATGTAATATGTAAAATACTGTACAAACAAACTGTAATATGTTTTATTTTCATCAATTTTAACATTAACATAGTAACATAAAAATTGAAGGAACATCTCTCTCTCTCTCTCTCTCTCTCTCTGTCGTGGGGCGTGCGCCTATCCCAGCTGTCATCGGGCAGTAGGCGGGGCATTTCGGCATCCCGAACTCCTTAGCCAACACAGACACATGCACACCTGACTCATATTTTGCGATCAAAATCTTTCTTAAATTCTATAGTTTTGCGCACTATTTTCCTCTTTTCTTCACCAGGTTTACCACTTCCACTTGCTTTATTGAACAATACAAACTCGTCTGCTCACAATGGACGCTACAGAAGGAAGCGAACCCGAGAGGAGTGAAGTGACGCATTCAAGTACGCTCAGTTAGTTTGAGAACTGAAATTTGTTCGTCATCCGAGGCATAAAAAACTCAAAATTTTTGTTCGAAAACCGAATTGTACGAGAACCGAGACATTCGAAAACCGAGGTTTGACTGTATTTGGAATAATACTAAACATCCTTCCTGGTACAAAGTTGAATTTTCTTCTGGCAATAATCGAGCGTAGACCCAAAGCAAAGCTGTGCGTGTGTGTGTGTGTGTGTGTGTGTGTGTGTGTGTGTGTGTGTGTGTGTGTGTGTGTGTGTGAGAGAATGATCATTTTAGTAGTTTAGTAGTTGTACTTTAGTGTTCAATCCCGGCTCCGGTCTTCAATGTGTGGGGTTTACATGTTCTCCCCCTGTGTGGGTTTTCTCCGGGTACTCCGGTTTCCTCCCACATTCCAAAATCACGCATGGCAGGCTGATTAAACACTCAAAATTGTCAATAGGTGTGAATGGGAGCGCGGATAATAGTTCGTCTCTGTGTGCCCTGAGATTGGCCGGCAACCGGTTCAGGGTGTCCCCCCGCCTACTGCCCGAAGCTGGCTGGGGTAGGCTCCAGAACGCCCTGCGACCCTTGTAAGGATAAAGCGGATCAGAACATGGATGGATGGATGTACTCTCCGTTGTTAGTCCTCACCCTAGTTGGTTTCATAGGACTCAACTGTTGTAGCACATTTTTTGGGGGGTGAGCAAAGAGCTTTGAATTTAGATCCCCTGTTAGCATTTTGTGCTAGCCGCCGTCTGATGGATGCCGATTGTTATACAAGTGCATTGACATTCCTGATTGGTTTGATTTTGTACTAGTAATGGTGTTTTAGTGGCAGGTATGTGTGGTTTGTCTCTTTCGTGCCAGACTGTAGGAGGATTGTTGGAAAGCGACAACACTCCTACGCGCAAAGACGCACCCACACACGGTGAGAAGACAACAAAAGTGTGACTGGCGGTTGCTTCACCTCTCACACTGACTAGACATACTCACCCATGCATCGTCCGTGTCACATGACACTCACTTCCACCCAAATATCTCCATGCCCGCTTGTCCGTCCATCCAATTTTAACAACAAAAAAAAAAAAAAAACTCATTTAGTGACTTGCTGCTGAGTTTTCCTCTTCATTGTGAGCAAGATGTTAAAGCAGCGTGTCCACAACGAGATGCCGCGCCGTTCACTTTATCCAGTTGTTGATGGTGAAGCATTTCATAGATTTTTGGGGATTGTTGATGTAATGCGTCACAAATCTACCGATTCTGCAACCCTTCCACTTATTCACTGTATTTTTGTCCGGATGCCTCAATTCGTTAATAATACGTCATTTTATTGCAAAGGGTAAAGAATGTAAGCCTCCGAGAATTGTTATATTGTCTGTCTACACGGGTTGCTCCACCATCTGCGTTCAAGTCGCCATTGCGTCAAGGGAGTCCTATTCGCTTAGCCTGCCTATGGCATTTTGCATTGTTTGTTAGCATTAACATGATCCGACTCTATGAATGGCAAAGTTACGTGGTTTTAAATATACCAAAAAATAGTTTTTTGTTTAGTTTAGTTTAGTTTAGTGGCACTAATTGGCGTGAAACCTTTTTTTTTTCCCAAGAAGAATAATTCTACCTTCTCTGCCGAACTGCTGCTTGTTGTGAAGTTGAGCTGAGTTCACTGTCACCTTGCAGTGCGTGTGTATTAAAATTTTTACTTACGAGTCAAAGCAAAAATTCAGCCAAATGGCTTAGATCGTGAAAGGAAGTCGGGTCACTCGTTTGTCAAGGCGTCAATGTACTTGCATCCCAATTAAAAAATATTTCAAATAACTCAATTCATCGTTTTGATTGTGTGTCAATGAAATGCAGTCAAACAGTGATGGGACAATTGGATGGATGAGTAGCATCGTTAAGAAATGGAATTTTTGTCAGCTTCCCCCACAACAGCTTTTGTTGGGTTTTTAGGAGCGTCGCTGCGTTTGTGTGACTGCGACTTCTGGTTGCAAACATGACTTTGATGCCTAAATGGGCTGCAGAGACACAACTTGATGATCAATTTGTCCCACGTGGCGACGTTGACGCTGAGCCTCAGCGCAACCTTTCTGTTACTCGTAGTAGTCAAATTTCGTTGTCTCGCTGCAGTGGACCAAAAAAAAAAAGGCACTTTGTTTCGTATCTTCTCGCACCTGAAAGTAATGAAAGCTGTTGTCGGGTGACTCAAACCGTTCGCGCTGTTGGGCGAGACCACACACACTCACACACACACCTACACACACCCACACACACACTAGTCGGCGTGCGAGCGCGTTACAACACAAAGAGAAAAATGGCAAATATTGGACAGCAATTTAATTGTCTTTCTAGTCAGTTTATTTTTTTAATGAATATTTTTGAAGGTGATTTAGGACAGTGACCTAATTACTGATCTGTACAATTTTCAATTACATTTTCTTCCAATCGTTTTACACTTTAGAATTTCGCCCGTTTCCAGAATCGGATACACGGGCCTCTTCTGTTTTTTTTTTTTTTTTTTTTTTAATGTATTGTGTTGCTTTTTAGTCATTATTTCCTCTTCATCGCAGAGAAAGCGCAAAAGTCATTTTGAGCTGGTCTCGGCTTCGCTTCCTTCGACCTTTTTTTTGAATCACACACCCGGCATCCTTCCTCCAGGGTTGCCGTCTTTAAGTGGCCTCCACAAAGCACTTGTGTTCTTCCCACATCTTTCTTGTGAATTTCTCTGCAGTCTATTGTTGAATCATTCTTTGTTGCCTGTGTGACATTATGGGGTGGAAAAATGTTCCGGCTTCCTTGCGACGTGACTGATTTTTGTGGTGTGCAAATAGTCCCGTTGGCTGCTGTGTGTTGATTTTTTGTGGTGTTTTTTTTGTGTGTGTGTGTGTGTGTGTGTGTGTGTGTGCCGTCAGGCCACGAGCCGGCGTGAAACAAATAAACATTTAAACGCTTGGGGTTGTTTGTTGATTTGTGGAAACAAACACCAAAATAAAATAAAAAATACAATATCCTACTAATAGTGAAACTGTGATTCGGTGTGAGACAAGATCTTATTCTGAGATGACTGTGCGATGTTTTTTTTTTTTTTTTTAAAGCTGCGCATTTTTCCACAACTGTCACCCTTTGTCAAAACATGATCTATAATTTAAGACAATTGCAAATACCCCCAAAAATCCCACTTAAAAAAAAAAATCAGATGAATTAATAGTGGCAACCACATATTTAATTGCGTCACTTTCCAGTTTGCATCTCAATGAAGATTCAAATTCCATCAAATCCTGTAAAGGACGTTTTTAAATTGTAGTTTAAAATGATGGCAATATTTATCCAATGCAAATCACACACGGTATTTATATTGTATAAGAAAAAAAAATTATACAAACATAATACATAATAACATATCTAAAAATAATGTACAGTATTAAGAAATGTTGACATGCCCATTTCATGTTTAAATGTTGAGATCACAATTGATGATTAATATCCTTTTTTTTGGGGGGGGTGACAATTTTTGTCTATTTTTTAATTTGAGTTTAAATTCCTGCTCCAATTTAAGAAGAAGAAATTTGATTTTAAATTCCCTGATAGTGACAACACATCAGCCTCACATTGGTTCACAAATTTGGCCAGCCCAAAGTCCATTTCTAATCGTTTCAGACTTCCATTCTCATTTGAATTCATAAAATAAGACGTACGTAAATGTGGACAGAAAAATCATCTACTTAAATATTACTTTCCGATGACGATTTTGCCCAATCGTGCCAAATTGTGATCATCCCGCCACTTAAATGGATTGCGTCACGTGTCAACTATGCACGTGAACCACACCTGCCACTTGAAATCCTCCTCTCGCCCCAACGTTGCTCCGAATTGACAATTTAGCCCACAAAACGTCAATTTGTCATTTTCATCTCGCGTCTAGATTGCGTGTTAGCTGGCTTGATGTTGTTTTGCTGTTGTTTTGTTCCCCCCCCCCCCCACAAATAAATGCAAAAAGTCAAAGTGAAACCGCGTGCTGTTTACGCAGGAGCGATAATAAGAAGCAAAGAACATGAGGGGAAATTTCTTCTCTTCTCTGACAACCCACTCACTTTCGACTGGAACGAAAAAGAAGAGAGAGACACACACGCACACACACACAAAACACACCACACTTTAACCTTTTTAGCGACAACAAGCAAAAGGAGAAATTAACTGCGTGCGCGTGTGCGTGCCAGGCGGCGTGTTTCCTTACCGCTGCACATGCATCAATTTCAATATTGAGAAAAAGCTGCCGTGTGACTTTCAAAATGACACCTACGCGCAATATTGACAGTATTCCCATGCACGGCGAAGGTGAAACGTGATTATGTAAAAAAATCGTGAATTGCAAAAATCAAAGTGGGATTTTGTCCCGTCACCTTATACACGTGGTGACACATTCTGATGTTGCACATTATGTATGCTTTTAGGTTCTGATTGATCGCTCTACGCGTGTGCGTGTGCGAGCGGGTGTGCGTGTGGTTGACTTGTTGCGTATTTGGATTGACGCCGCCAGATTGATATATTGGCATAATTAATAATTGGGCTGTTGTTCCTGATTTGAGCATGTACTATTATATTTTATACACGTCAGTGCATACACGTGTAGTGCCAGTGGTTGTTTATTTCTGTCTGCGCTCTTTTGTGTGCGTGTGTGCGTACTTCTGTAATTTGTTGTGGCGGATATTTTTCCGTTCTGTTTTGCTATGTCCTTTTTTGGGGGTGCTTAAAAAAAAAAAACTAATGGCACAGTGTGTACGTATATCATATGGCGGTGCGTGACCGTACATATTTGTATATTGTATGTCATATTTTAGTTATGTCCTGTGGATGAAGTATTTTAGATGTAGCAACCGTGTGGTTAATATGATGACGTCATGGTAGCTTTTCGGTGTGGCAGTAGAGCTGAAACGTGCCCGGTGTTGAGAATTGCCTCACGTAGTTCAGAACCATTAATGAATGCCTTCTAATATGTTTGTTGTTTTTCCACCTGCTTTTATAGCCCCCCCCTAATCAACACGGACCACTTGCGTAACCACTGGAGTGCTTCGTGGTGACTTTGAAATGTATATCATCAAAAATGGTGTTTTGGAAGTCAATGTAGACTTATTTTTATAAACATAATAGTAACATACATTAAAAAACAACAACAACTATATTGTAGCATTGGTTGAAGATGCCGGTCATGTGTGCATTAAATGTAGCGGAAGCATACGGTCACTTTCATCTTATTGTGTACAGTAATCCCTCGTTTATCGCGGGGGTGACGTTCCAAAAAGAACCAGTGATAGGTGAAATCCGTGAAGTAGTGAGCTTTATTTTTTTACAGTTATTATGCAATACTGAACTATGTATACAATCAAACCAAAGACCAAAACCTGTTTTCAGGGCCAAGCATAAAAAAAAAACAAAAAAACTTGTTCAACAAATAACTATACAGTAATAGTTTTTGGAAATACTGTACTGTAAAATAATATTTTTAATAGTCAGTAGGAGTTTGGACTGTTGACGTCGGTCAGTGCCTCAGCCAATCAGGATGCAGAACGCGATTCACTGTTTAAAAGCATTAAAAAAAAAAACAGCACTAAAAAATCCGTGAAACAGCGAAGCCGCGTAAAGTGAACCGCGTTAGAGCGAGGGATCACTCACTGTACATTGCCTGATTGAGAAGGTTAACTATGGGCCATGAAAAAAAAAAAAAAAAAAGTAATCATTATCTTGACAGGTTGATGTGACAGTTGATAAAATTGTAATTTAGCACAATATGGAGCCAACTATGATACAGCATACTGCGTGTGTGTTGACAATTCTCACACACACACACACACATGCCTCAGTCTGTCTCAGTTTGATTTGCATGCGGGGGCCATGTGAACGCGACTGTCTGACATTTACACATTCAAATGAGGCCGTCGGAGACACGGGAAAAGATTAATTTGGCTGCCTGGTTGTTGATAATCTGTCCAGATGAGCGCCACCGCCAGCCGTTCCACCGGTCGCGTCAGCGTGGCGACGCCCGCCAGCTCAACAGGCGCCGTGGGAACTTTTTGCTTTGTTGTTTGGAAGCTCTTGCACAAACGTGCTCGTCGGTTTGAGCAGCTTTTGGTGGAAATACTGGATGAATATTAATAGCCAGTCATGCATTGAGATACGAGTGACCTGACATGCAATTTTTTTTTTTTTTGTGGGGGCTGCGATTTGCGAGAATTTTTTGGGGGAGAAACTGTACTGTATGGTGTCGGTGAACTTCTTGACTGAATTAACAGCGTGTTTGGAAGGTACTTAACCGTTCTTGCAAAAAGAGGCTTCAAGCGGTTTAATTACACTACCAGTTGAAATTTTCTGTGAAACAAAACGAATTACACTATGTGTATTTAAACAAGCACGTTGCCTAAAAGTCCTCTAGCATAATGCTAACACATAATGGGAAACACCATAAACTGGCTAACAGCGTTGGAACCCTTTTATATATTTAAACACAAATTGTGCAGCAACACCTGTAAACAGACATTGTAACAATATCTTTTTTTTAATCCTCTGCCAAAAAAACACGAATACTACTGCAGCTTACCGAGTCACTAAGAGTAGTTGTGGAGCTCTTCTTCGTTTGTCTTTACTTGAATGTAGTATACTGTCTTGATAAAACCTAGTTATAATCAGTTAATACATGATTTATATCTCTTCATAATACTTCTGATAAAAATGACAAAAAATCTTCAACTAAACAACAAAACTTTTGAACATGAGGTGTTGGATGTTTAAATTGCATTGTATAACTTACATCTTGACAAAGCCTTGATTTTTTTGTTCTTCACTATTTCAAACCAGTTAATGAACAGTTTATAAACCCTTTATTTACAGTTTGAAAATGGTAAATAGGTTTAAAGCAAAAAGTGGCTGCACTTTGCTTAAAAGGATGACTTGCGTCTTTACAAAGCATTAAAATGTGTGCAAAACAACCACGGATAACCATTAAATAAACCATTTATAAACTCCTCTTAAGCATGCCACAGAAACGGTTAATAAATTAATAAACATGTTATAAACGTGTTATAAAACATGTCATTAAACTACTCTGTGATGGTCAAGCAATAACACACAACCATTGAATAAACCTTCCATAAGTACATTCTTACACTAAACTGGTGCTTTTTTCAGTATCTATTTATAACTAATAGTGTGTGTGTGTGTGTGTGTGTGTGTGTGAGTCAAAGCAAGAGTTACCGAGTGTGGGTGGTATAATAAAACATTCTTATGAGTCAGGCATCGTGAATACATATTCCTGGCCTCCACATTGCTCACTGTATGAGTGCAATCTTTGGCTTCTCAACATCATTCGTTCCAGCAGACCGGACTCGCACAGGCCCCCGAGGTCTCACGTTTGAAAATTGTTGACATGATTGACTGTTTGCAGAATTGAGTAAATGAGCCCCTTAGTTAATTACCTCCAATTCATATTTTTTTGCCATCTCTGGTGAGCAGTTACTCAGGAGGGTGGGGTGTGAGGGGCAAGACAAAAAGAAACTTCATACACAGCTGCCTTTGTGCTATGATTTCATGTGCATTATCCTAAAAAAATAAAAACAAGAAAATGTGCCAGTGGGTACTAGTTAGCCCCAGGGACTAGCCATTCTAAGAAAAGCTCACATCAATGTATGTTTTTATGTTCAATAAACAAACAAACAATGTAAGAATGCTCTTAATTTCAGAAATATTTCCAAAAAGGTAATGTTAGAGTTGTAATTGACCGTGTACTTTTACACAATACGTACTGTGATACTGCGAAAATTTTGCTCCCGGTTATCATATTGTCTGAATCTTAACATATTTGGTCAAAAGACATTTCCATCCATCCATCCATTTTCCGAACCGCTTTATCCTCACTAGGGTCGCGGGGGGGTGCCGGAGCCTATCCCAGCTGTCTTCGGGCAGTAGGCGGGGGACACCCTGAATTGGTTGCCAGCCAATCGCAGGGCACACAGAGACGAACAACCATCCACGCTCACACTCCTACCTAGGGACAATTTAGAGTGCACAATCAGCCTGCCATGCATGTTTTTGGAACGTGGGAGGAAACCGGAGCACCCGGAAAAAACCCACGCAGGCCCGGGGAGAACATGCAAACTCCACACAGGGAGGCCGGAGCCGGATTTGAACCCGGTACCTCAGCACTGTGAAGCCAACGTGCTAACCACTGGACTACCGGGCCGCCCCAAAAGACATTTCATTACATGTTATTATTATAGGTCATGTTTCGGGCTTGGGGGGGGGAAAAAGTCGACCAGAAAAATTTACTCTTCACAAAAATATCTGCCTCGAAATAGGGTGGTGGAGTGTAATGGATGGACTTAATCGAAACGGTCATCAATTGTAAAACGCTTTGTTCGTGACCGTCCTTCATTTATCTGATCTTTCCCGCTGATTTTTCACAATGGAAATTTCGATAAACGATCTTCCATCGTTTACATTTCCAAATGATCACTCGCGACATTCCCAGAAAATCACAATGCCCGGCGCGCCTTTTGTTAAAGGGTGCGGGTGTACCTAATGTTTTGTCCGTTCCCTCATTTTTGTTGTTGTTGTTTTTTTTTTACTTTTTACTTGCTATGTTCCTGATGTATTGAGTAAATGGAGCTGCAAATGTGACTCTTTTTTTTTTTTTTTTTCCCCTTCCCACGCCAACGCAAACGATGTGGGGAAGTGCAGAGTTCGAAGCATTCTGTCTCTTCATTGCTTCTTCCTCTTTTCCTCTTTTCTGTAACAAGCTCCCCTCCTATCTCTCGGTCCCCCCCCCCCCCGAATCCCCGCTTTCGGGATGAATTAGCTAAAGTGGAGACAGTCCATCACACAGACAGGGTGAGACGGGGGAGGCCACGCCTCCATGACTCAAATCCGGTTGTATCCCGTCTGCAGAACAGACTAAAACGCTCGTTCTTTTATCCCGCCGATGTTGAATGACACCTGAACAAATGAAAATGGTAACTTCAGATGACTTCGGCCAACTCCTTTTGACACGGGCAACCACCACCCAGTCACTTTGCTTCATTATAATGAAGCTTTTTTTTTTTTCTTTCATTTTCTATTTCCTTGAAGACCCATTTGAATCTTTGGCTGTTAGAATCTCCATCTGCAGCTGCCCTTGGACGTCGACCTCTTGTGCCTCTTGAGCAAGAGCAAATAAACTTTCATATCTCACTCACTTACCCCCCCCCCCCCCCCCGGTCCGCCTTCCCATCTTTGTGTTTGATTGTTCACTTTTGTAATGACTAATGGATCACGGGCTCATCTTTCGTATGATTCTAGAACTTGGAGGAGTGAAGGCGTGTCTGCCGGTGATGTCGCCACGGGACAAAAAACAGGCCTCGGGGGGGGGAGATAGGGTGCGATGCGTAACAACTGTGTTCCCTCAGATTATAAATTCTCTCGTTAGAATAGTTTGGATGTATTTTATGCACAAAAGTGGACCGTGAGGATTTATTTCCCTGCAGAGATTAAAAATGTCAACCGGTTCAAGTGACCTCTGGCCTTTTGTACCTTCAAAAATTATTTTCAATTCATTTAACACTGAAGAGGTTTTTTTTGTAACTAAAGAATACGACTTCTTTTTGATGATTGATTTGATTATTGTGAAATTGCGGCACTTTACTAACAATGCGAAAGGGATCCGTGTTGGGGTTTTATGATGCTTTAAGATTTTTCTTTGAACACAAATGGTGGAGAAATGCATGTAGACAGACAACTTGGCAATGCTCACAGCACGTCTTCTTAATCCTTTGCAAAAACGATTACTGCAGCTGACTGTTTCAGAAGGGAAACTCTTCTTTGTGTGTGTGTGTGTGTGTGTCTCTCGTCTGTATTAGACTGCCCCCGGGTGGCCAGACGGAGCAGCGCAATGTCCTTTGCATTGAAGCATAAAATTGGTCAAAAACTCTTCTTTAAATGTTTATACCATCATGGCATTGTTGTGTATTTGAATAGAAGTACAGTCAAACCTCGGTTTTCGTCCATAATCCGTTCCAGAAGGCTGTTCGAAAACCGAAATTGTTCGAAAACCGAAACCACGCTCTTTTTAAAATAAAAAAGTTTACTAAACACGTCTGCTCACAATGGAAAGCAACACGAGGAAGCGTCACTTCCTCGTCTGCCCGAGGAAGCGTCACTTCCTCGTGTAAGGAAGGCGAGAGGAGTCAAATGGTGCATTCAAGTGCGCTCAGTTTGTTCGAGAACCGAAATTTGTTCGTCATCCGAGGCATAAAAAACTCAAAATTTTTGGTCGAAAACCGAATTGATCGAGAACCAAGACGTTTGAAAACAGAGGTTTGACTGTACTGTATTAGTAGGGCTGCGACTAACAATTATTTGAATGCTTAAATAATCCGTGGATTGGTTTGTCGAGGAATCAATAACTTTAGATAACAAAAACACTTTTAATTTCAATGGCTAGATTAAAAAAAAAAAAAAAAAAAGGATTTTCTTTGACATTGACAGTGCAGAAAATACACAGAAAAAAAAAAAAATCAGTTAGAGGTTTCGTTCGTGACAGGTCAGAAAATCTCGTCTTCCAAAATAAAAGCACTTTGTTTGTAAATGTCAGATTTTAATTTAACACAAAGATAATCGATTTGCTTTCACTGAGGACTCCAAAATTCAGAGAATATGTTCTGTGGAGCGACTGAAATTCTGAGGATTCTTGACAATTGTCAATTGAACGTCTTCAAAATAATTAGCGATGAATTTGATCATTAATTATTATCGATTAATCACCTCTAAATGTTATACAACACAATATTATCAAACAGTTGGTGTTTTTGTGGCGGAGGCTGGAACGCATTCTGTGTATGTTCAAATCTATTTATAATGTGTTTTAGTGAGTTGAAATGGGTTCAATGTATGCGGGAGGGGTTGAAAAATTCCATTTTGCTCCACCTCTCTTTCTGCTTTCATTTTATCCGCACGTCCATCTGATGAGTCAGCACTTACTTCTCTTGTGTAACCAAACCCCCCTTTTTTTTTTTCTTGCCGACAAAAGAAAAAAAAAAAAACAGGACGGCAGCTAACGCGTCCAGTGAGTTCACACGTCACTCATTTTTATTTGTTTCACGCCGCGCCGCTTTGGTGTCCTCGCTTGACCCCGAATGACGATGGCACGCAGGTAATGAAAGCCACATGGCTAACCCGAGCGGGACCCTTCACTTTGATGATGTAAATCTACGTCTGGCTTGAGCGCGTTAACAGGATGTCATCAGTCTAATGTGAAATTTCACATAAGCACTCATATACAAGCGAGACTCCGTTCCCGCCATATACCAAATGTAAAAAAAAAAAAAAAAGGATTCTGAATGTACTGAAGTAAACTTGAATTATTCTTTTACACCTGAAAGAGAATATTATTTGAACTGACCAGATTAGGATTTTTTTCTCAGGGTCCTTATAATCTATTTTATGCAAGTGCGGTACATTGCCCTGTTTGAGAATTTATGCTACCCAAATGTTTGGAATAAATAGGTCATATTTTCTCATACTTGACACTTGCTAACTATAATGTTTCATATCAATATTTGTTTTTGGAAAAAAATGCAAATGAATAATCGATAACTGTGACTCTAACCAATGTATCATTCATATCAATATTTAAAAAAAATAAATGGCGGCCCGGTGGTTCAGTGGTTAGTGCGTCGACCTCACGGTGCAGAGGTCGTGGATTCGATCCCGGCTCCGGCATCCCTGCATGTTCTCCCCCTGCGTGGGTTTTCTCCGGGTACTCCGGTTTCCTCCCACATTCCAAAAACATGCATGGACGGCTGATTCAACACTCTAAATTCTCCCTAAGTGTGAGTGTGAGCGCGCATGGTTGTTCGTCTCTGTGTGCCCTGCGATTGGCTGGCGATCGGTTCAGGGTGTCCCCCGCCTACTGCTTGATGACGGCTGGGATAGGCTCCAGCACCCCCTGCGACACTTGTAAAGATGAAGCGGCTCAGAAAATGGATGGATGGATGAATGTATCATTCCTGCTGATATCGGACGATATCGGTTTTGGACAGTAGTATAGGGCTCAGTATCGTATCGTATGTGGAAAAAGTTGGATCATGATACCCCTTCTTGAAAGTGTGCCAAAAATCGGAATTATTTTCACCGTTTTAGTAACCTTCACGATTTCTGACCTCAGAAATGAGTGGAACAGAGGTACCGTATTTCCTCAAATAGTGACCCCTATTCTAAATGTATAGTATTCTATTTAAATAATAAAAAAAGAAGAAAAAAAACAACAGGGAGTGGATGCACCCTCTGGACAGAAAATGCAGCCAACATTTTTCAATATTGTCTTACAATCAAACTCGACGCTTACTCACACAAACACTCATGTAAGCAAAGCCGTGATTGGGGTCTTGGCATTGTTCCCGTCAGGTGAGCGTGATACACATCTCGGGTACGAAGGTTCGAAAAAGTGTGTAAAGCACACGGGGAAGGGAGACTTGTCCTTCACACCATTCACTGGCGTTCACCCTTCGACCTGCCGCTGTTTAACTAAGTAGTCTAAAAACATCGTCTCATCTATCAAACTGGGCCCCAAACTCATTTGACCGAGTCATTTATCAACTCAATGACGCACTTGCTCACGTGTCATTTGTCTTCATGGCTAATGTGATGAGTGGCTGGTTACGCGCAAATGCTATTTAGCCGAAACACAATAGAGCCTTGAAGTCAGCGCTGCTGGGTAGGAATAGATTTCAAAATTTTTAATGTAAGAAATAAGATATATATTCAACATGTGCTGCTTCACCATTTTTGTAATATCCATATATATATATATGTGTAGATATAAATATATATATGTAGATATAAATATATATATGTAGATATATATAGACATATAGATAGATAGATATTACAAAAAATGGTGAAGCAGCACATGTTGAAAACAGTTTGACTTCTGGAACCGTCTGAGAAATGTCAAAAAACTCCACCTTTTCATCAGTCTGCAGGAATCTTGAAGCATTAGACCGCCTCAAGATAGAACGTCGGGATGTTTTTTTTTTTTAGACAATGAGTGGAAATCGATTAAAGGATTCCGCTGAGTCGTTGTATGCTTGTGATCATGAGACAACTTGACGTTTAGTATGCGACGGGCTCCCAATATTACACCTTATACAATGCACTCTTTAGCTCCTCAATGCAAGTTCTCTTCTAAAAAAAAAAAAAAAAGTGTTTGATGCAACAAAATAATTGTTTACTCAAATGTATGTTAGTATCTTCCGGGTCTTAGGCACGTGCTTGACTTTTTTATTTATTTATTTATTTATTTATTAACACAGTTGTTTGTCCCGTCTGAATCCATAATTACAACTGAGGTCAAATTATTTTGAGGCATTCCTCTTTGCCTGCAGTGTTGATCAGGCCCTGGAAGAAAAAAAAAAAAAGATGTGACAAGAAGCTGCTTTGTTTGGGATTCCTCAGAAGTCTTTTGGTGTCAAAACAGCTCAAGTTAGATGACACGAGTTTTTTTTTTGCCAACCTCAATAGACTTTTTGCTGTGTCATCATGTAACCTAAACAATCAACAAAAATGCCAGACAGAATGAGTCAATAACTACATAGCATCTTTTTTTATTTAAAAATTTAATTTATTAAGCAATGGAATCAAATAATACATTTAATATTGTTTTACAGTGGACCATTAAACTCATTTGGACAATGAATTGGTTTAACAAACTCACAATACGCAGTACTCCAAGAATTTCATTGTACTGTACAAAGAAGTTACTGTAGCTTCAACGACAACTCGGAATTGTCAATAGGTGTGAATGATTGTTTGTCGATATGCGTCCTGCGATTGGCTGGCAACCAGTTCAGGGTCTACTCACGATCTCTCGCCCCAAATCATCCAGAATAGTCTCCTAGTTGGCACTCCATTGTTCATTTCCAAAAAAGAAGACAAAAGAGAATGAAAGCTAATGTTTAGTTGAGAATGTTTCTTTCATTGGCCAATTCACAATTTTTTTCCATGTTTCATTTTCACCCATCCATTTTCCAAACCGCTTATTTTAAAACATAATCCTGTTTACCGTATTTTCCGCACTAGGCCCTTCGAAGTAGAGTCAAACTTCGGTTTTCGTCCATAATCCGTTCCAGAAGGCTGTTCGAAAACTGAAATTGTTGGAAAACCGAAACCACGCTCTTTTTCAAATAAAAATGTTTACTTGAACACATCTGCTCACAATGGAAAGCAACACAAGGAAGCGTCACTTCCTCGTCTACCCGAGGAAGCGTCACTTCCTCGTGTAAGGAAGGCGAGAGGAGTCAAATGGTGCATTCAAGTGCGCTCAGTTTATTCGAGAACCGAAATTTGTTCGTCATCCGAGGCATAAAAAACTCAAAATTTTTGGTCAAAAACCGAATTGATCGAGAACCGAGACGTTCGAAAACCGAGGTTTGACTGTATAAGGCGCACATTCAATGAACGGCCTATTTTAAAACTGTTTTCGTATATAGGGCGCACATAAGGCGCATAGAATAGAAGCTACAATAGTGGCTGCGGTTGCCTTATGCATCCACTAGATGGAGCTACGCTAAAGGGAATATAATACAATGCAATACAGCTTTATTTATATCGAGCTTTCACAACCGCTGCATCCGTAACAAAGCGCTTTACAGAACTTTAAAATACTACGTCCAATAAATCAGAATATTAATCCATATATAAGGCACATCGGATTATAAGGCACACCGTCGGTTTTTGAGAAAATGGAATGTTTTTAGGTGGGCCTTATAGTGCGGAAAATACGGTACTCAAAAGAAAAGTGCTTTTTTGTTTTGAAATTTGTTGCCCCTACCGTACTCAAACTGAACTGAACCATTGCCTTAAAAACAAAATACGTTATGTATCGAACCGTAGTTTTAGTTACACTCTGAATAAACGCGCGTATAAAAAAAATAAAAGCGTCATTCCTCTTCCCTCAAGATCGCAGACAACATACGATCGTGTCCAAGACACTTTGATTAGAGACCCCATTAAGGAGTGTCGAGACAAATTACAGTCGTCCATTTATAATCTGGAATCCGTCAATTTTGGGCGAGGTGCCATTCGTCTCAAGGCTCTTTAAGAAGTCGAGCAAGTGCAGTTGTCGGTCTTGCTTTTCTCTTGTGGCTTTCTCTACTCCATGTGTCGTACGCAAACCGTTGATATTGAGTCAAATTTACAACACTCAAGAAAAAGGGGCTTTTATGCTCAGTCTCGGGGGGGGGGCACTTGACTTGATCAATTGCCTGGACGGATAAATCACATCGGTGGGGACACGAACGTGTGATGGATGACTCGGCACTTTGTCTTTGTTGCAAGATGGAGAGCGCGTACGCCTCCAACACATTTGTCTAAATAAGCGTGATGGGTGTTAAAAGCTTGTCCGCGACGACGTCCCACCTCCCTCTTGGCTTCCGTGCGGCAGACAGAGTCGACACTTTCAACAAGAAGGGGCAGTTTCACGAGTACTCTCTCGGGATTTGTACAGTGATACAATGCTCGCGTGTTGCATTTTAGTTCCTGTCCTTAAATTGGACAGGGATTTTTTTAACTAGTTCGACAATTTTTATTTATTTATTTATTTACACAACCGCACTATGAAAAGTGATCATATCTAGGCTGGATTACCCTCATGCACTTTACTTTGGAGTCAGCCAGCACAGTAGAAAAACTCATTTTTACTCTTTGGCATTCAAAATATCACATGAGACGCGAGGCCTAATTTTAGCGCCTGATTTGTAGTTTTCAACGTCGTTACGTTTTTAACTGTATGTTTAATAAGCATATGTTTTATTCGGATTTTTTTTTTTAAAAATTGCCTCAGTTGAGGTTGTTTTATAAATTGTCTACAAATAAAACTTTTTCACGTCATCAACTTGCTCCCAAATGATGTTGCCTAGCAGCCACCTGTTTGAAATGAAACTGTTTCCTCACATTTATTCAGTCAGACAAAAAAAATGCATGCAACACTTTGTTTTTTTCCTTCTACCCCCCCAATGTTGCTGCTGTAGACTGCACATTTCCCCAATGTGGGACAAATAAAGGTTATCTTATCTTATCTTAAATATCACCAAACCAATCAACAAACAAAAAAAATCACCAAAAAGTGAATGCACAGGTTTAGTATGTGCCTTCTGTCATCAAGTGGAAGCATATCCAATTGTTTTGACTGTGCCTATATGTCGCTGGTCATAGACAAACACATGAACCCTTTCGGGGACAGCGGTGACGACAGTGGACAGCTTATCACGTTTTCAGGTTACAGGGTGCATGAAAGGGTGACTTGTGGTGAATAGAATTTTCAGACGAATTTTTGAAATCGGACGTTTGAGACTTGATGATACCTTTTGAGGGCAAGTTGGTTACATTTCACAAGCAGGAGTTGGTCAGAGTACACTTTGCTCCAAATGCTTTGTTCTTTAGGTTGTTTTTGCTGTGCCTGTGTTAGATGCACCACCAAATTTCGTCTTACCTCCAGACCCCCCCCCCCCCAATCGCCTTCACACACACACACACACACACACGTCTTTGCACACCACTGATTTGACTTTTTTCTGCTTTTTTTTGGGGGGGGGGGGCTTTTTTTTTCCCCTAGAGGGCGTTTTTTCAGACAATGCAACAACAATTATCTATTCAATAGATGATTGTGGTGTCAAACATACGGCTAGTGGGCCGGAATCGGCCCGCAAGGAGGTTCAATCAGGCCCGTGGGATAATTTAAAAATGAATGCATAAAAGACATGGAAAGAATATTTTTAATAAGGTGCAATTCATGGAGTATCCGCTAGATCTGTTTATTAAATTTCAACATTTTCCTAATGTTCTTGTGCTTCTTTAGACCAAAACAAAGGACATACATTATTTTGGTTATTTATAGCAGAGTATGGTATAATTTTAATCGTCCGGCCCACTTTACATCTACCGTGGCCCACAATGTGAAATGAGTTTGACACCCCTGATCTATTGTCTTCATAAAAAGACACCAAATGACATGTTGACCCACCATTCTTGCTGCGACACTGATTGACATCTTTATCAACACAGACTATGCCAGAAATCAAAATGCGATGAGTAATGCATCGAGAAGGAAACGTATGACACTCAAACTGTGATCGGAATATGAGTCACGGAATTCAGCTTTGACGGATGAAGTGATTGGACAGTGTGATTTTTTTTGTAATGGGGTGAATTTGGTGTCGACGCGTGACTGAAAGAGTTGGAGATGAATTGGGAATGCGA
Organism: Hippocampus abdominalis; assembly: GCA_018466805.1. Taxonomy (NCBI): domain Eukaryota; kingdom Metazoa; phylum Chordata; class Actinopteri; order Syngnathiformes; family Syngnathidae; genus Hippocampus; species Hippocampus abdominalis. Next base: position 7,059,812 of record CM031702.1, on the reverse strand, counting down.
CGTGTTGGAACAGGACAATCAATTTAATCACTTTCAATCCTTGGCAGCGTGGTTTTCGCCACAAACGCCACCCGCACGCTCTCACTGTCGGCCAAAAGCCGATAAATGTCAGAAATAAACACCTCCCTAAAATAGACGTCTTCCTTTTCCCCCCATCCAAAAACTGTAATTACCATCGTTCATTTGTTCAAATCCGGAACAGGAAAAGAGTGAACTGCGGAGAGTCTTTGAACTCTACTTGCTAATCCAATTAGCAGCTCCTACCGAGGCATGTAAGCAGTCTCTCAGACGAATTCCAAGTTTGGAGACTTTCCACATGTTGTAATGTGCAATTAGCGTTAAAATAGACCCACTTTATGGTGCTCCGTGTCGTATAAACTGATTGCAACTTGGGGAAAAAAAAAAAGCTCCAGATATGAGGTGAAATTTCAAGATGCCTTTGTGTGCGACCTTAATTTGACCCTGAACCGTTTGGAATCACGCATGTCCAGCTGTTCAATGTTTCAGGACTTGGAAAGGCAACAGCTGTTCGAGCTACAAATACATTGCAGTCTTTTTTTGGAAGTGCCCTGCGACGCTCGATGTCAAAAGTACTGTTGACGATTGCTCGGCGTTGTCATGATGGAAAGAAAAACAAAACAAACAATCAAAAAAAAAAAAAATTAAAACTCTTTCAGGGACAGCGGTGACTACAGTGTACAGCTTCTCATGTTATCAGGTTACAGGGTGCATGAAAGGGTTAAATAAATATTGAAGCAGAACATCTCTGGTGGTTATCGAACAAGGAGCAGGAAAGCAAAATTTACAAGAGGTGTTTGGTCCATGAATGCACCAATAAATCCCCCTGGGTGAATTTTAATACAGTGAAACTCCTCTACAACAAAACCTACATGGGCGAAAATACCCCCTAGTGTGAAAAAAATCATGCATTAACACCATTCCCACTTTCCTGCCCCCCATACAACAAAAAAAACCTTGTTGCGTGTGTGTGTGTGTGTTTGTTTGCATCTGAGATCAAATTTGCTACAGCGAAAAAACCCCTGTTGTGAAAAATGTCTTGCTGCAAACATGATTTTGTTGTAGAGGAGTTTCACTGTACTTCAAAATTTATCGTGCATTATTTTCCCACATGATGAGGAATTGTCGATTTGTGTGTCTTTGAAGCATCTCCTTCATGTTCTTTTTTTTTTTTTTTTTTTTTTTTCCTGTCTGTCTTTTGTGCTGCAGCCCTGCATTGCTGAGTCAGCCTCATGACTTCATCAACATCACGGGACGGCGCGAGGGCGTGACAGCAGGCCGAGGAAGAGCTCTGCAGCTGCCGCTTTGCTTCTTTTCTGGCACGACCTTGCCCTTCAACCCGGCCGCCCACGCGAGGAGTTCATTTCTCCTCTCATGTAAGGAAGTGGCTGTAAATGTCTTGAAAACACCTGCAGGGAGGTTGGATTTCGTGGTTGCGGTTGTCCAGGTGCCAGGGTTGCATTTGCGAGCTTTTCCGGCGTTGGTGGCGCAATGACCTGCACGCTGAGGTCACGGCGGGTGGTGCAAATGACTGACGTGGGAGACCAGCACAAGTGGATGTTGGATGCGCTTTTTTAAAATAACGAATGAGAGCCAGCCAGAAAGTGAACATCTGCCCATTCAAGTGCACCAAATGCGGTCTTTTCAAAGGCCTTTGAGTTTCACATGAAGGGAAAAAAAAACACACAAACTGCTGTTTTATGTGGTTTGGGGGGGGGGGGGGGGTCTTGAAGAAAAATACAGATATTAAGAGCTAAATTATTTGAGCATTACCTCTAACAGATTACTATATATATAGTCAAAACTCGGTTTTCGTCCATAATCCGTTCCAGAAGGCTGTTCGAAAACCGAAACCACGCTCTTTTTAAAATAAAAAAGTTTATTGAACACGTCCGCTCACAATGGAAAGCAACACGAGGAAGCGCCACTTCCTCGTCTACCCGAGGAAGCGTCACTTCCTCGTGTAAGGAAGGCGAGAGGAGTCAAATGGTGCATTCAAGCGCGCTCCGTTTGGTCGTGAACCGAAATTTGTTCGTCATCCGAGGCATAAAAAACTCGAAATTTTTGGTCAAAAACTGAATTGGTCGACAACCAAGCTGTTCGAAAACCGAGGTTTGACTGTATATATATATATATATATATATATATATATACACAGTAGTCCCTCATTTATCGCGGTTAATGGGGACCAAAACCACCCGCGATAAACGAAAATCCGCAAAGTAGCGACCCCCCCCCTCCATATAGGTACATGTACATAATATTTATAAGGGCAAAGTTAATGGTATGCATGTGAAAGCATTCTGATTGTTTTTTTCCCCCCCCCTATATTTAATTATGATGTCGACAGAGCACAGCTGTTTCAGAACCAGGACGGTCGGCATGTCATAAAAAAAATTAAAAAACAAGCGCGCGTGTGTGTTGTGCGCATGTGTGTGGAAGGTGCCGAGTTATATTTGTCCGCCTATAAAGCTCTGCGTGCTTCTCATTTCCAGCCATTGAGCAGAAGTGAGCGAGTGAGTGAGTGAGTGTGTCGGAAATTATGACTGTTCAAATCTCAAGCTAATTGTTTATAATGTAATGTATAATTTACCAGCAGAAAAACAAAGGAGGAAAACACACAACTTGGTCAGATGGCCGACACGTGTAAAAAGTCCAGCGGGCAAAGGTCAAGTTGAAGTACTTTTATGAGGAAATTACTGGCGTCATGCAGTCATGTTGACATAATAAGTAGCAGGACATATAAAGTGTATCCTGAAATCATGGCTGGCACTTGACTTGGTCCTCAAAAGTTGATTACATTCATTTTTTTTTCCCTCTCAAAATTCCACACCTGGTATCCCATAATGAATTTTTTTTTTGGTAATAAATATTTGTATTAAACAAAAGCTGTAAATACCTCTACACAGAATACAAAGGTGATTTTTTCGTTCTGAGGAACTAAAAATTGAGCTCAGGTGCAGCCTTTTTATTTTTATTTTTTTTTCCCGTGACACGCCTCGTCTCCAAGTGCACAAAGCAAGCATGAAACTGCCCCAAAATAGGTGTGGCGTCAGATTCCAAAAGATTTGTGGCTGTAATTGCGGCAAAAGGTGTAACAACCAATTATTGAGCAAACACCGTGAATACCTGCTGTATACTGTATACAGTTTTTGTTTTCATGTATTTTAAAGCAAAAAAAAAAAAAAGAATAATAATAATGGTGTCATGATGGGTTGTTGTGTAATAATATGTGGAAAAAAATAACACTGTCCTGGATTATGCAGACAACAAACAAACAAACAAAACATTGTAGAGTGAAAAGAAGAAGCCTTTAAATTTGGTGCAGGGATTGATTTTCAAAGGAAATTTCCCTGCTGGGATTTCAATCGTTCTGCTGGTCTGCTTGTTTTGTCCTCAATGAACCAGGAAGCAATGTTCTAATTTAACAAACGTTTAAGTGGCCATTTTGCTCGAAACAATCCCGAATGTACTCAAATACTTCTAAAAAGTCTACTAAGTACGACAACTAATCTCCCGAAATACTTTCTCGAACACGGGTCAACAACTCCGGTCCTCGAGGTGCCCTACAAGGTACCTAAATACGCTTAAATGTACGCTAATGCTCCATAAAAGTTACCTTGATACTCATAAATCTTCCTAAAATGTACCTAATTACTTTTAACATGATGAACTAAGACTTACCGAAATACTGATATTGTAGATTTAATTCAGTGATTTCTTCACGTACCTCTAGAGGGAGCCGGCGTGTACCACACTTTGAACTGGCTCTGACTGACGTCTCTGAAGGACCAATGGAAATGGCCAAAATGAGACCCCGCCCCCTCCTTGCCAAAACAAAATGGCTGACTTAGGTCTTTTCAGGCTGAGCCTCTTGAGACTTTTTTTTTGTTTTTTTTTGCGTGTCTACTGACGATTGACAGGAATGTTTATCAAATTTCATGCTTTGTAAATATTTGTGGCTGAACTTTGTGATTTCTTTTTTTTTTTTAAATAATTTTTAGTCAGAGATATTTATTTACATCCAGTCACCTTGCCTGTTGCTTTAAAAACTAAACTCTGTATGTCATTTAATTTAGTGGGATTAAAAAAAATGTGAATCAGGGGGCAAAAAAAAATATTGTTCATTCCTGGTAGTGGTTGTTTTGTTCAGATGGTAAGTGTGGTGTCTTATCTAACATTAAATGAAACTGTTATGTCAAGTTGGTTGAATCATTAACCACGCTGCCCTTCTTGCTCTTTGCGCTACTCCAGATTTCCGTTGAATACGTAACCTCAAAACATGTGTGCCTTCCTTTCACAAACAGAAAACAACTCTGGTTAAAAAAAAAAATTTAGAAAAGTGAAATTGCGTGTATGAAAAGTGGATAGAATACAAAATGCACAAGTTTTTTTTTTTTTTTTTGTTTTTGTTTTTGACAAGTATGGGAATGCGTGAAAGTAATGTCGGAAGTAGAAAGTAGACGAGAGTAGCAGGTCAAGTTAGTGTAACACAAAGATGTGACTCACTGCCTAGATGATGTCTGCCACCTGCTTGCGCTGCCCTAAAAATTGTCTTTGTTTTAGTTTCAGTCCAATTGTACTGTATCATCATGCTAACTTCTGTTTTGAGGGCTAATTGGGCAGTCCCAGTCCTCAAGCCAAATAAATTGACTCTTTTGAGAGCTTTCTTACGCTCATAAGTTCCAAATTCAACCCCACAGTCCAATTTTGACCGGCAACATGACATTTGTTTGGCCCATCTATCGTGAGTAGAGTAACCAAAAATGTGGAAATTACATGGGAAGTCGGGGGTTTTTTTTGGTGTGAAGCAGCCATTTTAGTTTCGGTGGGAGGTGTGGACATACTTCTCCTATTGCCAAACTGACCTAGAAAGTACATTTACTTAGCGGCATAGAATTTTGGTAGACGTGTCTGTCATGAGTAGTCCCAGACAAACAAGTCTCAAGGAGGAATGTCGTAAAGTCAACAGGAAGTCTGCCGTTTTCCTTTGAAGCAGCCTCATGAGGATCAATTTGGCAATTTTCAAGGAGTCCTTCAAAGACAAACAGCTCCTGAAACTGGTTTGACCTTGCAAAGTGAAATTAGTCGCTGTGATGATCATGAGCGGACCCACAAAAAAAAATGCCTTGATAAGCTGCAGCAAGTCTGCCATTTTGGTTCAAAGCTCGCCATTTCCGGGTCAGTTTTGGGGTCCCAAGGTCAGACTCAAAACTTTTTTTTCTCCTCAGTTTCCATCTACAGAAACTAAACGCAAAAACGCTAAATCAAAATAGTCTTGTATGCATTCGTTTTTAATCCTTATTTTGAGAATCGCGCACGTTTGCCAACATCGGCCTAACGAAAGGCCATTTTGAGGGCATTCCAACACACCAAATTGTATCGGCTTGCTCACCATGGTGACAATGTCTATTTCGTCAAAAAAATGTATATAATTCAGCTCCCGAGTATTTGCGTGTCTATCATGAGCAAACCCACAAAAATGTCCCCAAGGAGCCATGCCCGAAAGCACACAGGGTCACTGCAATCGTGATCATTAGCATTTGATAAGAAGCACTTTCCAGGCTGCAAAAGCACAAACAAACCATTTAGACAAACACAAATGCCCTGTTTTTTTTTTTTTTTTGTGTGTGTGTTTTTTTTAAAGACAGTGTGGTGTCGCAACATTGCATACTCGATAATACTCGCCGCCCTCCTTTTATTTGCGCGCCTTTTTGCACTGTGCACCACTGGCTTACTGACTGTCTGACTGAGAATACGTCCGGGCATGTCTCAAAATCAAAAGCACACCCTCGGTTGGGGACACACACACACACACACACACACACACACACACACACACACACAAAGGAAACTCCGTCCAATGTGCATTCAAGCCTTGTTCAAACAATAGAGAAAATGTTTCAACAGTTAACAAGGGTTGAGCTACTGAATTATAGTGATGTTGATAATGATGATGATGAATATTACTATTACTACTACTACTACTACTATTATTATTACAACTCCTACAAATACCACTAATAATGGTATAATGTTAAACAAAGATCTAAAAGGCTAAAAAAAAAATTTTTTTAACACATATCTTGGTTGGTGTGGACTGCTTGTGTGTGTTGTTGTCTTTCTGGACGACACGGAGGCAAGGCAAGTGAATTTGTAGCACACCATTGAATTGAAATTGCTTTAAAACCACGTCAAATTTCAAAGACGGCAACGTTGGGTGTGAATGCTGACGAGAACATCCAACGTGATTTTGGGGCGTTTCTTAGTTTCCTTTTCTGAGGTTTGAGTGTGACAAAAGTATTTCCTTGACTGTGAAGTCCCCTTTCACGTTTGCCTTTTGGACATTTTCAATCGTTTGTTAGTCAGATAAAAACAAGGGCGAAATGATAACTTGTCCTTGTTCCTGTTGGAGATGACGTCAAGAGAACCAGCCAGTTTTTTTGGTTTTTGTTTTTTCTTTTTTATGATTTGTTGTGTAATGTCTTTGGTGCAATGTAGGCAGATTATTATGACCTTTGTACTTCATTCCTTCAAGAAGTACAAATCTACGGAATGCAGCGGACAAGATGTTGTGACAAACGAGGCAGTTGCTGGCATAATTCCACCAAACGGGAGCCGCCTTGCAATTGTTGACAGTTACTTGCAACATTGAACCTGCTTTCGCTTAGGCAAATACAAACCCAATTTCAATGAAGCTGGGACGTTGTGTTTAAACATGATTTTTTTTTTTTTTAAAAAGCACAATGCATTTATTTAAATCATGTTCAACCCGTATTGAATTGAGTACACGACAAAGACAGCATATTTAATGTTCAAACGGATAAACGTTGTTTTACGTTGTTTTTAGCAAATGATCATTCACTTCGGATTTTAGGGCGGCAAAACAAATCCTCATTAAAAAAAAAATTGCAAAAATTGTGTTATCTCACAATTTTTCCAAGGGAAAGGGAAGATTGTGAGGAAACCCAAAATCGTGTCTTTTTTTTTTCTTCCAAGTCATTTAACGGCTCCATATTTTGACAAACAGAAATACGTCAATGACCGTTTTAAATTCACTCCAAAATAAAATGAAATAGCTTTACCCGCAAGTACATATCCAGTGAAACTCCTCTACAACTAAATCATGTTTGCAGCAAGAAATCTTTTCACACTAGGGGGTATTTTCGCCCATGTAGGTTTTGTGCCCTGTTTGCATACAGTGAAACTCCTCTACAACGAAATGATGTTTGCAGCAAGACTTTTTTTCACACTAGGGGGTATTTTCGCCCATGTAGGTTTCATTGTAGAGGAGTTCCACTGTATGCAAACAGGGCAGTTTCGATAAAATCGTTAAATTTTGCTAATGTGAAAATTGATTTTCCCACATTTTCAACAAATAATAGTTGGCAGATCTAATTGTTCCTTGTATTGTTCCCCAACTTTAAGAAATGAGTAAAAACAACATGTGCTATCATTGTCGCCATAAATAATATAAATAATTTGAATTTAGATTCCTGTTTTGGACACAAAAAAAAATGGCTGTTGTTTTTATTGCTGTTTTGTTTTTACAGTGTAAACAGGAATTTTGACTTAAACTCTTTAAACCGGAGGTGGCCATTACGTCGATCGCGATCGACCAGTAGATCGCGAGGGATGTCGAGGAAAATAAAACAAAACATTTGTGTCTCTGTGCATGTTAGTAAAATATTTTTGGGTGTTAATCCACACTCCACCCTAATCATTCTATCAGTCTCACTTTCACAAAAAGTATTTAAAAAATAAAATAAAGCGGGTCATCTTGAACCTACGCTAACCTGTGATGCGTCACCGGAAGTTGTTAGCGCTCAGCAGTTGCAGCTTGTGATCAGAGTTGTTGCGCTAATCATTTATCGTTATCATTCTTCCCATTCAGAGTTTGTTTTGTACAATTCACTGAGAGGGGACGGGCAAAGAATGGGAATCTGGAGGGCTGAGGGAAGCATTTTAAAACGGTACACGTGTGCTACGATCGTTAACAGGCTGCCTAAATGCGTCGCATACCTCAGCGTCAGGCTGTTGCTCGTCATGGCACGCGTGCGTATGCGTGCGTGTGTGCTAACGGTTGGTTAATCGAAAAGTAGATCTACAGTCAAAATAGTTTGCGCTAACTATCAACATTTCTTGGAAAAACAAAAGATATGACAAGAATATTAGCTTACTACTTTTTTTTTTTTTTTTTTTTTTTAATTCTAGAAAAAAAGTCAAGAAATTTTCCCCAGAATTGATTTTTGAAAAAAATCTTGAAAAATAAGGAGGGAAAATTCTTCCAAAGGTGTTTTCTTGAAAATCCCTTTTTTTTTATTTTTTATGTTTTTCATTTGATGGAGATGGCAACAAATCAACCAGTACTTTCATCTCGTTTGTTTTTCATCGAGTACAAGAGAACATTGGCGGTGCATCAAAGTGAAACATCTGCTGTTCATTTGGTGTGTACAGGAGAAGAAGAAAAAAAAGAGACCAAATCTTCCAGCGGGAATGTGTCATGCCGGGCCACACCCGCTCGGCTGGCGACATGGTTTCTTGTGGGAAGACGCGAGCAGGCGCGAAAGAAAACCAAAACGAAAAAGGAGGGGCGGGGGTGTGGGGGCCAGGAGCAGAAATGCATATGAACCTCAGCGACCGCTAAAACCTCACACACGACAGGAACGTTTCACCGCATTCACGAAAACTTTTCCAGGAAAACACACAATGAGTTTCGGAGGCTCATTTTGACAGCTGGTACAAACAACCTTGTGGGAAATCTGAAATGGAAATAAATCACCTTTTTTTTTTTTTTTTCTTTAGCACGTTTTCACTCTCTATCACAGAAGCCAAAGTCAAATAGTGAAATTTTCACCCGCATGAATAAAATAATTGGACGTGAACTGAAAAGTTGACAAATGGATTGCGTTGATGTGTGATGTCGCTTGCTTACTAGCTTGGGAAGTACCTGAATCTCCGTGAAATACCAAATAGAGATTTTGTTCAGACATGGGGCAGCCAAGGCAAAATGATTTCTTATCGCCGCATAATCACAGCTAGTCATTATGACTCAGTGGCTTTTCGGGAGCTTCATGACACAAGAGCCACTTCCTTATAAAATGTGCTTTGAACCAATCTTTCATGAGTGGTAACTCTACTTACGAAATTAATTGGTTCTGGAAGAAATTTCTTTACTAGAAAAGTTTGTAAGTAGAGACACGTTTTCCATGTTAATGCCCTAATCCGTTCCAAGCACCCCCAAAATTCTGATTTTTTTCTAAAGCATAAAATATATCAAAATATGTAACAAATACATGTTACAATTAGATTATTGCACAATAAATGAGAGTTGTGCATAATGTAAAAAAAAAACAACCAAAGAATAGAGGAAAAAATAAAAATAACGGTCATTTAATTTTTAACTGCATCATCGTTTTTTGTTGTTGTTGTTTTTTTTGCCCTCTTTAGTTCATGTTCTAAGTCAGAAGTGGTTTTTGCCTGGCGTTTTGTAAAGAACTGATCCAAGGACGTTTGCTTTTGTCGGCTTTTAACAATCCTTCGAAAATGTCCAAGGCAAACCTCAGCATCGTGAGCGATCGCCTGACTGGTGAACACTTTTTCTGGGTGATTCATATTTACGTAAAACTATTGGAACGCCTCATGGCCCGAGGGGTTAATGACAGCATGAATGCATATCTATCTATCCATCTACATACATTGGCGCATACGGTAGAGGCCCCTTCTTAGCCAATGAGATGCCAGGAGGATGCTCGGTAATAGCCAATGGCAGAGCAGCTATTAAGTATGTTGCGTTCAGGATAACACGGAGCTGCGAGTCACTTGATGACATTTTTGCTGTCTCACATGCGCTTTTTTTTTCTTTTCTACATTGGTCAGTGAGCCTGTTTGAGCTTGTGGCAGATCATTTTGCTGATTCGTCTTTTCTTGGTCTTCACAACTGTAGATTGGGTGAGCAAGAGGAAGGCTGACAGGTGAGCTCGAGGCTGGAGGACAGGCCCCGCCCACTACACCCTCGTAAGGTAGGTGATTCATGGGCAGTTCTGCTGTGGTGGGGGGTGGGGGTGGGGGTGGGGGGGTGATGACAATTGTTCATTGTTTGAAATGAATTTTATCACTGGCACCAAATTTCATAATGTTGGGAATGACTTTCTATGTTCCACTATTCCCAGAATTATCCACTCACAAAACCCCATTAAGTAAATGGAGGGGGGTGGGGGGGGGGGGGCATTCTCTGATTAAATTTTATTTTTTTTACAGGAATTGGATGCTCTGGTGAAAATTAATTTATTTAAAAAAATGTGCAAAAAATAGAAATCCATGTATGGTTTTATGCGTATCTAAATGTATTTTTGACACAGATTATTAAAAAAAAAAGGCTTTACTTTTTTGAGAGATTGTAATTTTTTGTCATTGTTTTTTTCAAGTGTAACTATAAAAGCTTGCGCAATATGGACTTCACTATACACTCTAATTGATACCTATGTCGTTCTGAAAACCTGCTCCCAAAAATAATCTAGAATTTTACTTGCATCTCTGAAAAAAACCCAAATAATAATAGTAATAAATAAATAAATAGACAAAATAATTGAATTTTTGGGCAGTGTGATTTAACAATTTGGCAGAAAAGACAGCCACAAAGTTTTGGACTTACGGTAGGATGAACCACAACTTCCTTACTGAAACTTTGAAGATGGTTTTCATTTCTGGGAACTTAATGGGTCTTTTTTATTTTTTATTTTTTGGGTGATGAGGGGGTTTATGTATCTTTTTTGTCTGTTGTAGTGTCACTGTATATCATATAACAGCAATGACATTATAAAAATATCAATCAAAGCTGATCAACCGACTCATGTGATTTTGTCCCAGCCAATCAGCAAGAAAAGGAAAAAAAAAAAGTTTTCTTGTTTTCATGAAACATGAAAAATGGATGCGACAAAGCCGCAGATTTGTTTGCGTCATTGTCAGAATCTGACTGATAATTTACTGACTTCGGTTCACACCTGCTTTTTTTTTTTAGAATTTTGTACAGCTGTCATTGTGAATGCTTCAAAGACTGCAAGTCAACGCGGTTTTGTTAGTTAACGGCTCGATTTGAAGTGGATAAATATACTGCCTTTCGTGTTCATCCAAAAATATGCCTTTATAAAATAATTCAGCCCTACCACAATGCTAACAGAGTTCAAAATGAAAGGCCTATCCTCATGGCGTCTTGTTATTTTCAATACAATGACTAGAAAAAAATGTGAAGGACAATTAGTCGTTCCTAGTAGCTCACTAATGAGCGGACGACAAAATTATGGTCCAATGCATTTTGTTGCATGCACGCTAAAGCTTGCGGTGCAAAATTTTCAATTATACAACCAGGCGTGTGCAGTTTCATCGATCATTATCGCGACCTCCAAGTTCCTTTAAGTCACGGTTACTCATTTGCATTCTTCATAATTAAATTCAATCATCCAATTAATTTGTGATGTAATAATGGTTATCATCATTTTTTTTCTTGAATGAATATTCCCTTGTCAGCGTCAGTCAATCATGAGCATTGAACCTCACGCATGGGGGTTGTGCAGGTGTACCTAATGAAGTGGCCAAAGTCAGTATGTGAGTTTCGATGACATTTTTTATTTGTATTTTTTTTTAATTGTCTTTGCAAGCTGGCTGTTTTGTGCAGCTTATCGACAATTAAATTCACACGTCTGAAATAAAATGCAATTCAAAGGAACACAGTCAACTGAAATAACCTCAAATACAATCAGGTCAAATTCACATCAAGTAAGAAAGAAAATGATGTATATTTTTTTTAAAAAGCAAGTAAAAAAAAAAAAAAAAGAGTAAATACCAAAAAATGAGACCAAATAAAAAAATGAATAAGAAATCAAAGTCAAGAAAGTAGGCGAATAGACTCCAGATCAGCCAGCAACCAAATGATGTCAGGCGCTCTATAAAATTCATTGTAGGATTAACTCATCAATCTTCTTTTGTCGGTAAAGTTGTCAAATATCGTCGTAAAGTGCATTCTTTATCGAGTTTAAGTCAGGGTCTAAGTCGGGGGTGTCAAACTCATTTTTTTGTCCCGGGCCACATTACCGTTTCTTTTGGAGGGCCGTGATGACTGAAACTATATAAAAAAGTCCAGAATAACGTTTTATTCAACTATTGTTTAAGTCACTGTCATGACGGCTTTGGTAACAAGAAAATGCTTACAATATGTCACCGATTTATTACATATGAAAATTTTAAATGTTGGAACAGATTTGAGCATGGAAGTTGTCATCTTTGATTTGCTTTCACGGGCCACTTAAAATGATGTGGCGGGCCACATCTGGCCCCCGGGCCTTGAGTTTGACACCAAGTCTAAAACCTTCCACTTTATGCTCCTTAGTTGGTTACTGTAACCAACTAAACTCCGTTTGAGTTATTCCCCGGGCCGGGGCTCCTCCTTTTATGAGTTTCCGTTGCTACTGTGACAACATAACCCGGTGGACTCGTGGTTAGCGCGCCTGCTTTGTTCAGAAGTTCTGGGTTTGAATCCATGGCTTTCCCACGTGGCATATATGGCAGGATATTGGCGACAGCTCGGATTTTCAGTGAGGTCTGTAGCTGTTTTGTTTTGCGATTCTAACTGCATAACAACAACCCGAAGATGACAAAGCCACGCGATGCGATGCATCAAAGATCGTCAAAAGGCGTGCAAATAACTCGCCGAAAAGATGCCTCGCAGGTGTTTCGACTCTTTGCTTTGATCAGGTGAGCAGAAACTGGGCGCGTTGCTGCGGGCGAGCGCAGCCCCCGATGAGGTGTGTGCGTGTGTTTACACGGACCTTTTTTTTTTTTCCTTTTTGGTTGTGAAACCTGCGCCACGGCTTGTGCAACTCGCGCTGAAAGATGTGTGACAGCGATTGGATGTTGTGTTTTTAGATTAGCTTGGATATTGTCTTTGTACTGTATAGTTGTGATAGCGCAATGTAGATAAAGATTGATTGTGTTGTAGACCGTACATTAGGCTGGATGTTATGTAGTAGAAGGAGGTTATTTACCTTGGTGAAATAGCACCGCTGTTAAACCGCAATCTGTAAAAATGCTGTAAAAAGCAGGCAGTGTCCTTAAATTTTTTTTACACGGGCTTTGTTGTTGTTGTGAGTTTCAGAGTACAGACTCAACAAAAGGAATTGTTATTATTGATATAACGTGCTCGTAAAAATTTTTTTTAAATTAATAAAACAAAACATTTTCTGGGGAAAAAATACAATGAAATCTCTCCCCCGCCAAAAAAAAGTCTGGATTGATTACAGAATTTTCATTAAGAAATAAAAAAAAAAAATCTTGATGAAATACAATTATTTTCCTTAAAAAAAATTTACAAAACAATTCCGACACATTTTTTTCCAGATTTTTTTTCCTTTCTCAAAAACAAACAAACATTCTTTAAAAAAAAAAAAACAATCTAAAATGATGATGACATTTTCCAAAGTGCTTTCTCATGTCATTACATTTTGGGATAGCTCACTAAAGATATACTTGCTAGTTTAATTTCACACTTGATGGGTGAGCAGAAGACCCCCCCCCCCCCGAAAAAAACAAGCCAGCAAAAAAAAAAAAATCACCCTTCCCTTTTAAACATCACCAGAGTAGTTTAATTTCGTTTGAGTGACTTAACCTCTTGGCTGTTTACTTTTTTTTTCATGATAGTAAATACTTTAGCCTTGACCTCAATTCTCTATTTATTCTTTGGTGTGCAAAGGTGTCAGGAGAGAAACAACTCCGAGAGCAAAGCTTGCACGTCTGAGCGGCTCGGGCTGATGCAACCCTGAGCCAAAGAGTTGCAAACGCTCCACATCAGCGGACACAACATTAGGGACACCTGCGCCAACCAATCACGGCCCATATAGTTGGGGGAAAAACCCCCCAAAAAAACGCCTGAGCAGCGGCTCCCCTCTCTCCTGTGGTTGAGAGGAAAAAAAAAATCATCTGTGCTGTACGTTGCACATGGAGCACATTTGACAATAAAGTTGACTTGAACGTGATAATGCTCACTTTTTATGTATTCATTTCACAATGCACTATGTTCATTTTATGCGAATCAAACTACACTGCAGCTTTTGCAAACTACAGTGAAACTCCTCTACAACGAAATCTACATGGGTGAAAATACCCCCTAGTGTGAAAAAATCTTCATGCATTAACACCATTCCCAGTTTCGTGTGTGTGTGTGTGTGTGTGTGTGTGTGTGTGTGTGTGTGTACATCTGAGATCAAATTTGCTACAGTGAAAAACCCCCTGTTGTGAAAAATTTCTTGCTGCAAACATGATTTTGTTGTAGAGGAGTTTCATTGTAGCTCTACAATCTACCCATCCAGAAATGCAAGCACTCCCATTGACAACGTAGAATCTTCAATGAAGCTCAGTCGCAAGGTTTTGAATGTGGGGAGGAAAGCCGCCTCATGCAAACTCCATGCGGAAGGAGCCCGGAGGCATATCTGCGTATAGATTGTTCGCAGAGGTATTCCCTTGTGTTCACGGCGAGCTAAAAAAAGTAACACATTCATGAGGCTTTATCGTTTGTGTCTGATAAAGGAGTGGACGTGACTGGAAGCCCGGCCGTGGGTGGACATGTGACTCATCAGTCAGCGGGAACTCAAGCAAGACGACGGGCGGATTTACGACCGCGGGATCCGCCGGCAGACGCTCAGGCGAAGGGCCACTTACGTAGGTGCCCGCGTGCGTGTGACAGATAAGATGACAGTGGACTATCATGTGAACATCTGTTTCCAGTAAAAAGCTTTGGGATGACAAACCCAACAGCGAAACGATAAACGGCGCCGACCAGATCTTAATACTGATTGTTAGTTTTCTATTTTCACACTTACTGACAATGAATGCTTCTGTGGACTAAATACAGGAGATAGATGGTCAACGACATACGTTTTGTTCAGATGACAGGACATTTTAACCTCTCCTCATCATGCTAGCAATTTTAACCCTGGAGAACCCAAGAACCCTTTTTTTCTTTGGAAAATGATGAATTATACATTAAATGACTGCTATATGTTCACTGAACACCGAAATACAGTCAAACCTCGGTTTTCGAATGTCTCGGTTCTCGACCAATTCGGTTTTCGACCAAAAGTTGAGTTTTTTATGCCTCGGATGACGAACAAATTTCGTTTCTCGAACAAACTGAGCGCACTTGAATGCACCATTTGACTCCTCTCGCCTCTGGTTTAAAGAGTTTCAGTCAAATTCCTGTTTACACTGTAAAAACAAAACAGCAACACAAAAAAAAAACGCCATTGTCCTAAGTTCAAATTATTGATATTATTTATGGCGACAACGATAGCACGTTTTTTTTTTTACTGATTTCTTAAAGTTGGGGAACAATACAAGAAACAATTAGATCTGTCAACTCTTATTTGTTGAAAATGTGGGAAAGTCAATTTTCACATGAGCAAAATTGTAACTATTTTGTTGAGTTTTTTATTGAAACTGCCCTGTTTGCATACAGTGAAACTCCTCTACAACAAAACCTACATGGGTGAAAATACCCCCTGGTGTTAAAAAATGTCTCGCTGCAAACATGATTTCGTTGTAGAGGAGTTTCACTGTACAGTCAAACCTCGGTTTTGGAACGTCTCGGTTCTCGACCAATTCGGTTTTCGACCAAAAATTTCGAGTTTTTTTTATGCCTCGGATGACGAACAAATTTCGTTTCTCGAACAAACTGAGCGCACTTGAATGCACCATTTGACTCCTCTCGCCTTCCTTACACGAGGAAGTGACGCTTCCTCGTGTTGCTTTCCATTGTGAGCAGACGTGTTCAGTAAACATTTGTATTTTAAAAAGAGTGTGGTTTCGGTTTTTGAACAATTTCGGTTTTCGAACAGCCTTCTGGAACGGATTATGGACGAAAACCGAGGTTTGACGGTACATGTTTTTCCAAATATTTAATGCTTTAATCGTAATTTAGGATAAGGGCCAAATTTGACCCTTTGGGATTTAAGGGTAGCATTTTAATAGCAGAATTTATAGGGGCCAGATTAGACCCCATGGGTTCGCCAAGGTTAAACCCAAAAGACAAGTGCGATTGTTTTTGCCCACACTCCCCCCATGCTAATTCTGTCATGTGGAAAACTGAAAATAAATAACTTGCTCTAAAATGTATTGCTGAAGACAAAAGTCCTTTTTCTGAATCCTCGTTGAATTCAACCCTTGCAGGGTGATATTATCCAGACTCGTGTTTGAAATCACATCACCAAACAGCAGCAAGGTGGCATCATGATGAGCACAGCCCCCCCCCCCCCTTTCCAAAAATAAGATTGAACGAAGTTGAGCAATTGTTCTTCTGAGAAACTTTGGGCCTGAGTGATGCTGTTACCTTAAACCGGCTGGCTAAATGGCTACTTCTCTTTTCTCTACAGATGGATGGAGCAATCCTCACTGCCCGACCGCCCCCCCCCCCCCCCCCCCTTGACTCACATGCACTGACATGACATTCTGTGTGTGTGTGTGTGTGTGTGTGAAGAAGAAGAAGGGCGTAATTCTCTGAGCACGTGTTTTTGCCAAGTACCGTGGAAGGCACCGTACTTTCCTGCAAATGAGCACGAGTGCACACACGCACTTACACAATGAGGAAAACCTCCTTTCTGTCTTACGCGTTAGCCTGACGTTGACATGAGTTCATTTTGGTCAGCTCTTATTGTGCACATAAAAAAAATGAACATGTATAAGTCATTATTTCACAATATGGTGACTTTGTATCAAGGAAGCCAATTGTTGGACAATTCATTTTGTCCAAGACATGACGGTTGATGAACAATGTTGTCGACTCATTGGAATTTTACAATGTAAGTAACGTTGCGGAAGAAATACAATAAAAGAAGATCCAAAAATGCTTCTTTTTTTTTTTTTTGTTGGTACGTTTGGTATATTCGGAAACATTCTTTTAGAGGTTATTTCTTGCTTACACTGTTATTCTTATTCAGCCTTTCGTGCACCCTGTAACCTGATAACATGATAAGCTGTCCACTGTAGTAACCGCTGTCCATGAAAGGGTTAATTATTACTCGATGCCAAATGTGATTTGAACAAATACTTGAGTGGCCGCGAGTCTCCTGTTGCTTTTTTTAGGTTCAGGGGGGAATTTTGAGATTCACTCATCAAAGTAAATATTATATATATATATATACTGTATATATATATATATGAAATTGATTGATTGATTGATTGATAAATAGGCCTACTAACTTTCCTTTTTAAAAAAAAGTCTTTTGACAGATTTTCCTTTCTCATTTTTTTTCACTCATATTCTAGAACCCCCACCTAAATATTTCTTTAAATGTTTCAAAAATATATATTTTGGGAGAAATACGACTTTCAAATATATTTTTTAAATATTTATTTATTTAATTTTTTTTAATCCCAGACTCAAAACCCTTGATTTGTTTTTTTTTTTATATTCAATGTAAAAGAATAATGATAAAACTAGCATTAAAACAAAATTCACTTTTGCACTTTTAATACCGTTGCAAAGAATTTATTATATTTTACTGTTAAAAAATACTCTTAAAAATGACTACTCTTAATAATACTGCAGCGTTTGAATATAAACCCCCGTGGACTCTAACTTGTGTCAATATTAGCATTCCTGCGTTAACCAACAAGAGCTTATCGCATCAATAATTCACCCTGAAGATTAGATGTAGAAAGATGGAAAAAAAACTTTATTGACAAAAGGCAATTAGACAATGCAATTACAATAACTTCAGTGTGTCATAACAGTATAAAGAAACATAACAATAAAATAATAATAAGACAGGTGCTGCTGCTACAGTCGCACTGGGTCATTCAGAGTCACTCGCTCACTTAGTTCCCCCTCGTTATCTGCAGTCCCACTGAAGAAATGTTTGCAATCCCCCAATACAGTCATTCACTTTGAATACAAAACAAAATACAAAAAGACTCCAGCTGTGTTGTTTTGCAAATAGCGCAAAGCCCTGAATGTCACACAAACACAAACGAGACGGCTAATTCGTCGTTGTGCTTTTTTGCTCCCTGCTGTAGGCCTGAGCTTAGTTAGTTAGTTGGACGTGAGGTCTTAAGTTTTCACAGGGCACCACATGCTGTCACAGTCCAGAAAGAATGAAGTGTATGTGGTGTTTGTTGGTCAGCCTGGAGGATAGTGTAGAAAAAAAAAAGAAAAAATTGTGTTTTTGCATAAAAAAAAACTAAAAAAAACATTTTTGTTAAACGCAAGACTACATTGAGCAAGTGTAGTTCACGAAAAGGGCATAATAACGGCTTAATTCGTCATTAGGAATTCTGTAGATTGTTTGCTTGTAACTTAGAAGGGTTGAGCACAACTGTATTTTGTACGAATTCCGATTAAAAGTACAACGGTAACGTTTCAAACAGAATAGCACACGGCTATGGACCTAGTATGGGTGTGGCTCAGGAAGGTGCATAACAATCTCTTAATTGAGCATAACAAACAAAACAAAAAAATCTGTTGTTTATTTTCTAGCAACTTGGAAGGGTTCTGCTAAAATTATCCAAAAAGTGCTAATTTTCTCACGGAATACACGTGACTTCGGACTGGTTTGGCTCGAGGGGCGGTGGAAGCCATTACATTCGCTTAATTCATCGTTAAGAATTCTGTCTATTGTTTGCTTATTACTTGGGAGGGTTGCGCAATAAAAATTATTTTTGTCCGAATTAAAGAAAAAAAATTGTTTTTAAAGGAATATCGCAAGATTAGCAACTCAGAAGTTGTTATAACAATCTCTGAAGTAATCATTCGGAATGATGTGGATTGTTTGCCAGTAAGTTGGAAGGGTTGCGGCCCAAAAATAGATTTAAAAAAAAACAACTTATAATTACTGCAACATCTATGCTAATTTCGGCTAACCCGTCAATGTCATTTTCCATTAGATGCTAGCAATGTGTAATTCTCTTTTCCTATGCTTCAGTTTTTCAGTAACTTGAACTGTGAGTGACAACTTGAAGTGATCACACTTTGCCTCTTATTTAGAGAACCGGGCAATGAGTTTTCCTTTGGCTTCCTTAGTGATGTCACACGATCGTCGCCCATTACTTGACACCGAGAGAGAAAGAACATGTGCAAAGAAAGACTTCACAAAGTATGTTTTAAGCGTGGTTTAACAAGTTTTAATATGTTTAACGCAAGTGAAAGGGCCTTAAACTATAAAAAAAAATGCTGTTTTACGGCGTCTGGGGAATTCACTGACTCTGGCAACCAATCAGTATTTGTAGCGGGCTAGCAGGTGTGTTAGCTAACCATTCATTGGCTCTCTTTCTGGGAGTGTTTGAAAAACCGGCGGGCACGCACAGACTTGTGAAGCACTGCGCTAATAAACGGATGGAGACGGATGCCTGACAGATGATGAAAATGATACTGCACGTCCGCAGGCTGAAACCGAGAACGGAGAAGGAAAGCGGTGCCCTAGAAAGCAGTCCAGGACCAAAACGGGGGGCAAATCGTGCCTGGATTGATTCGGTTCGAGTGGTTTACACAAATACCGGAGTCTCTTCGAGATGATCATGTTTTGCATAGACGATAAGATCTTGATTCATAAATTCGGATTCATATACACATCAAGGAAGACCTTGTTTGTTCCACATATTATATCGGCTTTATCATCTTTTTTTTTTTCAGGGGTGGGCCAACTCTGTTGGCATGTTTACGGCTTAAATATTGTGAAATTAGGAGTTACGTTTGGGAAAGGAAGTGAATAAAGGTCTTCTGGCGCTTTTTTAGGATAGGACAGGATGCGCTAACTCCGTTAGCATGCTGAAGAGAGTACGCATTTTAAAAAGTTTGGGGAAAGCGCTGTCGTTTCTTGAGCATTTTAGGGAAGGGGTGTGGCGGTAAAACGACTTATTCTCTCAGACTTTCTTGAGGGTGCTTTGAGGAATTAAAAAATAAAATAAAAAGTGAAGGCCTGCCAAATAAATTTGTTAAAAACCGATCAAGTGTATTTTGTTGGCACATGGACAGAGATTATCATCTGGATTTGGAATTTTATCCGTGGCAAGTAAGAGAAGGTGCGATGTATTCAAATATAGGGTTAAAAAAACAAAAACAAAAAAAAAACGGATATGAGACGAGGAGAAACGTAGTCGAAACCGTGGCTTTTGAGCTGTGACAAGGAGTTTTAAAGATCCCTTTCGTCTTGGGAATTCATGGACCCACACATTATTTAACAACCCCGGGGTCTGCAGAGTTGACTCATTTACCTTCCTGTACAACATCTCTAACAAGTAAACCAAAAAGAATTAGCAGGAGAATGTACAAGGCACGCTTGGATTTCCACAGGTGTCATCTTCCGGGGGGCGGGGCTTATGAGCGGGACTTGTTTGTGTTCTGGATGGGAGTGCAAATTCCCAACTCTTTGGTTTCATGGCAAAGGCTCAGAGAGGAGGGAGGGAGGGGAGGGGGGGCGGGGGGGGGGGGGGGACCTGGAAATCCGGACGTTTTTTTAGAGTTCCTTAAAGGATCCAATTCCTGAAATAAGAAGAAGAACTTGTCGGATGCTACATCTGCTGGGTTTATTTGATTTTTTTTTTTTCCTTCCCCCCCCCCCTCCGTGAGCTAACCCTGAGGATGATCCGGTTGCCTGTTGGGGTCTCCGCCTAAGTACCAGACGATCACGAGGACCATGACGCCCATGCAGATCAGGAAGGCGGGTTCCATGTGCAGCATCAGTGGCGGGTTTTGGCGGGCTGCTGCCGCTCTGTGCCTCGCTCTCTGTATGAACACAAGATGTTCATGTCACAACTGGAGAATGGGATTTTTGTAAAAAATTTCACGTCAATGCGAGAAAGATGAAGCAAAATCGGAGTGCCGGAATGATATAAATATGTCAAGTAGTAGCTCAGATGGCTTGAATTTGGAGAATATGTTGACCAAAATTGTAAAAAAAATAAATAAATAAGTTTTTTTGTGAAGAATAACATACACATAACACACAATAAATCCCAGAGTCGTTGCTATCATTAAAAACCTATAAAACCCAAGGACACAACTATAGAAAGACCCAATTAGCCGAGCCTTGAAACAGCACCACATGATGATGTCACTCCTCGAAGGATACTGGTGTTAGCCTCATGGCAGAAATTTAAAGTTATCCTGGAGATGGTTGCTATGTACCACCAAAATTACTCATTTTACTCATAACTCACAGACGCTTGTTTGTTTTGAGACATAACAGATGTCTTATTTGTTTGTTTGGTTTTTGCCCTGGAGCCAACATGCTAATCTTAGCCTCATAGATAACAGGTGGTCATAGCTCCATTCGTTTTTTTGTTTGTTTTTTTTGGGGGGGGGGACAAACTAGGCAGTTCACCTCCCGCTACCAATTTTTATTTTGCGGCTAAATGGTTGATTGAAAACTAGTGAATCGCGCATAACAGTGACTGCAGCATAATTATTGTTTCTGACTGATCATTTTGGCAAGAAGCTCCTTGCTAATTTTAACTTCTTAGCTTGCCTGTTAACTAAATTAGTCGACTCACAAGGCAGCTGCCTTGTCATTCGACCAAATTTTAGATTAGAATTGATGCTGGAAGGGAATTAATTATACACTGTGTTAATTAATGCTAATCTTGGCTTCTTAGGTAAAAGTTGTTGTTTGTTAGCTACATGAGCTAGTTCACGAACCAGGAAGTTTGTTATTAGGTTAGAATTGCTGTTAAAAAAAGCCAGTTAATTATACATTGTGGTGATGTCAGCACAATTATTATTGATTCTTCTCAAACATGCTAATCTTAACAATAACATCTGGTTTTGTAACAATATCACAATGCAGCAAGGTGTTTGTATCGCACTGAATCTTTCACTAAATATTAAAACATCTATCATCAATAGACTGTGTAAAAAAAAAAAAAAAAACAACGAACCACATTCTTTTGCCTCTACACATCGGATCACTGGTAAACGTAACCACACATCTACCCCTCTCAACACATTTGGCACTGGTCGTGACCAGAGCAGGTGTTTTGGTCTGGCCTGACTTTCTTTCTTCTTTTTATCCCTTCAGTCAACAACACCCTCGCTTTGGCCCGCTACCACATCATTTCTCACTCCTGCAGCAGTAGACGGGAAATCCTCTCTAAAAAAACCACCGCTGGGACTCGAGAAAGGTGGGTCAAGAGTCATGCGGACTTGGGAAGTTACTTACAAATGTCACTTATGCAATTCCAAAGACATAAGAGGGAATTTTTTAATTTTAGCTACATCAATTCCATGTATGCTAAGACCATATTAAATAATGATCTACTTTAATTCATTTTTGTGGATTGAAATAAAAAAGCTAAAACACACTGTAAACAGCTAGCCAAAGCCATATGGCAAAGGATGAGTTCACTATTTGTCAAAGTATTTGACCACTATTTAGCTATTCTACCGTTTTTTAATGTTTCGATAGAAAGAAGAACTCAACAATTGAACGTACGTTTCGTTTCATTGGACGGTGATGTCATCGCAAATAGCACAACAACAAACCGACCGCCACATGTATTGTGTTACAGTGAAGTATGCCTTTTGCCTCCATATTCAAGTCCCGCCTCCGCAGCGGACTTAAATACATGTTTTAAGATGAACCTCTTGCAATCTGTCTGAAACGTATTATTTACTGTCGTAGGAAATTGGACTTTATTTGGGTTGGCAGGAGGATGTCCCGTCTTGGCCTCAACGCCTTTTCGGAATGGATTGTAAAACACCAACAAGAGACGGTAGTGGCACGAGATCGAGCCAAAGTGAGGCATATCCTAAAAGTTGGCTTGGTGGAAAAGTAAACCGAAGCCCACACAGCACGCTCACGCCAAGACAGGAAACAGGTGAGGGGGAAAGACCGGTTTTCCCGGTTATGAATCATATTGTCTAGTAATTCTGCATGTGACCCGAGTTGCGCACATAACGCGCCAGACCAAGAGGCTTTTCCAGCTTTTCCTGTCCACCATCCCTTTGACCTGACTGCAAATATGTGACACCCAAAGGCACCAGTCAATCGTTCAAACATCAACTTTTTAAGTGGCATTCAAAGAGCCTCGATATGGACAAATCTGTCGTAAAATGTCATTGATGATGTAATCGCATCACGTTTGCGACGTCGATGGCCAAATCTTGTTTTGTTGTCATTGTGGCGCATAGCAGATGATGTGAAATGTGTCATATTGATAAATGGCGTCTCACTGGAGTTAATTACAGTCAAATCTCGGTTTTCGACCAAAAATTGTGAGTTTTTTTATGCCCCGGATGACGAACACATTTCTCGAACAAACGGAGTGCACTTGAATGCACCATTTGACTTGAAGTGACGCTTCCTCGTGTTGCTTTCCATTGTGAGCAGACGTGTTCAATAAACACTTTTATTTTGAAAAGAGCGTGGTTTCGGTTTACGAACGGATTATGGACGAAAATCGAGGTTCTACTGTATATTGAACAAAAATCGGATCATAACTGGAGTGTGTGGATATTGGGGTCAATGATATCGCATGGAAAAATCATATCGGATTATATGTTGGAGTGTGTTGTATCGTAACTGGTGTCATTCGTTTCGTGTCGCATCGTAAATGGGATCGGATCATAACTGGAGTGGATTGGTATCGTAATCGTATCGCGTCGCTGTGTCAATGAAGTCAAGCCAATCAGAATGAAGTTGAAGTTGTGACTGGAATTTGATTGCTTGGTTGCACCATTTTTATGGAATCGTCAACAATTGGTTAGCCAGCCAGAGACTTTTGGATCGGATCTGCACAGGCTAGACCGCAACCCGTCGTCAGGACGGAGAGCCAATGGCTGTCAATCATTCTGCAGTTTGGCTGATGGCTGACATCTGTTGCTTTTATTACATAGATCATGTTCACAAGGTTCAAATCGCGGAGCGTTTTGTCGTGCCTCCGGGGGGAGGGATGCGATCAATGATTGCAAACTGCAGGAAATCGATAAGGCAAACACAAGAGTTTGGTCACCCAACTGGTGATGTGTAGTTTGCCCCCCCCTCCCCACTTACTCACATTACGCAACACACTCACCTCTAAAAAGGTTCAATTTCCGGCTTTATTTTGGACGACTTTACTCTCTGTTGTTATTGATCTGCGTCTTGTTTGGTAGAAACATTGCAGTCAGCCGTTACAAAACAGCTCATGTGATTTTGTTTTCCCTCGCCGCAACTTACTATGCTGCCTCCCAAAAATAGCTCTTTGAACAGGGCTACACTTAAAAAAGGCGAGCACGCGCGCGCGCACGGAAAAGAGAAACTGGCTCAGGCTTTGTTATCGTTAGCCTAATAGCATAGTTGCCTTAGTCATATTGGAACATTTTCAAAACAAGAAAACACACACACACACACACACACACACACACACACAATTCGACAGACAAGAAGAGTCCAGTGGCCTCAATTTAAACCTTCGCAGGCTAGCGTGACAACAACAAAAAGAACAAAATCTATTTTTAGCAAGCGCATTGCAATTGTTTTAACTGATATTCTGACAGGAATTTGAAATGACTTGGCACTTAAAAGTGCTTCCAGAATGTATTCAGAGTGCTTTTTCCTCATTGTATATTAGAGAACATGTGTCAAACTCAAGGCCCGGGGTCCAGATCTGGCCCGCCACATCATTTTATATGGCCCGCGAAAGCAAATCAAACATGTCAACTTCCATGATGCTTGCTAAAATCTCGACCAAAATTTAAAATTCTCATATGTAATAAATAGGAGACATTTATTACATATAATAAATGTGTAATAATAATAATAACCATTTTCTTGTAACCAAACCCTTCATTGATTTGGTTTTAGTCATAGCGGCTCTCCATGGGAAATGTGGCCCATGACAAAAATGAGTTTCACACCCCTGTATTAGAGCCTGGAATTGTTTTTTTCCGTGAAAATTCTACACACAACACCCCGTTATGACAGCATGAAAAAAAAAAGTTTGTCTTGTGTGCAAATTTATGAAAAATTAAAACATTGAGTTGAGTCGAGATCATTCCCAACATTTATGCCTCTTTTGTATTAGAATCCGTTTCATTTCAAACGAATGAACACGTGACTGCATTCGATGCATATACTGCACTGTATACCATACAATCTTGTATTTGCATGTGCAGATATATGCAATATGCAACGTATATGCAAATATGCCTCGTGAGGAATCTTCGATCGCAATGCTCCATCCATACACACGGTATGCTTAAGTCTCCGACACCCCACTTTTGTCTTTGACACGCCAACAACGCGCAGCCGTTGACACCCGACGGGTGCGCAATGTTCCTCTGAGTTATTTTTGTCTGCAAGCACTCCCTGAAAGACGACACAGTGTGTAATAGCCTCTGCTGAAGTGTGTGTGCGTGCGTGTGCATGTGCGTGTGTGTGTCTGTGTGTGTTTCGGCAGGATAATTAGACCTTGTGCCTTTACTCAGCGAGAGCCCTTTAACCGCAAGGCTGAGCAATAATGTATCTACACTGTCACGGATACCGGCCCCTGACACACACACACACACACACACACACACACACACACACACACGCACACGGACAGACACGCGCACACAGAAACCAGACAGCGTTTACTGATGTCTGCAAACAAACACACAATGCATAAATCCAGCACACACGGGGGCAGATGTGCAGAAGAGGCACATGACGATGCGTTCAAAGTCAAACCAGAAATTTCCCATGAACGGGAAAGCCTTGTGTTGCATTTCAGTGTTGCACAAATGAGCGTTAATTAATGCGGTCATCCAAGTGGCTCGCAAAGGGAAGTTTGTGCGAGGTGTCAAATCTGTACTGTCACGCTACCCGGTTTGCAGAATTTGAAGCCCCGACAAAGCACCGCTTGGTGTGAGTGAGTTCAGCTAAAATAAAAGTAACGCCGCCAACCCCAGAAGACAAAAAAAACAACAAAAACAGAAGCCCTGCGAACTTGAGCGTTTTGGGAAGGATTTAGAATAATAAGCAGTCGTGTTCTTGCTCTGTCATCAATGGATGAAGCACGGCTGGTGTTTTTAGATCATAATAATCCACACAGCTCAAATTGTCACGGTTGCACTTATCAGTGTTGTTTGTTTCCTAAAAAGAAGACTAGCTGTCGGTGTTCCACTTTACCTAAAAAGAAAAGATTTAAGCTGTTGGTGTCACTAAATTACACTCATCTGTTGTGTTTTGTTTCCCAAAAAGAAGAATCTGGCAGTTTCCCCAAAAAGAAAATACAGTCAAACCTCAGTTTTCAAACGTCTCGGTTCTCGACCAATTCGGTTTTCCACCAAAAATTTCAAGTTTTTTATGCCTCGGATGACGAACAAATTTCAGTTCTCGAACAAAGTGAGCGCACTTGAATGCACCATTTGACTCCTCTCGCCTTCCTTACACGAGGAAGCGTCACTTCCTCGTGTTGCTTTCCATTGTGAGCAGACATGTTCAATAAACATTTTTTTTTTTTTTAAAAAGCGTGGTTTCGGTTTTCGAACAATTCGGTTTTCGAACAGCCTTCTGGAACGGATTATGGACGAAAACCGAGGTTTGACTGTACTTAAGTTGTGAGGTATTTGGTGTTCCACTTTCCGAAAAAGAAATTATTCAGGCTGACATTTATTTTTAATTCTACTGCGTTGTTCTAAAAAAAGAAGCGGTTACACAGTCCAGCTTGTCCGTTATTGTTCATTTCCTAAAAAGAAGCTTTTTGATGTTGACACTTTCCTCAAAAGAAAATACTTGAGCAGTTGTTTGGATTGCTTGTTTCCTCAAAAGAAGAAATGCGATTGGTGTAGCATATTTTATCTTGTGTTCCACTTGTCTGCATTGTTTGTTTTCTAAAAAAAAAAAGAAAGGCACACCCAGTATACCATGTGACTCTCCTTGCCCACATGCGAGGGCTTTACAATCACTTAATTGCGTCTCGTGATAAAATGCTCGAAAAGTGACACCTGGCATGAGAACAGGGAACCAAACTCCGCCTTCCTCTTTTTTTTTCTCAGGCTGGCTTATTGTTTTAAGAAAACACGTGCACACTTTCAGAACAATTCTGTGCTTAAGTTCATTGGCTCATTGCATTAAGACACACAAACACACACACACACACACACACACACACACACACACACTTCTTCTCTTTCTGACTTCCCCAGTCATGTGAATAAGTGTTGAGTCACGACGGCTACTTATCACGTTATCGCACTCTTCTCCAGCCGCCCGCCGGCTTCCTCTGCAGCTTTTTAATCTTGGCCCGAGCGAGAGCGGAGTCGTCAACAATCTGAACGCATCTAAAATGCTGCGTTTAATTGTTCAAATCCACTTTGAGGTGAACCTCTGAAGGCCCCGGCGGGGTGCACGCAAATGCAGTAATTGACTCGCGGTAAAGACCAAGGGGAGTAAGAAGTTAAGCTGCGCTAATGATGGGTTTTAGAGCAAAAAAAAATAACAACTCAAAAGTGAGGAGGCTCGCGAGAGCGGAGCTTTGGAAGACTCTGATGAGATTAAACGAGTCGAAGCCGCCAGGAAGAGACGCGGCGATGATGCAACGTCCAGAAATAATGCCAAACCAAAACGGGAGCCATGCGTAAAATACACTCGTTCTGCCTTGGATCAGGTTTACAAAATGGCAAGCCTTAAGTAGATGATGCTTAACCTTATGGTCACATTAACTACAGTAAGAAAATGCCATTGTGGGTGCGTTTGTAAGCCAAAATTGTGAATTTTAAAGGACCATTTTTCATGTATTGTTATGTTATCTGCTCTCGTTGGTATGTGTTGCTACGACGTCGGTGTTAAAGTACCTTAAAGCATTTGGTTTTTATCATTACTGTACCGTAACAGCTATGCTAATTACCATTAGCTTCTCTACGAGATCCCGCATTATGTGTTAGCGGTAAGCTAGTGAACTTTCAGGCGATGAAATGAAATGTTTTGATTGGAGAACTGAATAATCGATCCTTTTTGTTCCTTCAAAATGATGTTACAGTGAGAACCGGCCCGTAGGAATTCTTTCAAAAGTTTATTTTTAAGAAATTCAATTTTGTTTAAAGTGTGTGGAAAGAAAAAAAACTTTTAATGTTGTCATACTTGAACAGTGAGAAGTACAATTACAATACAAACATCTATGCTAATTTCTGTTTGCCCCTTCTACGGAGCTTCCAATGACATGTTAGCATTAAGCTAGCAGGCTAGCCAAAATGGTTTGATTTGGTGGAATATTTTGCTCTCTAAACGTACAGCGTAACAATGAACAAATAAATATCTTGAGGCTAGCGTACGTTGCCAGCTGAAGAACCGTGCGAGCGAGAGTAGTCGTTTCCTTTTCTCAATGGGGCTGTTGTACGATAGTCAACATGTCAAGACAGTGAGAACAGGCAACAAGGACTACTTTAAAATGTGTGTTTAAATCAGTTTCCTATGTCTCAAGGGTTCTTGAATTTATCCCCAGTAATAAACGATGGGTTTGTGTTCTTTAATTTGCAGATGCAAAGAGAATCAATGGCGATGAAGACTAACCCTAAGTATGTAGTCATTGTAGTCATCTCCGATGCGTCGAATATCTTCTCCGATCGCCACGGCCTGCATATCCCGCACCACTGCGTGTCCAGAGCTCCTGAGACAAGTTCCTGGAAGCAAATGCAAAACACATCACCCCAAATGCGATCATAAAAGTGCTCGCTAAATATTATCAGGACAGCTCGGCCAATTAGCCGTGCCCGCGTCATCCCGCCGCGATGCTGCCATTCATCAAAAGTGGGAGAAGACGGACGGGCACCAGCCAGTAATTACACGACTGCAGTGGAGCGTCGGCTCGGTAAATCAAAACAAGCAGAGGAAGAGCCAACTTGCTGGAAGGAAGTCGTTGCCCTTGGAAGTCTCAAATGGATCCTAAACCCAGATCTCAGATGAGCTCTGTGACTGAGACAACCCACCGACCCAGCCGTTTACTTTGTTAATGTGTGTGTGTCTGTGTGTGTGTGTTTAGTGCTATCAGATGGATGCTGCGGAATGAAAAAGCGCTGAATGACCCATGTCTGCGCCTCACAAAAGACCAGCAGGACTGTTTTGACTGCCACACACACAAATATAATGCATGCTAAAGCCCAGGGGGTCTTAATGAACCATGTTTAGACTCCTACTATCTGTCCTGTACTGACAAAAGAGTTGAGGAAAAGGACAGAAGTGCTGAGATTTTGACTCTAAACCTGCATAATTGCAATTGAGACAAACACCCCGTCAAGGCTTAACAGTACTGGTGAGTAGCAGTGAAATTCTGAATTATAAGAATAGCAGCAAGATTCGGATAGTAAAATGCTAATTTTAAGCTACTGTCGAAAAGGAAAAATAAAGAGATCTCACTCAGGATTGTTATACATTTTCGAAAAATTGTATACATTTTCGTTGTAACGGGACATCCTGTTGCACTGCAGTCCTGTAGGTGGATAGCGAGTAGCTACCGGTAGTTTCACACTTATGGGTGTTACGTATATATATTTTTTAATGGTTGTTAATAAAGGTTAGATAGCAAAAAACCCAGTTTAGGATTGTAGAAATGTTTCCAACAAACGTACGTTCAAGTCAACATCATTCTCCTGTTGGTAGAAGTCGTTAGTAGCTAGTACAGTATTAGTTTACGCTTTTATAGCTTAGACGCTATTTTATGACTATGAGATGTAAATTATGTCAGCGATAAAAGACACAAAAAAAACTCTGTAGTGCAAGAAATGTTCCAAAAATCACAAAGTGTGGTTGATCCTATACCACTCCAGTCCTGTAGCTGGCAGTATTGCGACACAGGCCTCCCAGCTACCATTGCGGCTAGCTTAATACGTGAAGGCTTAAAGGAGAAGTCAACCCAAAAAGCTTCTTTTTGTTCTATGTGCCCGCAATAGTCTAAACACGGCATTCTGATTAATATTACATTTGTGGAATATGAATTAGACAGCAAAATCCACTCGTTTTAAGCTCATCTCATGAGGCGGCCATTTTGCCATTTGCTGACAACTGAAAATGACATCACTGTTGCTCATGTAACAACCAATCACGGCTCGGCTTGCGAACATCACATGACCAAACTCAGAAAACAGGTGAATTCATATTCCACGAGCACACTGTCAATCAGAATACCGTTCTTAGATTAGTGAAACATATTATTGCAAAGAAAAATTCTAAATGTTTGAACAACTTCATGTTGTGGTTTGTTACTGTTTCCTTACAGTCCTGTTGGGGGCAGTATTTTTGTCGATAGTGGTGAATTGGTCATTCTAGCTATTTTTTTTCAACATTTATAAGTTGCTTATATATATATTGCTTTATTAGCAGCGACATTAGCACTGTGAGATGTATATTGTGATAGTAATAAACCTTAAAGATGAAAAATAGAAAAGCTCAATATTAATTGAATACATTACTTTTCCACTCCAGCCCTGTAGGTGGCAGTATTGTGTATTCCTATTCCTCTACCTGAACAAATTATGAGGAGACAGACCAAAATGAAATGAATGTTTCTCATTATCCAATATGTTTCCCCTCCAGCGAGGCCATACGAGGTCACCAAAATATTGGATTTGAGGACAAAATAGGACTCTGTGCAGAGTGAGCTCATTGTTATTTGTGTGTGAGAAACAACACTTTGAGAGGATCAGTGCTGGTCATTGCAGCCTGTTTTGTCCTACGTTGCGGCCCGTTTGTTACCAAAACAAGAGCCAGAACATTGCGGTGGCTAAAAGTGGGTGACAAATCAAAGTACCGCTTACGTAACACAAAAAGGAGCGCTTTGGTGTCCCGTGGCTAGAGGTTATGGAGTTTTTTGAGCCTAAAATGAAAGGCACTTGGTGAAGAGACAGCTAATAAAAAGATGCTCAAAGTGCCTTTTATATTACATCCCAGACGGGGCGTCACCATTTGAAATTTAGTTCTGGGAAAAATAAATGCTCTATGTTAGAAAAGATGGCACAGAGCTCACATTGTTACAAATGATACAACATACGGAATGACTTAACCCGATTACACTTGGGTTCACAATAAAACGTTTTCTCCGGTTATCATTGTTAAACACTACAGAAAAAAATGACTAAGTAGAGTATTTATTTGCGTGACGGAGTTCTATTGACTTTCCCAGTCCAATTTTTTTGATAGCTAACTTTGAGTACAATCAACAAATTCTGCCTAGCAACAAGTGACTAAGCTAAAATTCCGGGGAAAATAACCCAACCAACCCACGTCTTCGAACTCATGAAAATTTTAATCCCAACCCTTCATGACATCTAAAACTTTATTTAAAATGGTGTCATTTGACAATAGACTACGTGGACTACTTCGTATTGTTTCAAATTTTCATGTTATTGTTGGGCCGGTTAGCACGTCCGCCTCACAGTGCAGAGTGGCAGGGTTAGAATCTGATTCCGGCTTTCCTGTGTGGAGAGTGCATGTTTTTCCCTGTGTGGGTTTTCTCCGGGTACTCCGGTTTCCTTCCACTTTCCAAAAACTTGCGTGGCAGGTTAATGGCAGACTCTAAATTGTCTCTAAGTGCGAGTGTAAGCGCGAACGGTTGTTTGTCTGTGTGTGCCTTGCGAGTGGCGGTTCAGGGTGCCCCCCCCCCCTCCCCATCCCGCCTACTGCCCGAAGACAGCTGCGATAGGCCTCCTGCACGCCCGCGACTCTCGTGAGGATAAGATGATAAGAAAATGTATGGATGTTATTTTTTGGACTCTTTTGTCATGATACTTCTTGTTTTATTTATGTATTATTTTCCATTTCATGTGGGGTCCGTCTGGTTGCTGTCAACTCTCCCCGTCCTTTGTCGGCAACAACTCGAGTTGATGATGTCACATTTTTAAGTGCGAGAGAGGAATCTGTTGTGACTCATATGTTGCAGTTTCATGTTTTAGTTTTGACACCCACCCTGTAGTTAAATATCACCACTTGCACCAGCTGCTTCTGCACGAGTTAGTGTGGTTCGATCACTTCATGTTATAAATGCACGACCTATTTTCCGGTGGCCTCAGACTGATGACCTAGACTCCTAGAGTGTGTGTCGTTGCCTTTCAAAGCTGCTGCAGCTGCAATCGCGCAAGAGATTGTTTTCGCGCAAAAAGCCCGCTCACGTGACCACACTCACCGGTTCTCCCGAGAGACGTCACGTCGAGGACGCACGCCAAATCTCGCTGCCGAGTCAGGGCGTGGGGGCTGGGCGGCTGCGTGGAGGCGGGGGCGCGCGGCGAGAGAGGCGAGCCCGGCAGAGAGTCGCCCTCGACGGAGTAGTATCCGCTCGACGAGCGCCGCCGGTAGGGAAAGTGGAAGCTGGTTCTTGTCTCGAACACGCCGCGGGGCTCCGGGGAGGGGAGCAGGGAGACGCTGCTCCGACGGCGGGACTGCGACCGCGGCGCGACCGCTGCGGGTGATCCTCCTCCTCCTGCGCCGCCTCCCTCGGTGTCGGGCCAGAAGACGCCGGAGCCTTGCTGCTGCTGCTGCTGCTGCTCTTTGCGGCTCTCGCTAGGCTGAGGCCGCGGACGTCCTGCGGTCGCTTCTGCGGTCACTGGAGCTCCGTGAGATCTGCGGATGGTGAACGCGACGGTACCGTCAACGCGAGTTGCCAGAACCATTCGACGGAACCATGCGGCTTCCACCCTCCTAAAGTCTGCAGCGTGTCTTTTCGTCTGCAATCGGATTACACTTTTACCACCGAATGGAATTTTGAGTGTATCACCCACCGGGTCGCCCTGCAGAATTTCTCCTCGAGTTCCACGGCGTCCAAACTGGTTCAAGTTTTGAACCTTATTTTTTCGGTGGAACTTTGTCGAGCCTCGCGTGTGAAAAGGAAGCACACTTTCAAAACGCGTCACATCCCAACATGGTCAAAGGGGAAAAATATTATCGCAGCCAATTTTTGTTGTTGTTGTTGTCTTATTAACCCTCACCTACCACACCAGGCAGTGACTCTTTCAGCCGATTACTCTATCAGGTGATTTTTTTTTTCTTCACGCTTTTACCCGTGAATCAAACTGTTGAAAAGTAAATGGCATGATTTATGTATTCGTGGGGAGTGGAAAATGTATCTCTTCCTGTTTGTCCAAACTGAAAGCGACTTCCTCGGCGCGCAGCCGCAAAAGACTCTCCTGGTTGCCGACACATTGGATGCACGTTAATTCTCATTTTTAACGTTTTTCATTTGCATTATTATTCTTTTTTTTGAGTGTCGAGGGGGGGGGGGGCAATAGAGCCAATTTTGCGCCGATTAAACACAGTCTTTGCGTTGACAACATGATTTGTTCCAGTCATATGTCAAACATTGAAATTGTCACTATTCTTTTTATTGACGACACATGTCGTTGTTATTATTTGTAGCTTGCGCGCGTCCTCGTCTGCACGTGAGGCATGCGCGCCCTCAGCAGGCCAATACCCACACGAGCATCTCTTTTCCTTCCCGTTGAGCGCACCGAAAACCGGCGTCGGTCTGTTCGCTCCCTATGTGTTTTTTTATTGTTATTATTATCCTCACCATTCCGAAAAAAAACATGCAGGTGAACCAGTCTGCGCCGATCTGTCACGTAACACCACGAAAGAAAAAAAACCAAAGGGGGGGGGGGCGTGAACCCCGCGAACTCGAGGAGATTCGACACTTTAAAACACTATTAAAAACCTCAACGCTGTTGTTGTTTTTGCTTAATTATAGCGCTTGAAATGTATTGAGTGCAGAACGTAAACGCACCATTCGATTGGACCCAAAAAAACAATCAAGAAACAGTAAAGTCCCTATAAGCTATATTATTAAGACCCTTTGAGGGGATAAATATTCTAAAAAAAATACGCTTATATAGATTAATTTGACTTAGGTAAGTTCTTAAGCAATTATGTTTGTAAATGTGTTGCCGTGAATCGACGCAGCGTGACAGCTGACGCGCCGGCGAGACCGGAGGCAATCGTGACGTTGTAATTGTTACAAAAGCCAATAAATACGAGAAAATAAGTACCGTTCGCATCCGGTTCGGACTCACCTGTGCATGTCAGTGGTGGCACATGTCGACCGTCTCGTCGAACAATGTTTAAATGATCTGTATTTCGAATTAATAACAACAATATCGACAAAAACACCAGTGGGTCGAATGAAGTAGTTCCCCCGGAGAAAAGTCCAAATAAATCCTCCAAGTTGTGCTGAACAAATCCGTGTTGAACAATGCGTGAGAGTAGATCAACAAGTCCAACGGAATGTCTTTTGTCTGAAGTTTCCTTCCTGTGTTCCGCTAGGTGCACACCGACCGGCGGTCTTCTCTCCTGCGGAGGGGTCTCCGGCTGTGCATCTGGTTATATTCAGCAGAGGTGGGCGGGGCCTCAGGCTTGACTCGCCAACTGGCTTTTCACTCTGTCGCCCCCTAACGGGCCAAGTGTAGTAATGCAGCTGAAGGTTTGTTTCTTTTTCAATCGAACGTCGTTTTTAACTCATTCGCTCCCGAAGACGTATTTATATGTCTTTTCAGACGCCACACATTCAATCACATGTACTTAGGTTTTCTTTTTTCCAAGACTGAAACTCAATTTTTTTTTATACGGGTCTGAAAATGGCTGGTACTGAATGAGTTAATCAAAATATTAAATAAAGGGCACATAATATCTATCTATCTATCTATCTATCTATCTATCTATCTATCTATCTATCTATCTATCTATCTATCTATCTATCTATCTATCTATCTATCTATCTATCTATCTATCTATCCATCCATCTACCTATCGATCTACCTATCTATCTATCATCCATCCATCCATCTACCCATCTACCTATCGATCTACCTATCGATCTACCTATCGATCTACCTATCTATCTATCTATCTATCTATCTATCTATCTATCTATCTATCTATCTATCTATCTATCCATCTACCCATCCACCTACCGATCTACCTATCGATCTACCTATCGATCTACCTATTGATCTATCTATCTATCTATCTATCTATCTATCTATCTATCTATCTATCTATCTATCTATCTATCTATCTATCTATCGATTCTGCATATCCATCCATTATCTAATCCGCTTTTCCTCTTTAGGGTCTCGGACGTGCTGGACCCTAACCCAGTTGTCTTCGGGCAGTAAGGCGGGCTACACCCTGAACTGGTTGTCACCAAATCGCAGGGCAAACATAGACGAACAAACCATTCGTGCTAACAGTCACGCTTAGGGACAATTTAGGGACATGTTTTTGGAATGTGGGAGGGAATCTGAAACGCCGGAGAAAATCCACGCAGGCACGGGGAGAATATCCAAACCCTACACAGGAAGGCTGGAGTCAGAGTTGAACCCTGGACCTTTGCACTGTGAGGCTGGCGTGCGAAATATATGTGTGTGTGTGCTAACACACACACATATATTGATATAAACTAAATTAGCACTGCTCCATGCTACATGCGACGTGTTGAACACATTTACCAGCCAGTAAACGCCACCATCCAAGTGTAAACTTACTTGTATGGTGACCCCTCTGTGTGTGTGTGTGTGTGTGTGTGCGCGCGCGCGCTTGCCCTTGCGCCTTTTCATGAGCTAATACCAAATGCAATGCACCACTAATGGAACGCCAATTGGTTCCCATGCGGTGATCCATGACCTCCAACCCCGACCCTCCTCATCGGACAATTGCAGCCACCTGGACTAATAGTTGGTGTGTGCGCGTGCGTGCTTCATGATATTGACTGGGTGCAACTTGAGAGGTCAGGACACAATAGCGCTGTGACTCTGAAGACCTAACACCATCCTGTGAGAGGTCACAGCTATGTGACACACACACACAAACACACACGGGTCCTTAATCACCCCTTTCACGCAGAGGTTGCGTACTTTCCCTGTAAAAGTGTGTTAACACAATACTTGAAAGTATTTACATGTGAGCCGAATGCCTCTGGGCACGTTTCTAACAGTGGCGTATATGTCAAATTAATTTCCCGTTTTGAGAAAAGACAAATAACGCCGTATTGTTGCAAAAATGTCATGTCATATATTGGTGTGTTGTTGAAGGTGTGCCTTTCAGGGGTATGGCCGGTTCGTCTAGCGGTGAATGTGTGGGCGTGAGTCGTGGCCTACAGCAGCAGTGTTGACCTCAGACTGGTTGAGGGTTTATCTTTCGGCAGTTCAACGTTTCTAAGCACACAGCCGAGATATGGAAGGCGTGGCTTCAAGAACAACCCCGTCAATGTCCTCGAATGACCCAGTCACAGATCACAAGTGGATCTCGTTTAACAGGAGGGATCTGGAAAATATGGTCGTCCTCCCTCTTTGCCAATATGTTGACAATGGGACTGTACAAAATTTTTGTTTTCACTGTTAATTGTTAACAATACTAATGTATTTTTCCATTCTGGCTGCTCTTGTCTCTTCTTTGGGTTTAAGTTACAGTAAAGAATGTAAGTGCTTGTGTACATGCTTGTGTGTGTGTGTGGGGGGGGAGCATAGGGGGGCACCCGCGCATGTGTTCTCTGCTTGTTGAGGATTTGCACTGGTGTGCTAGTACAGTTGTTCTCACTTGGCTGTGATTAAACAGCAGTGGCACACACTTACACACACACACACACACAGACACACACACACACACACACACACACATCTTATTTTTCTAATGTCGTAATTTTCCTTTTTTATTATGTTCTAGTTAGTAGATAATTAAAAAAATATCCACGTAAAATAAAAATATAAAATTTAACCCTGGAGAACTCCAGGGGGTCAAATTTGGCCCCTATAAATTCGGCTACTCAAATGCTACCCTTAAATCCCAAAGGGTCAAATTTGGCCCTAATCCTAAATTAGGATTAAAGTATTAATTATTTGAAAAAAAACATATATTTTGGTGTTCGGTGAACATATAGCAGCCATTTAATGGAAAATTCATCATTTCCCAAAGAAGAAAAGGGGTCTTGGGTTCTCCAGGGTTAAAAACAATATGGAATCTGTCACATAACAGGTGCTTTCAAATTTGATTTTTTTTCGGTGAAAAATTCATTTATAAAAAAAAAACCTCTGCTGTGTGGTCGAAATAACAGCTCTGTGTGTGTATGTGCGCACGCGCGTGTCTAAATGTCACAAAAAGGCTCCAGCATGTGTTGTGATCTCAATGACACAGCCTGCTGACATTTTCTCACCAATTTTTCTCTTCATGTATTTTCAACTTCACGTGTTTTTGTGTGCGAATTTCCACCGACGGCGCATTGCGCATTCGCACAAGCGCGCCTACAACCGGGTGATATTTTGGCAGCAGGATGCAGATATTCAGATAAAAGATTCAAAGGTTGGGGGGGGGGGCAGGTGCTGATGGTGTTTCCCCCACGCACATGTGAAGCAAGGTTTTCACAATGTGAGAGCAGGAACACCACGATTTTGAGAAAGAATCTGCATGCTGTCATAGGAACATGCAAAAAAAAAAATATATATATACGACTGTGTACTGTAGTCTTTTTTTAAGTTAAAAATGTGTCTAAAGTGATGCTATTGTATTTAAAGGCACACAGAGGGAACTCACTGGTTGTCCTTTGTGTCACCTTACCAACGACATTGTGTGTGTGTGCGTGCGTGTGTGTGTGTGTGTGTGTTGTTGCGTGGGCATGTGAGGGAAGACTGGAAAGGTTACGGGCTGAAAGGTGTCAAAGGTGTGCGTTTTTGACATCTTTCATATTTTGGAGAAGAGACATTTCGTGGTTTGTGTGCGCGAGTGTGTGTGTGTGTGTGTGTGTGCGCGCGTGTTAGCCACAAAACAAAACATACAGAAAAAAAATAGAAATGTTCCATGACAAAGATAATAATGCTCATTATGAGAAACGCCGGTTTTTTTGTGTGTCTTTTAGACACATATACAGTAAAACAAAAATATTCATCAAAGGCATGCACTTTTCTGTAGGAGGTGAAGATCCTGAACCAAAAACAAATTGTCAGCGCAACGACATAATTGGTCTGCAGTGTTGACTTTATACACAGGAAGCGGACAACACTGCTGACATGATGCACAGGAAGCGGACAACACTGCTGCTTTTCCTCCCGCCATAAGTTTGCCAGGGCACAGGTGTTCACGTGCGTGTGTGCATGTGATGTGGTCATGCACACACATGTACATATCCTTTTTTTTTGCACCTGCGGAGTCAAGGCGTGCAGATGTGGTGTCGCGAACACCACACAGCACGTGTGAGAGGCTGGTACGAATTGTTACGTCATCATCATCGTCGTCGACGTTCAATCCAATTGTATTTATATAGCGCCAAAGGCAGTAAGTTTATCTCACATGAAACACCCAAACACATATTTCACCCTTCATTTTCCCCCCCCGATACACTTGGGAATTCCAAACGCGGAGGAAACCCTGTCTCAGACTTCCTCCGACATGGCGACACACGGTGTAAAAGACGCAATACACAATAATGACCGACAGAGGTCCCCACGGGTTCAAACATTGAAAAGTAAAGAAGGGAAGAAGAAAGAATTAACACGGAGAGGGCCGTGCGGGAAGAAATGGGGAGGAAAGAGGACAGGTTATCGAGTAGGGCCGATAAAGGAAGGAAGAAGAAGGGAAGGAAGGTATACACAGGGAAGAAATGAGAGCGAAAGAAGGATAGAAGAAAGGGAAATGGAAGGGAGCGAAGAAAGACGTGCAAAGAATGGATAACACGAAGTTATGAAGGAAGAATGATAGGGTGGAAAAAGGAAACCATAGCTGGTAGAATGAGAGGAAGGTGACAGAGTCAATGAAAGAAGGAACTAAGAAAGGAAGGAATGGAGGAAAAATAATATTGAAGGAATGGAAAAGAATCAAAAGTGGGAGGGGGTGAAGAAAGAAAACAGGAAGCGAAGGAGAGCGGGGATAAAAGAAAGATGGAGTAAAAAAGGAAGAAAATGAGGAAGTCTCGAGGGAAGGTTGGAGGTAAGGAAAGGAGAGATCAC
This sequence comes from Hippocampus abdominalis, assembly GCA_018466805.1. Lineage (NCBI taxonomy): Eukaryota > Metazoa > Chordata > Actinopteri > Syngnathiformes > Syngnathidae > Hippocampus > Hippocampus abdominalis. Next base: position 7,020,883 of record CM031702.1, on the reverse strand, counting down.
TAAAAAGAGGACAAAAGGATAGAGGCAAGGAAAAAAGGTTAACAGGAATAAAAACAATGGAGAGAAGGACACAGAGAATGAGTGAAATGAGGAAGGCTGAAAGGGAGGAAAGGAAGGAGAGAGGAAAGGTAAGAAGTAATGCAAAAGCTGTCATAGCGTCAAGTCAGTGTTGTGTTTACTTCCTGCTTGTGTTATGTCCTCATGTCCCAATACTTCTGTCCACGTGGTTCTCAACATGTCAGCGTGCTTGAATCCAGCAAACGCATGCAAACAATCACAAAGCATTTCACATGGTCATATTTTTACTTTTACTGAAGTAAAGGAGTTGAATTAGTACTTCTACCTTTAGCAGAGTCCCATTTTTCATAAAATATCTGAAAACAACCAGCACAGCAAAAAGTAAGCATTTTATATTTCCTTTTGGTTTCAAAAAACGGAATCCTTTACCAAACGTTTGAGATGTGACTTGATGGTTTAACAAAACGCCCAAAACATACTTTAAAATCCAGTTCTTTGAATTAAATTATTTTTGCTTCAGGTTGATTCATTCACTGTGCTCCTTCTGTCATGATTTCATACAAACACACAGATCAATTGTCCATGGAGCTGGTCTCAGCTTCTCAGTAAGCTGCAGCAGTATTATTTGTTCTTTTTCGAGAATGAAGAATGTACTTATGTGTATTGCTATCTGATCTGTCTACATGTACTGCTCCACTATTTGTGTTCAAATATTTATTGCTGAATGGGTTAGAACGCTACCATATTGATGCTATTTTGTAGACTATGGTATTTCCTAGTACGTGCTAACATTACACTACCAGAATTTAAGGCAAAGTTGTTGATGTTGTTTTAAATACACAATGTGCAATTCTCTTTGTTTTTATGTTTAGTTTGACAGTAAAATTAATCTGGGGCGTGACAATTAAAGAGCAGAAAAATGAACAGATTTGATGCTGCGACATCTGCCTGTGCGGCCTCCGCACAAACAAAGACCCGTTTGTGTGCACAAGACAAATCACAGGACTCACGTGCTGTTTGCAGGGGTGGGACGCTAAACGCAGGCCCTTCGATTTAATCGTCATCATCATCGGCAGCATCTTCTTCCATGTTCTTCTCGTTCTTCACAGGAGGTGACAACACGAGCAAAGAGTGGACTGCACTGGAAGGATTAAAATATGGAGGACAATCCACAAGAAGGTCAGGATTACACAGAAGATGTGTCACAACGCAAAAAAGGTATGACATTTTTTTTGGGTGGGGGTCATTTTATTATTACACTTCGCTCAGAACAGTAAAACATAAAAACGCAAGTCTGTGATATGAAGTACCGTACTAATATTACTGCCGTACTGATAAGCTAAATGAGGAGCTGAGTCCGCACTACAGCACCTATATATCACTTAGTCTTTGACTGACGTGTCAGCAGAGTTTGAAAAAGTACTTTATACTCTGTACTAAAGTCTTGATTTTGTAAATAGAACTTGGGAACGGAAAAGTGGCTTCTTAAAACTATCAGGTGCATACTACTATCCAAAATTTCTTGATAAAATGATTCTTTTTTTTATAATCCAATAAGAATCCATGTCTTGAAAGCATTTTCCCAAGTTCCACAATGCAAAGTTAAGCATTTATTTTCATACTTAGGATAGGAGTTGTGGGGTCATAAACCTCTCCTTCAGAAATTACTTTTAGACAGTACTTCAACTCTTTTCATGGATTATAGGACAGAATCACATCACTAACCTCCCCCCATCCTCTCAACAATGTTTTGACAATTAGTCAACACTCTTTATTACGCATTTCGGGTGGTTGCTAATGGAAATTTTAGGAATGAATAAAGTTTGTCCATTTTCCCCCAAAATTGTTATCTAAGAACAGTATGTTTGTACAGTATATTTAGCAGATATACGTTGTCATGCACACCGGAGTGATTTACTTAATTTTTTTTGGTTTCTTATATTACCGAAGAAGCGTAGGGAGTAGGTGTTAGCGGCAGGGTCCTAAATCGTGTCCTAAAATTCCAATTTTGACTTGACCAATGGTGAAACAATGAAAAAGTCACATGTTCTGCTCTTGTACCAGTGGCACGTGTCTTGGAACGATACTGTATTTTGGATGAGTTCGTCTTGCATTACTCAACAATAAACGTGTCTACGTACATGGCTTTTATGACTTAGGAAATGGGGGGTGGGGTGGGGTATGGTTCTAAATCAGTCTGGCATCAATCACATTTTGTCAATAATCACACTTTCTCCTATATAATGTGTATTTTTGTGTTGTTGTAAATTGCTGGAATGTAACAAGTTTGTTTTTCTAGTATAATTCGCCTTTTAGCAGCCCTCCGGCACGTCAGGGTAGCAACACTGTGTCCTTTCTTGTGCGTCTGTTCACATGACAGCAAAGTTACTTTGCCGTTGCCTTTCAGGTCAGGCTCGTCTGTGTGTGTTGTCAATGCTGAGTGTGTAGTTCACACAGCGCCGCTCACCTTTGACATTCATGGGACAAACGGAGAGCGTTGTGAGGCTAATGTCACGTTGCATATTCGCAGAGACGGAAATTGCGCACAAATTGTACTTTCTCCACTCGGGAATATGTATGAATGACGTGTGGAGAAGAATGGCGTTACTTCCAAGCATGCATGGATTATGATACCGTGAAAGAGTTCTAACTACAACATCAATGCTAGCTTCTTTAGCCCATCGTTTGGAGTTTGGCATTGTGTATAGCATTAAGCTAGCTGGTTTGAGAACAAGCATTTTTTTTCTTTTTTCTGCCAAATTTCTGCCTGAGGTGAAGTTCAGTTCAGTGCTACTATTCCAAGGCACCACTGCATTAAAATATTATATTTTGGTGCCATCTAACGAACGGTATCGCTGTGTGAAACACTTTTATCGAGCTGAGGGGAGGAGCTTCAATTCGCTAAGCCATAGCTCTGTCAAATGGGGAAAAAAGTTCTTTGGTGCCATTTTGTGGATTCTACATTTGTTTATTTTCATTTATTTTTGTATTTGGAACTCAATTGTGCTTTTATTTGTCCAGATAAAGAAGAAGACAAAAGTGCGCAGGATGCTAACATGGAGGTAGCGCAGGTAAGAAGCATTGTTAGCGCTGTCCCGCTAACTATTTACATATATTTTATGTTAAAAAGTTTTGTTGTATGCTGTCAACTCCCAATTAGAATTTTAACCAAATACACCAGTTTAACATGGAAAAAAAAATACTTAATTGATCAAGCAGCAGGAAGACTTCAGGCCTGAGTTTCCATCATGCCCTCAACACAAAAACAGTTTTAACAAGGCGCAGTTGTACACTAGTGAAAATCTACAATAATGAACACACTGTTAACACTGCCAGTCAACACGACGCCGGCATTTTGACATCATAGTGATCAGAAAACATTAAGTTCCATACACATGTTCATGGTTCTCAGGATAAGTGAATCGGCTCCAGGCGACGACACTTTCTGTCTCTCGCTCGTTCTTTCTTGTCCTCCATCTTTCCATCTCTGCGTGCGGGTCATGTGAAAGGCATCAGGCGGCATGCGTTTTATTTATTTATTTTTTCAACCCCACTCTCCATTTGGTGTCTGCTGCATCCAAAGGCTCTAACGTTTCAGGAATTCCTTTCAAAAGGTGAATGTTTTATACTCCAGTATTTTCATTCATTCATTACTCACAGACTGATTGCAAATATTTATTTGAATGAAAATCCCCAATTCCATATCTCGCAAATAAGACTTCCAGCTGAGCGACGGTTGCAACTACGTGACGTGCGCGCACTCACTGCCAACACCATGGCACTCTGAAGTGGCCACGTGAGCAAACCATATGAAGACAAGATTTATTTATTTTTTTCTGGGGGGGGGGGCACAGCTCATCTTAATGGTTTGTGTAATTTCATTTCGACCAAATATCTCGCCTTTCGTAAACCTTTCTAATAAAAGGAAATAAGCCATCCATCCGTCCATCAAATCTAAAATACAAACAATCAATGATGTTCTAACCACACAGCTGCAGGGCCTGGTGGCGGAGCTGCGCGAGGGGCTCCGCGATTGCCTGGTGGAATTGTGCGAGCTGCGCAAGAAGGACCGGCGGCTGGAAGAGAACCTGCAGGCCCACCAGAGCGACATGGATGATAAGATTATGGGTCTTAAGAACACGCTCAACACTTTCAAGGTGCTGGACCCTCCTCATCCAATGCACATACACACACACCCCCACACACACACGCACACAATGAGCGTGTTCTCGATGGAGGTGGAAAAGCATCGGCAGCCTAATGAGGAACATCTGACTGAATGGAGGTAGCAGAGTAATGTAATATATTAGACAGGAAGGCGGCTATTTTAGACATTAAGAGGTAGCCATTCATCGGGGCTCACACAAGGACGATTTATGGATGACACAATTTGTTTACCGACACACACTGAGGTGTGCGTTGTACTCGGTCACCGACCAAACACAAACTCCGACACACTTTACAGAGCTCCCGATACTGAACACTAACTGTACCAACCTCCATCACTCCTATCGACCTGCCAAAATCGAGGTCCTACCGATTGACCATGTATAGGAAGGCATTTTTAGCCGAAAAAAAGTGACCACGTATAAGAAGGCGTTTTTAGCACCCCAAAAACGAGCATGTGTCGTAAGGCGTTTTTAGCAAAAACAAAAACAAAAAACCACCATGTATAGTAAGGCGTTTTTGGCAGCCCCAAAAAACGAGCATGTAGAATAAGGCGTTTTTAGCCGAAAAAAAGTGACCATGTATAGCATGGCGTTTTTAGCCCCCCAAAACGAGCATGAATCATAAGGCATTTTTAGCACCAAAAAAAACCAAAAAACGACCATGTATAGTAAGGCGTTTTTGGCAGCCCAAAAAAACAAGCATGTAGAGTAAGGCGTTTTTTTTAGCTGAAAAAAATGACCATGTATAGCATGGCGTTTTTAGCCCCCAAAAAACGAGCATGTAGCGTAAGGCGTTTTTAGCAACAAAAAAAAAATGACCATGTATAGTCAGATGTTTTTAACAGCCAAAAAACTACCTACCTACCTACTGAACTCTCATGGGAAGGCTTACCGATTTAGCTCCTATCTTCTCAGCAACTCGACCTACTTACCGACCGACTGACGACCGACCTATCTACCAAACTCCTATGGAATGGCTTACCTACCAATTCAGCTCCTATCTACCCAGCAACTCATCTACCGAGCTACCGACCTACCTATTCATCCCACCTACCGACTCCATACCAACCTGACTTCTCTCTACCTATTGAACCCTAACTCCTCATGGATTTCCCGAACGCCGACGGACAGAAAACCACTGACTTACTTAGCCATGGCTTCTGTCTACCTTCTTACCAACCAACTCTAACCTTACCTACCCGACCGACTCCTTTCTGCCTACTTAACCCCAAATGTTGAACTACCTAATGACCCTCTGACTCCTACCGATTTACCTCGAGTCTACCGACTTGTCATACTCTCCCTACACTGTTCAGTGTGTCAAACTCAGCTTCACATTCCAATTTACAGTGCCGTGAAAAAGTATTTACCCTTTTCCTGATTTTTGTGTTCTTTGCATATTTATCACACACAAAGATTTCAGTTCATCAGATCAATTTTAATATCACACAGAGAGCTCCATAACCCGAAAATCCACCTCCTCACCAACCCATCTATCCAAAACCCTTCTACCCGTTTCCAATTGCAGGAGGAGCTGAGCGCTGCGTTCTTCCACATCCAGGACGTGTCCAACAGACAACAGGAGCTGATCAAGCAGCAAGAACAGTTGCTGCCAGAGACCCCCATCACTATCCCACATAGGTAGCCCTTGAACTGTAATGCTCAATAAGATGATCGGCATGTAAAGGAGAGACTCACACGTATTTCTGATTGGTCCAAAAGAAGGAAGAGCCCCAAGTCCGATCTGCTGAGCGCATCTGAGGACGAGCGCCTCTGTGCACCGGGCCAATCGGAGCTCAATATCATCCAGCGCTACTTTGGCGAGTCGCCGCAGTCGCAGAGGAGTGTCGCGTCCACGCAGAGTGAGCGGCTAAATGGCGTTTTGTCAAAAGGTTCCATGAAATTCAATCAAATGAAATGTTGTGTTCCAGCATCCACTTCGGAGCAGCAGAGATGCTCTTCGTCCAGAAGTCCGGTGTGGGGGGACGGCAGGAACGGGAGAGAGGACACGGAAACGCCGGACAGCCTCAATGAAAACAGTGAGAAAACGCAAAACGCACTCCCACGAGGTACACAAAATGATCAGGAAATGGCTGTGGATCGATGCGGTCATGTTTCATTTGCCATAAACTCAAACTTTATTTGTAGAGCACTGAACTGCAACTGTCATAAAATGCCATACAAAATAAAAAAAATTGATTCATAACAAAAACTATGAGAAAAGGAAAATGGGTTTCTAATTTTTTCATGAACAATTATACAAATTAATGAAATAAAAAACAGATGAAAAATAAGAAACAATAAAACACAAGGCAAAATGAAAGAATAAATGAAATACAATTAGGGCAGCCGGAATCGAACCCTGCACCTCTGCACTGTGAGGCCGATGTGCTAAGCATTCAAACACCGCGTCGCCTACATTGAAATGAGTAAAATCTAAATACAGTCAAACCTCGGTTTTCGGACGTCTCGGTTCTCGACCAAATCGGTTTTCGACCAAAAATTTTGAGTTTTTTTATGCCTCGGATGACGACTGAATTTCGGTTCTCGAACAAACTGAGCGCACTTGAATGCACCATTTGACTCCTCTCGCCTTCCTTACACGAGGAAGTGACGCTTCCTCGTGTTGCTTTCCATTGTGAGCAGATATGTTCAGTGAACATTTTTATTTTAAAAAGAGCATGGTTTCGGTTTTCGAACAATTTCGGTTTTCGAACAGCCTTCTGGAACAGATTATGGACAAACACCGAGGTTTGACTGTACGCTGGAATCCTAAATGGCTTTAAAAAAAAACACGGTAGGATCTAAAATGCCAGCTAAATAAAACTAGATACGATAAAATGAAATAAAAAAAAAACGGCAAAAAAATAAATTCTACATGGAGTATCATCAAATGAAATTAAAAAATGAGATTGAAATAAAGGATAAAATCAAGTAACAAAATTAACAAAAAGAAAAAAAATAAAATAAAATTTTATATAAATAAAATAAAACAAATAAAATGAAGTCCCTCCCCCCAATTAATTAATTAATTAATTAAATAAATAAATAAAACAGAGTTCCCCACCTAAAATGGAATTAGGCACAGATGCTGGAATTCATAAAGATTGCAATTTCTTCTTTTCTTACAGGTATGAGACAGAAGGCCGCCTTGGAGCTGCTGGAGTCGGAGAGGATCTACGTGTCCCACTTGTCTCTGCTGCTGAAGGCCAACATCTCCTTCAACGGCTCGGAAGCGCTTGCTGCCAAAGACAAACGGTGGGGGTAAAAAAAATTTTTAAAAATGTCGCTGCTGAAAACAACTTCATGATTAGTGCGCACACCTCCGTGCGCACCCGTGATCTAAAGTGAACTTTTACAGTGAATGGAAGGCAGGAAATGGAAAAATCTACGAAGACACTGGAGCTTGTTCATGTCATTGCGGTTCAAACCTCGCATCGGTTTTTACGCCGCTTTTGACAAAAGTTCATCACACATTAAGTGTAAAACGCGAGGGAACCACAATCCAAAAAATCGATGATGTCATGTCTTCCTCTGGGCGGCAACAGTCCGTTTCCCAGCTCGCTGAGGTTCCTGATCCAGCAACACCTGGACCTGCTGCACACCCTGCAGGACCGCGTCCTCAGGCGCCAGTGGCAAGGCATCATGGGAGATATCTTCATGAGGCTCACCAGCAAAGAGGTAGCGTGAACCGACTATAATCCAACGCCGTAATCTACTCCCGATGCATTATTTTTTTTATTAATTTTTTTTTCTCCGGAATGAGCATGAAATATACTTTTCCGGGCCACTCATACATGCGCTGACAGACATCACGAGCAATAGAGGCAGTTGGCCGCCATGACGCCTCCATTTCTAATCAATCACAATTCCTGACCTGAAAAAAAAAAAATGCCAGCACAGTTGTGAAACAATCCCCGTCGTTGTACCAAAACCTAGGAACACGAACACTTGGATGTGAACTGTCCCCCCCCCCCACCCTCCCGCCACAGAATGACTTCCTGGACTTGTACGTGTCCTACCTCAAGGAGCTGCCCGACTGCTTGGCCGTGGTCACCATGCTGGCCTCCAACGCCATCAAATCTTCCGCCTTCCTGGAGGTAAAAACACAACGCAGGCTCCGCAATGGAAAAACAGGGACACTTTTGAGTGTCCAATCGGCCTGCCATGCATGTTTTTGGAATGTGGGAGGAAACCGGAGTACCTGGAGAAAACCCACGCAGGCCCAGGGAGAACATGCCGCGCTAACCACTGGCCGGCCCACCGGGCTGTCCGTTAAATTCGAAACCTGTTTTCAGATTTCCAAACCAAATCACGAACAACACTAAAAAAATAAATACAATCTCTCACTCCCCCTCCCTGCCTCCTTCGCCCCCACTTCCCCCTTCCCTCCTTCCCCCCTCAAACTCCCCCTCACTTTCATCCCTCCTCCCCACTCCCTCCCTTCGTTCGATACCCTGCCCCCCCACACTTTCCTCCCTCCTTCCCATCCTTCCCTCCCCCCTTACTCATTCCCTTCATTCGACACCCTCCCACCCCCACCTCCCTCCCTCCTCCCCCCCCCTTCCCTCCCTCCCTCCTTCCCCCCTCAAACTCACCTCACTTTCCTCCCTCCTTCCCATCCTTCCCTCCCCCCTTACTCATTCCCTTCATTTGACACCCTCCCACCCCCACCTCCCTCCCTCCTTCCCCCCACTTGCCTCCCTCCTCCCTCCCTCCTTCTCCCCACAAACTCCACCCCACTTCCCCCCCACTTTCCTCCCTCCTCCTCCTGCCCCCACTTCCCCCCTCCTTCTCCCCCTCCTCCCTTCCTCTCCTCCCTCCTTCCCTCCTCACTCCTTCCCTTCGTTCCACACCCTCCTTCCCCCGACTTGCCTCCCTCCTCCTCCCTCCTTCCCCCCCACTTTTCTCCCTCCTCCTCCTCTTGCCCCCACTTCCCCCCTCCCTCCTTCTCCCCCTCCTCCCTTCCTCTCCTCCCTCCTTCCCATCCTTCCCTCCTCACTCCTTCCCTTCGTTCCACACCCTCCTACCCTCCCTCCTTCCCCCCACTTGCCTCTCTCCTCCTCCCTCCCTCCTTCCCCCCGCAAACTCCCCCTCACTTTCCTCCCTGCTTCCCCCCCTACGTCCCTCCCTCCTACTCCCTCCCTTCGTTCGATGCCCTCCCCCCCCTATCTCCCTCCCTCCTTCCCCCCCACTTTCCTCCCTCCTTCTCTTCGTTCGACACCCTCCTTCCCCCGCCTCCCTCCCCTCCTCCCTCTCCCTCCTCTCCATGAATCCCCCCCATCTCTCTCTATCTGATTGTCCAACTTGGACCACGCCCCGCTCTTGCCGTGATTGGTGGCCTCATTGTCTCTAAGAGTGACATCATGGGCGACGAGTCCAAACCCTCGCTGCACACGCTGCTCCTGCAACCGGTGCAGAGGATTCCAGAATACTTGCTGCTGTTGCAGGTGAAACGCAATACAGATAAAAAAAAACACACACACTTAGTGCTTTTTATATTGATCTATCTTATGTATATGTCTGTGTGGGTGTGTGTGTTTAGGCCTTGCTGAGGCAGACGGAGGCCTCGCACCCAGACTACTACCTGCTGCTGGTGTGCATCAAGCAGTTCCGCAGCTTCTGCAGCCAGCAGCAGCACCTCCTCCAGCGCAACCAGGAGCTCCTGATGCACAACCGCCAGGAGGTCAAAAGGTCCCAACCGTCATACTGGCAAAATACAAACCGAGGGAAAACCGACGACGTGTGCGCGTGTCTCCCGGCGGCAGGTCGTCCATGAAGCAGCTTCTGAGGACCGTGGAAGGCGGCCTTCAAGGATCTCCTTACCCCCACAACAGCACTTTGCTGTAAGTGCGAGCTACAATTGTTTCATTTCCGGCCACTAGATAGCAGAAAAAGACAAATCGAGTGGAAAAGTACAGGAGCACGCATATCACCTCGCAGCCAGTGCGGCACACAGTAAAATAAAATAAAATAAAATACAATTCCCGGAAGAATGTCCAAGATTCCGTCTTCTGGACGACAACATTGCAGGCATGCCAAAATAAATACAAAAAAAAAAGTCAACCCCCAAAGTTTATGGATTAAATGGACAAAAACGAAATAGGACATTTTCACAAAAATTACCATTTTTGTTTGTTTTTTAAAAACTTTATTTGTTAAAAAAAACGTAAATGAAAATATGAAAAAATATAATAAAATATGAAAATGTGTTCATTTTCATGCTGTGTAATACATTTGGTCATATTTGTATAAACAGATGACACGCAGTAGATGTTATTTAACTTTTGTTTTGTCTGAAGACAGCAGCCAAAAAAAAAAAAAGTTGGCAAGTTCAGGTAGAAAAAATAAATAAATCGTGTCATCGACCCGTATCTGCGATCTTTCCCAGATTCATCCCGCGGCTTCCTTTTATTTGCTATGGGAAAAATGCAACTTTTTTTTGTGTAAATAAAAAGAAAAACTCACCTTGTTCTTTGTGGGCCGTTTAAAATTGGACAAGGGAGCACCCGAACCCGGCCAAACACAGCAAGCAGCGTCTCCTGGAGCAGATCCAATCCGGCCATCGCTTCCACGAGCGGGATCGCGCGCAGGAGCCCGACGCCAACTGCTGCGATGCCGAGTGGCCGCCGCCGCAGCTGCAGTACTACGGCCACGACTCGGACTTGCGCAAACACAAACCCGCAGGTTTGGGAAGGTTCTTGGGTTACCTGTAAAATCAATAAACGCAAAATGGGAATGACCTCGCTGACCTTTTGGCTTCCAGGTCTGGGCAGCATTCCCGAAACCGAAGCATCCGAGCGCTCTTTCCAGCATCACCCGCCTTCGCGAATCTCGGAATTCAGGCAGGTCCAGCCGGGCTCGGCTCTGGCCGACGCCTTGGAGGAATTCCTTCTCCCACCGGACCCCCCGGGGCTGGAGTGTCTCTACGAGGAGGAAAGGAACTCCCTCCACGAAGCGTTCGACGGCTGCTCCTCGGACTCGTCCGACTCGTCTATCGACATCGCCTTCGTCAAGTGTCCGAAAGCTCCCGCCACCCCGTCGCGCCATGCGCCGACAAACCGGGACGCGTCGGGCAACGGGTACAACAAACCTCCGAACCGAGGGTGCGCCTCCCCGAACGAGGCCGTGCTGATGCACTACGCTCACCCGCGCCCCCTTCAGGCCAGCCAGCGCAAAAAAAGCAAGGTGAGAAGATCAGCCACGGAAGATTCGCGGCAACTCATCGTTGTCCGTTCTTTCGCAGTCGCTGAACGGCCTGCAGATGGACAGCACGGCGATGGACGGCGGCCACGCCAAGCTGGAGCGGCAGGGCAGCAGAGGGTGCGCCACACCCTCGCGCAAGATCCACAGCTCGCCGGGCCGGAGCAGGAAGGACGGCGAGAAGCCGAGCGACGACCTTCACGGGCTGCTTGGTTTGGTGGGCCGAAACGCAGCGATGGGCGTGATCAATCGCCACGTTGCATTTTTGAGCACAAAAGATGCGACGAGGACATTTGGGTGATAATCGTGAGAAAAATGCGGGAGAGGAATTACGATGGAACGGTCACGAGTTTAGTGCACATTTTTTTTTGCTGTCGTGGGGCTCCAAGAATGATCACACATCATTTCGGTCATGGGTAAATTCTGAAGAAGGTGGTGTGTGTACTTCATTTATCTTCTTGCCTCGCAATTTAAAATAAATGGGAAAAAATGTGCCTGGGGAAGAACTAATGACATTTGCTCATTTCCCATGAAGCATAAAGTGGCGTGCTAATTTTTATGCAGAAGTTAAGAACACTGAGATTTTTTTTTTTTGTTACCAAATCTTGACGAGAAATTTCTTTTTGATGCCCCATTTGAGTCACGGCAAAACCGTGAGAATAAAACAGCAAAAAAAAAAAACACCCCAAAAAATGTCTTTCACTGAGAAGACAAAGTAAATATTGCGACCGGTTGAATTTTTGCTCCGGTCACTTGGCACTTCCTCGAAAGTTGGACGATTAAAGACTTGAGATTTACTCCCACGTCTTTGCGCTCACTCCTCTTGTCAGGACCAGGCCACGCAGCCGTGGGGGGGTGAGGAGACCCACCACCACCACACGCCCTTCAGCGAGCGCAGCCGCAAGCAGGACAAGGGAGGCTTTCGGAGCTCCTTCAAGAAACTCTTTAAGAAGAAGTAAGCAGTGGGTTAGGGTTTTTCGTCCAAGTAGGGCGTCCCCGATGATGAGACCGTTGCTTTCCGACAGGGGCGGCGACGACAAGAAGGACAAGGCGGCGGAGAAAGGTCACGAAAATCAACAAGCGGACATCAGAGGCACTGCCGTGTGAGCGCGTGTGAAACTGCATGTGCACCGCAATACGCTTTGAATATCCACTGCGCCGAAATAAAGCGCAACAGGTGGAAGAACTACAATTCACAAAGAAAAATTTACACGGCCGCAAAAGTTTTATAAGTGCGACAAAATGGCGACAAAGTTCCAACTCACCTCTACATAGTTCTTCGGAGGAGCTGAGTTTTGAACGGGAAGGCAAATTCGCAGGTGGACGATACAGCAAGGCAAAAGTCTCAAGATTTTTGCAGGGGATTCACAAATGTGAACGCTTTAAGCTTCAATTCAGACATATAGTGCTGATCGAATTGTAGAAACGCATACGTTTGTATATCGGAGCTGGCGCTTCTGAAATTACCGTAATTTCCGGACTATAAGCCGCGACTTTTGTCACACGCTTTCAACTCTGCGGCTTATTTAATGAAGCGGCCTATATAGAGACTTTTTTAACGGCCGCCTGTGTACCGTCTTTCTTTGTAAATATCTCATGTAACAATATGGGCAACTGCGGCTTATAGACAGGTGCGGCTTATGTGTGTACAAAATGTTTTTTTCCTTTAAAAATGTAGTGTGCGGCTTATAATCTGGTGCGCTCTATAGTCCAGAAATTACGGTAATTAGGATGTAGAAATTAACGCCAATTTGTATCTGGGGTTTTTTTGCATTTAAAATTACAAGTAAGCTGATGTTAAGTATCATTTGATTACAAATAAATGTCAAATGTATTTCCTCACTTGGCGACATTGAATTATTGATTCAGTATAAACTACGGCCGACCAAGATGGATTTTTTTTTGGGCGGAGTGAAATTCCGGTGATTAATGAGCCAATTAATTTGAAAAATGTCAAATGAATGACTAAAATACTTTTCGGTGCCTTATTAAACATAGCAATTACATGGACGAACATTAAACTGTTAAAAGTTGAGCAGTTGTTTAATTTTACAACACAGAACAAAATCTGGAGAAAAAAAAAGGCCAATTTTTTTTTGTTAGTGTGTGTTTGAATGTCGTTATCTTTGTCTCGGATTGTATTGCAACTAACTAGCCGATTTTAAAAGCACGAATGCCGACCGATTAATCGGTTGGGCCCTAAATCTAACCAAAAAAACGACCATTTGAAATATGGCATCCCATCTTTTTTTTTTAATGTGTTAACCTCTCATCCTCATAAATCTTGTTACACTTCTGAAAACAAAAATTATAGGCAATTGTACAGTATGTAAAACAAACCCATTTTTATTTTACACTATATACATGTCATAACGTGCGTATTGCAGCGTGAAAAACAAAAAAAAAAAAAAAATGTGAGTGACAAAAAAAATAAAAGCGTCAAAACAGAACAGATGAAAGTCGGACATTTAGTGTGTATTTGTGTCAGTGTTCACATTAAATATGCTGGGTGGTAAGAGTAAAAAATATTGGGGCAATTTTTTTTTTTTTTTTGTAACAGGAGGTAAAATTAAAAACACATTTCAGTGGAAATGTCTCATTCATATTGTCAAATGTGACTTGACAAATCCGCAACATCACCAGGCCGACTGAATCTAAATTGACACGGTGTGGGTTTCACATGAAATGAGTCAATTCCGCATTTTAACATCCACGTGATCATTCGTGGGGGGTGGGGGAGGGGGGTGTCACGATTACGTTTTGGACAATATAATTCAGTTCTCTTCTGGTAGACATTTCACAGCTTCCCAAAATACAAACAAGGAGAGACCTTTTCTCCATCTTGTCCAGACATCACACACGGCACCGGAATGGCCAGTTTACGTTCAAGTGTGCATTTATGGTGCCGCAAAAAGGAATACGTTTCATTCTCACTTTCAGATGGTTCCTAAATTGGCCCTGCTTCGGAAATTCAAAGACTCACCGCACATTCCTCTCGCGGGCAAAACGTACACAGCAGCTTAAATGGACACGTGAGGCGGTCGAGCAAGAACGAGTGTCCGGCGGAGGTCAGACTCAAGGTCAAGAGGAGCAATTACTGAAGAGAAATTTGTTCACGACAGCATATCGAGCATCACCCGGCAACCGATGGATGGGTGTTGCTTCCATTTTCACTGAAAATTAAGAAAAAAAAAACAACAAAAAAACGCAGGATGTTCATCGTGGGAAGGCAACCTTGGACTTTTGGAGGTTCGGCTGGCCAAGCGCTTCAAACACTCGTGGCATTTCTGTGAATTTTCATTGTGACGCCGGGTGTCCGTCCGTCCTTTGAGCAAGGCTGGAGTTACAATCTCGGGGGTGGCCGGGCCAGCGCAGGGTTTACTTGGGAGAGGGGAGGCCATCGTAAAAAATAAAAATAAAAAAACAGGATGCGCGCTGCATGACATTATTCCACCCGGCTCCAACTCAGTCGGTTACATTTTTAAAACAATTTCCTGCTATGCTGTTGAGGAACCTTTGGGGTTCGCAAATGATGACCGTGCACAAGAAGGAATTTCTAGATAGGGGGGGGGCCAGAAAGCAAACTACACCACATGAATGTCATGTGCCTTCAAAACGAATGGGGCGGGAGGTGGAAGGGTGGGGTGGGGCAGATGCTTGCAGAAAACAAAAGCAAGCTTGATCTCTGGTTAAAGTCGCTCATAAGACCGTTTAAAGAGATCATTAAAAAGGGGAAACCACCGCACAAAAGATGCGGCATGATGATTGCGTTGCGTGGCATCAAATCACACCGCTCAGAAGAGAACCTTTTGCTACTACAGTTTACATTTTCCGACAGTTTTGTTGTTGTTGTAGCAGCAAAGGGGGAACTTTTTTTTTAACATGATCCAAAAGCTCCTTTTAGTTTTAAGCTTAAATTTGATCCAAATATTATCACGTGACCAAAAACAAAACAAAACCCTTCAGTCATTTTAAAACGCAAAAAAGGAGAAAACCGGCGTTCGTGATGCTCGCTATGGACCAGATGTATGTACAGACGCACATTTATAACACACACGCACACACACTCGCGCATACACGCGCGTAATGACGTCACATTTCTCTCACACCTTTTTCTCTGTGCAAATGTTTAACACCAGTGGTTAAAAACAAAAACAAACATAAAAAGCCTGCATAAAAATGAAATATGTTTGTAAAAAAAAAAGGGGGGTGGGGGTGTAGAATGAACCAGTCGTCATTGCGTATCTGCATATCTCGAAAGGTCCTCACACTGCTTCCTTGTCACATATCAGGGAACCAGGAAGAGAGTCGCCTACTTCCCCTCGTCTGTCCGCCATCTGACTGTTTGCTTGTTTGTTTGTTTGTTTGTGCCGGGCAACTACGCACACGCCTAACTACACACGAGCAGTTTTAGTGTTCATATCTGTCCAAAAATACTACATTTATATGTACATCAATTAAATAGACATCAGTTAAGCACTTATGTGGCTGTTGTTGCTAAGCGGAGGTGGCCGAAAGCCTTCTCCTCTTTTTTTTTTTTTTTTGGTGGTTTTTTTTTTTTTCTCCACACACAATAAAACCAGGAGAGTCGTCGTCCTGCTGGCGGATTAACATCATGCCACAATAAATAAAAGTGAGGGGCGGGGCTGGGTCTGTGCAAGATGGCCGCAGTAGTAGTAGCGCAATGTGTACAACCAAGTAGTAGTACAAGTGGTGTGGGAGGTTCGACCTCCTGGTTGGGCGTCACGAGCAGGGTCGCGTGTCTTACGTGAGTCATCTGCCCTTGAACGCACCGCGGCGTCTCTCCGACACTGTGGAAAGTGGGGGGGGGGGAGGGGGGGTCGGTGCATTCCCCTTTGCTAGTTGCTAGGCTCTTAATGCGAGGGGTGGGGGCGGGGTCTGTTAGCATATGTGTGTGTGTGTGTGTGTATGTGTGTGCGTGAGCGAGTGTGTCAGTAGCTGTTTTCGTGGCCCGCCAGGATGTAGAGGTTGCTGTGGGCCGTCGGGTTGTCGGTCGGCCGACTCTCCAGCACCACCACCCTGAAAATAACAAATATGCGCATTAGAGATGAGAATGGATTAAAGACAACAATTATTTGCAAGTGCAAAACAAAGCATTTTTTGCATTATTTGCTTCACTGACCCATGGAAGCCCCACCCCCCAAAAAAAATGTGAAAAATGCCCGCGCGTTTGAATGGACACGGCCTAAAGTGCTGTGATTTATCACCATGGGAAGACCCCAAAGAAAAGATCAAGTAAACAAGGACGTTAAAAAAGTGTGCAGACACCAAAATAAAAATTTCTTCGTTTCTTTCCAAAGCTGCTCATCGACTTACAATTGCTGTTCAAAGCAACACAAGCAATCATCAAGCAAGAACCGCCCCCTTACCCACAAAAAAAAAAACAAAAAAAACCCCACACACACTTCCTCTCCAACAGTCCAAAATGTTCAATGTCAGCAGACCTCAAAAGTCCCAACAGAGAGTCGGGAATACCTTGCCACAGTGACGCCTCTGTCATGGGGATCTCTGTGGTCATCTCGTCTTTTTGTGAGAAGGCATCAGACAATGTTAATCCCCCACGGTGAGTGTGTGTGTGTGTGTGTGTGTGTGTGTGTGTGTGTGTGTGTGCATGCACGTACGCCCACCTGTCTGACCCCAGTAGTCTGAAGATACGCGTACTGTCCGAGATCTCCTGCGTGATCTTGAAGCAATGCACAAAAATTTCGGGGATTTACATTTAAAAAAAAAAAAAAAAAAAACTCACAGCGATGTGGGTTCTGCGAAAAGAAACCCGGCTCACCTCGTTGGTCTTGAAACTCCGCCCCTGCATGCCATGCCTCCAGAAGGCCAACACGCTATCCTGGAGACAAACTGTGAAAGAAAAAGCAAAAAATGGCTACCACCGAATATCGTTGCCTTTCATTTTTAAGTACAGTGCGACTTTAAATTCCGAGGTTGAATGCGTTCCAATTACAGTCAAACCTCGGTTTTCGAACGTCTCTGTTTTCGAGCAAACATTTTGAGTTTTTTATGCCTCGGATGACGAACAAATTTCGGTTCTGGAACAAACTGAGCGCACTTGAATGCACCATTTGACTCCTCTCGCCTTCCTTACATGAGGAAGTGACGCTTCCTCGTGTTGCTTTCCATTGTGAGCAGACGTGTTCAGTAAACATTTTTATTTTAAAAAGAGCGTGGTTTCGGTTTTCGTACAATTTTGTTTTTTAAACAGCCTTCTGGAACGGAATTTGGACGAAAACCGAGGTTTGACTGTATTTTTTTCTTACCCGTGGACTCGATCTGGAAGTTGAACGTGAGCTCGGCCGACAACTTCCTGCTGGATTTCAGTCGGCCCTGGAGGTTGACGATCTTGATACACCCTGATGAGGAGAAACGAGAAATGAGAAGTGTGCGCTTTGCCGGGAGTCGTCGTCGTCAGACCCGCGGGTGACTCACGGTCGAGGCAGACGAGAATGGTGTCCCTCTCTAGCTGCGTGACGTGGATCACGCACGTTTGAGGCGTGTCTGTGGCGAGAAAGAACACACTTGGAGACTACGGAACCAAAAATCTCGCCAAACATTAACTAGAATGGAACATTTAATTCATCTTCAAACCACATTTCAAAAAGACTGAAACAGAGCCTAATTTCATTATCCATCCATTTCCGATCTGCTTTATCCTCACAAGGGTCGTGATACTCAGGTCCACAGTGACATTTTAGGCTTTTAGGTCTGAGTCATAGGAGGCTTGGCCCTGGCAGTGGACAGATTGTGTTGATCTCGTGTATGTGTGTGTGTGTGTGTGTGTGTGTGTGGAAGGAGCAAGGGAAGGATTCTGAGTCACCACAAGAGCTCCTGGTAAATGAGATCCGTGCTTTTATGCTAGGCTGTGATGAAATGATGAAACTCAAAGCAGTCGCATTGGAAATCATCTGTTCCCAATGAAATGAATGGAAACACCATTAATCCGTTCCAGTGTCCCCTAAACAAACTAACGAAAAAATATATCGTTCTTATTTAAAGGAAGGTCGCACTTTATAATATTGTACTTTAGAAAAACATAACCAATAAAAAAAACTTGGCCACCGGGGAGCAATATAAAAAAACTACAGTAACATTAATCCTTTTTTGCAAAACAAAGAATATATGAGCAATGTCAGATTTTTGGTATACATACATGTTTTTTGGCCCACACTGTTTGTGTTCAAATAGCCAACACTTAAAAGCCTTTTAATGCTTTTGGCAAAAAAGATTTGGCACCATGGTGACATTGGTTAGCTTCTGGCTATTCAACTACCCGCCCATGTGGTGGTTGCTACACACCCATTCAATTTAGAAAAAAACAAAACAAAAATGGCAGAAGGATTGGGCGCCGACGTCATATAAATCCATCTGTTAAAAGATTGGCTAACCATTCTTTCTTGCAACTTGTCGAGCGGCGTGCTTCAGGGCACTGGAGTCATTGTGCCATTTCTGCGGCACTGTCTAATTGCAGGCTCATTGCAAATGACGCTAGCGAGAGGCGTGCGTTCTCACCAGTCTCTGTGAACCAGGAGGAGGTAGCGTTGGGGTTGGGGTTGACCGTGCCGAAGCGGACCACTTGGTTGAGCTCGCTCCCTTTGCTGACGGCCACGCAGATGAGCGGGTAAGTCTGCTCCGGGACCACCAACATCTCAAACACTTCCAGCGGGCACGGCAGAGGGAAGTCGATGGTCTGTTTCGCAAAACCAACCGCCCCCCCAAAAAAAGATGAGTTTTAATTCGCAGAGTAGCCAATGGTGATTCAAAACACGGAAAATGTCATCGTGACCTTGATGAGCATGAACTTCTGCATGGATTCCACCCACTCCAGCAGCATGACGTGGGACTGGAAGGCCCCACAGAGGTACTTGTGGCCTGTATACGGGTTGCGCACTGCACACCCAAACAGCAATAATGGAGACACGAGGTGCACGGCGGTGACATCATCTTACATCATCACAACACCGCACACTTTGAAAATATGAATTGCCTTTCACACCACAATGCATTTGACAACATTCATGCTACATTTTTGTGGGTGATAAAAATACTCACCCACGCAACATTTTTGGCACCCTTTAGTGTCTGGAATTTTCGTGGTAACGGCAAACTTCCTGTTCAAGAAAAAAAAAAAATACAATAGTGCAACTTAAAAAGTGACTTCAGTATTTCTTAAATTGCGTCGGTAATTATTTAGTGACGTCAAGAGGTTGATCCCAATTTAGCAACCCGCCAACAAAACAAACAAAAACAACGTTGGTTCATCTCTTAGGGTGACGTACTCGAGAGCATCCGTCACACGGTTTGGAATCAACGCCTCCATTTTCACAGAGAGACGAACAAAAAGTCTGACAAAAATCTAAAAAATGAGCCGAAACCCTAAATATTGAACTCTTGGCCATTGATGTGAAAATATAATTTGGTGTCACGTTGGAATAATACCGTTTGTTTTTTCTACCAGCAGGCTGTCACGCTTTCTGCTGGCAAGATAACTCAAGTTTATTTTCATTATTATTATGTGAGCTAATGTAATGTCAGGCACAGTTCCATATTTTATCATAACATGAGAGCCCTTGGCTACCTTGAAAGTCATGCGCAAACTAAGCGATGCCGATCATGAAAAGGTTTTACTGCTTTGCTATTAACTCATTCACTCCCAAAGACGTTTTTAAACGCCATTTACATTTTTCAGAGGCGGTCATGAACGCCTCTCAAGTTGAACGGACCCCTCTCGAGTTGAATGGAAGGAGCGTAGCACCATCTAGTGGAGGCATTGTAGATTGAGCCTTTTAATGCGAAGCGTCTAATGTATGACATTTTTTTTTACAAAATAGCCATTCATTGAAGGTGCGCCTCATAATCCAGTGCGTCTTTTCGTGCGGAAAATACGGTATTTTTGAATGAATGACAAGTCAACCATCAAGGGACTGACTTGAGTTTCCATTCATTCAAACAGGGAACAAATATTCAAAATCTGAATGAAGTGTACAATTGATGCTATTTGGAGCCTTTACCTGGGTATCATCTTATCAGGCAGCTTGTGTGTGGGAATGGCTACGGGTAACTTCTGCAGCTGCCTGGCCTGGTCGAAGAGTCCCGGCAGGCCGTGAGAGTACAGCTGGGAGGCTTTTCCTGGACACGCAAAGGCACAAATGAAGCACCCTTTTAGTCATTCACTCCCAGAGACTTTTTTTAAACGTCTTTTCAGACTTGGTCCAGAATTGGCTGGTAATGACCGAGTTAATTGTTGGTTAGGTGCAAATTGATGGCTGTCACTAATTGCCGCGTGACAAAATGTGAAATGACTTACCGGATACTGAGAGAAGATTATTGTTCATGACGTACAACCACGTGCAGCGGCGAGGGAAAAGCTACGCAGACACAAGGGGGCAAGGCACGTTGTGTTTACAAAATGCCGTCCAACTTGTGACTCCGCACCAAAGTAACTACCACATACTAAGAAGGAAGCGCATGACTCACCTGTTCCATTGTGGTCTCATGCAGCTCATTCAGGTTCAGTGTGTAAATTCCCTCTTCGGCGCCAAATATCAAATATTGGTCTGAAACAAAGCACAACAACAACGAGCTCGGCAGCTGGACAAACACAACATGAGCCGGCGGCTAGCACTGGGGGAAGATAGGCCACTTTCAAGCTACAGTCGGACGACGCTGTCTGAGAGATTATCATGTCGTAGTCAAAAAGGTAAGCAGAGCTGCAATGAACATTTTGTACTGTCTTTAAGTACTGTCAAGACTGAGGTGGGATCTTGTTTTTACTTCCTCCTATGTCTTTCGATTAACCCTAGAGAACCCACAGGGTCAAATTTGACCCCTATAAATACTGCTACTCAAATGCTACCCTTAAATCCCAAAGGGTCAAATTTGGCCCTAATCCAAAATTAGGATTACAGCACTGAATATTTGAAAAAACATATTTTGGTGTTCAGTGAATTTATAGCAGTCATTTAATATATAATTCATCATTTTCCAAAGAAGAAAAGGGTTCTTAGGTTCTCCAGGGTTTTAATTTGTGCGAATTGTATGATTCATTCCTCCTTTTTTTTGGTCAATTTTGTTTTTCTTCTTTTATATTCTTTTTTTGTTTTTGCCTTTATATTGTCATAAGACCATCGATTAACTTCATTCAAATTCAAAATACCCCTCATTTATATTTGTTACCTCTGGTGTCGGGGTTGATCCAGGAGGTGGCACAGTGAATCTTGAGAGGGCAGCCATTGAACACCTTGGAGAAACACGCACCCATCTGCAAACGCAGGCGCAGGAGGTGTGATTGAAAACCACGAATAATCTCCAGAGATCAATTCTTAAGACCTGCAATTTCGCGGAAACACTTACATGGACTTTGGGTGTAGGTGGGAGCCCGTTGCTACTTGGCATCTGACATCGATTGACACACAAACACACGGAAAGTGGAAAAGGCAAATTTAAAAAAAAAAAAGAAAAATTAAGATAATTATTTCTGTTTTCTTATGAGGCGACTTTCTTCTGCTCTGAATGCATTAACTGAGACTCGTGATGCTCGGCGATGAACAAATTACCGGAACATCCTTCTTGTCCTTCCGTATGGGGACACTAGGGGGCATCGTGGACTGTTGTCTGTCTGCAGGACTGTTGCGCTCACCATTGTGTGAGGCGCTCAGGCCGTTCCCTGCAGATATACGCCACACACACGCACACACACAAAAAAGCGTCAGTCTGGGGTGAAGCTTGAAGGAGATCGTGCATCGTTGGACTCACGGGACTGACGACATAGAGAGCGAAAACTGACTACAAGGCGGGTGGAGGGATGGTGGGGAGGGAGGGAAGAGGGGAGCAGGCTCGCACGATAAATGCAGCCACGTGAAACGTCATCTTTACTCTTTTTATTTTCCTAGCACGAGTTCTCTCCTCTTCCTTCATCCTCATTGGGAGGGCTCGCCGGCCGCTGTTAAATGAGTGGCAGCAACCAATCAGGTGGAGAGCCATTAGTGTCAGGGCAGAGCGAAAAGCTGGATGGGTAAAAAGAACTACAGAAACACGGGGCTGTGTTCGGAATCATACCCTCGTCACTATATTTAATATCATTTTTTTAAAAATTCATTCATTTCAGTACTATTTTGTTCATTTCCAACTGCATGTGATGGTTCCTTTTTCTGTATCGGCACAACACACGATGGGGAAACATTGATTTTAAAGCGACCATATCTTTTACCGTTTAAGGTGGGGATACGTTGACAGCGCTTAAGCAGGTGATAATTTGTACTGCCAACGAGAGATGGGACTTGAGAAAAGAAACATTTGCAATTCCGATTCCATTATTGCTACCACTTAGTCATCTGATCCCTTATTGATTATCTTATTGATTCTTATTGGGTGATAACTACAAAAGTTAAGTGACTGACAAACTTCTCCAATTACCGTATTGTCCCGAATATAAGACGGTGTTTTTTGCATTGAAATAAGACTGAAAAAGTGGGGGTGGTCTTATATTCGGGGTCTAGACATTATACCCATTCACGACGCTAGATGGCGCCAGATACCATTGAAGCGAATGCTGAACTTGATTCCCCAGGCCAAAGCGAACCCCTGTCACGTAGAATAAAAATAAAAATAGCGGTAGCACGAAGAAGAAAAATAAAAAATAGCGGTAAGAAAGAAAATGGAAGAAAATAATAGAAGAGATTTGAATGAAGCAAAATAAGATGCTTTTTCTCTCAAATATATTGTTCTAATCATTTGTTTCAGATGTACTGTAATTATTTTCTGTCTAAAAATTAATTTGGTGTTCAAAAAGTCTTTTTTCAAACTTGAATCTTGAAAAAGAGGGGGTCGTCTTATAATCAGGGCCGTCTTATATTCGGGCCAATACGGCATCTTAGGAGAACAAAAAGTAGAATGCACTTTTTGCATCGCTTACAAAATATCAGAGCACCAGACAAGATGTGCTTTAAGCGGCCTGACCAGCAGCCCAGCTGGTGGAATCGTCATGGAAACCACGATTTCGGGGAATCGAATTAGTGGGCATATTTTCATCTTTTGTTTCCATTCCTACTCGCTACACATTCGGACAGCACGACAAGATGGCAAACTCATTTCATAAGTGGATCGGGAATGATTCCGAACTCAGTCCAGGAGACATTAAAAGGACTGCTATTAATAGACTCATGGGACAGATAAATCAGTCGGAGAGGACAACTGGAGGGGGTGGGGCAAAAGGATTCGATCAAACTACGGGCTCTTACTCTCATCCTCATTCTCTTTTTCCTGCTCCTCTTTCACCTCCTTCAGCACCTCCCACGCCTCCTCCAGCTCCTCCTCTGTGTGAGGCGTGTGGAGCCACTCCCAGAAATGCCTAAAGCTCCCATCGTCCTCCGGGGCGCAGGTGTCTGCGTCCAAGCGCTCGTTCGCGGTCTCGTTACCTAGGCTGCTCCGGCGGTGCGGCGGCAGCCTCGGGGGCGGCGGCCGCGGGGGCACGTTGGAGGCGGGCTTGGCGGGGCTGGCCGTCTGCGGGGCTGGACAGCGCTTGATGGTCCCGCCGCCGCCGCCGCCGCTGTCGTCCTCGCTGTGCGATTGGCTGTCGTCCTGTTTGGGCTGGGGCGAGCTGATGGACTTGGGCTAGGGAGGCGGAGTCAAAAAGGGTCAGACTGAGAATTTTTTTCCCCCACTTTGCCCCTCTATTGTTAGACTTAACTGTTACACTGAAGAAAAAAAAATATATATTATTTTAACTATAGGTCTGACACCTACCTTGGGCGGAAGCGGGGGCGGGACCTTTGGTCTCAGGATAGTGTTCATCTTACTATACGGTGGGGAAAGGTGAAGAGAGAGTGACACTGACTTTGCACCACATTTGAAGTGAACGTTACAACTATTGTATCGGATGTAAAATCAATTAAAGGGGTCATATTATTGAAAAATGATTTTTTTTTTACTACAAATAATTAGGTCTCATGCCCACACATGAAGTATGAAATTACACAACCATGTAAGTTGGTTAGCTGCTTATTTCTAGAGGTGCCAAATCCAAGTTCCGAAGTAAAAAAAACAAAAAATTTAAAAAACGCCACAGTTTGGCTAATGCTTATGTTTTGAAAATGCTTCCATGAGCAAGCAGCTCCAAATTTCACTAGACTATGATGTAAAATTTTACATAATACTGTCAGTTAGTTCACTGCGATCGTCTGCCCATGAGTCGGCGGATAGCCTGGGCAAAGTTCTGCCATTTTCCAGCAAAAGCAATATCAAGTGAAAGCCAAATGGTAAATGCAATGTTAGCACAGATTAGCATTGGCTAACTGCGTGAGCAGTGATAGCTTATTAAATGTTTGTCTGAGTTGTCGCCGCTGGTTTGGAGGGCATTTGTACAGTTTCATGCAGGCACGGATTAGCTGACCAATTGTTAAAGCACAAATTTAGCAGCTTGGGGAAGTGCTGCCTTCATAAGTGAAAATACAAACATGGCTTTGCTATCCTCCCCTTTATGTGGGCTCTTATTTCTCTTGAAACTCTTCTACACGGGGTGTAGCAAGTCAATTTGGAAATGCGGTTATGACACCATCAGCACTACAATGACAAGAGTTTGAACTCCATTCTGCTTCATAAGAGTACACATTGATTTGAACTGGCTCGTGAATGAGAGCGACATGACTGATACGAACACGCAGATGAGAATGGACAGCGGCTGGATAATGACGACAACGCAGAAATAAGCACCAGTTTCTGCCCATGAATTGGTGATTATCCAGCTTTGTAGGGTGGGGGGGGGGAGGGGGGGGGCAACGCATCAAGCAAAGCACAGAACAACAAAAGCCTTTTTCCACCTTAGCTTTTGCAAAGGAAGGGAAACGCATGTCAACGAATACTTGAGAAAAGATGCGGTGAGCAGTATTGGCATGTATGCGCGCACACACACACGAGGAAGCACAGAGAGATGACGGTGGGTACAAAAGGCGAACAAAGATCACTTTGACACCAAACTACACTCTGACCCTAAACTGGAACCCAGTCACCACTCGCGCTCATCTTGAGTGTGTTATAGGAGCATCCTGTTAGGGTTGTTAATATTTAAAACAAAAAAAATAGCAGCATAAACATGCAAAAATACTGGCTTCCAGGTGAGTTTTAGGGTTAGGGCGGGGGTCGGCAACACACGGCTCCAGAGCCGCATGCGGCTCTTTAGCGACATCTAGTGGCTCCCTGGAGCTTTATAAAAAATGTTTGAAAATGGAAAAAGATTTTGATAGTAGGCTAACATGTTGCAGCTCCGAAAAAGGAGAGCTGTGATGTTGTTTTTTTTTTTTTAAACGTACACTTTATTTCTGCTTTTAACGATCTCGACAAACACAGACACGTCTGCGTCAGACTCCGTGCCTTCTCTCTTCCTTGTTCAACTCGAGAGGCGTTCAAAGACGGCCTTCAAAAAAACGGAAATTCATGATGACTTCACTGACTCTAAGAAAAGCGAAAATAATGCACCAAAACAAAATAACCAAGCGAGGAAATCACAAAATAAATTCTATGGGGGCGTTTGTGAACACACAACAAAGGAACGAATAACAAAAACAATTCTGAGACAGTCCAGTCTCCTACATACATACAGCATGTGTTTCCTTCATTGTAAGTTTTATAGAAGGCTTTTATTTTTTTGCGGCTCCAGACATATTTGGGTTTTTTTGTCCTATGTGGCTCTTTCAACATTTTGGGTTGCCGACCCCCTGGGTTAGGGCAATCTATGGAAAGATGAAAAGCTGCCAAGATGCACACACACACACAAACACAGGTGGCATGGGTTGCGTGATGGTGCGGTGTGCTGCATCAAGATGCGCGGATGAAACAGTCGCGCCAAACAGGAAGCCCTTCCTCCTCCCCCCCTCCGCTCCTCATCCTGGTTTGGATGCGGGCAAGGGAGGGGAAACGAGGACGGAGAGGCTTCCCGTTCTATGACTGGGGGAACTTACTGAGTGTGAGTTTCATCATCATCTGCACCATCATCCTCCTCATCCTCATCATCATCCCCTAAGTGTGCCACATGGCCCCTGGGAGCGGAGGTGGAGATAGGAAGGGGAGGGGGAGATTTCGGGGATTCGAGGTGGGGAAAGATGAAGGGAGAAAGGACGCAAGCAAAAAGGTGGTCGGAGATGACAACGGGAAGAGGAGGAAGTGGAAGATGAGGAAGAGAGGTCAAAGGGTGGGGGGGGGGGCGGGGGGATTAGAGCTGTGTGAAGCTTTGACCACAAACCGCCAACCCTTCAAACAACGTCTTACAAACTCAACAATGAAAGAGCCTAATTTCCTGAAGTATTGTGAGTCTTAAAAAAAAAAAGTTCCATTCCTCATAGACCAACTTGAGTTCTTTCCATCTTGCATTTAAGGGCTGAAATCACCAAATTATTAACATGTAGCGACAGATTGCCGTTTGGGAAAAAAAAAACAAGGCAAGAAGAATCCCCGCAGATTTGCCAGTGTCATCGCTGAAGACGCCCGCTGCAGTCTTTGAATTCAAAACGACAAACGCGGTGCACGTGTGGCGTGTGAGTATCGGTGTGTGGGAAGCCATGCTCTGCGGGAAAGCGGTGAACAAGCGCAACCTTTCAACTCGGGTGACAGTAAAAGAGCCAAGCGGAAAACCCCAGCAGAGTGCAAAACGCTGACAGGCCGTGAACAGCGAGGAGTTGTTAATGGCGCGTGATCAGACCCGATTAATCGCTGGTTAACGATGATAGGCTGACAGCAAGAACAAAAAATTAATTTAAAAAAAAATCGGAAAGATGCCAAGTCAGGAGGACGCACGCGGGAGTGGAGGAGGGGATCAGACTCACCTCTGCTGTAGCTCCTCCTCCACTGATTTCAGAAGACTCCTGTATGGGGAGGAACAAGTCACGAGGGAGTTTTTAGTAGCGGGCAACAAGCAGGAAAGTAAACATTTGTGTATACAAAGTGCCCTGTAGTTGCAAATGAAATCAATCCCAAGACGATACGAGTAGGAATGCGAAGAGGGAACAATGAGGCACAAAGGCAACGAAAGCCAGGAGGGACTTACTTGTTTCCTCCGAGCAGACAGGGCGACTCGTGACCGTACTCCAACTGCAAGTCCTATAAAAAGACAAAAATGGCATCACTATCGGGACATCACATCCAAATGACTGGCAATGCACTTGAGTTCCCAATAAAAATCAGGAGTTGAAGCCCCCCTGTTGTCAAACGACAGCAGGGCCTTCGACAACGGCGGCAAAGTGTTTTTCCCCCAAGTGCAATTTCGGAACGCGTTCAGGCACATGGTGGATTTGGTCTTGTGCTTGTGTTCACATTGTGGCCTTACAGGTGCAGCTGGGACAAGGCTGAGTACAAAAAAAATTGTTGAAAATACGCCAGTCAAGCCCAAATCGGATTTTTTTCCACGTGTTTCCAGGTGACTATGCAGGTTGATTGTAACTACTGCCATCTAGTGGAAGAGCCATTTAATTATTCTGCCTGTCACTCTAGGTCACTGGCATCGATAGATAGACAATGATATGTCATTTGTCATAAAAATTAAAATTATTTTTGGACCAATGAAGTGAAACTGGATCGCTTCCCCAGCAGGCACAGCAGTTAGGAAATACTGTACTGACAAACAGGGAGTTGAGGGTTCAAAAATGGATCGATGTTTGTTAACTCATTGAGTACCAGCCAATTTTGGACCAAGTCTGAAAAGACGTTTAAAAACGTCTTTGGGAGTGAATG
This sequence comes from Hippocampus abdominalis, assembly GCA_018466805.1. Lineage (NCBI taxonomy): Eukaryota > Metazoa > Chordata > Actinopteri > Syngnathiformes > Syngnathidae > Hippocampus > Hippocampus abdominalis. The sequence goes on along the minus strand of CM031702.1, from coordinate 6,992,747 downwards.
AGTTAACCTAAAAGTAGGTTAGAAAGTAAAATTATCTGTGAAAAATAAAATTAACCAAAGACAGAAGGTGGCACTAATAGGGTGTCAATCATTTGCTGTGCACTGGGAGGGGCGGGGTTTGGGGGAAGTCCCCTGCAGCCTCACGCTTCAGGAGCTTTGCTGAAATTATTGCGGAATATCCACCTAAGCAAGAAAAAGGTAATAAAGGAGGAAGTGGATGGACGCTGTGACAAAAGAAGGATGAACACGGGAGCTGCCTTTCAGCGGTTGGCGGGCGGCTGAGAAGACTCACAAATTAGCAACATTTCTGCTTCCCGGCTATAAGCTTACCATCATTTTAGATTTGTAATTCATTGCACATTCCAAAACCAATAACATTGAGAATTATACCAAGACTATTCCGCATGCATTGGGTGACCGGCGATTCAGCTACAGCGTGTTTACTGTGTACATTCCATAAAGTGCATGTCTCGTGAACATACGTGATGTCTGTCGCTTTGCTTAGGGATTCGAGAGTGTGAGCGAGGGAGGGATTAGTCACGTGACGCTACAGGGGTATTAAGACTCCAAATTCCCCCCTTTCAGTTATGACAAGCCGAGATGCTTGAACCCGGGACTTAAAAAGGAACAGTGTGAAGGATGAGTGCTGCCATCTAGTGGTCATGCTGCAATTGTTTTCTTTTTTTAGTGACCTCGCTCGTTGATGACCGCATGACATTTGCCCCAAGCCGGCCTCACCAAATGTGTTGCGAGTCCACATGGTCAGCCGTCAACTTCAACCACTTCTTCAGGAAACACGTGTGGAATTTCTGCGCAGTCTCGCATGACTGAAGCGCCACAAGGATGCAAAAAAACAACTCTGCGGCGGTAGCCGAAAAGCTTAGTGACTGCCTCGACATTTCAACTTGCGCCAAGAGGCAGGCCCCATCTTTCGTTGACGGCGTCCACATCTTTCCCCTCATTTGGGATAACAACTGAAGGAATTGGATCTCGCTCTCGCTCCGACATCCGATAATCGCATGTTCTCCGCAGTGGCCGAAAAACAAACGTAATTATACGACGTCTGCCCTCATCATTGTCTTCCGAGCGCCCTAATGCGGTCGCGGCGGTGGCCCGTTTGGCGCCACCCGAGCCGCGAAACCATTTTGCATTCCAGTGTGAATTCTCCAGGGTGCACCTTTCATTTTATTTTTTTTTTCATCTCAACTAACTCAGACCGTGTTCGGTTTTTTTTCATCTCAACTGAGCTGTCGAATGTTGTCTTTCGAGAAAAAACACCAAGTAAAGCCACAATGTGTAAGCAGCCATGTGTCAAGGCGGGGGGGGGGGAGACATCTTGAAAGGAAAAAGGTCGCATAGTAAAACAAGGAGTGAAGAAAAAAAAAACAGAAGAGAAGCACTAGTGTGTCACTTGTTTTGTTTTTTTCAGCTACTGTACGTGAGAGGTTAGAGGCACCATCCAAAAAGCAGAAGTGTACAAAAACAAAAACAAAAAGAAACTAAAGAGACAGATTTTGCAGAGGAATATCCACCCGGCAGTCAGAGATTTTTTTTCTATCCCCCCCTCGGTGTGCCTTGGAGCAAGGCACTGGACTATTGCAAGAAAATCACAAACATGTAAAACAGTCTGTGATTGTTCTGTCTAAATGCTTTCATGTGATTGTACAAACGTCTGAAGGCAGGAAAAAAAAAAAAAAAAAAGATGACAGCAACAGTGTAGGAGGCTGGAAATGAAAGAAGAACACACATGAGCAGAAGCGCAGCAGGACACCAATCGCCCCCCCAAAAAATGAACACGCAAAAAGAATTAGGCGGAGATTAGGAACGGCAGAGAGCCACGGAAGAAAGAGAGGAAGAGGTTAGTGATGATGGCGGCAAATAAACAACAACAATAAAAGAAATGGAGGGGTAGAAAGAAGGAGAGAGATGAGAGAGAGAGAGAGTACTACCAGATTAGATCTCGCGGTATAGTAGAGCTCCTCAACACAGTCCAGATAGGGCTCAGAATCACACTGGTCAGCAAGACAAAGCGAGAGAGACCTCAAGTTAATACATCAACCTTGGACGATGGAGGGAACAGGAGGCGGGGGGGGGGGGGGGAAATTGGCAGGAATCGGGGCACTGATGCAAGACAGAAGATGATGTATATGGGGGGGGACAAAATGGACCAAGGCCAAATTGGGCTCTGGAGAGAGAGGATTATATTTGTGAAAAGGGCAGAGATGAATCCAGGAATGGCCTGCTGCATAATGCCGATTAAGAAAAAAACCCAAAACATATTTCCTCCTATAGTGGCATTTATTTACTCAACTGCAGAGGGTAACAGGAATCGTTTCGGGGTTAAGTGGCAACGATTATTTGAACAAATGCCCCTTAACTCATTCAACGCCAGCCAATTCTGGACCAAGTCTGAAAAGACGTTTAAAAACGTCTTTGGGAGTGAATGAGTTAATAGCAGTTGACCATCATCAGATTATTTATTTATTTATTTTTTGTCGTCAATGCTAAGGTAGTAACGGTCGACGTCGAATAATCGACGACATTTTGTCAACTACTCGACCTTCCAAATACAAGCTCGGTCTCCTTTACCTGCCAATGCCAGGTGGAGTCGGCCACACCCCTGACCTGCTCACCCAATCATATTCGAGACCTTCGCTATCCTCAACAGCCGAAACCCGCCGTACTCCCGACCGACTCCAATCCACACAACGCAACCGCAGGATCGGTACTCGCTCCGAATTCGAATGAAAAAAAGCCGTCGGTGGGAAGAAGGCTTCAGCCAAACGCATGCTGAATGCAATTTTTTTTTGCGTGCGGTTACGACTAACCTTCGCGGTGAGCGTAGGTGAAGGCGATAGAGGGCGCTCATCACCCGAGTGGGCGGCCACATTTTCAGATGGGAGCGACTAATTAAAAAGGAGATGACAATCGATACGGAGTGCCACGATTTGAGGAAATACGGTACAGGCCACCACCTTCACGACACCTGAAAACATCTCCGTTCACGTTTCATATTGGAGGGGTAAATGTGGCGTGTGGCGAAATCCTCTGGAGGGACGGCAATGACACCAATAATGAAATGAAAAATATGTTCGCACACTCAAGCTTGTAGACATGAGAACCACAGGGGTCAGCAGCAGCAAAGATGGAGGTCTAGAATCAATGAACTGGGTGAGACGGCAGAGAATGATGGTTACATCAATGACTTTCAGTTTTTATTTCAAACTGATTAATAAAAAAAAATAGTCAAAAAAACTAAACAAAACAAAAAAACACAACGGTCCTTTGAATATGTGAAATGTGGAGACAAAAAAAATAAAAACAATCTTTAAGTGGGGACAGGAGGTGGTGGTGATGTTTACCGATTGTGCATCCAGCGATTGTCCAACTTCAAATCCTGCACCTACAAGATCTTATCCCAAAACATTTGCACCCCTCAACACCAATAACGTGTTTCCAAAAGTTCACAAACCCAATTTTATCCCTACAGGTCCGTATTGTCAAATAGCCCAGGCTTCCTCCAAGGCACATTTTGGAGCAGCTTCCAATTGTACACCTGCCATCTGTCCATTCAAATTCCCCTGCCCCCCCCCCCCCCAAAAAAAAGACCAGAAATGAATCGCACTCCATGTAAGTAAGCCGCTCGCGTATTAAATCGAAGCAGAAAGTGTGATGTGATGCTGATCCAGTGGCATGAACGACACAGTAAGTGGATGGTGCTGTTCGTTTTGGGCTCAGTTTAAAAAAAACACACACAAAAAACGGAAGGTGTTACAGCCCCCCAAGTGCTCCCTTGAACGTTCTGACCTTTTGCCACATTTCATGTATTGCTCATGTATTGTCGTCTCGGTTGGCATACGGTCGTTTCGCATAATGGACAGAGTGACAGTGACTGATTTATCAACAGTCATTTCGGCCAACAGTGGATCATTCAGAAACTTCTGGGAACTGATACGAGGGGGATTGACTGCTGTGAAAGTAAAGGGGCCGAATAATATCAAGCGCAACACTTTTCATTTTTTATTTTAAAAAAAGTGTCGCTCGACTTCACGATTGTGTCCCAGTTGTTCGTGATTCTTCACAAAAAAATAAAACATCAAATTTATATGTTTGAAGCCTGAAATGTGGCAAATGGTCAATACATCCAAGGGAGCCGAATACCGTATTGGCCCGAATATAAGACGGCCCTGATTATAAGACTACCCCCTCTTTTTCAAGACTCAAGTTTGAAAAAAGACTTTTTGAACACCAAATTAAGTTTCATACAGAAAATCATAACTTCTCAGCTGCCGGTTAACCTGGCCAATCTTCGACCCACTTTCCTCCAGATTGTCATTACGTTTCTCCATTTTCTGATCTCTTCTATTATTTTCTTCTCTTTTCATTCTTACCGTTATTTTTTATTTTTCTTCTTCGTGCTACCGCTATTTTTAGTTTTATTCTTTGTGGCAGGGGTTCACTTTGGCCTGGGGAGTCAAGTTCAGCATTCGCTTCAATGATATCTGGCGCCATCTAGCGTCGTGAATGGGTATAATCGGTCTAGACCCCGAATATAAGACGACCCCCACTTTTTCAGTCTTATTTCAATGCAAAAAACACCGTCTTATATTCGGGCCAATACGGTACTTTCGCAAGCCATTGTAGGTGAGAACTGCTTTTGTGGTGAAGTGAAATAATTGTACGCGTGGAAACACATTTGGTCACAACTCACCGGTTCGTGATGGGGCTCCGTCTCCTTCCTCAGCGGCGGGTCAAACTTCACCTGACCGACTTAGGAAATGACAACAGACGGTGGTCGTCAAAATTCAAAAGTGATTCTCGCGTATACGCTGATTTATTTTTGTATGAACTCACAGTTGATCTCGGAGAGTGTTTTTCCTTCCCGGGTGCTTCTGCTGGTCGAGCGAATTCGATGAGGGACGGACACCGGAGACTGAGAGGACACGCACACAGACACAGAGAAAAGAGAGACACACACACAGTCAAATAAATGCCCAAATGAAGCACCGCGGCGGTTTTGCAGGCCACTCGAGGAGATTACACAAGGTGAAAAAGGTTTGCTATTTCCTCTAAGGAGGGAGGCGGGGGGGGGGGTTGATGACACAGCAAAAAAACAGCCAGCTGCACGCAGCAACGAGGTCAACACAATCAAATCAAACAAATGGTATCACTTCAGAAAGTTTACATCTCTTGACACAGTGAGAAGAAGTGCCGGACATTAAAAGGCGCTGAATATCTTTGATATCTTTCCACTCAATGGTTTTGTATAAACTATGTAGAGACCTAAAAATCTCTCTCTGATGCATCGGATCATTTTATCTTTGAGAAGAAAACAAAGGGCATCGGTCACGCAGTTCCTTCATCACAACACGGGCTGGGTGATATGGAAAAAATGTCATATCTCGATATTTGTGCCAGATATGCAACTCAGCCTTTTTTTTTTTTTAAGTACAGTCAAACCTCGGTTTTCAAACGTCTCAGTTCTCAACCAATTCGGTTTTCGACCGAAAAATTCAATTTTTTTTATGCCTCGGATGACGAACAAATTTTGGTTCTCGAACAAACTGAGCGCACCTGAATGGGTCACTTGACGCCTTCCTTACACGAGGAAGTGACGCTTCCTCATGTTGCTTTCCATTGTGAGCAGACGTGTTCAGTAAACATTTTTATTTGAAAAAGAGCGTGGTTTCGGTTTTCGAACAATTTCGGTTTTCGAACAGCCTTCTGGAATCGATTATGGACGAAAACCGAGGTTTGACTGTATTACCTGTGAAACCTGTACTGTAAAGTAAATCAACGCCACCGGCCACTATAGGAGAAAATTCGCTATTGCGAGCCATCTTCCAGCTGTCGGCATCGGTATGGATTTCAAGATTCCCACGACAACGTCAACTCAATGGCATATGCACTTCAATACAAGTCACACGCTTTGTTAAGACATCACTGCAGACACCGCATCAACCGAGGTGGTACCTTCCGACGGGCAGGAAAGCGGGGCGCGCGCCGAGCGCCGGGACTTATGGCTAGGAAGTGACCCCTGTACTTAAACTGTGGAGGAGCAGGAGGAGGGGAGAGGATGGTGGAAAGGCAGACAAGAACAGAAGAGAGGAGAGGAGAGGGAAAGGAAGAAGGTGAGGAGGAAGCGCTGCGAGATGGAGAAAAGAGGAGAGCATTTAGTGAGGCGGTGCAACGCAGGAGGAGGAACATGGAGTAGTTAAGGATGCTGGGAGGAATTGTCGACGTGGGGAATTTTGGATAAATGGTGAACAGATGAGACGTGATTTGGGGATGAAGGAAAAGAGGCAACATAGAGTAAAAAAAGGTCATTACCACCGCCGCCATGTTGGAGGCAGGATTAAATTTGTTACTCAATCAACCCACATTCCCATGGGAACTTTCCAACTTTGAACATTCCTGGGATTTTGCAACCCCAAACAGAAATACAACAGAAGGCGCGAGATTACCTCCGGTTCGGGGTCGTCGTCATCAAAGTCGTTGTAGTTGCTGTGGTCGGGGTTTTTGGCTCGGTCCAGCAGCTCTTTAGCCAGCGTCCTGCTCAGGGGCTGAGACACAAACGGGTGCTGCAAAGACAGAAAGGAAGTGAAGCTTTCAAATTATTTTTTTTGGAGGGGGGGGGGGGGGCAAATTCAGTTTCATTTTACATCTATTTTACACTCCTGTCTGAACAAACACAAGGATTTTACTTGGAAATCTACCATTAGCGCAGCAAAATGAAACCCTGCGCCAGGTGTTAGAAAACCTGCTGGCCAATTTTGTTCTCAAGCCACGATGACCTTGACGGCGAATGCAGAGGCATCAATCCAAAACGCTTTTGTGTGAGATGATTTATTACAAATCTCCAGACGACGCAGAGAAATAAACTGCACGCTCAATTAATGGATGGGACATCCCACACACAGTGACAAAATGTGGAAGAGAGCAGCAAGTGGGGGACGTTGAATTTGATCATCTTGATTCAAGTTCATTCTTCTAAAATATTACGCAGAATCAACATGGACGGCAACATATTCGAGAACCGGTGTGCAGACTTTCTCACCTGTAGTAGCTTCTCAGCTGTGGGCCTCTTCTTTGTGTTCTTAGTCAGGGCTACTTTGACAAAATGGTGAAAGTTGTCCGTCCTGTGGCCCAGAAAATGGTACAGAATGTAAAAGACAAAAGTGACTGTGCCTTCTGGAGTGGATTTAGGAACAGCGCCTTACCACTTGACCTTGTCTTTCAACTTAGGCGGCTGGAAATTACTCTTGGTCATTAAGAAAAGAGCCCTGTGCGGGGAAGAGGGATGAAGATCACAAAGAGGATTCTGTGTCATACATGGCATGGAAAATATTTATTGGCATTCTGTGACGATGTGGGAATGTGTCGCTCTCCGGATTCAATGACGAGTGTCGCTTTCGCTTCGGTGGCTTCTACTTGGGGAAGAGGGAGCCCATAACGACAGAAAAACGGCATTCAAAATTTTCCCTCGCGGAGATCGCACTTCATCGCCGAGAGCGACACGTATCGCTGACTGAGCCGACCCGTGCATTTGGCAGCTCGTAAAAAAGTGAGACGCTTGGCCTTTAAAAGGTATTTTCTGTCAGCTGCTCCTTTTAACTCATTCAGTGCCAGCCAATTCTGGACCAAGTCTGAAAAGACGTTTAAAAACGTCTTTGGGAGTGAATTGTTAAAAAATGGGGTCAGTTTGGTATGACGGGCAAAATCCGCGCCGCACCGCTCACACACCTCATGGGATGCAGCTCAAACATGGGTGGCTGCAGCTCGGCCAGCTCGATTGCGGTAATGCCCACGGCCCAGATATCACACAGCTGGTTGTAGCCACCTTTCCTCTCCACTGCCGCCACCTCTGGAGCCATCCTGTTGCAAGCATGGGGGGGTTAAACAAATGCTCCTATTCATTAACTCATTCAGTACCAGCCAATTGTGGACCAAGTCTAAAAAGACGTTTAAAAACGTCTTTGGGAGTGAATGAGTTATACTTTAAAAAGAAGCGCTGTCTCCATCAACTAATCAATCAAATTCTTATATCCTGCTGTCCGAGAGTTTAGACTGCCTGCGGTTTATACGCCCTCTCCTCACATGCAGCCCCCCCCCCCAAAAAAAAACAGCATCAATAACTCACCAGTAAGGTGTACCAATGAATGACTTCCTCTTGGCCAGTGTTGCTGTGATCTGCGCTGATACCCCAAAGTCAGCTTTCGAGAGAAAAAGGAACAGTGGATGAGAGAATTATGACAACAACAAAAAAGTGAGTGAGAACAAGATAAAAGAAATCCCCCAGGGAAGGGAAAAAACAACAAATGGAGACGGGGCTGGTTTGTCTCACCGAGTTTGACGTAGCCGTTGTCTGTCAAGAGGATGTTGGCGCCCTGTTGGGAGACAAATTGCGTGTCGACTCAGATTAAACGTGAGACGGTTTGTGCGCCTTGGTGGAATCGTGATCGAGTTCAGCTGCTTTTGTGCATGGCACGCACAAGAGCTACACAAGCGTGCAAGTCAATATGTTTACAGGCACCGGAAAAAAAACAAAAAAAACGACTGCAATAAATCATTTGAAACCAACACTTTCGGATTGGCTCTGGTTTACTGCGACATTCAATTCACAAAATGAAAGGAAGCCTGGAGGGGCGGATGGGGGGGCGGGGGAGGGGGGGTCAAGGAAATACATTCACACTACATCGACTAAAAGAGGACTTTATTATAAAGGATACATATGGAAGGAAAATGTGTTTAAAAAGTGACCTCTAAATTTTGTTACTAAATCCCAAAGGGTCAATTTGGCCCTAATTCTAAATTAGGATTAAAGCATTGAATTTTTGAAAACATATATTTTGGTGTTCAGTGAACAAATAGCAGTCATTTAATATATAATTCATCATTTTCCAAAGAAGTAAAGGGTTCTTGGGTTCTCCTGGGTTAAAAAGTGGCAGTAGCAATACAGAGCTTCTGTTCTGGACTGGGACATGACGATGATGCAACGTGCATATTGTAAGAGCCATAATTAAATTTTATTGTACTGCTATATAATGGAAAAAAACAATAAAATAAAAGCAGAAAACAAAAATGTAATAGTCTCTCACCCTAGTCAGCCTAAAGGAAAGTAGTAAATAAGTGCAAACATTTTTTTACTGTTCAATAATTTGTTTCTTGATTTCTATTCTACAGCTGTTGTGAAAGCGCTACATAAATAAAAATGTATTGTATTCAATAATGTTATGCTAATCATTTTGAGGATTTTTTTTGTTTTGTTTTTTTTGCTACAAGCGAGCAAATGCGTTGTGTTGAAACACTCCAGCAGCATTCAGCAATTATTGCTTTGGCTTTGCGCGCCGAGGCAAATCTCCTTTGTGCAGGAAAGAAAATGTTCGCACGCGTTCGAGATGTCAAGAGTTGTTAAGTTGACTCCCCAACCTCGTTTGGGCTCATTCCGTTTACGTGTTGTGAATGCAGATGATGATTTTTCTTTTCTTTTTTTTTTTTTTTTTGAATCAGTCAGTCCAAAAATGAATACAGAAGAAAACTCACCTTGATGTCTCTGTGCATTTTGCCTTTATTGTGAAGGTAGTATAAACCCTGCAAGTAAACAATCACGTAACAGCTGTTATAGCCATGGGGCCGGGGGGGGGGGACAATTACCAAAGTTCATGCGCCACACACTTACCTGCAGGGTCTCCCGTGACATGTAGGCTATTTGAGACTCTAACAAAGGCCCAGTTACTACGGGAGGGGAAATTAAAAAAAAAATTAAAAGAAGAGAGCGAAAGGTCAGAAAGTACTAGACACGGCGTACACGTAAACGATCAGAATGTGGGTGTCACCATGATAGATGTCCTGTAGAGAGCCTCCCCCGCAGTACTCCATGCTGATCCATAACTTGTCTCGCCTGCACACACACACACACGCACATATTCAGTCAAACCTCGGTTTTCGAACGCGTCTGTTCTCGACCAGAAAATCTGAGATTTTTACGCCTCGGATTACGATTGAAAACCGGTTTTCGACCAAACCCGAAAACGCCACTCGACGCTTCCTCGTGTAGCGTTCATTGTGAGCAGACGTGTTTGTTGTGATTTATGCAAATCTGACTGTTTTTTATTTATTTTTTTGTTACTTCTGCATAGTGTATTAGCTCCTAATCATGGGCTAATAAAATGGTTTCTGATTTTGAACAAATCGCTTTTCGAACAGCCTTCTGGAACGGATTATGGTCGAAAACCGAGGTATGACTGTATATGCAAATTAGGTACACCTGCATAAGGGCTGGGCTACAAATTCCACCCATGCCAATATACCCCCCCACCCCCCATGGTGTAGAAGTAACCCTGCCTCACACTGAGAGCGGTTGCCAACATTTTGCCTCCCTAGTGAGCGCTGTACAGGTATATAACCTGATAAGGATCGATCCCTCATGCGGTTCTCCATCTATTGTTTTGCTTGCACATTTTTTCCTTCCTGTCCCCGCATGCTCCATCATCCAATGGCGCACACAAATGTCAGGAAAACACGCAAAGTATTCTTACCGGAGATAGCTTCCAAAGTAGGCCACGATGTTGGAGTGTTTACAATCCTTCATCATCAGAATCTCCTGCTGGACAACGGCAAAGTCCTCCCCTGGAGAGAACACGGCGACGCCACATTGACTGACGGGGGGAAAGACGACGCTTTCGCCTCACGAGGAGATTGAAAAGAAATAAAGAGTGGATGGAGGGAAAGTGCTCACCTGGCTCCAGTTTGATGACTTTGATAGCCGCCAGCTCTCCTGTGTTTACATTGCGAGCCTGGAGGAAGGAGAGGAAGAAGAAGGGAGGTTTAGCAATCAAAAGGCTCCGAAACATACAGAGTACGAATTTTGCGATAGACGGCCAAAAAGTATCCCACTGTGCACTGCATCCTGCAATTGTTTCTGGAAAAACGCATGTACCACGAGGTGAGTTTTTGAAACATGGCATCGACTCCACATAGAACGTATGGGGACAGGAAAAAGGAGCAGTTTTCCCGAAAAGCCCGGGAATTCTTTGGGGAACGGCATATTGGCAGGATAGCAAGAAGGACGATTTTCTATAAATAGTGAGCCGTGTTTACATCTGGCCACGGCGCTTGCGAAGGAAGAAGGAGTTCCTCTGTGAAACAAGACAGGAATAAAAGATGATTCAAGGAGAGGAAATGTGAATTGGCCGCTTGACTCAGGGACAGAAGCCCGCATAAGAATGCGTGAAAGTGAGTGGGTTTAATGGCAGTTCTTTTCTTTTTTTTTTTCCGTCGCTACTTATTAAATCCGCCCATTTGGATGGAAATCAGCATTGATAAGAATGGCCACATATCATCATTGGAATAAGATGATGCTCGCGATGTACCGGTAGTTAGAATCTTTCGAGCGTCGCCGGCGAGCCTCTGCTTCTTATTGTCAATTGTGGAGGTGGCGTTTTCAGCAGCAAGCCGTCCGCCAGTTTAGCATGCAGATTCACACATGTGGCACATGCAGCAGACACATCACCAAACGCAAATAGGTCATTTCACCTTATTTGCTGGGTGGGCAGGCAGTGCAACTACTGTGGTTGAAGATTAAACTTGCTTTGTGAGCAAGTAACTCCATTTGCTCTGCAGTTTCTGAATATTTTTGGAATAGAGTATTCTCCCGATTAGCACATCCATTAATCGGATAACATTAAATTTTGTATTACTCCACACATCCATCCCTGTACATGGCTTCAAAATTTGAGTAATTCAATTCTCATATTCCCACACTACAAAAGGAGCACCTCAAAGCATTAATATTTTTTCAAAAGCTAACGGTGCGCCTTATAATCCGATGCGCCTTGTATATGGATCAATATTCAGATTTCTTGGACGTAGTATTTTAAATGTTCTGTAAAGCCGCTTTGTTACAGCTGCAGCGGTTGTGAACGCTCAATATAAATAAAGCTGCATTGTATTGTGTTGTATTCCCTTTAGCGTAGGTCCATCGAGGACAGGGGTGTCAAACAAATTTTTGTTTTAGATTTAGAGTTTCCCTTGGAGGGCCGTAATGACCGAAACCTTATGAAGAAATCAACAATAACAGTTTATTCACATATTTTTTAAGTTATTGTAATGAGGGGTTTGGTAACAAGAAAATGCTTACGGTATCACTCATATTTATTACGAATGAGAATTTTGAAATTTTGGTTGAGATTTTAGCAAGCATCATAAAAGTTGACATTGTTGATTTGCTTTCGCGGGCCACATAAAATGATGTGGCGGACCAGATTTGGCCCCCGGGCCTTGAGTTTGACACCTGTGCTCTAGGAGATGCATAACGCGACCGCGGCCGCTATTGTAGCTCTATTATTATTATTATTATTCTATGCGCCTTATAATGCGGTGCGCTCTATATATATATCTATAAAAAACGTTTTAAAATAGGCTATTCATTGAATGTGTACCTTATACTCCGAAGCGCCTTATAGTGCGGAAAATACGGTAATTGGTGTGGTCTTAGGCCACAATGACATAATTTCTATCAAAGAGCCTCCCGTAGCGTGAGACACCAGTTAGGCACCCCTGATTTAGACACCAACAGTACACATCCACGATAGCGTGATAACACGGCGGCCTTGGAGACAGAGAGCAACAACATCCAACGGCGCGGCGCTGTAGAATTCTGCAAACACACGCCCTCATCGGGACTGCGGCCTCGCCTGCATATTTAGCCAACAGCTTGGACACAACAGGCCGTGACATTTCACACGGCGCTGCGCTCGCTTTATTATTAGAGAGTCAAACCTTCGAATGAAAGCGCCGTCGGGCAAGCGACAAACGCGAGGACGCGCTTTTTGAGTCAAACGTTTAAAATGTCAACGCCGGCACACCGCAACCGCGATGACAAAAAACACACTTGTAGTTGAGTCAAGCAAAGGAATGCGAGGCGCTCGGCCTTCTATTGGAGGCCCCAAGTGGAGAACAGGGGAATGATTGACAGCGCACAATACAACGACGCAACACAAAACCACGCAACAAAGCCGTGGCAGGAGGGAGGAGACACAAAGAGACGTCCAAGAGGCGAGAAAGGAGACGCACACAGCGCAGCAGTGTGTTCGGTCGGTCTGCAGACGGATGACAGGGATGACTCATGAGCGCTCGGTGGCACCGCGAAAGCCAACAACACACGCTTGAATGAGTCCATTTGAATGCGCCTGGTGTTACCGTTCGATCTGCAAGTGTTTACACGCTTGATTTTTTTTTTACAAGCGGCTGCTAATGAAAACCTGCGTGACAAGACATGATGTTTACATTTGTCTATTTCAAATCGATCAGCGGTATCCTGCGTGGTCGACCCTTGATTGCGGAGAAAAGAAATGGAAGTCGACCAACATTTACAGGAAAAATATCCCTATAAAGTTGCACAAATCATCCAAGGAGCCTCCACAGTGAGCTTCCAAACGCCGCGCGTTGTCGCGGAGCCTCGGTTTTTCTGATTGATCCGTTCGGAGAAAAGAAAGACGAAATCTATAAGTTATGGGAAAAAGTAAAGCAATATTTCCTCAAGGGAAGGATGTAAATGTGATTAATCTGGTCCAGAATTGATTTTCTTAGCGCCTTTTGGCCTATGGCGGCTTACGGAACAGTCACACTCAATAAGAAAGCACAAACACTTCCCATAAGCACGTGGGGTGATTATGGGAAGAAAACACTCAATAAAAGTTCCAAACGGGATGTCGCTGACGGGCGCTCGATTTCAGCACGACTGGCTGGTATCATCCATTTCCAAACGCACAAAAACAGGAACAAAATTTAGTGGGTGGGGGGGGGGGGGGGGGGGGTGAAACGCCGAGGTTCTATTGTATACTTTTTCTTTGGCTTTGGGGTTTTAACTTATCAAAGTTAAGACCCAAGAGTGTTGCTAGAACAGTCCAAATGTTATGATGTTACCCCCAAAAAAGCTCTTCAGTTAAATTTAGTAAAATGTGTTTAAAAAAAAAAAAGTATTAAAACACACACACACACACACACACACACACACACACACACACACACACACACACACACACACACACACACACACACACACACACACACACACACACACACACACACACACACACAGTTCCCATTCTGGATTTAGCATGTAGCTTGTGCGGTCTAGCATGTAGCTAATGCGGTCTTTCATTTGAATAGCCCTGGAGTAGCTTGTCAGTCAAATTCAAGCAACAACAACGATGATTAACACAAGTTTGCACTTGCCTGACAGTTAAACATGTTAAGGTCTCACTAAAAACCGTAACATGATGGAGAAGGAGGAAAACAAATACACTTAAAGAAAAAAAAAAAACAACTGTATTCCCACATAGCATTTAGCTAGTAGCTTATGGGGTCAGCCATTTGCATAGCGCTAGAGAAACTTTGCTCACACCCGTCATTAGCACCTTGCCCACAATGTGCGTGTGTAAAATACCCGGCACAGTGGTATACCCGTGTGGCATTTTGCCCTCCGTGACTAAATCCGAATGCCCGCTTGGCATTTTGCATCTTTAGTGAGGCAACCCGAAAGGAAGGACTCACACATGTGGTCAACGAAGTGTGACTGAGGCCATGTTTTCCCACAAAAGGAAAATGGTCAGGTGAGCGCAAGGTTAAAGTTCATGCCAAGAGCAACCAAAAGCGGGTCAAAGACCAATGAAGTGTTCGGTGGAACTGAGGAAGAGTGAGAAAAACAGGATGGATTGCGGGGCCGCACATTTCAATGGCGAGCGACCTGTCGGCCATCTGCGTGGGGGGGGGGGTTTGTGACGGGACACAATCCGCTCGGTTTGTGGGCGGGGTCACGCCGCAAGCCTTCTGCGAGATCACCATCCTCTTGTTGGCGCGACGTGGAACAATGGGACACGTGGGCCCTAGCGCGCACGCCATAAAGGAAGCCGGGACTGTTGCATTCCTGCGCCACGGTCGTCCAGATGTCTCCCAAAACACACAAGTAGTCCTGGTGAGAGGAAATTGCTGCTATAAGCGCATTCTAACTGCTACCTGCCTCAGCCTTGCATTAAAACCAGCAGGACGTTGCACGCCGAGGCTCCAGACGTCCCCCTAAATGGTGGAATTTTTCTCATAAAATTTGAGACAGTGAAGGTAAATTTTCAACCGACCGTATTTTCCGGACTATAAGTTGCAGTTTTTTTTGGTAGTTTGGCTGGGGGTGCGATTTATACCTAGAGCGATTTATGTGTGAAATTATTAACAGATTATTATATCATTTCACATGTTATTTTCACATTAAGCCGCAAGAGGTCGCTCTAGACCCGTGTTGATAAATCGACGATGAGTCAGACGTAAGCGACGTAGAAGAGGAAGCGCTGCATCTTCTACCTCCGGAGTTGGTGGAGTTGCTTTAAAGTGACACAGAGGATGAAGATTTCATTGTATTTAGTGATTTGGAGTGGCATTGATGGTTTGGTGAACTTGTTAGCATGTTCTTTATGCTAGAGTTATCGGAATAACTCTTAACTCATTCACTCCCAAAGACGTTTTGAAACGTCTTTTCAGACTTGGTCTAGAATTGGCTGGTACTGAATGAGTTGATATGTTACTTGAACATACCAGGCACGTTCTCAGTTCGTCGTTTATGCGTCATGTAACGTTAGCATATTGTACACTTATTCAGCGTATTGTGTTTCTATTTTTTTTTTTTTTATTGCCTTTCAAGATGACATGTCTGTTCTTGGGGTTGGATTTTATCACATATATTTCCCCTAAAAATGCGACTTATACTCCAGTGCAACTTATGTATGTTTTTTTGTTATTTATTATGAATTTTATGGCTGGTGTGACTTATACTCAGGAGCAACTTATAGTCCGGAAAATACGGTACTTACGCCTGTGCGACCAGTAAATTAGCTTTTTTTTTTTTTTGCAAATACTATTTTTGGATTCTTTTTTTTTGTTTCGGACAAACTTGTGTTCCACACTTCAATTTATCGGTACTACAGTGAAAATGAGTGGAGTCAATACTTACATTGCCGGTCAACTTACATTGTGCGGCCCTAAAATTTCAGATTATGGGCCACCATGCTCCTATTTAAAAAAAAAAATAATAAAGGTTTGGAGTCTGGAGTCCTGCACACACCAGGGCTGACGGATTTTGAAATACAATCTAATTTCCCCTCCCCATATTGTACAGTGAAACTCCTCTACAACGAAATCTACATGGGTGAAAATACCCCCTAATGTGAACAAATCTTCATGCATTAACACCATTCCCACTTTCCTGTTTCAAATTTGCTACAGTGAAAAAACCCCTGTTGTGAAAAATTTCTTGCTGCAAACATTATTTCGTTGTAGAGGAGTTTCACTGTAATCGATTTATTATGCAATAATTTTTTTCAATCACATGTATTTTGGTTAACACACGAACAAGCCGCCCCACCGCATTGAATTGTGCTTTTGACACCAATTTTGTGAGCCAAGTTTTTCTCAGTATACAACGTACAGTGAAACTCCTCTACAACGAAATCATGTTTGCAGCAAGACATTTTTCACAACAGGGGTTTTTTCACTGTAGCAAATTTGAAACAGGAAAGTGGGAATGGTGTTAATGCATGAAGATTGTTTTCACATGATGGGGTATTTTCACCCATGTAGATTTCATTGTAGAGGAGTTTCACTGTACAGTGAATCACCACCAACACACTAATTGTGTACACATTGATCGCACAGACGGGGCCTAGTAACCTGAAGAGCTCACACGAAAGTCAACCCATCAGCTGGTGCGCAGCGAGAATGCATCGTGAGAGTAACTCACACTGTTCTGTGGTTCAAGGCAACAGCTGTCGTGGAAAATAGGAACTGACTGAGACTTCAACTTTGAATGCTTATCGCCCATTAATGCTCTGAGCCTTTACGCATGAATATGCTAACAATCTATAAGGGCTTTTAATGACTTTTGATCTAAAGGCCATTGTGTGACTGGACTTTCTCAATCCAAAGCTGTACTCGTCGTCGCCTTGCGGGAACAGGAACGTCATCCTATTCAAACGTCGGATTCAGCGTCGCATCGTGTGTGATGGTTAATACTTGAGAGGAAAACAAAGAGTGCAGTTACTTCGTTGAGGGTGTCGTAAATCAAGCGCGCCAAACCAGTCCGACTGAGACAACGACCAACAATAATAAGTGTTTCACGTAAATGAAACTCACGGCATATTCAAGCAAAGTTTGTTTTGTTTCTGAACAGTCCGTAAAGACATTATCAAGAATCTTTTCAGATTGATCGCGGGTGATACGGCAATGATATCATCAACGCCAGGTGTTAACACAACAGCCACTTTGTTCGGCCTTAAAACAGCCACGGAAATGTGGGAAAAGGTCACCAGGTGTCACCATGCCTCCAAGGAATGAGACACAAATTCCAAGCGACTGAGTACAAAATGTAAATTCTCAGCATACACATAACTGGGGCACGGCCATGTGTCGGGGGGGGGGGGGGGCTCGTCTTGCTCTCGGTCACCGGTGCTCCTCTGATGCAGCGCAACAAACAGGAGGAGAGAACGCGGCAGTCGGCTTCACGCGTTGCTTCCTGCGCAAACATTCCGATCCGAGTCGCAGATTTTCACACAGCGGTAGAGCCAAATTTAGGCATCAATGAGGTTTACCCAGTGAGCCGCCTGCCGCTTACACAGACGTCCCAGTAATGCGGAGGGGGTTTGCGTTTGAATCCCCCACAAGTGTCATGCCATCGATCGGATTTGGCCGCGGGAAGTTTGCAGGCCGTACGCACTGCGACGTCAATTTCAGTCGACAGCAGGTGGCGATATAGGAAAAAAAACAAGTAAGCCCCGACATGGAAAAAGACGAGTGGATTTTTCTGCCCAAATCTTATTCCACAAAAACAATACAGTCAAACCTCGGTTTTCGTCCATAATCCGTTCCAGAAGGCTGTTCGAAAACCGAAATTGTTCGAAAACCGAAACCACGCTCTTTTTAAAATAAAAATGTTTACTGAACACGTCTGCTCACAATGGAAAGCAACACGAGGAAGCGTCACTTCCTTGTCTACCCGAGGAGGCGTCACTTCCTCGTGTAAGGAAGGCGAGAGGAGTCAAATGGTGCATTAAAGTGCGCTCAGTTTGTTCGAGAACCGAAATTTGTTCGTCATCCGAGGTATAAAAAAACTCGACATTTTTGGACGAAAACCGAATTGGTCGAGAACCGAGACATTCGAAAACCGAGGTTTGACTATATTGTATTGAACAGAGCAAAGAGCAGGTGACTGCAAAGACCATTTTTGACTTGCCTTCCACTTGAAGTAAGTCCTCCTCGCCAGTAGTTGGTGCTACATTGCGGCGGTTTGACACTGGCCAATCATCAAGGGAAACAAAAGGTGCTCCGCATTTAGTCAGAATGTGGTTATCGGAAAATAACGTCACAGTGCTAGTTCACTGTCATTCAAGTTCAACGATACCTTGACATACAACTCAAATTTTGGCTCGTACCACCAGCCACAAAAAAAAAAAAAGAAAAAAAAGCAAATTATTAAGGTGGTGTATTTGCAAGTCAAGGTATCACTGTAGAAGTAGAAGTTACACATTTTCATAATACAAATTAACAAATGTATAAGAGCTATCCAGCCTACAGCTACCACGAGAAGCACTTTTCAGAAAAGTCTTGCCGAAGGTAAAAACGCACATGCAGGTAATCCTTCAAAACAGGCTGAAATGCAGTCGAGTGAGGTGCACATTTGTCTCAAATTTGAACACTTGACAGCTCATTACTTCTGAACATTTGGTAATAATAGTCCAGGCAACAACTGCGTGCAAAGTGTATGATGAACTATTACATGATAACAGGTCCAGCGCGGGGAATAACAAGTTTGTCACAGCCCGAGTGGCTGCAACAAGCCAAGATAAAGCGCCTAAAATTAGAAACCCACATGATCTACTCCAGCAGGAGAGGCATGTAAGGTGCCAAATAATCAAACAACAACAACAATGTTGCTAAAAATCAGCATACAACTCAACGGATACCCAGCAGCCAGCCTCCGAAATCTTGCGGTGGCGTTTGATCATAGTGTCGACCGCAACAAAGGAGTCCTGGAAGTGGACCAAACATCATCAAGTGGTATTATTAAGAGTGTTTAATATTTCATAGAGTCGCACTGTGCCAACGGTGACTGTAGTTTAACGGCCAGCAGAATGTCGTTGTGAAACAAAACAACCACATAGCTGAAACGTTATAAGAAATGCCTTCGCAATCCAAATTGTGTCATCTTGCAGTGTACAAACTGCACTGCAGGACATCAAGAGCTCCCGTCTGATATTTTGACATAAACGTTGCTCAGCATCTCCAAATAAATATGAGCGTTACAGTGGTGTCATGAGATAGAAGCAACCCCATTTACAAAGTGTTTCAAGACACTAGCCGTCAAACTAAACTTAAAACTGGGAGGAATTTAACATTGTGTATATTTAAAACACAAGACAAAGTCACAGAGAAAACAACAAAACTTCGCCTTTGGTCTGCTAGCTTAATTCTAATGCTAACGCAGAAAAAGGGAAAGACAAAACCTTTCAAGCAACTACAGTAATCCCTCGTTTATCGCGGTTAATGGGCACCGAAACCACCCGCGATAGACGAAAATCTGTGAAGTTGTATGAGTATAAATAATATTTCTACGGCCAAATTTAATAGTATACATGCTGTGTGTAGTAATTAACATTACTTAATGCTATATACTAATGAATTTAAACATGTATAAATTAGGTTAGGTTAGTGTATGGATAACGAAATACAGTAAACAAATACATGTAGTATTGTATATGTTACTCTATGTGACTCGCTGTTGTTTTGCTGACTTTCACCATCTCTCGCGGACCTTTTGTCAACTTTTTAAAAATCATTTAAGTGTTTTGTTGTCTTCTGCGTGTGTGGGGCTGGAACTGATTTATGATTTTTTTTTTTTTTTCATTTCAACTGATTTGAGATACGAGAGATTTACAATGTGGAGGTGTAGACTCCTCAGAATAAGCACTAAATGAATAATTAACAAGGCATGCTGACATTATTCTCAAATAGGGTGCATGATTAAACTTACACTTGCAAAATTAGCAATAACAGCGCAACAACTCCCAAAGTTGATTTGATTTAAACTGTCAAGTTATCAAAGACCATCTTGTCCTGGGGGTCTGTTTCCAAAGGCACAGCGGGGCCTGTCTGATTGTTGTGTACAAAGATAACGGACATAAATCACAATAAAATCAAACCGACGATCTATCAATGTGTAGTTGACATCTCTAATACGCAAAGTGATTGATTTTACAGTGAAACATGGAAGGAGAACAAGAGGTGTTGCTAATGTTGTTATCGTAGCTTGTTGTTGAATTAGCTTCTTTGGGGGCGCTCGAAGCAGCTGTCAGCCGGGGGGGTCTAACTAACTTCATTTTACCGGCAGCTGTACTAAAAGGTGAACCGGCTGGTGCATCCCAGTGAATATTCGAGAAGCAAAAATCAACGCTCGTTGTGATTTTCTGACAATGTTTTTCCCCAACGGAGCAACCGGGGTTAGCATCGAGATGCTAACGCAAATGTACTGAGTCCATTTTCGGACAGCTAGCTTTTTACATGTCTGCTATATCGTCTTCTGGCGTATTAAACTAAACCAGGCAACGGAAACGTTGCACGTACTGATATTATAGCAAACATTTATTATTTTTCATAAGATCGTGTGTGACAAACACATCCATGCATATCGGTGGGGCTAGCATTAGCTCCATTTGACGCACTTTTAAAAGGCTTCAAGTAGTGAGAATGACAACGTTTGGCCTTTATAAATGAGTGACTTTGGGGGGCAAAGCCTCACATTTTATTAGATTTACCAAAAGAGCTCAACAACTATGGGTGTCCGATAATGGAACCCCGAGTCGACAGAGATTCTTCCCCCACTCGCGCTGCAGCTTTTTACCTTGTACACATCTCCGTAGGTGCCGCTTCCTATCCTCTGGATCAGCTCGAAATCCTCCTGCGGATTGCGGCGGGACAGGTCGACACTGGCGTTCATCATGGCCAAGTGCCACTCAGGGCGCCAGACGACGCTCGCTGTTGACGGACGCCGACGATGTTATGTACGAACGCGGATAATTGTCAGGGAGAAAAAAAAAACATACGGAGTCAGAAAATAGCTGCCCGAGCCCACTCCTGTTCCAACATGGCGTCCACTGCGCAAAGCGCATGCGCAGTGGACGTGCCCCCTCCCATGGAGCCTGGGCAAGGCAGAGAGACTCACGGACACTTACTCCCGCGCGGAAATGTTCACACACGCACACAAGTCGAATCATTTCCAAAATGTAAAATTTCATCGAATGGAGGAGTAAAGAAACATTTTTTTATTATAATCAAGGTTTTTTTTTAATTCCCTTAAGTGCATAATTGTCAATGATTCTTAGTGGTACATGGTGGGTTCCCTCGGTGGTACACAAATTAATCAATGCTCAAGTACATCTGTTGCATTTAACTTTTAAGAGCAATGCAGCTTGTTTTAAACATTTTTAAGTACAGGTTTTATTTAACTTTTAATAAAAATGATAATGAAGGTGGTACCTGAGAGCTAAGTGCTTTTTAGGCAGTGCTGTATATGATGTGAAAAGAGAATCCCTGGTGTTTTATAAACGGGCAGTTACCAAATATCTGACAAAATAGGCCTATACTCTCTAAAAAATTGTTAGGTTTTTTTCTTGTTTTCTGAAAAAATTTAAATATAAGTTAGGCCAGTGATTGCCAACCAGTGCGTCGACGTACGTAAAAGCACTGAGTCCATTTTCGGACAGCTAGCTTTTTACATGTCTGCTATATCGTCTTCTGGCGTATTAGGCTGTATCTCGGTCAATTATAAATTTTCACTTAATTGCTTAGAGCTTCATATTTATAATGTCTTATTTTTTTTTTATAGTGACAGACCAATCGGGTAAATGACATCGGGTTAAATGTGTTTTGTTAACCCATGGGCCCTCTTGTGGTCAAACTTGTTTTGTTTTTAATGTAGCGTTGCCTCAGGTGACCCTCGCAGCGGCAGGTAGAGTGTAACGTCAGACTGGGTCACTGCATTGTGAACCGGTATTCTGAATCTGACCAAATCTGGATCGGCTCCAGCTGCTTGGTTCAACTGTGCCACGAGCCACAGTCGAAGCCCATAAGCGTGACATGCCATGTGTCTTTCACCGGTCAGTTGTCATGGGAACAAGACGTTCTGACGGTGATGCTCATTGAGACCATACGACATCCCTAGTTGGGAGCGGAGACAAAACAAACGCGTGTGAATCTATAAAACGGAGCTATAGAATGAAACAATACGTTTACACCAGTCAGTGAAAAGTTTTCAATCATGTCGGACTGATAAATGTGCCCGCATGATTAGGTGGATGTGAGCCATGATCCTCGATGCAGCGATTCAATTGTCGGTGTGCTGGCATCAAAAATCACAAGTGATTGGCTTAAGGAGAAGTGAATGGTCGCCTGGAAGTTAAGTAAGCCCGGGAGTGTGGCCGTGTCTGGCCCTTTCACGGTCCAACTAGGCTAAGCGGGGCTAAACGCTGGCAGATGGCAGCATTGTGATTCAGCTGATGGGGGTCAGTGTGTGAGCACTGCAGTGCTACCAAAGTCCACTCTCGGAAGTGGTGCGGTCCCTGAATAAAACGGCCTGTGTTTTCTTTTAGGTCAGTGCCCCATATACTGTACCAAGAAGTTACTTCATCAAAGACACACGCACGCACATGCTGAAGACTTGGAATGCGTAGGTCACAGGGGGGTCAAACTCATTTTTGGCCACATTTTAGTTAGCGATTCACTTGGTGGGCCGTTATGACTGAAGCCATATAAAGAAGTCAGGAATAACTGTTGATTTGGTTTGGTAACAAGAAAATGCATCAAATATATATTTTATTTATTACAGATGAGAATTTAAAGTTTTAGTAGACATTTTAGAAAGGATCATGGAAGTTGACATGTTTGAGGTGCTTTTGCGGGCCACATAAAATGATGTGGCGGGCCAGATCTGGCCCCCGGGCCTTGAGTTTGACATCTGTGCCATGAGAACAGGGACATGATCCAGGTTTTGCAAAGGTGCATCAAATTTCCAGGAATATTTCAAACCTTTTTTGTAATGTAGCCTTCCGAGAAAATTGCCTTCATAAGCAGTTTGACTTTTAATTGACATGAAATGGATTGGGTGTAATACAGGATGTCGATCATAACAGGAGAAAATCTATCGAGATTTTTATAGAGTGGAGCATTTCAGTGACTTCGAAGTCCATTACGAGTGATTACAAAGTTGCCAATGAGGTGAATGATTAAAACACAACGAATGCATTGGGAATCATTCACTCAGTCCCTGCTAGCGAATCGCTGTATAGCATCGGGAATTTAATACGGTGGACTACGTACAGTCGTTCCTTCAACAGTCATATGACGAATTGATTTTGAACAGGTGTGATGTTAATTGTCTTGGTGTGTTGTTAAATTATCATTCCTCTGTGTTTAAAGAGGTGGTTAGGGTAACCAAAAATTTTATTTTAGAATATGACTAAAGTCATACTCCATATATAGACGACAGTACAGTAAAAAAAACCTCAACTCAAGTAATGACTAACTGTTGAGTCATTTCTGATCTATTATTTAAAATCAGATTGACGTCAAATAGACAAAATATCAAATATGAATATTCAACTTCAGATACTGCCTAACTAAAACGAAATAAATTGGATCTTAAAAAAAACACACCCCAAAAAAACAATTTAAGGCCAATTCAGCCAAAAGAAATGGCCCGAAATAAACTGTTTACGTTTGTGAAACGGCGCTGTCGCATCCCCCAGGCAGAGATTACACAGAACCAACAAGATCCATGTTGAGTTTTTGGAGGCTGAAATGTCAACATTTTTTTGGCAAACACGGATGACACCACATGACCTTGCGGTTCTTTCATCGGAGTCCAACCATCCATTTTCAAGAGTGGCCTATCTGTGAGGTTAAGTATGGATTTCATCCAGGTCATGGTTTTGCCTGTTGAGGAAAACACCAGTAGAAAATGTCCAGCCCTGATAAATTAATTGTGTGTTTTTCTATATTTATGTAAAAGTCCATCTATGGTGCCTAAACTGAGTCTTAGAGTGGTCTGGTGCTCCAGAGAGGAGAGAGGGGGGCGCGGCTCGGTCATCAGCCCCATCGGAGGCTCTTCTCCCTGCGTAGGAGTTGACGTGACTTCCTGTGCTCCTTGCTTATTTGCAGAGTCTTCTGTTCTCGTTTGAGACTGCGTGAGGAGTTTTTTCAGGAGGCACGACAACTGAGGACTCAGGAGGAGCACCAAGCTTCCGCCCACACGGAGGACTCTGCAAGCACAAGCGTTGTTAAAATCTTTTTTTTTGTTACCAATCTGCTTGTCTTGGGTTCTAAGGACCTCTCCATCTCGGCGAGGATGAGCGGCAGACTGGCGGCCATGTCGGTTTTGGTGCCAAACTTCCTGCCGAATGGTAGGTCACAGACCACCGCGTCCACGCTTGCATTGGGAGAGGCATATCTGCCAGAGGACATGAAAGTCTTAGAGAATCAAACGATTGATTGTTTTGTGATCATTTTGGCCAGATTCCTCACTCGTAGTTGAAGCTTTTAAGAGGTGTATCCTGTCTCCCAGCTCCGCGAATGCAACATTCTCACTAGCTTTGTCCAGCTGTCTGTCATCGATGTCCAAACCCAGGAAGCCAGCGAGCTGAAAATCCAATTCACAGAGAAAACAAATATATGTTATGATCATATTCTTTACATTACAACTGTGGTGATCAACTTGTAGTCTAATAAATAAATAATTAGTGACCTTGTGTTCCTGTGCTGCCTCTATTAAGATGGTTCCCATACCACACATTGGATCGAGAACGAGGGAACCTGACTGGGAAACACAGCACACAGCGGACTATTATATGTGGCATATTAATGATCATCATTTTTAAATATGAAATAAAAATGTTAAAATATTTATTCATGCTGATATGATTATCCAGGGATTTTCCGATGTTCAAAATTGCATGGCGGCCACCCCCAGCCAGATCGATTGATATCGCTCAACACAGCGTAAAGCTCCAGCTGTGCTGATGGAGCGATTGATGTCACTTAAAATTCTAATGATAAATGGTGGATGTATATTTTGCAAAGACTGTAATAATACAGGGGCGGCCCGGTAGTCCAGTGGTTAGCACGTCGGCTTCACAGTGCTGAGGTACCGGGTTCAAATCCAGCTCCGGCCTCCCTGTGTGGAGTTTGCATGTTCTCCCCGGGCCTGCGTGGGTTTTCTCCGGGTACTCCGGTTTCCTCCCACATTCCAAAAACATGCATGGCAGGCTGATTGAACACTCTAAATTGTCCCTAGGTGTGAGTGTGGGCGTGGATGGTTGTTCGTCTCTGTGTGCCCTGCGATTGGCTGGCAACTGATTCAGGGTGTCCCCCGCCTACTGCCCGAAGACGGCTGGGATAGGCTCCAGCACCCCCCGCTACCCTAGTGAGGATCAAGCGGTTCGGAAAATGGATGGATGGATGGATGTAATAATACAATACCTGAATTTGAGCCAATTCAGCCATAGCCCAGGCAACTGTGGACCTGAGTCCTGTCGTTTTGATGTAGCGTCGATTAGCAAGCGGTAACCTGAGGGAAACAAACACCACTTCAAATCTAAAAAATCGAAAACACAAAGCATTTAAGGTCTTCTTTTGATGTCAATTCAGCGAGGGCTCACCTGGTGAGCGGGATCCCAAGCAGGCAATAGTCATCCCTCAAGTACACGGTAATCTGCGAGTGAAAAATAAGCAGCTGTAAACACCAAACAAAGAGAACACAAGTGGAATAATAATAATAATAATAAACTTCAGTTGACCTCAATCTGTGGGTTCCTCAAATCAACCTTCCAGCCCAACTGGCCACTGACACTGGTTCCCAAAACTTTACTCACCTCCTTTGGATATAAAGAAGTGGCAAATATGATCCAAAATTAATATTTCAATAAACATATACTGTATGCTATATTTGGATACATTTCATAGTAGGAGTTTTTCAGAGTACAAGGATATTGCCAGAAATGTCAGCTTTAAACCTGACTTCCTTTTTGGTGTCCACCCAAATTCATATGGCTTGGTTAAAATTGTGGGCCCCCCATCCCCAACCTTCTAATAGGGCCATCTTCACTTTGATACACACACTTGCTGGTGAAGCCATTCTATGCCATTTGTACAGTGATTCCATCAAGAAAAAAAAACTATTTTAACTCCCCGCCCCCAAAAAAAAGACATTACCTGAACGCTAAGGTGGCGGGACACAGACCCAGAACACTTGCAGCTAATCCGAAAGGAAAATGGGACAGAAGAATGTCGATTAGCCCCTGGTGCTGTTTTACCCCGATCTGAATCAAACAATTAAAATAGCAGTTTTTACAGTTTATTCGACCCACAGATAAAAATGAACTAAACTAACGAACAGTAAAAAATATCACATTTACTTTTTACGTACAACAAATATATAATAACAGAGAAGCCAATTTGACCCACTATATTTAAGATATTTTTGAGTTGACATAGTGTAACAAATTCTAAATATTGACTTTCCCATTAAACAAAGATGCAAAATCAGGGCAGAAATGTTACATTATTTTGCTATGTTTAAAATGTTTCAATGTTAAACTGGCAGTGGCTGACCCATGAACATTTTTGGTGCACAATAAGCCAAAAACAAACACAACAGGACGATTACAAAAATATAATTACCATGTTTTCCCGCAATAAAGTCACCTCCCGTGTCGACGTACTCATCTCCACAGTCCATCTTTCTCCTTTTCTTCATGATTTGGAATTCACCTCCGTTTTCCTCCATTGTCCTCTGCTCCTCAGCCTCACTCTCCTTCTCCTTGTCTGCTACCACCCCCTGCAGGCGCCTCCATGTCATTTCAGCACTGGTCCACTGTTGCAGGTCACCAATCAGCGTGGACTTCAGCACAGAGGCGACTCTGGCTATGAACGTATCATACAAAACCATTAAAGCAAGCGTTATCTAGCATGCGATTTTAATGGGTGGTGGCTACCTGGGTTGGCGGGAGCAGACAGCTGCAGAGGAGAGTCTCGCTTCATCAACAAGAAGAGTCTTTCGGCAGACTTGAGCTCCTTCACTAAACTGATGTGTGCAGAGGAGCTGAACAACACTTTACCTTGCAGCCGCTCAATCTGCAAAACAAGCATATGTGCAGTGCTCATGAAGCAGAAAACAATTTTTTCACTTGTAATATAATAATTTCAAAATATAATATATTTTTTCCACTCGCCTCACATATGTGGGGGTGGCCCTGTGAACAACAAAATACTGTAATGTGTTAAAAAAATGAAAATGCAATCCAGATTATACATCGAATTTAGTTTCCCCCCTTAAAGGTACATGTCTTTCTTTTTTTTAACTTGTGTATTTTTTTTGTCTTAATTATTTGAAACTTTCAAAAAACACAAAGTACAGTACTGTACACTTTTTTTTTAAACGCTATAAACGCCTATGTGTCCTTTGTCACGTTTTTTGATTCTGGAGTGCATTTTCGATTGGGATGAAAATGATGATGATGTCATACTTCCTCTACGTGTAATAATATTTAGGTTCATTCAACTGGTACTAGTATTTTAACTTTTGATTTGAATTTTCTATTCATGTATTTTTTTTTCTCCACTCACGTCGTGCGCCGCCAGCTTCCGCGTCACCTCGTAGACGACAAACTGCTCCATCCCGTAACCGTACGTGCAAAAGTAGCGAATTGGACTAGCATCATTGCTTTTGTTGAACATTGCGCTCACTGTAAAGTTTCATCCGGCGATAAACGCAGGCAAAAGCTCATGTCGGACTAAGATAAACCGACATAATGAGAGCTGGTTTGTTTATACCGGAAGCGGATATACGTCACCAGGATGCATTTCATTTTCTGTTCCAGCAGGGGTCTCTTTTAGTCAACAGGTAGATTTCCCCACGTTATTTGACCACGTACAAATGTCCTCAACAGAGTAATAGGGGAATTATTTTATCTTATTTATATTATTTTATTCATAAACGAAGCTTCCAAGCTACCCTTTCCCCACTTCCAATCCATATTGACTTTTTAATACAGTGGTGCCTTGACGTACGAGTAGAATTTGTTTGTCAATTGCTTGCTTAAATAAAATACTGTATTAAAAAAAATAACCAGCTTAATTTCATGGGGTTGAATTGTTTGACCTAACAATGTGGTGTATCAACGAGAGAAAAAAACACCCATTAGGTTTTATTCAGAGATAAATGTTTTTTTTTTACGGGTTTAATGGAGTGGGAGCACTCCTAAACGCACAGGCACACTCAAGCATCAACTTAATTTGAAGCCATTTCAGTGTAGTGACTTGACTAAGCGGGGCTGCTGCACTAACAGGCACACTCATGGACCGTGGCCTTTTTAAATGGCATTTCCCCTTGAGGCCTCACTTCGGGACTAAAGTGACCCAGGGGACAGTTAAAAATGTCAAGGGATCTAAATGGAAGGTCAGATCGCCCTGCTTTCCCCCCATTTTAGTATTATAATGTTAATGGAATGGAGTGGTTAGTATTTTGAACTCAGTTATGAGGATCTGACTTCAAATTACAGCACCAGCATGTTTTGGTTTCCTCTCACATTTCAAAAACACACATATAAGGTTTATTGAACACTCAAATTATTTATACACGCGAATGGTCATGCTTGTATTTCGCCACTTCAAGGTAAACTTCATTTATCATCCTAAACTCAGCTGGGATACGATGCAGCTCACCTAACAACAAACCTAATGGGGACAAAGCATAAAGTAAGTGGATGGATATTACATTACAATGCTCAGCCTTACCTCACCCAGGCGCAATGCAGACAGATTGCTGGGTCACCACTTCAGATTGCACTCTTGTTTGGCCAAATGAAATGTATCGACGTGCCTCAGAACAACATCATACCTTTTATTAAACTTTGAAAAATCAATACGAGCGTTTGGGTCACAGAGTTTCGAAAATGTCAGTGGAGTTTTTCCTGTTCTGGATGACTCAAATAATGTTGTTGTTTTGGGGGCGCGGGCATGAATAAACTTTTGACTGCAAATTATCGGCACTGTATTATTAAATTGGGAAAAGGCGTCTAATTTTGATGACTCCAGAAGGCAATACTATATAGCCAAGCTTTTTTTTTTTTTTTGCCTAAGCCATACATAGATGGCAGACCATGTCATCATTATTTGGAGAGTTTGCCCCCGACACCACTTTCACCACTCCACACAAAATTTGGCAGGCCTCTATCATAACAGATTGAGATGCAAATTCCAGAACCAGTAGATGGGAATTCGCCAAAACGAGCTCCAAATGGATAAAAAAAATTTTTACATGATGGAGTTGCATTATAATGTACTTTTAATCCGTACATTCATTTCAGTTAAGCTTGTCATGGATGAAATTAGTTTAGCGCTAAGCAATATGTCAGCCAATGACACGCATGTGACACAGCATCCATTTTGTGTGTCCACTCAACAGCAGCGGGGCTAATTATGCCAAATGGCAGGAGCAAAAAAAATAAAAAAAAAAAAGCGGAATTGATATTGCCGTTCTGCACGGGGCACGTCGCATATCACAGCCCGGTGAAAGCTGTTGCGTGGGCAACGTCACAAAAGAAAAGCTGAGCAGTAAGAGAGCCATTCATCTTGTTTTAAATGTACGTGCGGAGAGGCTTTCAGGGTCATTATAATCACCATCCATCTCACAGGCGCACATGACAAGTTTGAAGGCTTTTAATGTGACTCTGAAAGGCAGCAAAATTAGAATGCAACCTGCCAAGTTTGCATCGTCTCACACGCGGTGGAGAAGAGTGCCATTTTCAACCCCCATGCAGTAATAATCCCAAAATTGGACATTTCGGACACTTTGGACAATTTTGGACTGTTGGACAAATGGACACCACAGACAAAACAGTG
The DNA here is from genome assembly GCA_018466805.1 of Hippocampus abdominalis. NCBI lineage: Eukaryota > Metazoa > Chordata > Actinopteri > Syngnathiformes > Syngnathidae > Hippocampus > Hippocampus abdominalis. The sequence continues at coordinate 6,962,753 of CM031702.1, read as the reverse complement.
AAAATAACTCCACGAAGCTGAAATTTTGCATAGGATGTACTGTATATCTATGTCTTGGCCAATTCCCACTGAACATTTTGAGGGGTTGAAAGTGAAAAAAAATTAAAAGTGAAAAAGGTTGTTGCACATTGGAAGAGGGACATTTTTGGGACGTAATACCCTTCATGCAGCCGCTTAAAAATACTGCATGAGGGTTAAAAAAACCAAATTGCTTGATATCACACAGGAAAATGATTCTATTTGCCTTGCTCCACAGGGAATTACATCTAAAAGTTAAGACAGGATTTCAAACTACCTGATGAAATCAACCCTACCTGTTATGTATGTTGGTCAGGAACCGCAAACATTTTCTATTTTCAATTTGACTCGAAAGTGTTATTGACAAAAAAAAATTCTAATAATTATAATCTAATGATCTAATCACTATTTATCATTGATTACACTTCTTGCACCTCTAGACATACTGCGTTTATTTTTCTTTCGAGTCTGTCAGTTTGACCCACAGTATAACAGGAAGCTTAGGCATCCATCCATCCATTTTCCGAACCGCTTTATCCTCACTAGGGTCGCGGGGGGTGCCGGAGCCTATCCCAGCTGTCTTCGGGCAGTAGGCGGGGGACACCCTTTTAAATCGCAGGGCACACAGAGACGAACAACCATCCACGCTCACACTCATACCTTGGGACAATTTAGAGTGCACAATCAGCCTGCCATGCATGTTTTTGGAATGTGGGAGGAAACCGGAGCACCCGGAGAAAACCCACGCAGGCCCGGGGAGAACATGCAAACTCCACACAGGGAGGCAGCTGGATGTACCTCAGCACTGCTGCTAACCACTGGACTACCGGGCGAAGCTTAGGCAAAAAAGACAAATCTAATTTTAAAAATGTTTTGCTTCAATTCACTGGACATTGTGATGCTCCTTCACACAAAGAAAGTTTCACAAAAGACTTTGCAAAAGTAAGTTTACTGCAGTCATTTGAGTCATTTTCGCAAAAGGATATCGAATATACCCGATGTCTGGAGTATTGTTATATTGTCTGTTTACATGTATTGCTCCACCATATGTGTTCAAATATCTGCTTAAGAGGTTTTTTTTGTATTCGGGAACCCGTCGATGGGGTTTTGCATTGTTTTTTTTATTGAGCTAAAAGCAACATTTTACTCACTTGCAATTCAAAGCAAAAAAATAAATAAAAAATCAGAAGTACTTCTAATCTTCTGAAAAACTTGTATTGCAAGTCACCTCTGTATCGTGTGCGCCTAGTTTTTTTCCTCTTTCGCTGCACAGATTAGCCTTGCATATCCATGCTAGCTTCTGATCAGCGGCACTCAGACAGGTAGTCAATGCGATGGTTGTGTTTGGCGATGCCTCTGCTGCATGCGCCATATGCACGGATCTGCACTCGAATTGACAAATGTATGACATGTAGTGTATGATGTGCTGCCTGCATGCGTGAAAATGCATGAAATTCATTCCGCTCGCCTAGTTGCAATTGTTTTTCGACGAAGACACATGAGAACTGTTTTGAAATATGAAAAACATGTAAATTATGTCCTTTGAGCCTAATTTGGATTTTTCGTTAACCAAGAAGCCCTCAATTTTTGTTTTTTTTTTTACAAGCAATGTGGAGAAATAACGAAACACCCATGGACCAATATGAGTTAGAAATCCCATCAAGACAATTTAAGAGGTCATTTTCAAGCTAAAACCTCTTAATCTTTGCCCAAATGTTTTGACTTGGCTCCACTCGTGAGTAAGATATGCCATTAACGCGTCTGGCCCCCCACTTTGTCATTATCCTTTTGCTGTATCGTCTTCTTCCAATCTCCGCCTCGCTTTCCTTTTTCACCCTTATGATCTTTTCATGAGCTTCCTCGCAATGCTCAACTCTCATCTTCAAAGTCGAATGCAAAAGAGACCTTTACAAAGAAGGTAGGCGGAGTCTGAGTAGATGAATGAGAGCATCTATTTGGTGCGAGATGATAGTGCATGTACGTGTGTGTGCGTGTGTGTGTGTGTGTGTGTTTGAGGCATAGGCACATTGAAATATTCATCACTCCTGGAGGAGTGTGAAGCGTGTCAGCAGTGAGTCAGCAGCAGAACACACACAAAAACAACAAGACACGTCAGTACTCGCACGTGAATGAGGGAGGAGCTTTTTGTTCAAAAGGTGAGCATGGGGGCACGGAGAAGGAGTGAAAACGTCTTTGCCCCCCCCCCCCCCAAAAAAAAATCATTTATACTTGTTGGCTCGTGGCAGATGTAGGAAATTGTTGCTTCATAAGTTATTTGGGGTCAAATCTGTGACATCATTGCCGTTATTTATTTATTTATTTTTTTCGATGCGAGAAGATCCTGATCATCTCGCCCCAAAAATGGGGGGGGGAATATGCTTCAGTAAAAATTTGGACTGAGAAAAGGAAAACCTTGCCGGTGTCAATAAAGCTGCAATTTTTTTTTCTTTTGAGTGCTAGAAAAATTAAGCATGGGCGGCCCGGTAGTCCAGTGGTTAGCACGTCAGCTTCACAAGGTACCGGGTTCGAAGCTCCGGCCTCCCTGTGTGGAGTTCGCATGTTCTCCCCGGGCTTGCGTGGGTTTTCTCTGGGTGCTCCGGTTTCCTCCCACACAAAAACCATGGCTGTTGGGCTCTAAATTGGGTATGAGTGTGAGCGTGGATGGTTGTTCGTCTCTGTGTGCCCTGCGATTGGCTGGCAACCAATTCATGGTGTCCCCCGCCTACTGCCCGAAGACTGCTGGGAGTCCAGCACCCCCCGACCCTAGGAGGATGAAGCGGTTCGGAAAATGGATGGATGGATGGAAATTAAGCATAAGCTTGAAAAAAAAAAAAAAAGCCCTGCTGGCTGTAACCTGAGGTGCAGTCAAGAGGCTTGTCCCAGATAACAAAGAACATCTCTAACGCCACCTAAATTCCCACACCCTATTGTCCCATATTTAATCTAGTGAAAGAGGAAAAACCATCACCACCAAGGCCTCTCTGTTCCATTTAGCTAAATAAAAAGCCCTTGGCCTATTTGTCAGTTTGTAGCTATTACTTCCAATCCCTCGGTGCCTTTCGGCTTCTTCTGCTCCTTTAGCATGAAGGGGATTAGTTTCCATTGCATCCACTCAAAGATATAGCACAGGAGAGAAAAGTGTTTAAATAACGACTTTACTCTAAAAAAGGTTTGATATTTAAAGGGGTCAGCGTCTTTAAAGGGCCATCTTTTTGTAATATGCTGACAGGTTCTGCTCCCCGTGGCTAGGGGGAGGTCAACATTTATAGCTCAGCTCAATTCGACTCCAGTCTTGTCTTGTAAAACTCCACTGGAGCAGGAAGAGGAAGTGGGGCAGGAAGCTAGGAAGAGACCAGCTAAAAAGAAAAAAAAAAAAGACACACACGAAGCTCAAATGTGAAAGTACTGCTGCATTATTTTGTGAAATGTTAGCTTAGCATCTTAGCCGCTAAATACGTCAACATGGGCCAGCTGCTGTCGTCAGAAGAGGAACTCTCCGGGGTGAAATGTGCCATTGGTAACTTTTTGTACCGGACCATGTTGGAGGGTGGAGCTGTAGCGAACCTGAGTGTAGTGCACCCCCTGCTGTTGGCCAACGAGGAACCTGGGGCCCACCTCCAGGCGCAAATGCTGCAGGTTAATGCCATGTTACATCACAGTAACGAAAAAAAAAAACATGAAAATATTACCCTGATTGTCTGCAGGCAGCCGATTAGACATTAAGTAAGTTGCTTTGAGGCATTTTGGTGACATTATTGCGGTTTTATTTTTGATGTATTCCCAGTAAACATCTAGAGAGAAAATTAATAGCGCACCCGTCTCAAAGGAACTGCATATTCTCAACGTGACTGAGTGCAAATTATTGTAAACTATTGATTTCTAGGAAGCAAAAATACAGACCTGAAGTGAACTTTTTGGAGTAATTTTGAATAACAACAATAAATACCAAAGTTACAATATAATAATAATTTTTAAAAAAAAAAATAAAACCAGCAAAAAAAGTAATAAACCGAAATAATTCATAAGATAACGACAAAAATACTATAAAAATGCCACAGAGGAGGAGGCAGTGCCGGATTTTAAACAAATCAGAAAACAATCTTTTATTTACCCCATTGTGCCCCGGAAATTCACTGTAGATGATGTTGCCATTCCCAAATAAACACAGAAAGAATGTCTTCTTTATCCTCTGTGAAAAACAATCCTGGAGCTCCCTGAGCAGTTGTGACCTTCATCATGTTGTGGCGCACGTTAATTACTCATACCATCAACATTTTTGCCCGTTCCCAGCTGCAAGGGGAGATTGGGAGCAGGGTACCCACCTACCTGAAGGATCTGATTGGACGACTATCATCATTCTCGGATGAACCCCGTCTCGCCGGACTGCTGGGACTTGCCGTTACCATGGTAATGGACCTGCTTGTCGCGTCCTTGTCGCGGGGGGAAAGACGGCGACCAGTCCATCGTCGTGCCAGGTTAAGCCTTGTTGTGATGTATGATCTTGGAACTCTTTAGGATGGAAGTAATATGAAATGTGATCTCCAACAGAGAGTGCGGGAGCTCCAAGAAGTCATGGAGGAGTACTTGAAACGCTGCAGGATCAACCTGGCTGATAAAACACGTCTCCTCCAGGACTCTCTGAGAATGGAGTCCCAGCTCAGCTTCACACTAACCAAACTTAAGATCTCCCTGGTGGATGGTAACTGCGACTCACAGTGAGTCAACGTTAAAAAAAAAAAAAAAAACAACAACAAAAAAAGATGACGGTATCACACACTATAATTAAGTAGAAGTACAGATAAAATTGCTGTGGTATTATCTTAAACGTAAATAAATGACAGAAATATTAGACTTAATGTAAGTCTATTATTATTAGACTTACTTAATGTAAGTCTATCTAGCCTTGTGGCTAATGTTGGGCAGTGAGCCCAGTCAATCAGTCTCATTTCTGCTTGTCTACGCATAGTTAGATGGTGAGATATGTTTGAACTGGTTAACGATTGTTTATTTTATTAATTTAGTTAGTTAGTTATTTATTTCATTGGGACAGTGCACATTAATCAACACAAAAGTGTAAATGCGCCGTACTTAGCATAAATGCTAGTTTTCAGCCATAGTCCCAAGGTAGCTAGCTAGCTAGATAGATAGATAGATAGATATATTCAGTTAATATCAGAAATGTTATAAATATTCCAACTTTCTTAGATGAGGGCTAAAATAAAAGGTTGTCAGGAATATACAATTACTTAAGTACAGTCACAAAGTATTTTTACTTTGATAATTCCCACCACTGGTTGCTGTTGTACTTATACACTTTTATTTTAGATCATTGAGGTTCTGGGCTAGCGGGGCGGCGTTCCATACCCAAATGCTGATTCACTTGGCTGTCCTGGAGGGGCGAGACGAGCCCCTGTCAGCGAGGGCCGTGCTGGAGCAATACAAGGAGGACCTGGCACAGATGGTACCTGCTTATAGGTAAGACAACCTGAGAATACCAATAAATGGGCAAAAGTATTGGCATATGTGATGAGAAATTACTGCAGATTTTCTTCCTTTGAAGTTGTGCAATTTTGAATCGAATGTCTGTTTCACAACAAGTGTAAATGATGCAGGTTTTTGGAGATGAGTGTCCTATGACCTCTACATACACTTATGGGAACAAAAAAGAGAATACTGAAAGTTTTCTACTGGATGAAAATGTTGTTTGACGCTGTCATCTTGCGCAGCACTGATACAGCAAGTCTATTTTTCAACAAATTTGCATTATATCAAAGGACAAAATGCGGCACTCCTGTGACACTGCTGTGTCATTACTTAGCTCATAGTGGATGTTTTTTTTTTTTTTTTTTGCCAGGACGTGAGAAAATGGAAACCTTTAATGGCACTTAATAGCATTTCTGTTTCCTGAGGAATTTGCATTCACTCTTTTAACACAGGTGTGCTATTACTTTTCTCAGTTGTTATGCACATCAGCGTGGAAATAGCGGATGGTTTTTCTGCGACGAGACGAAAACAAAGATCATGACAGAGACCTTTAACAGCATGTCTGTCTCTCAACAAATTTGCACTCATCTGAAGAACGAAAGGTTTCGGCTCTGTCACAGGTGTCCTATTACTTTTCTCGATTCACGCAATGAAAAAAAGGGGATGTTTTCTTTGAAGAGCGGAAAGTACAGATGATGACAGAAGCACTTAAGAGCATTACCGTTTGGCAACAAATTTAGGCTCATCGAAGGACAAAAAAGCAGTTTTTTTTTTTTTAAGACAGCAATGCTATTACTTTTCTTAGCCAAAACACTAATCAGTGCCAAAACAATTTTTATTTATTTATTTTTTTTAACGAGAAAATGAAAAGAATGATCGCGAGAGTCACCCTTAAAAGCATTCAATAGCTGGTCTGTTTCTCAATGAATTAGCTCTCAATCAAAGGACAAAACAAGCCGCTCTTTTGAGTCGGGTGCACTCTTACTTTTCTCAGTCCAAATATATATCGGTGTGAAAATAGTGGATGGTTTAAAAAAATTTTTTTTTAACGACTTAACATTATGTCTGTTTCTCATTGAATTAACACACAACCAAAGGACAAAAAATACAAAAATAATACAAGATATGTTACTTGGTGAACGACTGGACTGTGGAATTTTTCCTGTCATGCCTTTTGCAGGTGTTATAAGCGCAATACGGTGTGTGTGGTGAAATGTCGAGGAGGCCAGCCTGCGCAGTCGTGTGAGCTGCAGGATGAAGGATCCATGACGGGGCTGATGGTGAGCGATCGGGAGATGGGAAAGAGCGTCTCCGTTGCTCTTGCCGCCCTGGAGGCTGAGATAGGTAATGTTTGCCACTCTGAACCACTTTTAAGGATATTTTTTACAGTAGCGTTGGTATTAAGGGAAAATGTGTTGTGCAGCCAATTGGGGGAAATGAACGACAATTTACTAGTATAGTCAAACCTCGGTTTTCGGACGTCTCGGTTCTCGTCCAATTCCGACCATGCATGACGACCAAATTTCAGTTCTCGAACAAACTGAGCGCACTTGAATGCAGACTCCTCTCGGAGGAAGTGACGCTTCCTCGTGTTGCTTTCCACAGAGTGTTCAGTAAACATGAGCGTGGTTTTTTTCCTTCTGGAACGGATTATAAACGAAAACCGAGGTTTGACTGTAATTTGCAACTGCCTGAACACAGCTGGGACAATGGATGGACGGAGGGAGGATTTTTTTTTTCTTCTGATTTTGCATACATTTTTTTACAGTAAAATATTTTGTTCTTATTATCATAAATATTTACATGGTAAAAAAATTAAATAGCACAAAATACTGAATCGCTCAACAAATTGGTGTGTTATTTATTAAATGATGCGGAAGTATTGTTTTAATAAAACCATGTTTATTGTAGAACAATAATAATAATAATTAAAAAATTACAATGAATCATGAAATAAATGACAGAAAAAAATAAGACAACTAATTTAATTAAATTATAGATACATTCCAGAAAGCAAAAATGTACTTTGACTGGACTGTAATGTACCATGAAAACCTCTAAATACTACATATAATTGACAAAATATAAAAACCATAACATTAAATAGAAATAATGACCCATAATGCATATTATGAAAAATGTCTAATGAAAAAACCCCCCAATAAAATTGCACGCTTACTATATAAGTATTTCTGCTTAGACATTGACACACCAGACCAGCAAATATTTCACAGTTGACTTCATGCTTGGTTTGTGTCTCAACACGAATTGTCTTTCCAAATCATGTCCAATCAACTGAATTTCGCACAGATGAATTCCAATTAAACTGTGGGAACCGCTCAAGGGTAATCAGTGGAAAAATGATGCACCTGTGCTCAATTTTGCAGCTTGTTGGCAAAGGCTGTGAATTCATGTACATGTGATTTCGTAATGTTTTATTTATTAATGAATTAAAAAAAAAAAAAAAAAACTCACCAAAAGGTTCTGATGCAATACATTTTCCAGCCTGGGGAACTTTGCTGAATTCACTTTTCGACTAGTCTGTGGCTGGAGACATGACATGTTATTGCAAATATAAAAACATGTTATTTTCTGGTTCACAAAAGTCCTCCACCAAACTTCACTTCCACTGAATTGATCAAAAACATTTCTTGGAAGCGTAACTGCACTTTAAGTTTTGATGTCATTTTCCTCTGCGGCCCTTTTAGTCGTCAAACAAACAAGTGGGCTTTCACAGCACTTAAACATCATTTGCTGACCTTCACGTTGCAGCTTCATTGTCCTCACTCAACCTGGAGACGATCACCTCGGATCAGTACGCCCAGGCGTACGTGGAGAAGCTGTTCTCCGAAGACGGCCCCGTGGAGGAGCTAAAGAACTACTTCGACAAGGCCAGCGACAAGCTGAGAGTGTTGAGAACCGGACCGCTGGGGTGCCTGACCGGGACAGACAAAGAGACAGGACAATGTGAAGGACACAAGGTCAAAATACAGGACGAGACGGACGAAATGAACCAAAACAGTGACGAAGAGTTGAAGTTTAGTATTGTGGAGACAAACAGTATGTAAAACAAAACAAAAAAAACCCAATACAATCAAACCTCGGTTTTCAGACGTCTCGGTTCTCGTCCAATTCGGTTTTCGACCAAAAATTTTGAGTTTTTTTATGCCTCGGACGACGAACAAATTTCGGTTCTCGAACAAACTGAGCGCACTTGAATGCACCATTTGAATCCTCTCGCCTTCCTTACAAAAGGAAGTGACGCTTCCTCGGGTAGACGAGGAAGTGACGCTTCCTCGTGTTGCTTTCCTTTGTGAGCAGACGTGTTCGGTAAACATTTTTATTTGAAAAAGAGCGTCGTTTCGGTTTTCGAACAATTTCGGTTTTCAAACAGCCTTCTGGAACGGATTATGGACGAAAACCGAGGTTTGACTAATAATAATAATAATAATAATTAGTTTGTTTGCCATGTTTACAAAGTTGGAAGTTTAATTTGTCCAACTACTCGTGTATAAAATCATCTTTCCTCACTGCAATATTGATGCTAGCTTTGTTAGCCTACTTTTGGTGTTTAGCACCGTGTGTTAGCATCAAGCTAGTAGCTTTTCAACAGATACATTTATGTGGTTTGTTTCCATACAGAACATGTCATCTTTGTTTGGTGTTTTAATTTGACAGTAAACCTCAACAAGGAGGGGCAAAGAAAAAAAAAAATCAAGCAACCGACGGTTCATAAAATTTGAAAAACTCCGAAGTCGTTTTGAACAGCGAAGCCGTGAAAGATGAACCGTGTCATATAGCAAGGGATTACTGGACAGCCGAGGTGTCAAACCTATTTTCGTTGCGCGCCGCATTGTCGTTACCATTTCCCTTGGAGGGCCATTATGACTGAAATCATATAAAGAAGTCAAGAATAACAGTTTTATTCAACTATTGTTTAAGTTACTGTCATGAGGTGTTTGGCAACAAGAAAATGCTTACAATGTCTCTCTTATTTAATACACATGAGAATTTGACATTTCGGCACGTATTTTAGCAAGCATCGTGGAAGTTGCCATGTTTGATTTGCTTTCGCGGGCCACAAAAAAAATGATGTGGCGGGCCAGATCTGGCCCCGGGGCCTTGACTTTGACACCTGTGCTGTACAGGATTTTTGAGAATGTACATTTGTGGACAGTTGGGTACAGCATACAATTGAGGGTTGACCACTGTCAGTTTGATGCCGTGCAGTTCCAAATTTACATAATTCATTTGGGAAAGTGTACCTAATGTTGTGGCCAGAAGACCGTTATTTGACCAACATGGCATTTTGAGAAAAAAAACCCAAAAAGCCGTCAAATGTAAATACACACCGCGCACAACCGTATCTCGACAACCCTTTTGTCGCCTTCTCAATCCCTATCGCCTCTAATAGCGACGTTAACTGTATCCGCGCGAAGGCAACGTGACACGCCGCGTGACATTCACGGGCAGCGGTTACATCGAGCGTCAGTTTGAAACATGCAGACGCGGCTTCCGCTGTCAAAACCAGGTGCGCGTGTCGAGTCATGTCAGCGCGTGTCGAAGTGGAAGATGAGGAGCGAGTCACAGGATGTCAGGACGCATGACAAATGACGGCTTGCTGTACAGGACAAGTGGGGCCCCCCCGATGGCTCAGCACTCCCACCAATGAGTCACACCTCGCGGCTTCAATTGCCGCCTGATTGCCGTTATTAATTCTCTTCGTCCTCATTTTCCGTGCGGGCCCGGCAGATTACAGACTTTCACGCCGTTAAAACATAGATGGAGATGGACGGCTGTTTCTTTTCTTCTCAGGTGGTGGTTGTTGTTGCGGGAGCGTCGCCTCGGCAACGAGGCGAAAAGCGCCGCTCCGACCCGACGAGGGGTTCGCACCACCGCCCACGGGCCTCTCAGCAGAGAACAAAGTTGTTGATGTCGGAGAAAGACATGGTAGGGGAGAGAGAAGGAGAGAAAGAAATTGATAGAAAGGGTGGTTGATGAAGGCGGTAGCGAGTACACATTAGATGAATCGAGGAAGGGAATAGAAAGTCGCAGAGAGATGGTGAATTGGAAGTTAGGATGTAGCATGTAGGAAGTGAAATGCAGTAGCCAAGTCGATGGCTCGAGGGAGGATTTGGTAGGAGCAAAACAAACGGCACTAGTGCTAAGTGGTAGTGGTGGTGCTGGTACACTAAGTGGTAAGGTGGGACTCTCCTCTTTCATCCCGAACCACTTCAAATAGCAAAGTACGCACATATGGATGGAGAAGATTTTGTTGGTTATGAGTTTTTTTATTTTATTTTTTTAAAACCAGGACTATATATTGTGGAGCGGTGCCATCTGCAAACTTCTGGAGTTTGACAGCTGGGTGCATTGAGGGGTAGTCGTTTGTGTAGAAGGAAGAGAGCAGTAGAGAAAGGAGGCATCCGTGGGGGCTTCGGGTAGTGACGATGAGACAGAGAAGGGGGGGGGCAGGGGGGGGGGGAGAGAGAGAGAGACAGAGAGAGTAAGAGAGAAGAGGGGAGATAGAGAGAGGGATAGAGGGAGAGAGGGGGAGACAGAGAGGGATGTGACAGAGAAGAGAGAGAGGAGAGAGGGGGGAGGGAGAGAGAGAGACAGAGAGGGATGGGACAGAGAGAGAGATAGGATGGATTTAAGAGAGAGAAGGAGGGTGGAGAGAGAGAGTGGGGGGGGGGGAGAGAGAGGGGGGGGGGGAGATAGGAGGGGGATATAAAGGGAGAGGGGGGAGAGAGACAGATGAGAGAGAGAGAGGTAAGAGAGAAGAGGGGAGATGGAGAGAGAGATAGAGGGAGAGAGAGAGAGATAGGGTGGAGTTAAGAGAGAGGAGGGGGGAGAGAGAGAGAGAGGGTGGGAGAAGGAAGGGAGAGAGGGAGGGGAGGGAGATAGAGAGAGAGGTAAGAGAGAAGAGGGGAGATAGAGAGAGAGGGGGAGAGAGAGATAGAGGGAGAGAAGGGCCAGAGAAAGAGGGAGAGAGAGAGAGATAGGGTGGAGGTAAGAGAGAGAAGGATGGGGGAGAGAGAGAGAGAGAGAGAGGGGGGTGGGAGAAGGAAGGGAGAGAGGGAAGGGAGGGAGAGAGAGAGAGAGGTAAGAGAGAAGAGGGGAGATAGAAGAGAGGGGGAGATAGAGATAGAGGGAGAGAGGGGCCAGAGAAAGAGGGAGAGAGGGGGAGACAAAGAGGGATGGGATAGAGAGAGAGATAAGATGGAGGTAAGAGAGAGAAGGAGGGGAGAGAGAGGGAGAGAGTGATGAGGAGAGAGAGAGAGAGAGTGAGTGGGAGAGAGGGGCCAGAGAGAGGGAGAGACAGAGAGAGAGAGAGAGAGAGAGAGAGAGGGAGATAAGAGAGAGAAGGAGGAGGGATTGGGGGAGAGGGAGGGTGGCGAGAGAGAGAGAGAGAGGGAGAGCGTGAGAGAGAGAAGGGAGGGAGATAGGGAAAAAAGAGAGAGACAGAAAGAGTGTATTTTGGTCTATTGAACGTACTCAAGCTAAAATTGACACCTGCACCACCACACCTACCAAGATGACCAAAAGTAGAATGTTACAGGAGCGATAGGATGTATCGTTTGTTCAAAATTTGCATGAGCAATTTTGAAGCAGAGTAATCATGACTTTCAAAATTAAATAGGAGGGGTTTGGGGGGGGGGGGGGGTCATTTTCCCCCGTGACTCTCGCGGTACGAGACATGAGTGTGTCTTCCCAATTGTGGTGAAAGTGTCAGAAGCGAGCGACGTGGCTATTGATTTAGAAGCCCGCCGGCTAAACTCATTTCACTTAAGCGGAATTAACTTGCAGTCACTTTGGAACGGAGGCTCCGAAAGGGGACAATCAATCAGAGCCAACACACGGTTTGTTCAAACGGTGAAAAATGAACATTCTGCCTTTTTTTTTGTTTTCACCTCAGCGCTTTTTTTTTTGTGTTTCATCACATGTAATCATCTAAAATGCTTTCAAATGCCATCATTGATGTGCAAGAGCAACACACACGCTGGATGCGGGGCAGAGTTCAGGCTCTGGTATTTGCCTGACATTTCATTCTAATCTGCTTGTGTATGCGTGTGTGTGTGTGTGTGTGTGTGTGTGTGTGTGTGTGTGTGTGTTTGGTTCTGTGAAAAACAGCTGCTTGGACATGGCCACATACAAACACTTCATCTGTCGGACGATGTTTAAACCAGGTTGGACACAGTATTTGCGTTTGTAATCGCGCCTCACATACACAAATCTTTGGTGGGCGCATCAATTTTGCGCCAAATATCGAAGCGGATTCGGATAATCTGCCATCTCAGCCAAAGGACTACTTGCTCTAAATTGCTTGTAACTTGTCCTTTAGCTCTATTAACGGCCGAGATATTTTCACATGCTACAAATTTCAAGACATTAGTCATCCTGGGCCCAGACATCGAAGCAAACAATTGGCTGTCCATAAACGGGTGACGCGCTGTATCCGAGTTTTTGTCTTTAACTAGCCAAGTCCAAGACTCCGTCACTTCCCGAGACGGCTTCACTTATGACTCAAGAAATTTCAACAACTTCACAAAACCACAATGGATGACGCAGTCTTCAAATGAACTCGTGTCCTTAAACGACAATGAAAGGCGGAGGGGGCGGAAAACAGAGCCCTGTGGCACACCTCAAATTAAATTGAGAAATTTGTGGAATTACTATCGCGAAGCTCTTTATTGGTGACCTCTTCTCCTTTAACCCTCATGCAGTATTTTTAAGCGGCTGCATGAAGGGTATTACGTCCCAAAAATGTCCCTCTTCCAATGTGCAACAACTTTTTTCACTTTTAATTTTTTTTCACTTTCAACCCCTCAAAATGTTCAGTGGGAATTGGCCAAGACATAGATATACATCCTATGCAAAATTTCAGCTTTGTGGAGTTATTTTTCACTGTTTTGTCTGTGGTGTCCATTTGTCCAACAGTCCAAAATCGTCCAAAGTGTCCGAAATGTCCAATTTTGGGATAATTACTGCATGGGGGTTAAAATAGCGGAGAGGGGTTATACCTGCCAGAAATCCACATCAAATTGACATGTGGAGCATCTCTCCGTAGACTGGAGGTGGTGGTGGTGTGGAGGGGTGTGTGTGTGGGGATGGGGGGGGGGGGGGGGTGGAGGGGGTGGGTTCTATTAAAAAAGTCTGCTCACAAGTCTGGCACATATTGTCCCACTCCGCTTCCCCTGTGTGGAGTGCATGTTCTCCCCGTTCTAATTCCAAAAACATGGGCCTCGTTGGGCACTCTAATTGAGGTATGAGTGTGAGCGTGGAATTGGCTGGCAACCAATTCAGGGTGTCCCCCGCCTACTGCCCGCGAGGTCCACGAGTGAAGCGAAAATGGATGTGTGTTGTATTGTGCTTCTAGCCTCGTTCTAAGGGCCAGAATAAAAATGGACTCGCGAGACGAGGAAGTGTGTTGTGAGCCAGATTTCACGTCTAGACGGCCGTGACACATCGGCTAATTTTGTCTTCTTCTTACCTCCACGTCGAGCAGGAGTCACCAAAGTATATGGTGGAACTGGCCGGTGAAGAGTCAGAAAGCTCCTGCAATACAGAGGTAAAAAAAAATAAAAATAAAAATCAGCAATCTGTGAGCGTTTGTGTCATGATCGCACTGTTTACAGATCATTAAAAAGCCATGTTGTTGCTTTAACCCTTCATGTCATCAGGTTACAACCTGATGACATGATAGGCTGTCCACTGTAGTGACCGCCGTCCCCCGAAAGGCTTCGTTTAGCTGGCAGTCAATATTTGAAAAAAATAAAAGAACTGAAAATAAAAGAAACCCTTTTCCCGTTACGGAATTTTCGAAAGTCACAGCCTGTGACCTCACCAGCTGCTGGTTCAGCACTTGCGAGGCTCCGCCCCCCTTGCTCCTTCCATCCACCAGAAAAAAAAAAATTCTTTTCCCCCCCTTTTCAAGTGGCGTCAGCACGCTAGCCGGCAGAAGCTAAGCTGCTGTTACCAACGCAGGAAGATGGCGGTGGCGGCACACGATGCGCAAAGACCAAAGAGAGGCAGGTGAAGGTCGAACATGTGTATATATTTAGCATGCCGTGAGACCATGCCAATGTGATTCTCATGTGGCCCTTTGTTTTCCGAAAAGACATTCTGGAAGTGAATTATATGCAGTTTGCAGTTTCTGTGTGTAAATCCTTGCTGCGTGGTTGTGAGTCACATGTGGCTTTTTGTTCAAAGTAGACAAGATGAATACCGTATTTTTTCGGATTATACGTCACTTCGGATTATAAATCGCACCAGCCGAAAAATGCATCATTAAGAAAGAAAAAACTCGCACTGGAGTATAAGTCGCATTTTTGGGGGGACATTTATTTGATAAAAATTTGTTCTAACATTTGTACGAATGTTTTTTTTTAATTTCAGGTACGACTGACTGATTAGGTTTGTTATCAAGCCGGTTCCCATTAGTTAGTTTGCTTGATGAATTGAGTCTCGTGTTGTCTTGATTTGGCAGAGGCGTACATTAGAGGGGGGGGGGGGTGTTTATTCGGACAGAGACGATCCTTGAAGATCGACGGTACGATAAAAGTGAACTGTGACAAACAACATGATCACGACGGAATCAACACAAAGGCTAGTCGTTGACAAGCGTCTTTTTTCATGAATGCGAAAACAATAGCGGCAGACAGAAGAACCCTCCACTATTATTATTATCATCATCATCATCTTCCTCATCCTCATCATCACAGTCCGACGAGCGCTGCAAAGCGCGCGGAGACAATGCTGCTTTATTACACGTCTGCATAAACAGAATTAATAAGCCGCTGTCCGACAAATCAAAAAGACAAGACGGTTAATTAGCATTGTGGTCAACGGTTGCTAAGCACAAAAAGAAGGAACGCGCTCGCCGTAAAACGGATGAACATCGGCAGGATCGGATGTGTTGTGCTGTCAATATGCATGAATGGAGTGTACTCTCTTTGTATCATGAAAATTATGTCGAACTCGGATAGATTTTCAAAAAAGGTTTTAAGATAAAAAGTTTAGTTTCAGGATTAAAATATATATATATATATATATATAAATATATATTATAAAATATTTTTAAATATATATACATATATTAAAAATAAATAAATATATATATACATATATATATTAAAAATATTTTAAAATATATATATATACATATATTAACAATTATTTATTTATATATATATAAATATATATATATATTTAATATATTTTGCTAAAAAAGTTTTTAAAAATTGTAAATTTAAATAACTTTGAGAGAAAATGTTATATATTTTTGAATCAAGTTGTATATTTTGGCGTGCGCTCATAATTTGATGAGACAAACTCATACCTATAATATATCTCAGAGATGAATATTTCTATATTTTCAAGTCATGATTGCTCAGGAGGAAAATAACAAGGTTGTATTCTCAAGATAAAAAGGCTGTCAATTTTTAAGCTTTGTATATTTAAATGAATTACGTTTACCATTTTTATATTTATTTGGTAGTAAATTCATGAGAAGAATGTATATTTTGGAGGTAAATATTCACATTTTCAAGATTAGTAATGCCTATTGTTGAGACAAAAAACAATTTCTAGATTAAAAAAAAAAAAGTTGTGTCATTTCAAGATTCAAGCCAACATTTCTCAAGAATCAAGTTGTGTATTTTTAAGATAACTTTCACGAATGATGTGGTAATTTTACAAGAATAAATGTGTATACAGCCGAAAGTCTCTCTCACACACACGAGCACACACACACACAATAGTGAAATACTGAAGACGTGGTGTCTCTGAAACAGGGTATCCCAAACTTTATTTTATTGGATTTTTCATCAGAAGTACCATGGAGAGCAGTCACAGTTAGTGGCAACACACACAGGCGCACGAACGCACGCATGCGCACACCTCGCACACACAAATAACTTCCCCTCGTTGGTCTCCGACAAATAAGATTAAGAATCATTCAACACAAAGCCAAAACACTTTGACGCACAAAGAGGACCGAGGGCAAAAAAACAAACAAAAAACTATTTTCCCCAAAACGATTACAATTGGCAAACTGCACCCTGTGGGATAAAAATGGATGGAGCAAAGCATGATGGGAATGGCAGCGAGTAGGTGGAGCCAATCGTGAAGGCAGACCAACGCAAATCACGGAGGAAAAAAAAAAGCCCGTCTGAAATGCCCCGTGTGGAATTTAAAGAAAGGTGGAAAAAAAACAAGCAACGTCCCCCAAAAGGCAATAAATTCTACTGTATGTCATTCTTGACTGCAATAATGACCACCCCCCCTCCTCATCC
Organism: Hippocampus abdominalis; assembly: GCA_018466805.1. Taxonomy (NCBI): domain Eukaryota; kingdom Metazoa; phylum Chordata; class Actinopteri; order Syngnathiformes; family Syngnathidae; genus Hippocampus; species Hippocampus abdominalis. Next base: position 6,945,954 of record CM031702.1, on the reverse strand, counting down.
CGCCCCCCCCAATAAATATTTCTCTTAAGGGGTAGCGATGATGGCCACCTGCGCTTATTTTCTAATAACACTGTACAGTATATACACAATAGTATTTCTTTCATGCCAAAATAAGTTTTAAGTATCAGCTGTCGTTCTCCGACAACAATAGCAGATATTGCCTTTTTCGCCTCCATTTTTCTTTTTCAGACCCAAAAAATAAAATAAAAATCAGAAACGTATGAAAGTGTATTAGGATGACATTGAAATGAGCGGGGGAAAAAAAAGTGAGAAAAAAAAAGCTTTGTATATTTGCATGAGAATAAATGTGTCCAATTTGGAACGAAAAGTTTTCATTTGATGAGAAGTGAAATCAGATGTGATTAAAAAGTTGTGGATTTTCAAGATACAAAGTCAATTTCAGGAATCGTACATTTGCAAGATTATCGATTTTGAGAACAAAAAAAAATTGGGTTCTCAGAGTGTTAGCAACGTAAGCGCGAAAATACAGTATCCAACTTTTGATCTCCAGCATGAAATAAGGACTAATTTTACAAATCAAGTATAATTTCAAATACATTTTGGAGATAACAATTTAGGATTTGACAGATTAAAGTAATATTTTCGAGGGTTAAATCATACACAGTAGTTTCATGAAAAAAATATATACAGAGCATACTTTTTTAGATTCAAGTTTTAGACTTAGGGTGTTTTTTTTTTTGGTAGGTTTTAAGTGGTATGTTTAATGGATTAAAAAAATCCCATGTTTGAGACATTGTCATTTTTTGAAGATTGATATTGTATATTTTTTGGAGTCAAACATTTTTTTAGCTGTTATTCGCCCAACAGCGTAGTTGCCAAAGTCACATTTGCATGTTTTTTGGAAAACAAGAAAAAACATTTGTTTGTTTTATTATATATGAAAAATTACGTTGACAATCATGTTGTTAGAATAATGTCAATAAAAAATTTGTTTTTAAAAAAAACCTTTTTTCCCCAAGATTTCAGGGACAGCGGTTACTACAGTGGACAGTTTATCATGTTATCAGGTTACAGGGTGCATGAAAGGGTTAAAGGTGACATTTTTAGATTCTTTTTTATCTTGATAATACTTAATTCCTGAAAATACACAACTATCTCTTGTGAGTTATCTTTTTTTATTTAATGTGGCCTTAATACTCCTTTCGTTTTAATGTGCAATTTGCTCCCAAAACAGTTTAAAGAAAACATGAAAAGAAATCCTGAATCTGTACAGCATTCGGACCTTTTTTTTTTTTTTTAATTGGATCATGGAATACGATTCTCTATAACTCTACTATGTACACACACATTAGCATTCATGCACCGTGTCCACAAGTAAGCACGTTGACATTCCCGAAAAACATGGGAGATAGATGAAGAAAGACAAACTGGTCGCTGCCTCGCGTTCCGCTTTCTGCTAGTGAAAAAGACCTAAGCAGTCGAGGACAGATAAGACAATACACGCATATGCTCGCTGACTCACAAATCGACGAAATATGGCTGTAACTTCACCCCCGCCCCCTCCCACTCCTCCGCTTCTTGTTTGGCATCATTTCACGCCGTCGTCCCGGTTGCCGTTCCTGTCTGTCCATTTATCCATTGCTCAATCAGTCAGGAAGTTCACCAGGAGGTAAATCGTGTCATTATGTAGTTGTTTTTCTTTTTTTTCTCCTTTTTTTTTTTTTAACATTAGGTACAAGGTGGCTGTTTACATCGTAAGCAACATTAGCAAAACCCAAAAAACAAAAACAATTTTTTTTTAGCAGTAGCCGTTTCACAGAAGCCACAAAGTCAGTGCAAATCTTTTTCCTTCATTGAAAAAAAAAAAAAAAAGTGTCCGCTTCTGCTCCGTTAGCATCACTGCTAGCTTGGGCTAATGCTGCATTCGAGAACATTGGGAAACTTTACAACTTGCTGGGAACTTTATTTTTGAGACACAGACGACTCAGCATCGGGTCCATTTTGGTGTTTTACGAAGATTGGAATGATTTGTTGATTATGTCTTCTTGGCCATCATTAAGTAATTCAAAGACAAAGCCAAACACATTGCTCGAGTTCATTTGACATGTTTCATCACGTCCATGGTCACTACGTATTCCCAAATTACATAGTACAATAGGAAGTGACGCTTTTAACGTCATTGTCATTTTTTCCAGACTCGTACCGTTCTGTGACAATCCAAAAAGCCAAAGACTAATCACAAATCTGTTGGTTATGTGCATCCTTTTGTGCGTACAATAAGTGCCGATGCCAAATTAATGAGAATTACGCAAATTCCCAGTTGCCTCGAATGCAACATTTTCTCCGGCAGAGCGTTTGTCCAAGCCAATTTGGGCTTGTAGAAATGTCACACAACAAATCGCAAAAATCAACTTTGTTCCCCGTTCAAAGACAAAAGGCTAGCGACCTAATTTGGATGCAAACACCGACGAATTCGCAACTACGAGCGTTTCATTCGTGCGCTCAAACAGATTGGGCAAGCGTGAACGTTTTCAGCAAATCCGACCACGTGAAGCCAGCACCCGAAAGCCAACAGTCGAAGTGACACAAAAAGTGGCAGCCTCCGTCAATAAGCGCAACTTTTTACAGTGTATAAACCTTCAGCGCCATGCCAGTGAAGAGACAAATACATCGATAAATTTTCAACATCGTTTGGTTCTCACAAGCTATTAAGGTGAATAAATGTGTGTGTAGTACTTTTTTTTTTTTTTTTTTTAAGAAAAGAATCCCTTGGCTAGAAAAACCCTTGTATAGTCACGTGGGCAGCAAATATTCGGATAGAAATTCGTCCCTTAGACAAAAACAGGGGTAAACTGCCACTCGAAGGCCTTGAAGGAGAACTCCAAACAGGGGAGGAAAAAAAATATCGTGCATCATGCAAGTAAATGATTGGTGTCATTGTTATTATTTTTTATCACGATGTGTGAATTCAGTCATTTCGGGAGGCGAGCGCCATTCCGGGGTCACCATTTTTAGATATTGATGCCAAACTTGTCCTTGCTCACCTCCAGTTTCACACAAAGTGGTGGTGGGGGGTTAAATCAATTTATTAAAATGGATTTATGCTTCTAACTACACAAGAGCAAATTATATATTTTTAAATATCTCAACTGACAGATTTTACATATCAGCAGGAAGGTTCGGGCCAACTGCTCTAATGATCATGAACTTGCAACCAACAAAACGAATCGGGAGAAAAACTCAAATTGGATTGGCGTCATCGGTTTCTGCCCCAAGATTCTGCTTCAGAGCGCCTCGTCGTTGCTTCCTGGAAAAGCCCTGTAATAACCCATTAAGATATATTCCAGCCGCCAGGATCATTTAAGCGGACATGTAGTTATATGTCGGCAAAGGAAATATTCTTTGTCAAGTAGCATCCATTTTTCCAGAACAAGTCGTGGTATTTGATTGACAGCTGACAGTTGATTGGGGCGTGGTTTCAGTGCATTCAGGTGTCAAAATGTTTTTGGAAGCCACATCGCATATATATGGTGATTTAAAAAAAAAAATGGCAGGGGTTGTTAAGAAAGTCTCACTTTTCGGGGTAGTGTGTCAAATTTACAAGACATATTTTCACCTTTCAAGGACTTAAACAATTACCACGTCTCCAAATTCATTTTGCTCAGTCAAAATACCACAAGGATGAAGAACTATGGAACACTTTTCACCCACTATCAACAACTGGAAACGTTTCGGTGGGCCGCCCAGTTTCATGCAACATCAATTTTATGCATTATTGTCATGTTTCAATGTGTACCCTAAAGACAAAAAAAACTACAAGCAAGGTGACAAGTTTGGGGTCAGGTTTAGTTGTCATTAATGGGGGGGGTCAGCCCTTAAAGGATTTGGGATGGTCCACCGATTGTTCAGAGTGATGTGGAGTTGTGGTTTAAGACACACAGAAGACGAAACTGAATAGGGAGCAAGGCATCAGAAAATGAGGTTTGACTGATGGTGGTACTTCAAATGTTTTTTTTTTTTTGGTACATATACACTGGAGGAAAACAAACATTAAATTAATCTCTCTCTCGCGCAATTTCATACATATATAATATATGCGTGCGCACAAAATACTCTTAACAGTTTTAAACGGTACGGTGGCCATTTTGTCCGATCGGACGAGGCCTTCTTAAAGGTATACGCACGCCTTTTCATATCCGCCTACAGTACAAAGCAACAGAAAAGATGTCCGGGAGAGCGCAACCGGGAAAAACATTCGCAACGAGATGGGAAAAAACTAAGAAAAAAAAAAAAAAAAAAAAAGAGTTGCTTTACATCTCGTAGGTAACCATTCAGCGTTTCTACAGGCCAATAGAAAAAACAAAAAAACAAAACAAAACGGATGGAATACTTTACAAAAGCATTTTCAGTCTCACGCGGCAAAAACAGAGGTGAGTTTTTGTTGTGGTTGTTTGTTTGTTTGTTTTCACAGTACGTGACTACTCAGTACTTGAGTCCCTAAGCAGCAGTGATGTCCACAAACACGCACACACGCATATACAAGGACGCGCACACACATATACACACACACACACACACGTATATACTGGCTTTCCTGTGGTCGTGTGGTCAGTATCGTCCACTCATGTACGGACTCACTAACACAACGAAATCAGTCTGGGTTGCACCTCTTTAAAACTCTAGCAAGTGTGCAAACTACGTACGGCAAATTTAAGACCATTATTTTTAGTGGCTATTGTTTTAAGTTAAGTCAAGAAATGCATTCAAGATAGTTCCTGTGACTCCATGTCCCCATTTCCTTTTGCGCGTGTTTTGAGGTGCACTTGGCGCATCCTTCACTCCTTCATCCATTCATTCGTCAGTCGTTCTGCGGAAAGGGGGGAGGGATCGATAGACCGAACGGGCCACCTTGACTTCAAACCGGACCCCCCCTGGACCAGATTTCACCATCCTAGAAGCCCTGGATGTGGCAGTAGGCCTCCAGCGAGGAGAAGAGGATGTAGAGGAGCCAAAGGCTGACGAAAAGCATGGTGGTCAGGGCCTTGGCAGTCCGCGACCCGCCCAGCTCGCCGCCGATCTCGGGCCGCCGCCGGTACATCAGCACGGCGACGCAGATGAAGGCAAAGATGGTGAAGAGCGTGACGGAGAAGGCCAGCTTGCCCGGGTCCACCCGGAAGGGTTCGCCTTTGCTCTGGTGGTAGATGGCGGCGATGGACCAGGCCACCTGTCCCGCAATAGATCAGGTCTTAAGTCGAGGTTAAGATCTTTACAAATCAAAAGGACTGACAACCTTAGGCTGCCTTTACACCAACCATCAACGTTGTCTTCCTCCTGCTCTCTGTCCTGGCAGCTCCCTACTCACCCTTCTACCAAATCTACTTACTATGTCTCCTCTGAACGTGTCCAAACCATCTAAATCGGCTGTTGCTAACATTTTCCCCAAAGCATCTATCCTCGGTTGTCTCTCTGTTGCGCTAATTTCTTATCCGATCCATACTGGTCACGCCGAAAGAAAATCTTCATTTCTGCCACCTCCAACATCAGCAGGATTTGTTTCTTCCGAGCCACTGTCTCTAATCCGTACATCATGACCGGCCTCACCACTGTCTTATAAACTTTTCGCTTCATCCAAGCAGAGACTCTTGTATCACGTAACAGCCCTGACACTTTCCTACCACCAGTTCCAACCAGCTCGGATCGGTTTCTTCACCTCCTTACCACACTCCCCATCGCTCCGGTCCGTTGACCTCAAGTATTTCAAGTCCTCCACCTTCACTCTCCCGTCTCCCTGTAGCTTCTCTCTTCCTCCTCCTCCGCACTCATTGAGAGACATATATCTTCCGCTAATTCTCATTCCTCTCCTTTCCAGCCCTTTTACAAATCATCCGACTGCTCCCTGCTTTCGCGGCGGATCACAATGTCATCTGCAAACATCGCGGTCTACGGGGGATTCCGGTTTAACCTCATCTGTCAGCCTATCATCATTATTGCAAAGAGGAAGGGGTCTTAGAGCGGATCCCTGATGCACTCTCACCTCCGCCTTTCAACTCCTCTGTCACACCTCACCACTTTCCCGCTACCCTCATACATGTCCTGGACTTTTCTAACATACTTCCTTGCCACTCCAGACTCCCTTCCGTGCAGTATCGCAGTTCCTCTGCGGGTACCTTGTCCGAGGCTTTCTCGAGATCACACAATGCATCTCCTTCTGACCTTCTCTGGACTTTGTTCTCACTCTTTCCGTCTGTCAAATTCTTTTGTGTTTTTAACATAGTTTGAAGATGATTCTGATCCTCAAGGTACTCACCCCAATGCCCAGGAAAACATTGACAGCATTAGAGCCTGTCACGTTGCCAATGGAGGCGTCGGCGTACTGATCCTGGATGGCCGCCACTTTGCTGGCAAAGGTGTCTGTGAAGAAAACACACACAATGTACCAAACGCCAAGATCGGTTTTTTTTTCTTCCCCCCATTTATTGGTTTATTCTGATGGGACAGTGCAAATTAATGTTCAGAATCCTCAGATAAAAACTTGTAAATATGCCGTGGGTAGCTTATTACCGGTTTCTGTCCAATATTTCCCTGTGAATAACAAAAAAATAGAAAATATTCCTGTGTGGAGTTTGCATGTTCTCCCCGGGCCTGCGTGGGTTTTCTCCGGGTACTCCAGTTTCCTCACACATTTCAAAAAACATGCATGGCAGGCTGGTTGAACACTCGAAATTGTCCCTAGGTGTGAATGTGAGCGCGGATGGTTGTTCGTCTCTGTGTGCCCTGCGATTGGCTGGCATCCAGTTCAGTGTGTCCCCGCCCCCTACTGCCCGAAGACAGCTGGGATAGGCTCCAGCACCATTCAATATTTCAATGAAAGTAAACATTTTTATTTCATGTTGGTCACATGACATGATTACTTTTTTTTTTAATCGCAACACATTCCCTAAATTCCGGCCGTCGACCCCCCCGTTCATTCGCATTCATTCCCCCCAAAAAGTGTCCAGGCTTAGCATAACCGCCCGCCACGATGACTCCGCGAACTGTCTCGACACTTTCCCTGAGGAAAAAGTTGCGCTCCAAAAACAATTTCTGAAAGTCCAAAGAGCAAGCGGGCAGTCACAGGTCAGCACCTCCTCTTCATTAACGACTCTTTCACAAGTACGCAAATGAGGGCTATCAGGGAATAGAAGAGGGCAAAGAAGTAGTGATGCCGGCCTTGAAACGTCAGCCAAAACGGGTGATGGTGAGAAGAAGAAAAAAAGAGGATGATGGGAACACCCAAAGGAGACGGCGGTGCAGACGGGTTGAGAGGCAATGAGCCAAAGAAAAAAGGACTGCAAAGATAAATCTAACTCGCCATAAAATTTCAAGGACCTTCTGCTCTCTCCCGTGTGTGCGCATGTGTGTGTGTGTTCACACCACCTGCCTCCATTTTGAGGCGGCGCTTTCTTCAAAGTCTTGCCCGCACGTTGCATCCCATCACATTTTTTTGCAGCAACGTTCAGCGGCGAGCGTATTTTTCTCTGTCGCAAGCTCGCTGCCACCTTCTACCCCAAGCAGAAGCGGCCATGAGGGAACGACGCCCCGCTAGCGACAATCTGCTTAAGTTTCCTTCATTTCCTTCTCCCCTCCTTGCCTTGGCCTCAGGAGGACCATTACGGAGAGTTTCTTCAACAAGTTCCTTCGATATCTGTTACAGAACTTTAATTAGTTTGTTTGGGGCTGTAGTTCTCACTTTTTGTGTACCTCGCCCCCATTTATACGTTGCTTTGTCCAATAGCACAAACGCGAGTGGCTAATTTAGCTAATTTGAGATTCCCGGGAGCGTTAGACTCCTGGCAAGCTTCATTTGCGTCTTTCATTTGTTGAAAGTCTGAAGCTACAAAAAAAAAAGGCCATGAATGTCTTGAGTGTCCCAAAGCATTTTTTTCTTTCGTCGCAACATGAAAAGGTCAAAGTGAATGAACGTAATGGACTCTGCCAGCCACGCTTCACTTCCAATCGACGCCGCGCCGGCTAGAAATGATTGGATATGTTGCTAAGCGTAGCATAACGGCGACATTCCGTACGCAGTCGACACTTCCTGCTGTTCGAATGGGTTTTTACTTGGCAGTGAAGCGATGCAGCCCAGGTGTTTACAACCACTCGTTTTTAACTTCCTCGCAAGCAGTATATTGCTTTCTGCCTGTGTGTGTGTGTGTGTGTGTGTGTGTGTGAGGGGGGATAACTGTGATAAACGAGGTTAATCGTCACGGCAACCGAGGCAGGTCTGTTTTGTGGTAACCGTGTGCGCTAATATGGCTAAATGGTGAGGACTGCTTGCTTTGCCTCCAATTTGTGCATCACACTGTGTGTGTGTGTGTGTGTGTGTGTGTGTGTGTGTGTGTGTGTGTTAATGCTTTGTAAGTCCGCCTGATCCTGACATGACAAATAGCCGCATGCTAATAACACACAGCAGTGGCGTCGGTGCGTAATCACAGCCTCACATTTATTTGTCCACATGTATGATGCTACAACAAGATGGTGTGTGTGTGTGTGTAAAACATTCCCCACCATTGTATAGTTGTGGGAACGGCAAAGCAGTATCAGTTTTAACAGGTGTCATAGAAATTGTGGGATAGAGGTTTCAAAAGCCCCTTTCACACTACCTGACAAAGTCTGCTTTTTACTGTGTGTTATTCTGCGGTAAAGGTAACAAAATACAGAGGGGTGGGGTGGAGGGTTGATGTCAACCAGCGAACTTCCTTGGCTTCCGAGGTAGTGGCCCAAGTAGGAATGTCCGGAAAACATTTCACACTGACAAACCTCTTTTGCGTGAAAGGTAGCAATAAATGTCGACCAATAACTAAGTTATACTTTTTATTTTAAAACGGCTTACCTTAGCAAGAATCCTGCATTGGTAAGTAGCCAAAGGTACAATCCTGGTGGATTAATGCAGGTTTTAAATCCTCGTTGTTCGTACTTTTACTTCCTGTTTTAATTCCCGCCTCTCCCACTTAAACAGCAAAGCAGCTTGGATTACATTTATTGCGCACAGTAGAAGTTTTCATTTCTTCAAGAAGTAACAATGACGTATGACTGAGTGATGAAAAAAAACGATTCAATGGATTTATCGAACTCCAAAAACAAACATGGATTTCCATATTTAGTGTCGTTTTGTTCCTTTCATGGTCACATAACTGCGCCGCTTCAACCCCAGCCTCTCGACTTCATCCTAACCCCCCGCCCCCTGCGAGTGACTGATTGTTTTTAAGAGGCTGCTTTCATAATAAATCATTTACTGCGGCATCATTGCAGCACACCCCTGCCTTTATTTATTTTTTTAAATTCCCATTTAAAAATGTGCCGAAAGGAAATGGAAGGAATGAATCTCTTACACAAAATGGCCGCGCTGAACTGCAAATGTTATGCAATACGACACAAATCTCATAAATGAGAGACCCTGAAGGCGTTTTCTGCTCATAAACGCCTTGTGAAAGCTGGAATGGGAAGAATATCCAATCGTACAAAAAGACTGAACTTTATCTTCATTCATCGCAGATTTTTAATTGAACTTTTTGTGTGTGTGTGTGCAATTTATAGGTAAATCTGAATATAGATTTGTGCACCTTCAGAGGCTAATCACATTTTACCTCAACACTGAGCTTCACCGAAAAGATGTAGCAAAATGAAGGACAAGAAGAAGGGGGGAGGGGGACAGGAAGCTCCCCAAAGAAGCTTCAGTAAGTCATTTTTTGGATTATGTTCTTTTTAGTACTGTATGTGTTCCTGTTTCATGTTGACTGTAATATCTAAGCTAATTCCCGTTAGCCCCTTTGTAGCACATTGCATTATGTTAGCATTATGCTAGGCGACTTTTTTTGGATTTAGTTCGGTTGAACTATTTGCAGTTAAACTATAATCGAATATCTTAAAAATTTTGTGAAGGTAATGTGTCAGTTGTACTCGGCCCAACAATGGCTCGTGTACCAACAAACGATATTGCGGGATGAGCCGTTGTTGGTCCACTTCACAACAAGCTTTGCAAATAGTGAACAATTCCCCTCAAAAGAGGCTTTAATCTGTATATCGCCACGTTGTGTGTTCAAAACAACCACAGAACATTGCCATAAAGTCTGCTAGCTTGATGCTAACACACAATGGAAATCACCAATGAGACATGCTAACGAATGGCATCAGTCACTGCAGTCTTGATGAGCTCACCTGGTACTGACGTTCCCAATGCGACAAACACCACCGCTGTGACCGAGTCCTTCAAGCCCACGGTGCAGCCAAAATGAGACGCCAGGTCACCTGTAACCGCACATTCACGTGAAAGTGTAACATTTAGAATACACGCAAGCACACACACACAGATTTGTGGCGCGGCATCGTACCGATGATGGCGGTGAGCAGCCCGATCATGCAGATGGACACGACGAAGCACGCCCAGCCGTTCCAGTACTCGGTGGGCGGCACGAAGGCGAACAGGACCTTCCAGAAAACGGTGAGGAAGTGCATGACGTAGTCGAAGCATGACGGCAGTTTCTCCTCGCCGCACTCGTCGTCGTCGTCGTCCTCGCCTGGATGCCCCGAGAATGGGACAGAGAAGAGTAGAAGGAAAGAAATATTGTTTAAAAATGTTGTTTTCATTTAAAGAAAATCATATACAGTAAAAAATAATGTTGGCAAGTATTTAAGATTGAATTAGATTAGATAAAAAAATGCAAAAAAAAAAAAAATCTAAATCAAATTAAAAATTGTAGTTGTAAAAATAAAATACAAAAATGCTAAAAATATTAAGGTACAAATATAATATTTAATAGGTTTTTAGATTCAAATATTAAAGTAATAATACAATGGCACAAAATATTTAATTACGTTAAAAATGACAATTATATAAAAAAAAACATAAAAATACATTATATAAAAATTTAAAAATATATATTTACAAAGGCCAGTAAAAAATGTTTTTAATAATAATAATGGCAACAATAATAATGCAAACGCAGTGGCAATCAAAACATAAAATAAAACTAAAATACATTTTAGAAAGAAAGGCTTTGAACTTGTAAATGAAAAAAAAACAACACATGGTCATTTTTTAATGTATATTTTTAGTTGGCCTATTAGCCACACAGCAGTGAGCCTGGATTTCCAGACTCATCATTTATATTTGATCAGACAAATGCTGCCCTGAGAAGTAACTTCCTCCGCCTACATTGTTCCTTCTCTTTAGACAGCAAAATCATTCAGACTTTTATGTGGCTAAAAATAAATGTTTCCATTTTCAAGGGGTCAGCACACGGCGGCTAATCCTCTCATTAAGTATAAATGGGACGGCGAGTAGAAGGTCAGCGCCCCCCCAGTACCTCTGTGTGTTAATTATAAGGGTGCGCCCGTCCACTGGGAAGCACTAAAATAGAGCGAACATGCTCCGATTGGCTACAATGCATTACAAAGGTTGACTTCAAGGTGTGATCTTAAATCACAGCTCAGTTTCCTAAATATACTGTATTTTTATTTTACAATGCTTTACGTTTACTTGCATATGTTTTTTCTAAACAGGAATATTGTATTAGAATTAATAAAACAATTTTGCATAAATTATCTCATGATATCAATAATTATTTTTAAAATAGTTACACTTTTACGCGCGATCTAAAATGCATTTTCGCATTCGGTGGATGGATTTTCATATGATGATTTGAACATGTTTGAGTTTCTTTGAAAAAAACCCAACACACATGCATCAAAGCCTTCCATTCAACATCAAACGCGGGTCAACCTTGGACCTCCCAATAATATTCGTGGCATTCAGGATCCCATTCATGATTCAACTCAATTGCAAAAAGCCACCATAGTCCATCAAATCCACTTTTTAAGTGCGTCTCACACTACTTTTACAAACTTTTTTTTTTCTTCATGTGCGTAATCCCCTGAGATTATATTCAGAATCTGCTAATCTGAAATTCTGATTGTTTTTTTTAGATGGTTTGGCAGCTCCAATTTAAAGCACAAACACTGGCTGCAACGGTATGACAGCAGCCCTGGTTGTGTATGTGTGTGTGTATTTGTGTGTGTGTGTGTGTGCGTCTGATTTGTGCTGACATGCTCATGTTTATATTCATGTGAAGCCGCTCCTGTCAAATATGCTGTCATCCACCTGCAGACACACACACACACACACACACACACACACACACACACACACACACACACACACACACACACACACACACACACACACACACAATCCCCAGATAGCTAGGTACCATGAATCTGATTGTTTCTAGTAAACAAAGCAGCTATTCATCCGTAAGAGCAGTCACTCAATCATGTCACAAAAACGAATTATGTCAACATGTTTGTACAACAACAACACAATGTTGGAGCAACAGTGTGGTGTTTCTGGCAGCATTTTTATGACGGGTGGGATGGTTGAATGATACCAAAATCCTTCAACACCTCCTTTGTATGAATATTTGTGATGTCCACTCATTTAATTGATTCGAGACGTCCGTTGTGAATTTTGCTGCCGTCATTTTTGTCTTGAAGCACACTCAAGACAAAAAAAAAAAGGTCACACGGCGGCTTGTATTGATGATTAATTTATCAGTCCTGTATTGTGAGGTGACACATAACAATATGTTAATAGGTAACTCAAGAACATTTTTATGGCAACATTATTTTTTCTTTAAATTGGGCTTCTGTAAAAAGGAAAACCATTCTGTAAACTCTTTTTTCTTTTTTGTGTAATGCAGGAAAGCTAATTAGGAGAAAAGCAAAACTTGTGTATGATATACTATGATGTATACAACATGTCATCCGAAAAACAAAACACAAATTTGACAGTATTGTTTTATAAGTATGACTGTATGTTTCTAAAATTAAAATAATATGATAATCATTATCAATCCGGAGTCATTCAAAGTCGCGCAGTATTTGGACAAATGAGAGGTCGAAGAACACATCCCTGCGGAACGCCTCTCTTCTTCTCATTCATCCACAGGTGATCATCTCAATCTACTCGGCCATTACACAACATCTTCAATCAATTACCAGATGCAACCTCAGAGATAACGGCTCTGACCCGGCCGGGCCGTGATGCCATGGTTGGGTTTGACATACTTTAACTGACCAGAAAAGGTAATTCACCTCCCACCTCGCACTTAAAGCAACTAATGAGGTGTGGAAGCCACAGGAAGGGAGAAAGTCACCGAACCTCAACAACAATTTAAAAGCCAATCAGCTTTCGGTCTGAAAGGCCCGAAGAAGCAATAAGGTGTCACTTTCATGTGGATTTAAGAGAGGAGACCTCAGATAAGGACCAAAAATCCAACACGTCTCAGATAACAATTCAGTACTATAGGTAGCAGTAATTCCCCATTGCCGTAGGTCCAGCTGTTGGATCTTGAGGGGAAAGATTTCTGTTACGGTCTATAGTCCAGAAATTACGGTAATTAATTAATAGCTAGCTAGCTAGCTAGCTAGCTAACTAACCATTATGCTTTGTGCTTTTTGGTGTTAAATAACTTTATTTTAACATACATTTTTGGTCATGTGATATATAAAAGTAAAGGGTAAAACTAAACCCTTGCATAAAATGGTGAAACTTCTTTCAAGTGAGTAAGACTTCTATGACGTCAATTTGAAAAGCTGTCCATCTATTGAGATTTTAATAACCCCGCTGCTTATTGCGTGTCAGTGAATACAACAAAAGAAGGAGAACAAGCAACGTCGAAGCTTTTGTGCGAATCCAATCACTTCAAAAAGTTTCATCTGGAAGTACATAAACCCTTCAATTATATGTAAATGCACCAGAAGCAGCTCCTAAGGCGCAATAATCATCACATTAGATGATTTCTTGGCCACGGTTCTTTGAATTTTGCACTGGTTGCCTGGCAACAACATCCTAATCACACTTGAGGAAGTGGCACCTCTCAAAAGTCGACAGATGGCCTGACCTTTACATACATGTGCCAACATCAACCTTATTCCAAGCGCTTGCTTTCAACACTTATGGAGCCCTATGAAAAGACAGTCGACCAATCAGCAGCCGCTTAATACGTCCTTGACAATCAGCCGTGTGATGGCTCGACATGAATACACATGTGCATTCGGTTTTATGTATAGAGCGAGTCTTACCGGCGCTCACTGTGATGGCCTCGATGAACTGGTCCCTCCAGCTGTTAGTCCCCACCAGTAGAGCCAGATTGGTCTTCTTGATAAGCTTGTCCACTGTGTTCTGGCAAAGATGGAAAGAATTAGGTTGTTAAAAAAAAAATTTTTTTTAAAATAACACTCATTTACCTTAAAGGTCCTACCTTGTGGATACATAATCGCATATGAAATCTTTAAAGTGTTGTTCCTGAATGAATTTATCCCACCGCTTCTTTTCTTATCCTTTTTCTACTATAAATTGCAGCAGAGCACCAAAATTTCCTGTAAATTCATGTGTGTCTTTTTTATTGGACTTTGGTGCAATATAATTTATGTCATTATAACAACACACTGAAATGGTGTGTTTGCATGCGCACGCATGTGTGTGTGTGTGTATAAAGCCTGTGCGCGCGCGCGCGCGCAAGGCTTTATCTTCCCCCCTCGAAGATCATTTCAACACAATTAGCAACCTGGTTCTCCCTCTGAAGTGCAAAGTAAGAAGGGCGATAACGGTCCCGCTGCTCGCTTAATTAGCGCGGATGTGTCTGTAGGACTATTGAAAGCAGAGATTAGAAGACACAAAACGGACAGAATTTTGCCTCCCTTTTAGGAGCTTCTGTTTTGTGGCAATCCAGAAAGAAATGTCAATCAAATTAAGTTATGCAGTTCCACTCCCGTCCTGTAGGTGGCAGTAATAGATAGATGTAGGCAGTGTGATATGATGATAGGGCAAATTGTGTGCCTTTTGATTCATGGTGGATGTGTGGGTGCACTATTTGGCAGGTGCAGTTATGTCATGCAGCGCCTCGGCGTCATTGTTGATTGTTGCCATGGCAATGACTTTTTTTTTTTATAGCTTTGGGCTCTTTTGCCAAACAAATACACTTGACTGCATCATATTGTTTCACTTTTGTAAATGGCCATAATTCTGTATTTTCTATCAATTTTGACAAAAGCATTAAAAAAAAAAAGCCACATTTAAAATATGTTTCAAGAAGAGACAAAAATATGAATTTATTTAAGATGAGCGATGGCAGTCACTGGTTCATTAGCGCATTAGTGTAAATTACAGCGGAGACCACCATTTGAGAGAACTTGATAAATATTCCGCAAATTAGACGCATACATACATGACTTTGTCAGCCTTACCTTGAACTCGTAGGATTCCTCAATGACCACCTCCAGTTTGACGTGATCTCCCAGCATGGGGCGCCCCATCTCGGCGATGCGCCTCTCCTCCTCGTCCTTCCCCGTCAGAGCCTCTTCTTCCTCTGCAATCTCCTCTTCCTTCTGCTGCTGCTTCTCCTCTGCACAAACAACACATATACGTTTTTAACACGTAAAAAAAAACACTCTGGTATCAATCCACTGGACGAATGAGCTAACGTCAGCTTGCGATTGAATAAGGCTATCAACGCTAAAAATGCACACAGCTAAATTTGGGACGTTATCGTGTAATGCGAAACGGACAAAACACCTATTACCCAAGAGACAAATTTAAAACATTTTAATGGGATGAAAAATAATTGGCGAGTCGCACGCCTGTTAATGAGGAAGCATTCTGTGAGGACCGCAAACAAAACTTTCACACGAGAATAACTTTTTTTGTTGTGTTGAACTAACAACCTTAGTTTTCCAATAGTGATTAATTTAGATAAATTGTTATATCGTATAACTCAAGTGACATTTTTGTAAAGTGCATTTTACCATGACCAAAACAAATCCAGCTAGTCGTTAAGATTGGTGAGGACTGTGAACTGCAACAGCCAAGGCAAACACATTTGGAAACATTTTAAGAAAATTATCAAGTCACTCGCAAGGCAGTTCGACAGCTTTGCTTTATGTGACGACGTCAAAGAAAACTATATTAACTTATATATTATATATTAACTTAATAACGCTGTTTCCAAATAACAAACGACAAGTATTGGGTAACACCAGAGTGAATGAATGTCACTTTTACTTTTAGTTGTGGTCAGCGGCTGCCATAGCATAAAAAGCTAACATTCTGTGAGGTAACCAAATAACGAAACTTTTGAGTTTCATTTCATATTGATATAAACTTCATTTTGTGGTGTTTATCTTGGGTAGCAACAAAGTTATAATCATCAATTGATCAGCTAGCTATGTGTATCTGGGTAGCGGCTAATGTGTGACATTTGGCTAACATTAGCTAACAATCAAAGCAAAAAATACCTGTAACAAGTATTATCGTTTAGCTGCTAGCATAGAAATGAGCAAGCTAACTATCTAGCTTCGCCTTATACAGTGTGAAATGTTGGATAAATCGAAGGTAGTTTTGTTCAACCAACAAAAGACAAGTAGTGGGTAACTGCTTGACAACACAGCAGTAATTAAGGTCAAAGCGACGGTGGCCATGGTGACAATCGGGCCCTCTAGGTTATGCCGCAGCACTTAAGAGCTGTCGCCGCTCGTTTAAGCACGCATTAGCCCGCAAACGCAGACTTTATAACATGTCCACAGATGCTCATAGCGACCGGCTGAATGACACGAGATGGCTGTGACAACTGCAGGAGGCGGACTATCGCTTGTTTTTTAAATTGTCTCTTGTCGTGGCGCTCGAGAATGCGATTGCTGCTGAAATTGCTCGTGAATTGCTCGCTTGGTAAAATGTCTCTTTCATTTCTCAAGACATTGTGGGAAAGTGGGAATTTGGAGAACGTGGGGAGAAAAAAAGTGGATATTCACACAATTAGCAGATGCTAACACTGAGGTTATGCAACACAACACAACACACACACACACACACACATACGCGAGAGTCAAGGAAAAAGGAGGGCGAGAGGACATTGCTGTCAGACAAAATCTGTCACGTATATTCCCACTGAGATCCGCTGTGTGCATGTGCGTGTAAATCAGTGCGAGTGTGTGTGAGTGCGCATGGGTCCTGACCCATGTGTTTTGGCCTGTTTTCCCCCTCTCAGGGCTGTTCCTTCTTCACACGCTGCACTTTCAGCCTGCTGTGAACTCGCCTCTTGCACTCCCTAGGCTTTTTCTTATAAATAAACGTGTAATATCGCGAGGTCATCCGCAAACTTCTCCCTCACACACACACACACACAGTCGGGTGTGCGTGACCTCACCTGCGAGTCGAAAATGAAACGAGAGAAGTCGTTCGTGTTCTGAGTCAGCTTCCTCGTGTGACTCACGCAGTGGTTACAAAAAAAATCTGAAAATTATGATATAAAATTATATATTATATAAACACCGAGCCTACCAAAATAAAGTTTGTTTCTATCTTTTTCCATTCTTCAGCAATCGGCGTTACAAAATGGCTAAGTTTCATGAAAATGGTGATTCCTGGGCAAAAAACGGAGAAAAAGAGCTTTTTGTAAAAGCATGTATTTTAAGCACGTGAGGCACCACTGCCCCCTACTGGTCGCGTTTTTTACACGATTTACAATCCAAACGGCGTATTCTCATTCACAGATTGCATCAGACCCTCCTCCTCTTTATGACGCAAAAAAAAGACTTAGACGTACAAGTACGTCCTTGGTAGGCGGGGCCTAATTTTAAAAAGACGTACAAGTACGTCTTGTGGAATGAAAAGAGCTAAAGAGTTAAGCATACTCTCGGGTTTTCATGTTGCTTATACACCTCTTCATTTGGTTAAACACGGGGGGCCAAAACGCAAAAATAAACACGGACATACCACGAGAAGCTTGACTAATCAACGACACAGCTGTTCTAATGAATCTCATTAGCTAGCGAAACCACTAATGGGTAACGCAGCGCCCGATGAGCACTATGAAATTAGAACATCATCCGATGACTTTTCCGATGACGCACAAAGTACCCGCGTGTGCAGAGATGGAGGTCATAAAAATGTGCGCGGGACCAGTTCAATACCCGCTAAGGACTGCAAGCACTCAAAAGTGTGTACGCGTTCCTGCGTGTCCCAGAGGTGTGCTTCATCTTTTTTGCTGTCCGATCCACAACTCAAGCTATGATCCATAACACGCGCCTGGTAAACACAAAGCACTGATAGCACCCTTGTGTGTAATATGGGCGAGCTTTAATTAGTGTACATTGTAGAGTTAGGTGATGTAAAAGACATCCATTTCTCCTCTGGGCAAGTGGAAACTATTGTGATAAGATTTTTTTTCTCTGCTAAGAGACCAGCCACTACGCATGTGATGACTATTTTGTCATTTTGGACAAAAACGATCTGAAGAGCGATCAAATGCGGTTACAAAATGGCTCACTTACGATGACAGCAAACCCATCTGTGATTTCCATCCAGACGACCGGGTCGCCCTCATCTGTGATTTCTTCTCGCCAATCAAGCGATGATGAAAAAGTTATCATCTGGCCGGTGGTGTCGGACTTGTCTATCAACTGGTGTTAGCAAAATCTATTGATAGTTAGCACATCGGCCTCACAGTGCAAAGGTCGCAGGGTTCGATTCCGGCTTCGGCCTTCCTGTGTGGAGTTTGCATGTTTTCCACATGTCTGCGTGGGTTTTCTCCGGGTACTCTGGGGTTTCCTCTCACATTCCAAAAACATGCATGGCAGGTTAATGGAACCCTCCGAATTGTCCCTAGGTGTGAGTGTGAGCAGCAACGGTTGTTCGTTTGTGTGTGCCCTGCAGTTGGCTGGCAACCAGTCACGGTATTCTCACTGGTGTCACTGTCTACTTAGTGGTGTTGTCACAGTCTTCTCATTGGTGTCGTCATCACCTCCTTATTAATGTCAGAGTCTTAGTAGTCATCACTGACTACTTACTGGTGTCACCACAATCTTCTGACTGGTGTTGTCACAGTCTAGTGACTGCTGTTCTCATTTGTCGACAAACTGGCGTGGTCACAGTAGACTTGCGATTGTCATCACAGTCTTCTTACTGGCTGTCATAACAGTTTACTCAAAGATGTCGTCTTTGTCTACTTACTGGAGTCATAATGAAGTCCTGATTAATGTCACAGTCTTCTGACTGATGTCGTCACTGTCTACTTAAAGTGTTGTCACAGTCTAATGACTGATATAACGGACTGCTTACTGCCGTTTTTACAGTCTACTAATGAATGTCATTAACGTCCTGCAACTGAAGTTGTCATGCTTTGACCGGTGTTACGGACATCGACTTATTGATGTTAAGAGTCTGCCAACTGATGTTGTCACAGTCTACTTCCTGCCATCATCACTGTCTTGTCGCTGATAGCGTCGACGTAATAGTGGTGTTCTGATCAGGGTTTTACGCTGCTGATACCAATTATCCACAAGTGAGATCGGTCCATACCGATACTTGGAGTAACTGTACATTATTTAAATGATTATTATTACGATTATTTTAATAATTGATTAATCGATCCATTTTTTTTCATTAATTTATCAATCTATTAAAAAAAAACATTCTTTCCAAATATCCATCCCTTCATTATCCAAAAACAGGACATTATTTACATGATCGGTTTTTGTGGTCAGCAATGAAAGACATTGATAGACACATGCTGATTACACTTTTCCTCAAAAATCGAGGCGATCACGATTGGCGGCCGATCGCTCGTAGCATCACTACTACTTACTGATGTCGTCACCATCTACTTACTGGTGTTGCAATGTCCACTCACTGATTCCGTAACTGTCTAATTACTGGCGGTGTCATTGCTTACCAACTGATTTCAATGCCTGGCCTTTGGCGCCATAATTGTCGACTGATTGTTGTCGTCACAGTCTACTCCTTGATATCGAAGTCTTCATACTTATGTCGTCGCTGTCTACTAACTGGAATCATGAGTCTGCTTACTGATGTTTGACTTTAAACGTAAAGTTGACGCTTGTGCGGGGTTAAACATTGTTTAACGGTTACGGTGTTATATAAAGGTTATTTTTAGTATGAGAAAGTTGCGGAGGTTTTTCACGTGGGTTTTGGACTTTGTGTTATCTTAAGATTTGATGTTTTTATGATTTTCCGATCATTCCTCATTGGAGTGAAGCACAGACTTTATTTGCGTGTCTGTGTGCTTTTGCGCCCTCCCCTTCAATGCACATTCCACCTGTGAACGCTTTAAAAATGTCGCAGTGAGAAAGCTCGGACATTTGAAAACCCACAGCAGCAGATTTCACAGAGCCCCGAACGCTGCTGAGTAGCAGGATGGAGTGAAAAAAGAAGACAAAAAGAAAGCCCGGAGGAGGCGGCGGAGGAAGATGAGAGGACAGGTGTGATTCCCACTCAAGCAAATTTCTGAAGGGAAGCAAAGGAGGAAAAGTAGGAAAAATGTAAACGTAAAAACAAGAAGCAGGAGAAGTGCTTCACCTCAATCAAAAGGCCTGTCAAAATGGATGCCGCGCGGCGGAGCGACTTTTTGCCCAGCCAATCAGCAAAGAAAGGTCACGCTAATCATGGAAACGTTGCCATGATTATTAAGATAGTGACACTTAAAACATGAAAAGGTTACATGATTTAAAAAGTCATGTCATGTATTAAAATTAGGTTTTGCGTTTGACGTAAAAATTGCGGGAAAAAAATTAAAATTCAAAATTATCATTTTAATTTCGTGAACAAAAGCCAACCTGTTTATATTCAGACTTTTTTTTTTCAAGTTAAGAGAAGGAAATTATCATTTAAGAGGCGAATTTATGTTTGAAACATGTAAAGTGAGCACCAACGTAAATTGCTGATGTGTTTCAGTTTTGGGTGTAAAATTGGGGAAGCTGTGTAGTTCTTTGTTGGGGTTTAAGGCAAATTTAAATTGGAAAATAAGTCATGGAATTAATCAAATGTAAAACTGTTCGAGATTATATGACTATCTATTATTTATGATTCATGGGGCAAATTTTAGGAAAGGCAATTTTCAGGCCGGTGCTTCAGCCCAGCCATTTTTTTCAGTTATTACTTGATGCTTAAAATTATTTTTGCATGTTATTTTCTCTACTATGTATACAACCGAAAAATACACTTCTCATTTATTCATTCATAACATCTGAATCTGAATTAAATAAACAAAAACAAAAAATTGGGTGCAACTCTTGAGCTGAATGGCTGTTATTTTTATTTTATTTTTTTCCTTTAGGTTGCCAGATATTGAATTGTCTTAATTTTACGATGACTAATTTTCTGAGAAAAGTACGGTGAGCATCTATTAAATTCAACAATTTGTGTTTTGAAACGAAATGCTGAAACCTATGAGAGGTTTTTTTTTTTCCCGGAAAAAAACATTTCGGAACAGTGTGAAGATGTACAATTTGGCGTTGATCCAAATTCGATTCCAATTCAAGTACAGTCAAACCTCAGTTTTCGGACGTCTCGGTTCTCGACCAATTCGGTTTTGGACCAAAAATTTTGAGTATTTTATGCCTCGGATGATGAACAAATCTCGGTTCTCGAACAAACTGAGCGCACTTGAATGCACCATTTGACTCCTCTCGCCTTCCTTTACACGAGGAAGTGACGCTTCCTTGTGTTGCTTTCCATTGTGAGCAGACATGTTCAGTAAACATTTTTATTTGAAAAAGAGCGTGGGGTTTCGGTTTTCGAACAATTTCGGTTTTCAAACAGCTTTCTGGAACGGATTATGGACGAAAACCGAGGTTTGACTGTATATAAACAGGGTGGCCATTTGATTGAGGGTCCAATTCTCCTTGCTGTAGAAATTCTGGGGAGGAAAGCAGGGGGTGGGAGCTCACACCTGTCCAATCTGTCCCGTTGCCTCTCCTCCACTGGGGGGCTTGGAGTAGAATGTAGAAGGAGGACTGCTTATTGTACTCCTCACGGTCTAAGATCCTAATCGGTATGCTCTTCCTGTATGGGACACCCACACACACACACACACACATAGAGGGGAGGTGGTAAATGCATGCATGGTATAAAACCAAACAACATGGCACAAATGAATACACAAAACACACACACGCACACACACACACACACGATGATGAGATGTGGTGCACAAGGCGGCGATTCGCTCAATGAAGCTCCTGCCGACCTTTGGGGTCGTCGCTTTCCACCAGGCGAGGTTCTCCGATCTCTACGTAGAAGGTTTTGTTCTTCTCATACTCCTCGTCGTCAATTATTTTCACGTTGATGGTTTTACTGAAGAGGAGGGAAAGGCGGAAGAGAAGGGAGGAGGAGGAGGGAAAAAAAAGAGAAGCAAAGAGAAAAGTGAGGAAAAAAGGCTGAGCGATTGAGAGGAAAAGAAGTTTTGGGTTTCCCAGCATGCAGAGCAAAAGTATTTGGCAAAAGTATGTTTAAGGTCTAAAAAAAATTTTTTTTAATCACTTTTTTGATGGTGTTCTGATACTAAAATAAGACGCCAACTTCTGCAAGATTGTTAATCCAAGTTCAATTTTATATTGAGTAGTGGCATAATCCATGACGACTAGCCCAGAATATTTGAAAATGTCAGTCCCACTACGCCTGCTTCAAACCCGCCACTTGAAATTTTGTCGTATGAAGCACAAAAGTTTCACGAAGCATTAGCCGAAGAGACAAAAATAAAAATCGTCCATTTTGATTCTTTCCAAGGCTTTTTCAAAGTCAAATTTCGATTGGAATATTTAGAAAATTAAGCAAGCCCCCTAAAGCTAGTTATTTTAGCGAACGTGAAACTTGGCCGACATGCCGATCAGGAATCGACGGATGGAAAAAAAGTCAAGAACTTATGCCCAAAAAAAGAGCCCACAAAAAAATTGCTTTGGCTTGAAAGTGGCCAACATTTTCAGAGCTCCTTCAAAGACGAATTTCAGTTTTTCTCCATTTTGACAACTCCACCCGCAAAGATAGTTTTGTTTGACTGAGTAACAAGAAATTTGATCAACGGCTATCATGAGTAGATGTACAAAAAAAAATAAAAAAATCTCCGAATAGACACAGGCCATCTGCTATTTTGCTTTGAATCAGTCATTCTGAAATCATTTTTTCCAGGTGCCCTTCAAAGTTTCTGCGAGTTTTTTTTCTTCCTGATCGCTACTCATTTTGAACCAACTAATTGCAAATGGATCGCTCATATCATCTTGCATACCATTTTTATTTTCAGTTTTGCCTTAGGCAGAGCTAGCCAACAAAATTACCGTAATTTCCGGACTATAAGCCGCGGCTTTTGTCACACGCTTTCAACTCTGCGGCCTATATAAAGACTTTTTTAACGGCCGCCTGTGTACCGCCTTTCTTTGTAAATATCTCATGTAACAATATGGGCACCTGCGGCTTATAGACAGGTGCGGCTTATGTGTGTGCAAAATGTTTTTTCCCTTTAAAAATGTAGTGGTGCGGCTTATAATCAGGTGCGGTCTATAGTCCAGAAATTACGTACACTCCACCGATTTATAAAATGATTTGCTTGGTTTTGGTTGGTTGGCTTGGTGGCGGCACAGTTTGGACCAAAGACTTCAAGTTCGTATGAAGAACAGAGGATAGTAGAAGAGAGAAGAAGAAATGTGCAAAAAAAAATTTCCCTTGGAATGCTGATCGGATTTCCCGATTGTTTTCGCGCCCAAATAACGAACAAAACTGTCGATAGACCCCGTCAATCAGGTACTTTTCGGCAAGCTGCATATCTGCTTGTTTATCTGCGTTCCCCGCCATCTGGACCAATAAAATAAAAACTCAGATCCAAATCCACGACAAAGAACGCTACTAATTTAGCCTTTCAGGCATCACAAAATAAAACCACACACAGACGCACACAATGCCATTAGTGGAAATAAACCATAAAATAACCCTTCTGGTCACAACAAATGACGACGTTTCTTATCCGTGTACGCTGAACGATATGCACGGATAAGAATGCGCCTCAAAGTGGCGCGTTGTAGATTTGTAGACACCATAGTGAGACTAAAACTTCCAAAAGAGTGCGTTAAGACAAGACGTGTCGTTCACGATGCGCTTTAAAGCCACTTGAACGGACGTGTAGCAGAACCTCTCGTTATCTCGCGACGCAGGTTGAATTATCGGCCGTGCTGGATCCAAACCAAGCAGAGTTTAATCCTGCTAATTACCAACGCACACAAACACAAAGCGGAGTGGAGTGGATTAACCTATTCGACGGGGCGCGCGCGCTCACGTATAATTGTCCCGCCGGAGCAGATGGAGAGCAGTTCTCAACCTTCTGGACCGGAGAAGAAGCCAACGACTAACAGACCGCTGCGCTCAAAGCAGCTGGATGGAGGAGGGAGGGATGGTGGATGGAGGGATGACGAACAGGTGAGAGATGAAGGAGAAGGGTTGAACGGTAGAAAAGGGGAGGGAGGGTCAATGAAGGCGGATGGAGGGACCATCGAAGCAAACTTGGGTCATATTGACCCAAGAAATGGCTCAGTCCATTTTCTGATCAAAATTGGGGGGTTTTTGGTGTATTTTTTGCTTGTTTGTTTTTGTTAACCCAGCGATTTTAATGGTTAATTAGCAGTCTTTCGTTTTATGACTTATAATTGGGTTATTTTTGAACCAATAACATTTAGGGTGTATAAAGTGGTAATAAGACAGTTATTACAATGTATGGAGGTGTAATAAAGGACATTTTGTGAAGCTTTAGAGGAGACAGAGGATGGATAGAGGACATTCTGTGACGTGTAACGGAGATGTAGAGGGGGCAACGGAGATCATTTAGTGGAGGTAATGGCGGAGGCATGTCAGGGTGCACTTAATGAGGCCTAATCAAACTATTATGCAAAGGTATTACCTTAATTAACTCCCCCCCCCCCTGAGTGGCTCTTAATGTTGAATCATTTGGGTCAAACACGGCAACGCTCACTCATAGTTGTCAATACAACCACCTCATCTGACTAAAACAAAACTAAAAGTGGTCATCTGTGCCTGTGTGACTCCGGTCCATTAGATGGCAGTAATGAGCATGACAAAGCTCCATCTGCTGGCTCTGGTGGGTCACTACCGCACTTGCCCTCAATAAGGATCAGAATCAGAATCGGAACCGAATGAAACCGTGTGAAAGTGGAGTTTGAAACGTCGTCGTGCTAACCGAGCCTCTTGTCTGGCGCTAGTGGAGCTAACACGTGGCGGCATCGAGTGAGGTCATGTGGAAAACGGTCAAATCGGGTCGTCGGCCATATTAGTTACACAGCAGGAAATCGATGAGGGGGTGGCGGTCTATGTTTTTTTTTCCTCCCCCGAATTCGGGAATGGTGACTTGTCTGTTGAAGCTGGCAGACATCGCACACGTGCAAACACGGACACACACACACACACACATTCCCAGACGGCACGCACGCACACGTTCATTCATCATCAGAATAAACGCATGCACGTGACCCACACGGGGGCTTGTGTGACGCATTGTCATGGCGACGGGATATTTGGTCCACCAACAGGGCCAGGGAAGATTGTTTCCAGACCGATGTGTGTGCGTGTGTGTGACTCTTGACATCCGCGCACACACTCGCGCTAACTTGCGGTGCTGTGCGTGTCTAATATTTGACAGTAGCCTACATTGTTTGCAGTAAGCGGTGTCGAAACGCCTGTATCCAATCAAGTGATGAGATATACAGTGAGGGCAGCGTAAACAAGTGACTCTCTGCCGCCGTGCGCACGCGTGTGTGTATGAAAAGCGTTTATTCAATATCCTTGACGTCCACGTACAAGAATGCTCTTTGTCCTCACTAGGAAGTCATTTCAGCGCACTAAGTAGATTGTCTGCCTTGCTCGTATGTTTTATTTATTTTCATCACTAGTGCCACTTTTGGTCAACTAGCACGCAATGAAACGTAACTGAAAGCTTGCTAATAAAAGTGACTAGTTACACGACTAGTCCTAGCTAGTAGGCTAGTAGCCTACTTGCAGCATGAAAATGCCCACACGTTACTACTATGACAGTCATTCTAGTGTTACCACTTGAGACTTTGTGAAATTGTGTTAACGTCTCGCATTTCACGAGCGGTACATAGTTGACTAGTCGTCATTGCACAGACGTCAACCAGTGCCTCAGATTTGCCTCAGTAGTTACATATTGATGTACTGCTCGAATACCAAAGTTGTCCTACTAGTATGCAGCAATGTCTGACAGCAGTGGAAACAATATTTTTTACGAGTAACTTTCGCTTCACTAGTAGTGCACGGATGTTAACTCGTGCACAGTTCTGCCTCACTAGTAACTCGCAGTTGACCGACTTAGTATGCCAAAGTGGGCCTACTAGTGAAGATAAAGTAAGCAGCTTAATGTCAACAGTCTCTTACTGGCAAGGTTTTTTTTTCTTTTTCCTGCGATTACGTTCAACTACGGCACAGGTGTCAAACTCAAGGCCCGGGGGCCGAATCCGGCCCGCTTGGTCATTTTATGTGGCCCGCGAAAGCAAATCACGCGTGTTAACTTGCTAAAATCTAGACCGAAATGTCAAATTGTCACGTGTAGTAAATAACGTTGATATTTTGCAATCATTGTGTTGCCCAGTTTACACTATATATAAAACAAACTACAGTGATCCCTCGCTATTTCGCGGTTCGTTTATTGCGGCTTTGGTGCATCGCGGATTTTTCCAAACATATTCATTAAAAAAAAAAAAAAAAAAAAAACTGCGAGCTTCTCGCGGACATAAAAAAATATATATATGTTAATTGGTGCCGGTAAGTGGTTACACGTCGTTCACAGCGAGGTAAGCTCGCAGTTTTTTGCAGCTTCTCCGCAGACCATGGCAGGCTTTGCGGACATTTCCCTAGGTGTGAGTGTGAGTGTGAGCGGGATGGTTGTTCTTTAAAAAAAAAGATGCTGGGATAAAAAATGAGGATGACGGTTCGGAAAATGTATATGTTGATTGGTCGCTACTTCGCGGATTTTCGTTTATCGCGGGGGGTTTTGGTCCCCCATTAACCGCGATAAACGAGGGATTCCAGTATTACAATTGTAATCTATTCATGTGTTGTGTACAAGTAATCATTTTGTTGTTTCAATGTCATAACGGCCCTCCGGGGCAAGACATAACTTCAAATTGGCCCTCCACTAAAATGAATTTGACACCCCTGAACTACGGGATGACATTTCTGCACGCCAGTAGTGCGATAGCAGTAAGGTCCAGGTGGCTCCTAGTGTGTGACACATCTGCCATTTGGGCCTCATAGGGTGCAGATTAATTGATAACTAGTTGGTCAAAAGTGGCACTGGCGGGGAAAAAAAGAAAAGAAAAGTTTCTTCTAAAGAAAAAGTTCAGTTCCAATTATTTCCTCTTGGGGAAAAAGAATGGACTGGAGAGGTGCAACCTTAATTTAATTCCCGGCGGGTGATCCTCACTTCTCCACACTACAGTTGATCCTTACGGATTGAAGACAGCGGTGCCTTCATTCGTGCATGGCAGCACACACACACACACACACACACTTTGGGGGGGGGGAATTTGGGCTTGGAAAGGTGCACACAACCGAGACCACCGTGTGTTTTGCATCCCTGACAAATGGCCTCCATCTGCCTCCTCGAAAGCAGCTGAGACGTATCACTTCTCCTCCCTTGCGTCTCGTTTTTCACACATTCGCACCTTTTGGGTATTTATAGCGGTAGACGTCTTGTCATTGTATGGCTAGAAAGTGTGGAGGGAAGGGGAGGGGGGGGGAGAAAAATGATTTGGATTAATGGCCCTGTGAGTGGTGCTAAATGTGTACAATTGGACTGCGTTTGTTGTGTAGGAATTGCATTAAAAATGGATTCTTTTACAGAGTATGTAATAATACTCCAGTATGTGCACTGATGTACAGTATGGATATCATAGCAATATTAATTGTATGCATGGGGCATATATGGCTTGTATGTAAATAAACCACATTAAGTATGCATTAATTGCATTTTAAGTGTATTAAGTGCGCCGGATGTTCATGACTTGTATGAAGAATAACAGCATTAAATATGTATTCACTGCATGGGAAGAACATTAAAAGCATCGTGAGGGTCCCCAAAAATATATACTGCGTTATTATTTAATGCGCACTAACCGATTTAATTATGTATGAATTACCTTGTATGTGGATGAGTGGTATTCTTTATACAAATGTTAGTTTTAAAATGGCCTTATTATTTTATCGTTTATATATTATTATGAGTATGCTCTCTCTCTCTCTCTCTCTCTCACTCTGTGCTGCTGATGAAATTGGTCGCAATGAACGTAAACAGGTTCCCTTGGCACAAAGTCATGCAGGAAGTTGTAAAGCATAATATGATGACGATGATTATTATTATCATTACAAAATTGGGTCACGCAAATGCCGCCCCTCCATAACATATTTGGATCGGAAAAAGAGAGTTTGGGAAAACTAGGTCTTATTTTAAGTTAGTGCGTCCGCGCGTGTGAATGTGTGTGTGTGTGTGTGTGTGTGTGTGTGTGTGTGTAGCCTGTCAGGCTGCAGGCCGCTTTGTTTGCGTAGAACAGATTTGTCGTGGGTGGACTTGTGAACAAAACGAGTGTACTGTAGTGAACATGCCGGTTGTAGGCTTGATGGGTTGTGTCAACTTTCACGTGATATTTGGAAGGTTTTGACATATATGTATATATATATATACATTTTTTAATAGTTTGGGCCGCTTGACAAAAATGCAACACAAGCGTGCGTATACCGTACATAAACACGTAGCAGGGACTAACTTCTTGTTACAACTCAGGCTCAACTCCCTGACAAACAAATATGACATCATCAATATGACGGGGGCTTTTTCAGCGAATTGGTTCCGCGGAAATCGCGCGGATAGGTGAATCTACGAAGAGCAACCCGCGAAAGGTGGACGCACACCGTACACGCGATCAGGAAGTGCGGGCATCTGCATTCACGTGTGGTTTTTACGGGCTGATAATGGCCTTAGCCGCAGAAGCTAACCACAACAACGTGCTGTCAGCGGGCAGGCTAACGAGCTCGCGCGCGTGTACTTCCACACAAACGCGCAAACACAATGTGGTCTTTATCAAGGCTAATAAGGAGCATTTGAGCTCAGACAAACATCCACACCTGGGACTCCAGTTGAACTTCCAAATTAATTAAGGCGCACACTTGCTAGCTTACCCCTTGATGCGCTGCCGTGTTTGTCTCTTGTGTCGGCAGCTGTACGGCGGGGCTCATTTAAACATGGCAGCTGTACAACTTCACACATGAGTTCATTTACACTTTTTTTTTTTTTTTTGAAGACACGGTGTTGCGGGAATTTTTTGTTGTTTACTGTTACGAAACTCCAAGAGATGTCTTTTTCTTGCAAGAAAGAGCAAAGATATTATTAAGGCTGGGGGCATATGCCCCCCCCCCCCCCCAAGGTCTAATTTCTGATTCGAAACAATCTGCCCCAGTTTGTTTAGAAAAAAAAAGCAAACAACGATGAAATAATTCTTCGTACGTTTTTTTTTTTTTCGTAACTCGAGGTAACTGCTGCAGCTGCCCCTCTCCCCCCTCAACAATTCTGTCCGATTTCAGGCAATTTCGACTTCGGAGGTCCCTCAAGATATCTTAAAAGCCTGCTAGCGCAATGGCTTCAATTTTGCGCATTGTTTTCCTCAGCTCACACTCGCATTGTGAGGCCTGGCGGTCCTGTAAAAATCACATTTGCAGGACTGCTGGTCTTTATTGGATGGCAAAATGACAAACGGTTGATGAAGCCATAAACAGATGCTCTTCATTTTGTACTGCGGTCTGTGTGTGTGTGTGTGTGTGTGTGTGTGTGTGTGTGTGTGTGTGTGTGTTTTGAACTCCCTCTTTATGTTATTTCGACTATTTTGTGCAGTTCATTTACACAGGGAGTTTCCCCAGGACGGCCTCTCTATCTTTGTCCCGATATGAAGTATGGCTTGCTAACCAAATAAGGACCTTTGGAGCATCCAGGGGACTCCCTAAGACATGCACACACACACACACACACACAAACATCGGAAATGTCAGTGGTACACTTATAAATTTTGATTGGAAACACGTGTGTGTGTGTGTGTGTGTGTGTGTGCATATGTGCCATATAACATGATGATAACTTACACCAACTTGCCGGGGAAACTGTCTATCTCCGAAGTGATGTCCTTATAAGGTATACTCACTTTTGTGTATGTGTGCGTGTGTGTGCGCGTGTGTGTGTGTGATGTTGTCAAGAGTGTCTTGTCCAGATGTCGAGCACCGCTGGTTGCTCACCGTGTTGAGGTGACATCTGTTTGCCGCATAATGAAGTCACACAGGAAACATTTAATTGGACCACATTTTAAGAGTAGTAAACGTTGGGCAAGTGTAAAAAGTTTAGAACTGGTCGATTATTCTATTTTATTGACTTTGTTTGGTCCGGAATATTTTTTTATTTTATGTTCCTTGCTGCCTGCAAGCTCCAAAATTGTTTTGCTTAGGAACATTTACATTTTTAACAACTCAGGATGTGCAAAAAGGAAGCTAGTAATTTCTAAACTTATAATATTGATGACGTAAAAATACGGTCGTGCTTTCAGTTTAATTCTTTCAGTGAACGCATTTGCCACTCAAAACATTCATATATATACCAAGATATTTTTTTCAAAGTAAATTTGCATTCTAAACTATTTTACTTTGTAAAAACAGAGTTATAATAAAAGACAATGTGAAGAATTAAACAGCTTGTACATGATATCATGAATTGATGCTTCGATTAATTGTGAAGCTCTTTCCTGTGTGCGTGCCTTGGCAGTACAATATATCTACCTCTATAAACAGCTGCTGGGTAAACTGCAGCAATATGGGTTGTTTATCGCAGAGGATAAAGAATATATACCTGTGAGTATTGTTACATTGTATGTCCACATGAGTTGCTTCACCCATGTGTGTTCGAATAGCTGTTGTTTTATGAAATACCGATGGCCTTGTGCATTGTGTGTTAGCAATGAGCTAACAAACTTTTGTTCAGAAACGTTCTGTGGTTGCATCACAATAAAAAGTATCAAATCCTTTCGAAGGAGCTCAGCGAGCTCAAGAGACTATTTGTTCAGACTTTTCCCATTACAGGAGACGCTATTCTTAATTTAATTAATCCAGTCAAGGGTGATGAGAGCAAGCAAACACAAACACACACACACACACACTTCCCATGTGTGCGCTTTAATTGCAATTAGGCCAGCGAACATGCTGTAGGTGAACGGAGGAGGAGAGCAATGACAGATGGTCAGGCTGTGGAACAACGTCATGTTTGAATGTTTTCATACAGGCTAACCGCTAATGAGCGCACACCAAAACAACAAGAGGCCACGTGCTCGCGTGTCTCTGTGCGGATCCCACCAAACTGGTGTCAAAGGTCCAGGCGCATGTATTCTGGATCCCCAGCACAACTGCCCCAGGCTGCTCACTTTTTTTTTTTGAGCAATCGACATGTCCAACTCACAAAGAAGGGACCCACCTAAAAGTCTAAAGGACCCTTGTCCAAAATTGAGAAGTAAACGAGCCAGTTTGGTTTGAATCAGATATTTCGGATATTATGAATTCAAGCGCTCAACACAGTTTGTGTCAGTTTAAATCACAAATCATGTAGTGAAAATACAATATTCACCGATTCTGTAGGGCATTCACTGCCGTGGACGTTTATCTTCGTCGAATGGAATCCAAAAATGTACCGCCACAGATGAATATATGCCAAATTGTTTTTAAACGGGCAGGCCCAGCATGTCGGTGAAATTCTAGCATTCCAGCATGTCGGTTTTTAGATCCGAGTAGATGGCGGCGTTGCACCACTTAGGAGTTGAGGTCAGCACAGCTTTTGAGTAGAAGATAAAGATTAGGGGATGAATCTTGGCTTGTGTCTTTGATGATGAGAGAAATGTTGAAAGTTGGAAAGGTTTAGGTGACTCACACTCAAACAATTTGTATATTTGTCTGGCATGAACTAAATAAATAGTAGAAAGTGTGTTGCGATTGCAGTTCCAAATCCACTGATGTTCAACACTTTCTCAGTCTTGTTTTAGAGTTTGAAGTCTCGCCAAAGCGACCACTTGAAAGATTGAAACTTTTGGCAATCAATGCACGATAATGTGGACATGAAACATGGAAGAAAAAAAAAAATATTTTCTGAGGCAGACGTGGGCGAGATGTCGGGCGATGCAACAGCAGCTACAGGGAGCAAATTAAGCCTCCTTTGACGTAATTGCTCCGGAAGAGCCACATCAAGAGCTGTCGAGATGACATCAATGTCAAGTGGAACTTCTATCTATCGACCGGGACATCGTGTACACGACCTCGCTTCGTCACCGACAGAGAAAAGCGCCTTCCTGAAACTTTTCTCAAAAAGTCGGACGCATCTGGTTGTCCAAAAAAAGGTTGCTAAGATGAGCAATTTAAATGCAGGTGCAATTTAGCACTTGGTCAAACTTAATTATTGGACTGTAAAAGAGGCAAGACTGAGCACAAGCTGAGCGCAAGTATTTTTTTTTCTGGCGAAGGAGAACCAAACAAATAGCGATAACCCTCCTTCATACACATGCATTGGAAAAAAAAAAACGCTCTGGCTGTGGTTTCCCCGGAGACGCAATCGAGTTCTGCCGCCCGAGGCGACAGATGGAGCTTGTGGTTAGCGCGCCGCGAACCGCAACGCGGTTCACAATTCGCATCCAGGAATGGAATGCAATCGAACAAAATCAAATAGAAGAGAAGAGAGAGTATTTTCCAGAAGCCACCCGGAAACAACGTTGACACGAAGATGTCGCGGCAGGGCCAAAGATCCAAATTCGGTCCAAGCGCATTTTCATGACTTGACTTCATTCTATCATTCTAGGATTTGCAGCCAGAAGTGAAAAGAAGAGTACAGAAATATTCTACTTGAGTAAAACTACCATTTTGACTACATTGTGGAGTAATGGGAAGAGGAAACGTGAACTAAAATTCTGCACCAGTGAGCAGCATCACTAAAGCTCCAAATAAATAACAGTTTCAATTTCACAAAAAATAATCAATTCTGATATTGCTAGAAAAAAAAATGAGAGTTGAAATGTTGAAGTCATACATAGATGTATCCCCCCCAAAAAATTGCAAGATGAGAAAAACTTTTTACAATGTTGCAGGAATAAAGTCATACTTTTTGAGGAAAAAGTCTGAATATTTTGTTCCAAGAAAAAGTTCAAAATCATTCAAAACTAAAGGAAAAAAGGGTGAATTTCCAAAAAAAAGCAGGATAAAAAAAATCTAAAATAAAATAAATCTGAAAAGTCTTCCAAGATTAGCTGTAATTTTTTAAATTATTTTAATTGTAATGTTAATTTTCTTTTCTTTTTTTCTTTCATTTTAGGAGAGCAAAATCACTTTTTCCATATCGTATTTTGGGGGAGAAAAAGATACTCATCATTCAAAAAGAAAGTTAGATTTTTTTTTTTTATCTGAAAAGAAAATCCCAGTCTATCAAGAAGAGAAAAAGGAATATTTTTTGCCCCCCCCCCCCGACCCCTCCAAAAGTGGTACTGTATTCCAATGACATTCCCAGAGAAAGTCAGATTTTGCAATCATGATTTTTCAAGAAAAAAGAGAAATAGTATTTGAAAAATAAAGATGTATTTATAAGTTGGAATATTTTGGAAAGAAGAAACTGCATTTTAGGTGAAAAAAGTTGCAATGTAAGGGGGAAAAAAAAATTGTAATTTTTGCTTAAAAATGGCACATTTTTGCTTTTAAAAAAAAGTTGGAATTTTAGTGGAACAAAATGAGCATTTCCTGAAAAACAAGTCAATCAAAAACCAAAAAGGTTTGAAGATTAAGAAACCTCAATCCACAATGCAGTCAATGGAAATGAGCCAACAAGCTATGGGGGGGGGGGGGAGTGCAACCTTGAACTGGAGTTTAAAATCACGCTCACGTTTGGAGATGCCAGCAGAGATTGTCGAGGTTAAGATGAGGTGAATTTGTTCTCGAGTCAAATTTATGCTCTCGGACTCCGCGGGGCAAACTTTGTCTTCAAGGTTCAGCGAGGTCGGCGATGAGACATTGATTGACTTGCATCAAATGTCCCTGTTCCTGCGCGCTTCCACTCACTCATGCGTGCTCGGCACATCACGCTCGACAAAAGACGAATGAAAAAACGAATTGCGTTGGAGCCGGGCGACGGGGGCTGCGCTTTCCCTCGGCTGCCGGGGGATGGGGGGGGATAATAGATGAGCTTCTCTATTGATCAGAAATAGTCTTTTCTCCTTTTATTGATCACTTGGTGGCGGGTGGAGTCCGCGCTCCATCAAGTGCGCCGTCGTCAATAAAAGGCTGACGAGGGAGTGGGGGGGATTAGCTGACTTTCATTGCCAGTCAGGAGTCCTTGTGCCGCAGTGTGCAGGAAAACCCGACCCAACCCAACAGGAATGGGTGGATTTTCCTCCCGACACACAAAGAGCTGAGACATCATTTTTTGGGGGAGGGATCAAACAAATTATGTTCCTGTCGGATCAACTTCATCTTTCAAACAAAGCTCGAAATCAACAATTTGCGGCGGAGCAGGTTTTGCAAATCAATGACTTCATTTGAGGAGCAACGTTCTAATTTTGTGGAGCATATTTCTTGCAGGTTAATCCCACAGTGCTGAAATACGACAACCTAACCAATGAACAATTGTTTTTTTCTTTCTTAAATTATCAGTTTTTATTCCTTGAATTCGCATTGAGGATAGCATCAAAACGGCACTTTTTGGTCCATGGAAGCAAAGCTAAATTAAAAAAGATAAGTGGTGCTGTGATGCAATTGTGACATTTACTGTGGGGACCTCAAAATCAGAATTCAGGACCCTGTAGTGCAAACAAACATAACTTCACTCATTTTACAAATATTTTACATTATTTTCCTCAACGGGGGCCTGGTGGACGAGTGGTTAGCACATCGACCTCACAGTGCAGAGGTACCGGGTTGGATTCCAGCTCTGGCCTTCCTATGTGGAGTTTGCATGTTTTCCCTGTGCCTTCGTGGGTTTTCTCCGGGTACTCCGGTTTCCTCCCACATTCCAAAAACATGCATGGCAGGCTGATTGAACGCTCAAAATTTTACCAAGGTGTGAGTGTGACCACGTATGGTTATTCATCTCTGTGTGCCATGCGGTTGGCTGGCAACCGGTTCAGGGTGTCCCCCGCCTACTGCCCGAGGACACCTGGGATAGGCTTTAGCACCCCCTTGTGAGGATAAAGCGGATCCGAAAATGGATGGATGGATTATCCTCAACCTCATAGGGAAAAAAACTCCTGGCTGATGTGTACACCGTAACGGAAGATAATTAATTTTCCGTTCTGGTTCAGTTCAGCAAGTTATGATTTTCTCGCCAGAACTTTGCTCGACTACAATCAAGCGCTTCTTTCGTGAGGGGGCAACGTTGTCAGCCGAGCGCCACACTGGAATCGCATACAGTAGCAGTAATAGTAAACATCCTCATGACGTGACAGTGACAGACGCCGCTTGTGACAAATCCTCCGCTCCCAACCTCCCTGATGTCAACAGACACCTGCCAATCATTCCGACATGGCTGCAGACGAGGTGGCCCTAATCGGGGCTGCGCCATGTCTTTTACCGGCTGACATATTGACGAAATCGTGCTAAGAAAACACTGCCAGTCAAGTCACTCGGTAAGCGGTCAACACATGTGCCAGGACACAAACAACTGGCATGTAAAACATCTGTAGCCCTTTGAGCAATTTATTTGTCAGTTTCTGCGAGCGATATCATGCGCCTGAACGGATGGCAACGGAAAGCCTTTTTGGAGAAGACCTAAACTGGATTTTTAAATTTTTGGGGGTGCTAAATAAACATACTGTACATTAGGTCTGTGACTGTTTTTAATAATGGATTGGTGTGGTCACGACTAATCGATTAATCGAATTAATCCCCACTAGTTCAGAACATGCCATGAGTTCAAATTGACAGTGCAGAAAATGCATACATTTCATGGTGATTGGGTTACTTCTTTGATATAGAACATGTAAAAAAAAAAAACAACCAAAAAACGTTTGGCGTTGTTTTCCAAAGTAAAACGCGAAGGTAATCGGCTCACTTTCACATACGAATACAGAAAACCGGAGAACATTTACGATTGAGAGACAGAAGCAGGTGCGCTAAAATAAATAAATAAAAATCAAAACGATTCATGGATTACCCAAGATAATAACGATTACGCTGATAATTGATTAATTGTCCATTAATCGTTGCACCTTTCCTTTATATACAGTATTTAAGTACAAATATACACAATAAATAGCTCGTTAGCGAGCTAGCTAGCTCGCTACCTAGCTAGCTAGCTATATAGCTAGCTAGCTAGCTAGCTAGATAGATAGATAGCTAGCTAGATAGATAGATGGAACGCCGGCTGGCTGGATGGATGGCATTTTTCGAAAGGACATTTTCCCAGTTATTTCCGCCACTTAAGCCTGTAAGTGAGCTCCCAAACTTTTGCTCCAGTGGCTCGGGTGACCTGAGAGAAACTCCCCTCATTTCCAAAAAGAAACTTCTGTTTATTTGTTTTGTCTCTATTTTTACCGACAGACCGCGGGGCAGTGGCAGCTGTCCCACCGCAGCTGGAATCTTCAACTTGCGTGCCAAAAGGGGGCATTATAAGGAGAGCTTATTGGATGGTTCATAGTATCAAGGTGGGCGAGCTGAGTGAAGGAGGGGAGGCGTGCAGGTGTGTTACATCCACCTTTCTGATTGTGTGCGTGCAAGCGGGTGAGCAATGGTTTCATCTTTGTTTTTGTTTCATTAGCTCCTCCAAAATTATCCTGCCCCATCTGCTCTCAGACCTCAGCTACCCCTCCCCTCCCTCCCCCCCGCCATCACTTCCACCGCCACCACCAACACGCTACCTCTCTCATTTCTCACCAGATTCCCTGACACGACCCCCCTGGCTCTCGTGCCTGACACGCAAAGGTGCGCTAAATCGCTGCAAAGTCATCGAAAAAAAAAAAGGAAAGATAAAATACAGAAAAAAAAATCATCTCGGATGACCGGCCCCGAGCCGATTTAAAGTGCAGCGGCTGACTTGCTGAGTCATGGTTAGCCATAAGTTGCCCTTTTCGTGTGAAATGAATAAAATAACTATTTTTTAAAATGTGGCAAAAGATGACAACATCAACATTGTAAAATCTAACATCACACTTGTCCGCAATCTTTTTGAATGCTGTTTCTAACCAAAACATCCATCCATCCATTTTCTGATCCGCTTTATCCTCACAAGGGCCGCGGGGGCATGCTGGAGCCTATTCCAGCCGTCTTCGGGCAGTAGGGGGGGTCACCCTGAACCGCTTGCCAGCCAATCGCAGGACACAGACAGCAATCAGGCTGCCATGCATGTTTTTGGAATGTGGGAGGACACCGGAGTACCCGGAGAAAACCCACGCAGGCACGGGGAGAACATGTAAACTGGAAGACTGGAGCTGGAATCGAACCCGGTACCTCTGCACTGTGAGGTCGATATGCTAACCACTCTCCCACTGTTGAGGAAAATAACCAAACCAGTGGCTGCCAAATTTTAACATGTACAAGATGGATATTTGCATCAAGCCCTTTTTGTAAGTTTCACTGACTACTTTTTATTCGGTTTTCAAACCCCTGAGGACAGCCTGTGTTTTGTATTTTCCTCATGAATAACGCATGAATTTGAACGACAATGCTCAGGTATAGGCCGACTGCATGTGCCATCTGACATATGATCCAAATCAGAAATCCAAACATGAGCGCACAATTCATTAAAGGTATATTTCCCCCAATTTGAGACACGGTCTAACGAACAAACCTAATAAGAAGGCAAATCCATTCGAGACTGACAACAAAAATTGAATGAAAAGCAATCGGCGTGCTGATTTCAAACTGAGTTACATGCATAATGATCGGAATTCCGCTGTGCAATAGCGAGAGCAAACAGGCGGTCTCCCAGCAGGGCGGAGAGCTCGGCAAAGGTCTTCCACTGCCAGGACACTGCGGAGGAGGGGGTTAGGGGGAGAGGGGGTGCTGTTAGACGATTAGCATGGCAAAATGCGCCGCTAATTGGCTGGAAAATTACATTCGAGGAGCAAAGTGTCAATCTTGCTGCGTGGCGGTGGAAATGCTTGAAAAATGTGGGGGTTGTAAAGCTCATATCGTACAGGATGTATACAAATTGCAGGACAACTATTTTACCAGGAATTGGAAGGTATATGCCTCGACTGCCCTAAATATATAGAATTTTTGTAATTTAAAAAAAAAAAATCACTGTTTCCGTAAAATTTACTCCAACCCAATACGTAAGAATGTTTAAAACCAAAGGTGCCAAACTCATTTTACTTACACAGTGATATCTTGATACAAATCATCGTTTCTCATTGAAATGAATGCAAATGGAAATTAATCCGTTCCAGCCTCCCAAAAAACCCAACATAACAAAATTGTAATGTAGTTTTCGAAGACTATCGCTCGCTAATATTCACGTGTGGTCAAATATCTGTTGCGACATCACCGCTATTTGTTCGCCCATCTCTGGCATTTCCCGTTAGATGTGCTAACATTACGTTCGTGGACAGTGGACACGAGGTGTTCAAAATACTCAATCCGTAATTCTCTTCGTTTTGAAACATACCATAAAGTCAGTTGGGTTCAGAAGTCAAAGTAAAAAAAAAAAAAAAATCGCCTTGTATTGTTAAAATTTCTGGTCGCTCGTATCTCAAGGCACCGCTACCATGTGGCCCATGATAAAAACAACTTTGACACGGCTGGCAAAAATACTTGTTGAGTTATACTATGAAAACTAACTAACTAACTAACTACCTAAATAAATACATGTAGTACACTCTGTGTTTCATTGCGAGCCTTCGCAGCTAGCCGCCATCTTGCCTCTGAATGCCCGTCCAAGTACAAGAAGGCAGAAATCCGATAAGAGCTTTGAAAACCAAGACAAATTCCCATCGGGCTTGTAGCATCCAGTAAGTCCAGAC
The DNA here is from genome assembly GCA_018466805.1 of Hippocampus abdominalis. Taxonomy (NCBI): domain Eukaryota; kingdom Metazoa; phylum Chordata; class Actinopteri; order Syngnathiformes; family Syngnathidae; genus Hippocampus; species Hippocampus abdominalis. Next base: position 6,907,077 of record CM031702.1, on the reverse strand, counting down.
ATGATGTCATTGATCCGTCACCAATAAAGCCAGGTCGATTTCATGTCACATTACACGCCATTGATCGCCTCTCAAACCAGCAGCTTGCTCTGTCTGACCACCACTCTCTTATTTTTTTTTCTTCCAGGGCCTCGAGCTTATTCAGCAAGCAGCTTTGTGACATGTAGATATATTTAAGCGCTAATAGTGCCCTGCTTGCATTTGCACCGGAATAGATACCGTTGATGGGGCTTGCTGTGCGATAAATGGAATGAAACACGTTGACCTTCACGAAACATTGAGCAAGCCTCAGACGGGTAACAATGCAACGGTCGTTAGATCGTTCGTACAATCGAAATGGTGTTTTCCCCTCATTGAGAGATTTTAACTGCTGTATTTTGAAATGTTAACAGTTCCCAGGTGTCATCGTAACGCGCAGAGTGCGGTTCTCATTAATGAGACTCAAGATGAGGCTGAGAGGTCACAAAAAAAAAATCGTTCAGCATCATGGGGGGGCTTTAATGCAGACTTTCAGTTTTGTAGCCAAAAACCGCGACTGCCGTTTTGCACTTCTTTAAGATCGTTATTAAAAAAACGAAAAACAGCTAATCATCCTGAATCTTCTTTTCCGGCGTCAACACCTGCTTTAATGCGGTCACTTTCAATCTGGATGCGTCACTATTTTGAACGGGAATTACACCTCGAGTGCAGTTTAAGCAGCACGTCTTCAGGGGCCGTCATATTACTCGGAACGAGAACATCGAGCGTCACGAACAGTTTCAATGCGGACTATTTTATGTCGCCATTTCATACGGAAACGACATCGACTTCAGTTAAAGTAACACTGAGTGTTTGAACACTTACTCTCTCAATATTTTGACGCGTCACCGTTTTGGAACGAAGGGCGTCAAACCACTTGAATACCTTTTTTACGTAGCGCTTCCTTCATCTCGGTTGTCACGAAAACGAGACGGACCCCGCGCGACATCGTTGATTGCCTTAATGTCGTCTCTTTCCATTTTTTTCAAACAATTTTGAACAAGAAATGTCCAAAGACAGCAGCACTTGGTCCGGTTCATAATAAATAAATAAATCCATAAATAAAGGACATCCAATGCCATTCTGCGTGAACGCAAACTCTTTCAATTTTTCTCCCCTTTTACCAAACGCCGAAGCATTGTGAACCAAAAATTGCTGTAATGCTTAAGTATCTCAACGTGAAACCTGCTTGGCCATTTTCCAAAGGAGCAAAAGCGACAAACGGCCTTGAACGCCTCTTAAATAGCACTCATCATGATTGTCGTAAAAAAAACAAGAAAGAGACCATCCAGCGCAATGAATTGCTTGAATGCACACTCTTTCAAGTCCTCACTTTATTTATGACTATTATTATTATTTATTTTTTTTAAACCATTTTGAACAGGACAAAAAAAACATCCTTGACTGCTCTTTAAACAGCACTTTTGTCAGCATGGAGCTTGGCCGCAGAGTCTCCCAAATCAAACAGTGGTTTAATTTCACACCCGACTGCACTCGTGTTTCAAACAAATAGTGAGTAACTCCGTTGCAGTACACTCGTAAATTCTAGCGGTAAATACCGGTGACGATTTTAGGTGTCCTTAGCTGGGTGGAGGCGAGGTTGAAAAGTCAGGGTAAGGTGAAGCAAAGGGTTCATGTTAGGTTCTTTTCAAGTCCCTCGGACGACATGGCAAAAACGGTTGGCGACAAACCAAGCTCGGGATTTTTTTCCATCGCGATCCAGACAGGTTGCAACCTTTTAACGCACAGCCGTGGCGATACACGCCACTTCTCACTGACATTTACACAGTTCCAGTTCAGACTGCCGCAGGATAAAGTTGCTAACTGCCAAGATAGACTGTGTACACCAACACGGACGGTGCTGCTGCGGTCGCTGCGATTAGCGGACGACTGTGGTCAATGCAAATGGAACCCAAATGGAAATGAACCCTTTCAGGGACAGCGTTTACTACAGTGGACCGATTATCATGTTATCAGGTGACAGGTGATCATTATTGGTGCATGAATGGGTGAAATGCATTACTTGAAGTTTGTGGCTCTTTCAGTCATATTTTTTCGCTTATAGTTTGAACAGGAAAGATGAATACCAACCATCCAGAAATAATAACATACTGTCAAACCTCGGTTTTCGAACGTCTCGGTTGTCGACCAAAAATTTCGAGTTTTTTATGCCTCGGATGACGAACAAATTTCGGTTCTCAAACAAACTGAGCGCACTTGAATGCATCATTTGACTCCTCTCGCCTTCCTTACACGAGGAAGTGACGCTTCCTCGGGTACACGAGGAAGCATCATTTCCTCATGTTGCTTTCCATTGTGAGCAGACGTGATCAATAAACATTTACAAAACACGGTTTTTGAACAATTCGGTTTTCGAACAGCCTTCTGGAACGGATTATGGACGAAAACCGAGGTTTGACTGTATATGGCTGCAACCCATTTCACTCGCTCTCAACCAGCTGGTGACAACTAATTTATGATACTGTACTGGTTTGGAAACAGGAGTCCAGAATAGTCAAAAACCAAAAAAAACCCCTACAAACAAATCAGTTCATCCATCCATCTATCTATCCATCCATTCATCCATTTTGCAATCCGCTTATCCTCACTAGGGTCGCGGGGGCTGCTGGAGCCTATCCCAACCATTTTCGGGCACTCATACCTCGGGACAATTGAGAGTCTTCAATCAGGCTGCCAGGCATGTTTTTTATGGAATGTGGGAGGAAACCGGAGTACCCGGAGAAAACCCACGCAGGCCCGGGGAGAACATGCAAACTCCACACAGGTAGGCCGGAATTGAACGCTGCAACTCTGCACTGTGAGGCCGATGCGCTAACCAATCGAGCACCGCGCCACCCAAATGAGTTAATCCTTGAATCTTAATTAAAACGAAAGCACCCCCCCCAAAAAAAACCCCAAAACCACATAATAGCATTACTATGAATGACGCTGATTACATCCACACACCCAGTTAATCATCAGCCTCCGACACGAAAATAAAACACTCTTCTCATCCAACATGTCTATTGTCTTACGCTGGTTTATAAACAGTGAATTTTAATGCCACGTGGAAGAAAAAAAAAAAAAGCTTGATGTATTCCACTCGATTCTTCTTGACTCCGCCACTGCGGCCGCCTACACACTGCCCTGGAATACGTACTGCCTTCCCTTCCCTCCCGCACGCGCACACAAATGGATGGAAAGGAAACCGCCGGCGCGAGAAAGAACAGCGCGGACCAGATCGAGACGGGATAAAGACAGTCTGTTACCGCGATGGAACGATAAATGAAATCACCGGCTTTTGCGGTATTGATCGCCTGACAGGACGCCGGGTGCTGGACGCGCGGCCACCTGATAGCCACTTTGGAAGTGACTCCCAGACAAACTGCTTTCCTTGACAAGCAGACGGGCTGATGAAATAGTTAGCTTCTAGCGAAGGCCTCCCTTGCGCACCCCCCCCCCCCTCCTCCTGTGTTTCTTCATGTTTTCCAGTATGTAGAGTTGTTAAAGTGTCACGAGACAAACGATTAAAAACATGGTTAGTGATGTCACCAACCAAGTATGTCCCGGGGCAGACCGCGGTTCAGGACATTCCGCTCTTTAGCATATGCTAATTTAGCACCATCTCACATTTTTTGGATGTCATCTGGTTTATTCTGCATCGACTCTTGTTTCACAAAGGGCAATTCCACTCGATATTAGTGTAAAACAACACCTGGGATGCAATTTTCGTCTCGTCTTCTGATTCAGTATGCGGCGCTAATACGTTAGCGAGAACTCCTGTTCGCGCATGGGCTTTCCTTGAAATGATGAGATCTCAATTACCGTCGCTGTGACCTGGGGCCCTTTTATTTACACATTTGCTGCGTCACACTTGTCAATTCAATTCTCCTCTTACTACATTTGGATGTTTTCATTCTCTTTTTTTTGGTGGTTTTTTTTCTCCTCTCAAAGATTCTTTTCAACCCCAATCTGTCATGACAGATTATTCCTCTTAGATTTTCCTTTGGAGAATGTTACCGGTGAAGGAAAGCATCTCGACGGCTAACGTGAAACTCAATGGATTAGCATGAAGAGAAGAATATCTGTCAATGTATTTTACACGCACGGACCGCCGAAACCACGGTTAAAGAAACGGCTTGATCAAATTATTCACACAGAACTGTCAACCCTGACGAAAGGATTTGAGAACAACAAAACGTAGCATTGGGCAGTCTGAGTCATTTTTGGCTAATTTGGTGCTAGCACATTCAGATGAGACAAATGGGCGACGATCAACTGCAAGAAAGTTTTACCGATTTATTGATTTTATTTATGTTTTCTTTGTGTGCGGGTGAAGTTTGGCAACTCAAAACAGAAAACTCTAACAAACAGATCTCAAGAAGCTATGCTAAGCTAAAAAATAAAAAACGAACTTGTACAGATTCTGTCTGACTGCTACCAAATTTGAACTCCATGTACTAGACAGATGGCCATTGTGAAATGACTTCCAGTTAAAGTTACTTACAAGACTTACTTATGTCTTAGGTAGACTACACTGCTCTCATACATGTGATTTTCATAACTAAAATGTAAACAGCAAAGGAATAGAGTTGTCACTGTGGCAGAACCTGGAGGTTCTCTTTGCTACGTTTTGATGCTAATCGATAAAAGTGTGACCATATTGGCTCGTAAAACAAAAGAAAAAATCATAACTTGGCTCTTTTTGAGTCGTACAAGATTGCACAAGAGTGTCTTTTCAAGCGCGACAAAATGAAAGCGTTTCTCCAGAAGATACAGTGATGCGGGCGGGATTGAGTAAAGTCCCACTGGAAAAATGAAGCCTTGAACACAGCGGCGAACCTTGTCTTTTGGTTCTGTGTGTGTGTGTGTGTGTGTGTGTGTGTATGCATGCCAATGTGTGCCCTTACACCTTTTCCACTCATTTATAAATGACCAAGTGTGTCCCCTCACACTTATGCGCACAGACATAAAAAGACCTAAAAATAGCAACCCTGTGCACGTGTGTACGTGTACATGTGTGTGTGTGTGTGTGTGTGTGTATGCGTGAGTGTGTCTGCGCTGCAGTACACATCTGTCATGTTACAGCTAAAAGTTAGCCTAAACATGGAAACTTTTTACTTCCCTGCGTGTCTGTGTGTGTGGCGTATGGAAGCACTTACACACACACATACACACACACCCACGCACACACACACACAGACTGCGGTTGAACAAATGGAAAGATGGTAGCCACATAGCTCCATGGTGAAGTGATGCGGCACACAGCCTAGTGTTTGTTTAACTGCATCGGCTTGTAGGCATACTGGATTATAGTGTGTGTGTGTGTGTGTGCGGGGTGATATAATATTAATGCTCCCTGATGGAGCGTTGCACCACTTCCTCATCGAAGCAGAGCTGAGTGAGGGAACAAGCCTCTTTAACACAAAGCATAGCAAAACACTTAAAGGACAGGCGCCGTGCGTTAGCGTGCGAGTGTAGAATGGGCGGGAATGGCAGAATAATGCCGTATTATATGTCATTTCATAGGGGGCATATATTATGAGAAGTGACATAAAGGTTCAGTATAGGCAGGAATTTCTGATCTAAAATTGGTCTCGCGGTGGTGGCAGTTTATGCTTGGACGTCAATAATTAATTCAATATTAGATGTTATGTTTAGTCAATTGAGAAATTCTATTCATTTATAGGTGTTTGATGCTGCTATCAAACGGCAGCGACAAGTGAATTCGATGACATTTGGCGAGAGCCCGACACTTGCGACTCTGACGTGACACAGTGAAGTCCCAAAACCGACATGGATACGAGGTTCAAGGAGTGCTGTCAGGTGTGCTGCTTATCAAGCGGCAACAGCATATTTATTGCCAGGGGGCACGCACCTTGTGTGCGCAGATAAATGCCGCTTCAACCTGGAAGCTGCGAAGCGCCGTGCGACTCCACGGGTGTGATATTATGACACGCCGACTATGGACTGTCGCGTTGGTGTGTTCGCCGTACACTCTGTGATTTCACGACAGCGATATACTGGCTGGCTGTGTGTGTGTGTGTGTGTGTGTGTGTGTGTGTGTGTGTGTGTGTGTGTGTGTGCGTGCGTGCGTGCGTGCGTGTGGCAGTGAGAGCCTGAAGTAATGGAAAAAATGCAGCCAGTTTATACTGCTCCTCTAAACAATGAGAAATTGACAGTGTGTGTGTGTGTGTGTGTGTGTAGATGTGTGTGTGTGCATGTGGGAAGGGGGCTCGGTCAAGAAGATGGATGAAAAAAGTGCAAAGAGAGAAAAGAGTTGTGTTTGCAAGGGGAAACTTTTTATCAGCTCCGTCTGCCCTTTCTTGGCTGGAAAATGGCGCACACTTGTGTGTGTGTGTGTGTGTGTGTGCGTGTTGGTCTGTGTGTTCGTCAGCAGAATCACAGTCAAAAAAAGCCCAAGTGGCATTTTTTTTTTTAAACCATTTTCCATGCATGCAACATCACTTGAACCAAAAAGCAGGTTAACATCTGCAAATGTCTTCGGAAATCGAAAAATCAGACGACATAGAACGCATCGCGCGATGCCGGGGCCAATCGGCAAGTAGCGTGTTCGACGTTCGGCGGAAGACACGGCAAACAGTCTCTCCAATGAAGGCAAAATTCAATGTTGAAATTAAATGTTAAAAAAATTATGATTTTATATATATATATATGTATATATAAATATATATAAAATCATAATTTTTTAAACATTTAATTATATATATATATATATATATATATATATATATATATATATATATATATATATATATATATAGAAGTACAGTCAAACCTCGGTTTTCTAACGTCTCGGTTTTCAACCAAAAATTTCGAGTTTTTTATGCCTCGGATGACGAACAAATTTCGGTTCTCAAACAAACTGAGCTCACTTGAATGCACCATTTGACTCCTCTTGCCTTCCTTACACGAGGAAGTGACGCTTCCTCGTGTTGCTTTCTATTGTGAACAGACATGTTCAGTAAACATTTGTATTTTAAAAAGAGCGTGGTTTCGGTTTTCGAACAATTTCGGTTTTCGAACAGCCTTCTGGAACGGATTATGGACGTAAACCGAGGTTTGACTGTATATATATATATATTTAAAAAAAGAGTTTCCACTGTCATTGGCGTATGTCCATTACTTTCCACTAAATGGTACATTTCACCACTACAAAATGAGATGCAATGCATTGTGGGCCAGTGATGCATCCAGGTTTATGGTCCAAAAGCTTCCAGAAGTGTGTCAGATGACAATACCAATCGGATTTTACGTCTCAAATTGGTTTAAAAAAAAAAAAACAACAACAAAAAAAACAATGCACATGCTTGTTAACGTCCAAGCCCAACCGCCACTTTGGACTGCAACAGACCGCCAATCACTCTGCCAGGCCTGCCGGCCAATTAGAAGTGGGTTGCCTTGGTTACCGGCGCACACGCGGGCACTCTCGCTTCTCACCTCCGACAGCTTCCGCCTACTCGAAGCGATGGAATGAGAAACGGATCAACAAAATGTAAGATGGTACACTGGAATCGAGTATTATTATTTTTCATTTTTTAATTCAAGCAGTTTTCCTTGTTGTTGCTTTTTTTTTTTTTTTGGAAGTGAGTTTGTTTTAGCATCGCGACCCCTCTCTTGCTGGAAGTAACGCAATCAAAGTGCGAGAGCCTATTCATCTCACTGTGATTGGAGGCAAATAACAAAACCAAAGACCTCCACGGAGCGATCAAGGAAATGCTTCGCAGAGTGACAGCACATTCGTCTTGGGAAGGAGGAAAAGGGAGAGGGAAACTTAGTTATCTTCCCAAAGACACAAGCAGGAGTTGGGGGGGGGTTCAGGCGGACAAGTAGCAGGGATCGGGCGACGGAAGCCGCCTGAGCAATTGTGGAAAGGATGGAGAATGGAAGCGGCAACGGAGGGAATCAAGCAGATGGCAGATCATGAAATGAAAGCCAAGTGTGGAACAAAATGGAGGCGGGAGGGGGTGAGGGGGTGGTGGAGTGGCGGGTATGAGTCAAAGCGTCGCACACCTTCATTGCTGTTGCACTCTTGCGCATCTGTGAATTTTTAATGATATTCGTGCATTATTTAGTGAGAAAATTAAGCAAAGTGTGGGAAAAAAAAAAAACGCTGGCAAAGAGAAAAGCCCGCTTCCTCCTCGTGCATGGCGCGATTAAGGCAGCCAATGGGAGACTGTGGAAGAAGTGCGATGCTTCACCCGATGGAAACTTAGCGGCAGGCACGTGACCAGCGGACGCTTTTTTTTTTTTTCCCTTTCGTTGCTCCTTTGTTAGTCGTCGTATTATTGATTGCGTTGATTGGAGTCACGGAAACAAAATACTGTTAACTCCACACTTGTGGGGTTTTTTCCCGAATTACAGTCAAACCTCGGTTTTCGAACATCTCGGTTCTCGACCAATTCGGTTTTCGACGAAAAAGTTCGAGTTTTTTATGCCTCGGATGACGAACAAATTTCGGTTCTCGAACAAACTGAGCGCACTTGAATGCACCCCTTGACTCCTCTCGCCTTCCTTACACGAGGAAGTGACGCTTCCTCGGGTAGACGAGGAAGCAGACGTGTTCAGTCAACATTTTTATTTTAACCCCCATGCAGTAATTATCCCAAAATTGGACATTTCCGACACTTTGGACGATTTTGGACTGTTGGACAAATGGACACCACAGACAAAACAGTGAAAAATAACTCCACGAAGCTGACATTTTGCATCGGATGTATATCTATGTCTTGGCCAATTCCCACTGAACATTTTGAGGGGTTGAAAGTGAAAAAAATTAAAAGTGAAAAAAGTTGTTTGGAAGAGGGACATTTTTGGGACCTAATACCCTTCATGCAGCCGCTTAAAAATACTGCATGAGGGTTAAAAAGAGCGTGGTTTCGTTTTTCGAACAATTTCGTTTTTCGAACAGCCTTCTGGAACGGATTATGGACGAAAACCGAGGTTTGACTGTATATGAATAATTTTGCAGTTTTTTCTGGATTCCAATTTCAAGTGATGGCTATTTTCTGGATTCCAAAACAGATAAAAAGAAATGAATAAAGAAACAGTGAACTGTGATTTTATTTTATTTTTTCCCGTTCTGGGCTGGAACTCGGCAGCCAAATTTGATGGCTTGTCATAAAACACAACACTCTACAAACTCAGCGCTACAAGGTCAGAATGGGATCAAACATCTTGAGTTTGATGAAGATCCCGCCATGAAGAGATTCACAGCGCCGAGGACAAACTCGGGCCCCAGGCCTCGGAAAGAACAAAAGGCTTGTGCTACTACTGCCTTGAATTTTGACTGACGTGAACACGCATTTTTTTTTTCTACCTTTGCCAACAATCAATTTGCCCCTCAATGGGTTTTAGGAAAAGTGGCATGCCACAGAATTGCACTTTTTATAGAAATACAGAAATAACTTCAAATCAACAGTTTTCGACACACTGTAACAGTCGAACGGCCATTTTGCTGCCGATAGCGAAGTGCCCACCTTGGGCTTGATGGCTACTACACTGTTCATTGAGATGGCTCAACTCCTCTGAGCTCATCAGTACGGCACTAATATTAGTTGTTCTTCACAAAGAATACAATATATTTGAGATTTCACCCTCAATACTGTTCCTGCAATGTTTGAGTTCAGTTCGTTCTTGAAAGGGTTATCGCAGCAGACACAATCTAGCATCAGGATTAAGCTAGCGGGCCGACTTCTAAATTATGTATTTGTTTTTTGTTTTTTTTAAAACAAGGTGAATTTTCTTTGAATTATGTTTGGTTTGATGGTAAGCTTCAAATGGTAGAGTTAATTAACATCTTGAAGCCACTTTTTGTACTTTTTAAGAACTGTTAACAATTTGCCAAAGTGGGCTAAGTAATCATCTAGCGCCGTATCTCAAGTCTGCTTACAAGTCAAAGCAAACAAAATGTAACCGAAGGATGGCTGGCACAGATTTCATATTTATCCACGACTGACAGACACCAAAAAAAAGTATTAAAAAAAAAAAACGTGCCTTTTGATTGTGCCATCGATGTGTAAAAAAGGTTACATAAGGATACAATGACATCATCATTCCAAAACGTAGCGGTCGCTTACAACCAAAACAACATATTGCTTCATTTAGCCTGCGGGCCTTTTTCAGGTTTTTTTTCTGATCAGCTGCCAGAGTTTAGTTGCAACGTGTCTGTCTCTCAAAGCCAAAACCAGAAGCCGGAGAATGCTTTTCTTGTTCGAGCGAAAAAGAAACAGAATAGGCCTGGACTCGGATGACGTGTGACGACGACGCGAGGAGGTCCCGGCGCGCCGCCGCCTCCACCGCCATCTTTAATTCATCTGATAATTTATATTTCATACGAGCTCGTTGGGTTGAGGAAGCGTGTTTGGATGTGTGGGAGGGAACAGAAGGAAGAGGCTTAACCCTTTTTGTTGGACGCATTTTCGTGGCGCCGCACAACTTACTGAAGGAGACTTCCACATACTGTACGAGACGAAAATAAAAGTGTACATGCTCTAAAGATATTTGTAAAAAATATTATCAATGACAGCCAGTGGTGAAGACGTCGTTTCATGCATAATTAGTACACATCAGTTTAAAAGGAATGTTTGTATCTGTATCTTTGTATATTTCTTCCATCCAGCATTACCTTTGAAAAAGAAATGCTTTTGAGAAAATGTGATTGGCAAGTTCACACACGGGGTGCCCCAGATATACAGTAAGTGAAATCGGTCGGCTTCATCATAAATCTTTCACTGATGGAATCTCTTGAATCGGCGCTCGGAATATCATCAGTTATACATAACCTGCCATCATTTCCCTCTTTGCTCCGTCACGATAACCTCGTCTTCTTTTTCGCTATCCTGACCTCCATTCTCCGTATTGGGTCGCCGTGCTTACATCGTGCATTTCATCGCTCGCCAGGCCAGGCGGCGCCTTTTGAAGCCGTACACACTCAAAAGTCAAAGATACGGCGGAACGGAACGTATGTTTCAATGCAAAATCGATTTTCATCGGATGACTCGATTAATCGGTGTGATCCTTGATTTTAAAAATATTCAACAGCCCTATGATAATTATGATGATGATGATGATGATGACGAATGGCGTGGTAGTGTTTAATTTAAGATGGGCGGTGCCCTGATAGCGGAGTTGACGTATTCTCTGCGGAGTCCTTCCCCGGCTCCCAGTTAATCACGATTAATCGCTCGCTCGCTCGCTCGCTCCCCGCCTTCCTCCTGCTCCTCTTGACCCTCTTTTCATTTCCTGTTTCCCCCGCCTATCGCCAACTCGGGATGGCCTCGATTTCTCGCTTTTTTTTCCCCATACCGCGCCGGCGCTCACTTTCTTTTTCACTGCGCGCGACCGATCCGTCTCAGATGTCACCTTGTGTTCTATTTTGATGATCAGATCTTGTGTTTTGGTCTCTCTTTCTGACCCCCCCGGCGGCGGCGGCGAGCGAGCGAAAACCTCAGAACGGCGTCTTCAGACACTTTCATAAGCTTTCACTTGAGGCCTTTATTGTTCTTCAAAATGAAACGCGACCTTTGAATCCGCCCACGGAAAAGTCGACCACACTGAAACAATAAAGCGCGTTTATTTGGGAGGAAAATGACGCGTTTGTATTTTCGCAGATTTTTTTAAAAAACTCACATTTTATGAAATGATCCTTGAAAATTAGAGTCAATCTTTAAGTCTCCAATTCAAAGGATTTAAAGAATGCCTTTTGCGGTCTGGCTTCTTGAAGATTTTTTTTTTTGTGAGTCAATTCATAATCGACCTGCCTACTAAATTTCGCGCTGCCGAGTGGAACTGGCATCGAGTGCTGAATTTTCAAATAAATGTCATGTTTTATGACTTGGCTGCCATGCATCGCCCGAGTGATGCCAAAAAAACAACAACAACAACAAAAAAATAGCCATTTCTTACAATTTATAGCGGGCTAAATTCCTTTGAAAAGTTTGTCTTTGAATGCAAAAAAAAAAAAAAAGACCCCCAAAAGGCAGTTACATACCCAAAGGGCAGACTTCCGGTGTGTTTTTTTTTTCCAGGCATGGCTTCTTGAGATTTTTTTCTTTTTCCAGGGATTTATTTGTGATAGATATGACTACCAAGTGTCTTGCTGCTAAGTGAAAACAGCTTCAGCGGATGAGTTTCCGCAAAAAATAATAAATAAATAAATATCTTTTGTGGAGGCTCTCCTGAGCCATTTTCTTCAGGTTAGGCGCACATCTGCTACAATGCATAATTTTTTGGGGGGTTGAGATTTTTGAGAAGTCTTGGAAAATGACAACTTTTTATGACCCAAAGAATAACGGCAAAGAAGCAATTCCAAGAGGGCCCTTCGTGCCATCTTTTGGGTTCGGTGTTTTCCTCCAAGTGGGGAATAACACATCAGATCAGTGACAGTATTATCGTTGCCTGCAGATCATCATGTAATCCTCGCGTGAACCTCCGTGACTGTTATGTCAGAGGGGGAAAAAAAAAAACCAAAACACTGTTGACGTTGTTTCTTGGAGGAGAAGATTAAGAAAGTTCACATCTGGCAGATGGCGAGAGAGAGAAAAATAAAAGGATGAGGGACGCAGACGACGCCGAGCCGTGATCTGTCTTGTCTCGCTTTCAACTCTTAACCTGACGGTGCCGTCTGGCCCTGGGAGAGCGATTCGAGTCGGAGCCGAGTTTTAACGATGGAGCGTAGGCGGGGACATTTTTGACCCTTGAACGCATCCATCACACTTTTTGTAAGGATTCAAATCAGTGGAACAAAGCCAAACCTGTGGGCGTGCACTTATTAGAGTTTTGGGAGTTTCATGGCAAGTCATCAGACTTTGCCCACCTGCAATGACCCGAATCTCATAATTTCGCATTGCCCATCTATATTATTTGGTAGTAATTGGACAATGTTCTAGCACGAGTTATTCTTTGAAGAAGATCCTGAGAAGTAGGTCAAGTAGCACTAAAATGGCCACTTCAAACCAAAATGTCAGCCGACTTGGGTCTTTTCGGGCGTAGCTTCTTGAGACTTTTGGTGTGTCTAGTCATGATAGTCTAGCTTACCAAGTTTCATGATTCCAAGTGAAAATGGTTTCGGGGGCGGAAGTTTCCCCCCAAAAAAGGCAAGTAGGCACTACCCCATTCGTCAAGTTAGAATCCTCCATTTTTTCTGATCGACGTAGCGCCAATTTGGAAGCAATCAGACAAAATCAAGGTCATCTTTGAAGATCTGCTGGAAAATGGCAATGACGGCCGTGAAAAGGTCAATTCAAAACTGGCTTCGGCATCACCGGTACTGTAAAAATCTGGTTTTGCACTCTACAATGAACACAAATGGTGAAGGAGGAGATTTGGCCTTTACAAACATGCACTCCACTTCACTCTGCGGTATTCATGTCTTTGTGTTTCTTTATTCCCCTACAAACACACACACACACGCACACACACACACACTCAAGCTATTCAATTACACAAATTGCTTCGCTTCGGCCACGCTCTGTTAGCTTCTGCTACGGTGGAATGGCACATGTTTGCAAACATGTCACACATCCACGCAAGCACAAACACACACGCACATGGACCATCGCTCGTCAGAGTTTGTCCGTTGCCCTGCGGTAAGTTGTGAGAAAAACTCAGCACATTACTTGGGTGGAAAGTCACAAAACAGTAGAAGTGTTTATCAGTACCGTGTTGTTTTAGCCCCACATTTACAGACAGCGCCTACTACTGGCCTGGCATGCACACTACAGGCTTATAAATCACCGCCCGTCAAAGATTAGTCACTGTGTGTATTATTCAAAGAAATGACAGTCGTCACGGCAACAATGGAGCAAGAGCCCTTCTATTTCTTTCCGGCAAAAGACACACACCGAGTTAATCAAAATTTCTCTCGACAAGATCACAATACATTTTGGCATTACGGCGACTTAAAGCCGGAAGGGTGTTTTGTAAAGTTTCGCTCTCTCGCCAGGGGAGGCTGAATTTTAATGTCAGAGCCAGGGGGGTAACGTCGTGGCCGTCCGTCTCCCGTGGCAACACCGGCCAACGCAAACGTATTCTCTGGAGCTTTTGTTCGCCTTTCAAGTCGTTGACAAATCCTCCATCTTTGTCGGAAAAATGTTTTCAATCGCAGCAGGTCTCGCGCATACCTGGGTAAATTATGGAGGAGGAAATAAAACTTTCAAATTCATTTTTTTTTTTTTTTCCAAGTGAGGAGGGCGAGCAGAAGATCACTCTGAGCTAGCTGCTTTGATACACATCAAAAGTTCTTTTCGGGGAGATAAAGAAACAGTCGTGAGAAGACTTCTTTCAAATGTCATGAAGATTAGAAGGAAAAGGGCCGTTGATACTCATCCAGCGAGAAGAAAGAGTGAAGGTGAGATGTTTTTCGGAGGCAAGAGGTTTCACTTTAAATGGCACACAGATGAAGAAATGACATTCTCAAAAATAAATCGATCTCTTTACAGTAGCGGAGAGTTTCATCTTTGGTGATGTTTGTTTGGGAGCAAAAGCCAGACGAGCAATTTGAGTGAGAGACGGATGTGAAGTAGAATAAAAATCTACCCTGACAGCAGCTACGGCGATCTACAGGAAAGACTCAAGGACACGTGCCGGATATTGAACAGTAAGTCAACCATTTTGGTTTTGAATCAACAATTTGGGGCAAATTTGTTCAACTTTGACAAACAACCTGTTTAGGGATTCCGTTTCTTGGTAGCTTTCTGTCACGCTAGCTATTTTGTCCATCTATTTTGTCCATCTTCTGTTCACTGCTTCTGTCAGTTCTGTTTTTTTTAATGCTTCATTCTGGAGCTGCGGCACGGTGGCTGACTGGTTCCCACGTCCGCCTGATTTCAGTAAATGACAAATAGCTAGCGCTATGACAAAATTCTAGCGTGCTAGCAAACATACTTTATACGAGCACGGCATCACAAAACATGTCTTCGCTGGATGTTTGGCTACACACTCTTTCCCTTGTTCCATTTGGACTTTTTTTTCCTGTTGTTTGTTTTATGAAATCACACAGCTGTCACCGATGTGACATGTCGCAGTCGCGCTTTGCTAGCAGCCTCTCACTCACTTTTCTCTTTCCCTCCGCAGCCTTGAGCACGCACTTAGAACGAGGCCCTGGATCTCAGCGGGTGGCGCTTTATGTAAGTCGGCGTCGGGAGATGATTAGCACCGATAATGTTGAGATGGAGCAGGGATGGGAAAGGGAATCGCCAGAGGGAGGGAATAGGAACCAGTGGAAAGACACCGGCGTCAATTTTAAAGAGAACGCAACATTGAAATGTGTTCAGTCAACACCAGCTGCGTCTTCTCGCCTTTGGTTGGATTCCACAAGTGCTTAAAACAAGTTCTACTAGAACAATTTTTGGCCGCTGCGTGGATTATAGACCCTCACAAGCCTTTTTTTAACGATGGATCTGTCAAATGTTGATCAAACTTTGACACCCATACTCTTGAAAAAAATAAAATAAATACAGACAAGCTAGGCAACTCGGCATCATGAGATTGACACCCCTGATTTGTTTTTTTAAGACTTTTTCACGTGTCCACCCAATCGTGTGTCAATTAGTGAAACCGAAGTCAAGGACTCCGTTTTCCCGAGCATTCCAGATGGCTACGTAATGAATAGGATAGTGTGTCTCTCCACAAAAAGACGATCCAATACGGTTTTCGATATGTGGGGTGCGAAACGATTCAAAGACGGCTTCGATTTGAAAGTGAAAGGATTCGATTCGGTTCGCTTTGACTCGGTGGCATCCCGATTCAATTCAACATGGTACGGCTCAGTTCAAGAGGGTGTGATGCAATGAATTTTTAAAAAACATTTTTTTTATCGTCATTTTCCACAGAATTGAAGGAACTAGTCAGTATTGGAAATGTGCAATTCCCTGTTGAATAAAAGATGATTCGATGATTCAAAATGGAATGACTTGAATCGATGCGCTCTTTTTCAACTAAAAACCAAAAATGATTTTTCGGGCTCGAAACGTTTTTTGTTACACCACGAGTCATAAAAATTGGGGTTTTCAGAAAAGAAAAATGACATGTAAATAAATACACACACATTCTCTTATAGGACACATGCGTGCAAATATTTGTGCATTTTCGGCCCCACAAAAGGCGATTAATTCATCAGAAGAAGAAGAAGAAGAATGTAATCCAAATACCCCTAATAATAAGCAGGTCGCTTTCCGAAAGGAGACCGCATGTGCGTTATTAATAAGTACGCTGATATCTCCTAAGTAGGTCAGACATTGTGGAATTGGCCTTCTTAAGATTATTAATTTCTTTTTTTTGTCACAAGACGACGGGAGGGTTAAGACGCTCAAGCAGCTTTAACACCTTCCCTCATTAAGTTCACCCGTTAGCGGCTACGTAGCGCCATGCGCTTGTGTATTGCTTAAAACGCTACACGCGCCCTGAGAATGAGCTCGCTAGAGGTCAACGCACAATAGACCGAAGAGCCTGTGTGTGTGTGTGTGTGTGTGTGTGTGTGCGCGCGCTTTCACACTGAGATAACGTATTCCCGCTGATTTATATTAATTTCCCGAAGATGTACTTAAACTCTGACATGGCGCCACCCGCCCCTGCTCCAACACTCATCAGACCAAAGCACTTAACTCATTCAGTACCAGCCAATTCTAGACCAAGTCTGAAAAGACGTTTAAAAACGTCTTTGGAAGTGAATGAGTTAACGTAAGGGCAGCCTCCACCACAACGTAGAAAATGTGCTACCCACAAATATATTTTCTTACCGTATTTTCCACACTATAAGGCGCACTGGATTATGAGGCGCACCTTCAATGACTGGCCTATTTTGTAATTTTTTTTCATACATTGGGCGCACCACATTATAAGACGCAATCTACAATGCATCCACTAGATGGTGTTCCATTCAAAGAAACGCCATTTCTTGCAAGGAGCCATTTTGGGGTTGAAATATTACCGTAATGACCATACAAAAGGCGCATCGGATTTTAAGGCGCGCTGTGAGCTTTTAAGAAAATGTTTTGCCACTGTGGGACGGAACAATGGCTTACTCCATTCAATTATTGACCATGACGACTCAGCTTGCTTGATTGGAATTGCTTGTTGAGTGATTTTTGTCGTCAAGCAATTTCTAATTATCACTCTAACGCTACGCGCTGACGGTACGGTTTAAGTATCCTCAATTATTGGATGATTCATAATAATCCTTTGTCATACTTCTCCTCGAAGTACTGATGGTGAATTAGAATTTGGATGCAGCATCCACCAACAAAGTTTTATACAACTCGGTTAAGTAGATTTTGGCCATTACCGTCTGTAAAGTCTTGAGTTATGCGCCACGAAGGAAATGGATCGTCACAGATACTCTAAAATACAGGTTCAAAGTCAAGGTCCAGGGGCCAGATCTGGCCCGCCACAGCATTTTATGTGGCCCGCGAAAGCAAATCAAGCATGTCAAATTCCATGATGCTTGCTAAAGTCTGAACCCAAATTTCAAATTGTCATATGTAATTCACAATAACAGTCATTATTCTTGACTCCTGATTTTAAAACTAGTTATCCATCAATTCGTTGTGTGCTGTATATGTAATATGTGGAGGGGATTAAACATTTTTATGGTTTGCCAAAATTCATAACGGCCCTCGAAGGGAAACCGTAACTACAATGTGGCCCGCGACAAAAATGAGTTTGACAACCCTGCTCTAAAATATCACATTTCCCTGTTCTAGATCCAGCAAACGCAGACAAGGCCGCAGGTAGAGATTCTATTATTTGCCCGCCTGAACCAGGACAGTGCAAATAGGGAATGGAAGCAGGACGGAATCCTCTGGGAAAGACATTGCCAGCCTTTTTTTTTTCTTCTTTTCAACCACTCCAAAAGCACCCCACTGGGAATATCAACGGGGGCCGACCGGCGGGAATAGAAACAAGAGGTCTGCTCAGCCCCTGAGAAAGTCTGTGACCTCACCACATGCCAGAGAAGGAAAAGCTTCAACTTCACTCACCCGCATGGGGCGGGACGCTATCAAATTTAGCGACTTGAAAAAGGGGGCGCAATATTAGGTCCATCTCTGTGTCATTTGAAGTTGATATTTGACTTTGTGGCGTTTACGTCTTTAAGAGTTTCGTCAAACTGTCTGGTATGCGTAATTCTGGGATGTGTTTCTATTTGACGAACCCCTGGAAATGGCCGACCAAAACTGCAGACTTCTTGTGTCTTTTCGGCCATGGCTTCTTGAGACTTTTTATTTTTTGCGCACCTGCGCATAAATCGACACGGCTGCCAAATTTCAAGTGAAACGGATTTGTGGGGATGAAGTTTGAAAATAATCCAGTAGGAAAATTGGACTTTGAAAATGATTCAAATGGTGTTAACATGGGAGCTTCGCGCAAAAATATTTTGGGGTATTGCTTCTCGGGACTTTTGTGTATTGACTTATTAGTAAATAAGTAAGTTTTCGAACGTCTCGGTTCTCGACCAATTTGGTTTTCGACCAAAAATATCGATTTTTTTTTATGCCTCGGATGACGAACAAATTTCGGTTCTCGAACAAACTGAGCGCACCTGAATGCACCATTTGACTCCTCTCGCCTTCCTTACACGAGGAAGTGATACTTCCTCGTGTTGCAACATTTGTATTTTTTTTAAAAAGCGTGGTTTTCGGTTTTCGAACAATTTCGGTTTTCGAACAGCCTTCTGGGACGGATTATGGACGAAAACCGAGGTTTGACTGTACGTGCCTACCAAATGTCATATTGATAAGTGAAATGGGCTTGAAGGGCTGCATTTTTAAAAAATCTCCATCTTTGAAGGATCCCTCGACCTCACCAAAATGAGTCTAAAATGACTAATTGAAACCAAAGTGGCAGCCTTGGCTTGCATTTTTGGCCAAGACTTCATGAGACTTTTCGGTGACTCTGCTTGTGATAGAGATACCAGACAAATGTTTGAAGATGAGTGCTGATGTGTGTGTGTGTGTGTGTGTTGTGACAGATGTCCTTCCATGCTGCTTCACAGCAGAGGAACGAGCTTAAAGTTCATTGGGGAACGCCTCTTGACATTCAACCTCCGACAGAAGGCGTAGCACAAAATGCCAGTGAGACAAAAAAAAAGCCGAGTCATGTGATCGCGTACCACATCTTCAACGTACACAAGTTGCGACTTGATGAGTAGGAAGATAAAATGGCTTTTGAATGTTGTTTGCTGAAAATAGTCTCAGAGTTCCGTTTCACTTGCTACGCCAGCAAAATATTTGGGGCCCTCTCTTGGTTTCTAAACCAATTGCGACTCGATTCAAGAAGCAGCCTCCACGCAACAATATTCCAAATGATCTCCATAAAGATCAAAAAGTTCAATTTACATCCCAGGAAGGCAGAGAAAGATCTTTGTGGGTCACCATTTTGAATTCTCATCAGGGTGGACCCACGGAGGGCAGCTACCTGCCTTGTGTACGCAATGTAATCATCTGCTATGTGAGCTGAGCGAAAGTCATCGAGTGGCCACCTGAGAGGCCCGGCTGCGACCTCCTGACTACCTTTGTAGAGGGGGGGTAAATGGCTTTGGAATGCCCTGGGAAGCAAACTCATTAAGTGATGACTTATGCTGGGCTCGATTGTCGTCGAGATGGAAGGTGAAAGAAGCCACACTGCGAAATCACAATATGGGTCAAGATGGAATATTGCCTGTAGGAGTGAGCATTTACCCTCCATGGCACTGCTTTTCCTTATCAGTCAGGAATCGGAATGTGGGAATTAGGAGTTGGTTTTTTAAGAGCACCTTGGAAAAATCCAGGGAAGAATTATCATGCAGTCACACACAGGCCTTCCTTTTAATGGGGCAAACAGGGAATTCGAAGACTTGCCATCGTGTGTGTGTGTGTGTGTGTGTGTGTGTGTGTGTGTGTGTGTGTGTATGCACACAGACAATGAGTAATGTGTAATGGTGTGCCTAGCCGGCTACCAAATCCGATAACCAATGATGAAGGAGAAAGGCTTGATCGATAACACGGACGCACACACACGTATAAAGTGGGTCTCAAAATGGGGTCCTCAAGCCATATCTTAGATTCCGCAAAAATAAATACATTAAAATAAAAAATTATATATACACAGTCAAACCTCGGTTTTCGTCCATAATCCGTTCCAGAAGGCTGTTGGAAAACCGAATTGTTCGAAAACCGAAACCACGCTCTTTTTAAAATACAAATGTTTATTGAACACGTCTGCTCACAATGGAAAGCAACACAAGAAAGCGTCACTTCCTCGTGTAAGGAAGGCGAGAGGAGTCAAATAGTGCATTCAAGTGCGCTCAGTTTGTTCGAGAACCGAAATTTGTTCGTCATCCGAGGCATAAAAAACTCAAAAATTTTTGGTTGAAAACCCAATTGGTCGAGAACCGAGACGTTCGAAACCCGAGGTTTGACTGTGTATATATAAATTTATATATTTTTTTTTTCTGGTTCATCAGTTCTAGAAATAAAGTTGAGATGAGTTCATACATCTGTTTAAAACTCATTCAGTACCAGCCAATTCTGGACCAGGTCTGAAAAGACGTTTAAACACGTCTTCAGGAGTGAACAAGTTAAAATGCCAACTATAGAAAAAAAAATTCATAACATGACCATGATTTTCTCACAGTAAATATTCAGTGTCCTTGGGTGTCTTGAAAGGCGCTTATAAATAAAATGTATTATTATTATTATTATTATTCATCGTAACATCACCACTGAAGAGAGGCAACTTTTTCATTACAATGGCATTTAAGGGTACACGTACTAGTTTTTAAATTGTTTAATTGGCTTGAAGATAATAATGGGCTCCTTGGAAAAAACACTCCCCTCTACGTTTGACAAAACCCATTCGGTATTTTCTCCCTCAGATACGGGTGCGCACACACACAACACACAAGCATGCACGCATACCACTTGACTTCCTTTTTTTTTTTTTAATCGTCGCGAATGGAAACATTCCTGCGAGAGTCCCCGGAGACAAAGTGTGAGTTAGAGGGCGGGAAAGGGGTGAAGAGAGTCGAGGGAAATGGAAATCTGTGCAGCTCAACTCGGGACAGACAGCAGACCCCTTTCACGCTGCCCCGAGAGCCGACCTTTTCTCCCCATGTCTCTATTCTGTGTAAGAGGTACCAAATAGGAAGATGTGGGCTCACGGCAAATTTCCCCAGATTTTAATTTAGTACCCGGAGCGTAACGGATGGGAAACGGGACAGTGCGACAACTGCGGGAAAGGGAGAACTGAAAGCCAGAACAAGCTGAGTTTGGTGTTTAACACCCAACTCTCATCAGCATTTAATTATCAGATTGCAGGAAGTATCGTTGCAATCACATGACATGGGTAAACCACTTTTACAGAAACTGTGTGAAAGGTTTTCGTGGTCCTGTTTCACTATGTTTGTGCGAAAGCTACCAATACATCATAAGGACTTGAAGTCAAACTGTGGATTTCCCATCTTCCGAGGCAGATTCAGACACAGGAGAGCACAGCGGCTGTCTGAAGGGCAATAGCGAAACTCTACAATTATGGCTGCCGTATGAAAATAAACTGAAAAGAAACTGTTTAAAAGGGACTTTGCGGGGAGGTAGGATGTTGATGTACATTTGTCACTTTGAAAACTATGCTTCTATTTTTCGGTCCATGGAGAGATGTGTGGTCATGTGACTTCCTGGCAACGTTTGATTGGTGAAATAATTCAAACATCGCTCGTGGTAGTGTGGTAAGAAACTGATTAAGAGGCATATTTTTTTAAACAAACAGGAAACAAATGTTCACACATGGAGACACCACTTTATATATCGTATTTTCCACACTAAAAGGCGCACTGGATTATGAGGCGCACCTTCAATGAATGGCCTATTTCGTAATTTTGTTTTCATATATAGGGCGCACCGCATTATAAGACGCAATTTACAATGCATCCACTAGATGGAGTTACGCTCAAGGAAAGGCCAACAGAACGATCAGATGTCAGTAAAACTTATTTCATAAAGCAGCGACACAGTTCACTTAACCAACAGGAAGTTATGACATTGAGTCGTTAAAGACATATTACCGTAATAACCATACACAAGACGCATCGGATTTTAAGGCGCGCTGCGAGTTTTTAAGTAAATTGAAGGCTTTTAGGTGCGCCTTTTAGTGCGGAAAATACGGTACTTGTAAATTAGTATGTGGTCACGTGAACGCTAATCAGCGCGGCCAGCGGAAATTAATGCAGCTCTGCTTAGCTTTTGGCTTTTGGCGGATCTTCCCCCAGCTTAGTTTATTAGTCGTGGGTGGAGAAACCCGGTACTATGTAAATTAGCCCCCCTTGTGACAACTCAGCTGAGTAAAATCCAAAAGGGCTCGCCGACACACATTTTCAAAAAGATGCAGATAACCAAAGACTTCACGCGCTTGTTTAAATTTCACACTTGATTGGTTGGCAGGCACTCAAGACACAAATGTAGCTGCACGCGAGCAATTCCCCCCTAATGGTGACCCAGCGGAACTTTGATAGCTGCTTGAGGCGAAGAGCGCACTTGAACGCGAGGTGTCTAAGAAGAGCTCACTTAACATGACTGACCTCCACTTACGATGGATGTTATTGATCTCTGCTAGAAATTCCCGGACATGCTGAGCACGTTTGCGCTTGTTTGCGTGTGTTGCCGACATGCATGCAGGCAGCTTGTTTGACAAAAATGACAAGAGGACATTTGTGTCCTCTTGTCGATCCCCCAGAACGAGAATATCGAACACCAAATGGGAAGTGCGCACTTAAGAGCTCCAGCGGCAATCAAGACACGAGCGGTAGAAATGCTTTGCGGGGCCGCTCATCACAGCTTTAATTACATCTTCTGCTCCCTCCCTGCCTGCCTCCTTCCTCCTCCTCTTGGCTCCAGTTTACGGTCAGACGTTTGTCACTTTGCCATCTTCCTCGCGGCTTCTTCTCCCTCTCTCTCTCACTTTCCCCTCTGGGTGAAGCAATGGAAACAAGACCGTGGCTCTTTCCATTTCCCCTCTGCTCCCCCCCCCCCGCCCCAACTCCCGCCTCCCGCCTCTTCCTTCTCTGGTTAATGCAAAGCCGGCGAACTAGAGAGCCGGGGTAAAAGGAGTGGACTGGAGAGCGTGTGTGTGTGTGTGTGTGTCGGGATGACAAGTGGACCATAAGAGGCTCAGCGGGGACCAGAAGAGGGAGTGCGGTGCACAAGAAGGGGAGCGTTTGGTCCCTTTATTATACCCATTGTGGTCCACTGATTTAACCGAGCCAACCTGGATTCATTTAACAGACAGAAATTAGCTATTCAAAATACCACTTGACAAAGCGGCCGTCAAAGTTAGTGGCAGTTTAGCGCCGTGCTGCAGTGAACAGACAAGAGACACGGATTTCCGTGTTGTTCCGCTAGCAGACAGGCCTACGTGGCGGCCATGTTGGCAGGGGCGACGTTCCAATCCGATGCAATGACATGAGCATATGTGGCGGCCATGTTGGCAGGTGCAACAGTCCCGTCAAATGTAAAGGAAAGATTGGACGCTACCTTACCTTAGACATGCAGCGTAACACATGGTTCATTTTTGTAGTCGTTACATCCGTTTTCAGAGTGAAGGGTGTTTTAATACTTATGTGGTTGTTTGATTGCAACCATTCAAATGTCCGACAAACGAGCTGACTTGCTGAATATATTCATCGTAAAGATGGGGACATTTTAGATGGAAAATAGTCGGGAATTGATTCAGGTTGACTGCAGGGTTTAGTCCTGCATTATTTTACTAAAAAGAAGTCAAACAGATGACATAACATGTTCTTTCAAAATATATATTCCTTCAGAAGAAAATATTACAGCTGTATTATTAAGTTAATCTTGGCTGTGTCCTTCATTTACCCGCCCCCCCCCCCCCCCCAAAAAAAGAAAAGAAAAGCCACTCATGTTGCCCTTGAAAAGATTCAAGTTCTTTCATATGATCAAATTCCACTTCCTGAAATTACATCTGCTAAAACGATGACACCGGTGTTGTACCTTCCTGAAAAGAAAACAAATGATTGATGTTGCACGTTGCTCAAAAGGTGGACTAGTTCAGTTTTACGCTCTTGAAAAGTGAAGGCGGCATTGTCACTTTCCTGAAAAAAAACCCAAATTATTATATTATTATATAATTTCTAAAAAGAAGATTTAAACGAGTGGATATTCCTTACAGAATTGACTAGTTGCGCTTGGCTTTTTTTTTTTTTTTTTACATTTTTAATGACATTAAATTATTCCTTTTTTTTTAATCAAGAAAATTATCGTAGGTTTTTTTTTCCATTATTTCTGGGGGGAGGGTCATACTGTGCCTCTTACTGTGAATTAAACTGCGACCTTTAAACCCCAGGTGTAGCCCGCCCACAATACGTGCTCGCTAATCTTTTAATGTCATTAGGTTTCTTTCATCTCTTTGAGGCCGCTCGTGCTTCCATTATAATTTCCTCCCACTGGCTCGCAATCTGGACTAATATTCCAGATGATGACGCCCACGGTGGGATGGGGGGGGGGGGGGGATGAAAAAAAAACATCCCATGCTGACTGAAGGGAGACCAGAGACAAACTGGTGCTTTAATAATTTGACTAAAACACTTTGGGGGCTCTTTTTTATAATATGGCGTCTCACTTTCATGCAGCTTGTAAGACATTGTGTGAGCCCCCCCCCCAGACTGACTTTGTAGGCGCTATAAAGGCAGCGTATGCCAGGAGACTACAAGGCAAACATTAATATTAGACTCACTTCATACACCAGCTGTCCGGTTTTTGATGTGCTACTGCCAGACAGGCTTTCGTACTGGAGGGGAAAACGAAACCGATGTTAGGCACCTCAAATCAAGAATTATCCAAGTGACGTAAAATTGGTGTGCATTTGACAACTGTGGAGTAGATTGGAGCATCAATACAAGGTGTAATCCACCTTTTATTGTTGATTGTATGAATTTATGTCTCATAATACAAAATGAATTTAAAACAAATTAATTAAAAAAAGAAACTATTTTTAAAAAATTAAGTGTTTATGTATTACACATATAAAGCAATAATGCCAGTTATTAGTGTGTTTTATTGATGTATGCATTTAATTTGTATTTATTTATTCAAATGTATTTAAAAACAGAAATAACAATTCATATTGTTTTAATTTATTATCACAGTCAAAATTCATTCATTTTAATATAGTTTATAAACAGTGTGCAAATAGTATTTTTTTTTTAAATATTTGTTGTATTTCTATTTTATTCAGCCATTTTTTTCACCTTTTTTAAATTTAAATTTCCCACTCCAGGCTCTAGTAACAGCATCTTTTTATATAAGGAATATTTTTTTTTCATCACACATTATTCTAATCAATATGTTTGTTTTTTTAAAGATGGTGAGTTCATACATTTTTTTAAAAGAAATAGCATTATCATAATTTGATTTAAATGATTCTTAAAATGTTTTATATATATGAGAGAGAGAGAGAAAGAGAGAGAGAGAGAGAGAGAATAATTACTTAAATTAGTCTATTGACAATATTTAACACCACGTGACACCCGGTGCCATATTTTCGACTAAAACCGGGCGTGCGCATAAAAAAGAAACCGTACATCATCTTCAGAGAGACGACCCAGCAATGAGCACAGAGCGATGAAAGGTATGCCCGAGAGAAAGTTAACGGGCGATTGAAGGAACGTCTTGTGAAGAGGATTTACGAAAGGGGGGGAAAAGAAAGAGGAAGAAGACGCCCCCCCCCAGGCCTTTCTCTTTGGCTTCCTCCTCATGCGCCTCCTCGTCATCATGGGAGTCGGTTAGAAAAGGATAGCCTACATCCACTACTGGCTTAAATGTGTGCGTGTGTACATTACAGTGTAGGGTGAAGCCCTATTTACGGTGTTGTAGGTGAAAAACTTGTCATATAGAGAGCATATAATATTTTTAGATATAGTTTTACCTCTTCCACATGCTTAAAACACTTTTATCGCAGCAGAATTAAACCTATTAAAATACACCATTTAAAAAATATATATATTCCTTAGCACCTCTCACTCTTTCACTGTCAAAAAACTCATCACATTACTTAGAGGAAATGCAAAAGTCTCTCACGATGAGTTCTCCAACTAATTAACCGACCAATAAAGTTTATAGTAAACTGCCATGTAAAACGAATTGAACATTGGACTGTTTCAAATGAAAGTTCACTGTACCTTAATGCAAAGTGCCATAAAGTGGTAACGGAAATTAGCATAGATGTGATTATGAACTCTTCTTGTGAATTATATTTTGGGTCTAAAATTTGTGTTCATGTACAGTATATATTTTGTGCATATTCATGTTCTGGTTTTAAATATCTGCTTTATTTTTTTTTTTTAATAAGATCGTATCAACACAAAAAATACCATATCAGCGGTTCGGCTCGATTAAAAACAAACGGCGCAAAAGCAAATACAAACAGAGCATATGAAAAAAAGAGAATCATCGTCCAAAGAAAGTCCACTAGCTTAATGCTAACATATAGCGTGAAACGGCGTAAACAGCCAAGAGCAAATTAGCATCGGTGTGACGGTAATTCTAAACCTTCAAACGACTGCTACTTTACACACACGGAGCAGCAACACATACAAAGGAAGCATAACAACAATAGAAAAACAAATTTATGTTTAAAAATAAAATATTTTCTCTAATGAAATTCCATTAGCTTTGTGCTAACATATATTCTGACATGCCGTAGACAGGTAAGGGAAATTAATATAGATTTTCCGGTAATTATAATCCATCAAACTATAAAACCTTCACACCCACAGAGCAACGACACTTAGATTATATACACGATACGTTACGCACTGAAACAACCCTTTCGACCTGACAGTCGGCTGGTCCAATCATAGCGCACCGGGGGACACACTGTCACCACGGCGACAGGCAGCAAGCGGCCACAGGGGCATTGTGGGCAGAGCTCAGCCCTAAGACATATAGACAAGCTGTCAGGCGCTGACGGACGGAACGCTAGATTTATTCGTCTCCTTCTTGGAAATGTCTCTCCATACTTCAGGGTTGTTCACGTTTGACATCAGCGTGCATCTAATTATCTGAATGCGTGAAGCCATAACAGCTGCAAAAACGTAATGAGTCGGACACGGCTAGATCCCATTTCAGATAGTTCTGTTGGAAAATTGCGTGAAAGGCACAGGTGTACAAATTCATGCTGTATGGCTGTGATCTGCCAATTTCTCTGCGTGAAAGGGGCTTTTGCTTTCAAAAACAACATTGTCCCAATCGATCTTTTTGCAATGTTCTGGGTACAAGGTGAAGGCAAATGAATACTGGCTGCATAACTTGAAAACAGAAATTTTGCACGATCTCTACGTGAAAGCGGCTTAGGTTACATGAATAACCTTTTTTGTTCGGTGTTCTTTTCAAAGCAAACACTTCCAGTTTCCGTGAACTTTTAGTTTAGAAAGAGGAAGCTGTCACTGGTTGGGTTAGCTCACTGTAGTTTCTGGCCCGAGTCTGTGGGATTTCCTTCTTGGTTTTTTTTTCTTCCTTTTTTGCTGACTTTTACGCAAACCCCCCCCCCCCACACACACACAGTTTTAGCATACAATGACTTTAACAGTCCTGTCGTGATACTCAGGTCCACAGTTACACTTTAGGAGTCATCGGAGGCTTGGCGCCGGCAGTGGACAGATTGTGTATGTGTGTGTTTGAGTGTGTGTGCGTGCGTGTGTGTGTGCGCGTCAGCATGTTTGTGGAAGGAGCAAGGGAAGGATTCTGAGTCACTACAAGCTCTCCTGGTAAATGAGCTACGTGCTATTATGCTAGCCCGTGATGAAATGATGAAACTCAAAACGGTCGCATTGGAAATCATTTGTTCCCAATGAAATGAATGGAAACACCATTAATCCGTTCCAGCGTCCCCTAAAAAAACTCACCAAAAAATGTATCATCCTTTTTTAAAGGAAGGTCGCACTCTATAATATTGTACTTTAGAAAAACATAACTAATAAAAAAAACTAACTTGGCCACTGGGGAGCAATATAATAAACTGCAGTAACATTAATCGCTTTTTGCAAAACAAAGAATATATGAGCAATTATAGATTATTGGTATAATGTGTTTTGCCACACTGTTTGTGTTCAAATAGCTAATACTTAAAGCCTTTTAATGCTGCCACATTGAAGCTAGCCATTAGCCGGTCTACAGTGTTTTACATTGTTTTTTTACTTTGGTGACAACCACTTTTCCTTAACTCCCCTCTTGGCTTCTCCATGGTTTGTTTTTACCTATAAACAGCTCTGTGGTTTAGTGTTGGTGACACCTTTAACTAGTATGTACATATACAAAACACTTCAAGGATCTGAGCTTTAAGCGCTATTGGTATCAACTCGCTAAGCCTGAGATTGTGCACACTGGAGCTCCTGCAGATTAGTTTACACTGCAACAAGCATGTATGCAGGTGTGTGTGTGTGTGTGTGTGTGTGTGTGTGTGTGTGTGTGTGTGTGTGTGTGTGTGTGTGTGTGTGTGTGTAAGATCTATAACACCAGTTCCACTTTCCACCTACGATCCACCGCAGTGATTTGGGGCGCTAAGCGGCACAAATCAGCTTCTCGTCTGAGTTATCGGCACTTCTTTCGTCACCCTTACCTGATGTAAGTCCTCATCCACTGGAAAATGTCAGATCCAAGTCGAAATAGCTCCGAATAGCCAGCGTGGCTCTTTAAATGTCAAATTCATCCTCACAGCCAGGCTGCATGCAAATCATCAGATTCTTAAACGACGGAAACCTTATCGACGTTATTACCTCAGCATGCTGATTAGTCACACGTCTTCCGCAGCTTAGCAGTGACATAAATTAAAAAGTTGCTGACTTAATGAATGAAGAAAGAGACAGAATAAAAAGTGCTCCCATTGCTCCGAAAGTAAAAACTAAAACTCTTACAGTGCTTTTGGTATGTTGATTTTTTTTTTTAATCAAGAGTTGACTAAGGGCAACATAAAAACCAAGATGCTGCAGTTTAGTGGAGACTGTGGAGCATTGGCTGGAAAAAAAAAACCCACACCACCCATAGTGCTAACAAATAAGAGTAATAAAGAACAACAAGGCTCATCTTATTTTACAGCACTTGGCAACTTTGGCATCTACCCCACAGTCTCCAATTGGCTGAAGTAGCCCGGTTTTCTGTGACAATTTTTGTCAATTCGTCACCATCCACCAATCCCCGACTAATGAAAAAAAATAAATAAAAGATAACCCTGCAGCCATCATAGGCAATGAGCTGCTTGGAGAGCACTTTAGAATCCTGCCTCTGACAAAGAGGTGACAAAAGTGCTCACTTGACAAAGAGAACGCTCGCCGGTGAATGTTCTCCACTCTGCAAAATGTATGTAAATATAGTCAGCCACAAATCACCGCTATCGGAAGTGTGCTTTCATCTCACTGAACAATCTGTGCTTTTATCTTATGTCACAAGGAGTACATCTGGACCAGAGTCCATTTCTGGTCCTGTCCTTTTTTGGACAAGCTCCTCTCGTGTTGTTTGTTCATCGCCCACTAACTATGCACGCTATGCTAAACATGCTGTAAACACACAATGGCCACAGTAGGAAGAAACCCCGGAATCGGTTCAGGTATACCAACGCCCCAAAATACGAGCTACTACAGCTCGCGTCCAGCTGGTATGACTGCCAAATTATTGTTGGTTCTGTCGAATCTCTTGTTAGAGAGAAGAAAGAGCGGAGCGAGTTGAAGCGGAGGACAGAGCTGGAGCTGAAGGAGAAGAAAAGGAGCTTATTTTTAAAGAACAAAGCGCAGTCAGTGACTCGCTCTCCAATTGCAATGAATACAAAGGAGAGCGAAAGGGAGGAGGTAGTAGTGGAGGCCAGAAAAGATCTGACACCCTACTAACAGTACAGTACTGGCAATGAATTTATATTCAGAATGAAGGCCACGTAGACACCGTCATTATTATTGTTTTAATTCAAATAGCCTTTTTTTTATCCGAAACCAAAGCTTGCTACTACTGCCTTGTGCTATCGCTGACCATTGATTTCAACCCCACTTCCAAAACCTAAAACTGAATCCTAAAATCAATCCTACACCCCTACGTTGAACACTTAATCCTAACTACCAACCCCGCTCCAAACCCTTTTCTCCTCTCAACTCGCAGCCCCCCAATACTAACCACCCATTCCATTGAGGCCTTCCTTGGTGTCACCGCAGTACAATAAGCAGCATGGAGTAAGAGCCACAAAGGGTGGCTCAGCGGAGTGTGAAAATGCTCACAACTTCTTCCTCCAATTTGGCCACACAATGCTGCCACTATTAGCGCCGTAACCCGCGGCAACACGGCGCTAATAAGACGTCATGCATACACATCACATAAGATGCGTTTTGCATTTGGTTTCGTTAAATATGAACACTTAAGACGGAAAAACCCAGAAGAGTACCGTTAGCCCGACACTTGAACTAACAATTTGACAAGGTGTGTTTATTGTAAAAACTGGTTGCGCCAGAGCTGTAACGGAGTTAGAACAGGGCTGTGGAGTTTAACACCCGACGTTCACTTCTCACGCACAGTTGTGTCAAAAGGAATTGCCGCCAAAGTCATGAAGTGTCTTGATTGTGCAACGACGCGAGTTGAATAATATGATCATCTTAGTCCTGTCAAAACTCCTTGAGAAAGACGCTAATCTGTTTGAACTTTTATCTTCTACAATAATTGTGAAACTAAATGTCCCTCAATTCTAGTTGGACCAAGTGACGACAATTGCACAATAGAAACTTTCGCGT
Organism: Hippocampus abdominalis; assembly: GCA_018466805.1. Lineage (NCBI taxonomy): Eukaryota > Metazoa > Chordata > Actinopteri > Syngnathiformes > Syngnathidae > Hippocampus > Hippocampus abdominalis. The sequence goes on along the minus strand of CM031702.1, from coordinate 6,876,287 downwards.
GTATGACAATAGATTCTGATTTACTTCCTGGAGACTCACTCTGATGTCTCATAAAAAATTACGATCGCCTAAATGATGATGATGAGATCACCGATCCCTGCGCTAACCCACAACATTTGGCTGCCGCTGTCGTGCCCCAGTGACCAAATAAAAGGGACTAAACCGTGAGATGGGCTCCCAGAAAAAAATAAAAATAAACACAAGCTTTTACACAATTAGCCTGCCCATCGTCATCCATTAATGTCACTTAGCCCGAACAGGCGAGCCAGCCAGGAACTCCCACCAGCTTTTTATTACTTTGTTTAAAGTTGTACAAGGATGCTACAAGTTTTCATTCACTGCTCTAATCTGGGGGTGGCCAAACATGCCCTGCCCCAGCAATTAATCTGGGCCCTGCACAATTATAAAAAACGTGTTACAAGAAGCCTAAAAGCCTCAAATTCCATTTTAGCCACTGAAATTGTATACAGTAATCCCTCGTTTATCGCGGTTAATGGGCACCAAAACCACCCGCGATAAACGAAAATCCGCGAAGTACCGACCAATTAACAAATACAGGTAAAAAAAATATATATTTTTTTAAGTCCGCAAAATGTCCGCAAACGGTCCGCGAGAAGCTGCAAAACAACTGCGAGCTTCTCGCGGACCGTTTGCGGACTTTTTGCCGACTTTAAGAAATATATATACATTTTTTTTTTTAATTTAATGAATATGTTTGAAAAAAATCCGCGATGCACCGAAGCCGCGATAAACAAACCGCGAAATAGCGGGGGATCACTGTACAGCCAACCGTCGCTATTTGGCCAATTGCCATTTACAAACTCAGCTAATCACAATATGTCATGACATACGTCATGAACAACAAAGCAGGTTTGCGTCCCAATTCTAAGGTCACTCGAAGCAATATAATCAACAACAACAACAACAAAAATCTTCACTGTCGCTTTAAAACCCTCAAATTGCATGCACGTACAGTTCGCACACTAATGCAGAAACTCAACACTTGTGTGACTGGTGAACATGCATCTCAAAAGGTCAATCTGTGCTGCTTACTGGAGTGTGAGGTCCCAGTCTGCCATGTGTGAGTGTGTGTGTGTTTTGTGTGTTTTATGTGTGCATGTAGGAGGGAGCCTCATTTGAATCCGGACCGCGTTTCTCCTGCCTGTTTATGGAGATTGCAAAAATGGTGCAGAGGAATCTGTGTGTGTGTGTGTGTTTATAGTTTCAAGTGTATTTTAACTCACCGGGTCAAAAACTGACTCTAAGCAGACACTTTGTGCATTCGTGTATGTCGGTCTTTAGTGTGTGTGCACCGCTATTGGCGTGGAGCTATTAGCGATGTGATGAACCGACGGTGGTTACATGCGAGGAACAAGCTGGCAGTCTTCATCAGTGTGTCTAATTTCAAAAAGAAAAATCGCTGACCCACTTCCAGTACCAATTTCCATCTGGACCGGGGTTTTATAGAAATAGAAGCTGAAGTATGCCGGCCAGGTGCTCTCGATACAAAGCTTTGACCAGGAGAGGCCAGGCGCGGATTGTAAGGCTGCGGCGTGAAGATTACACATTCACGTCAAGATGTCTATTTAAACTTGGTAAAAAAAAATGGGAATTGAGTTCTCTGAGAAATTCAATTCATCCTTTTTTGTACAGCCCTTGACTCATTAAGGTTGCTATTGGGTGCCTATTCCAGCTGACTCTCTCTCTCTCTCTGACTGTCTTTCTCTCTCTGACGCTCTCTCTCTCTGACTCTCTCTCTCTATGACTTTGACTCTCTCTCTCTGACTCTCTCTCTCTCTCTCTGGCTCTCTCTCTGACTCTCTCTCTCTCTCGCTCTCTGACTCTCCCTCTCTCTCTGACTCTCTCTCTCTATGACTCTCTTGTCTGACTCTCCCTCTCTCTCTGACTCTCTCTGACTCTCTCTCTCTCTCTCTCTGACTCTCGCTCTCTGACTCTCTCTCTGACTCTCTCTCTCTGACTCTCTCTCTCTGACTCTCTCTCTCTCTCTCTGACTCTCCCTCTGACTCTCTCTCTCTCACTCTCCCTCTCTCTCTCACTCTCTCTCCCTCTCTCTCTGAACTCTGACTCTCTCTCTGACTCTCTCTCTCTCTCTGAATGTCTCTCTCTGACTCTCCCTCTCTCTCTGACTCTCTCTCTCATACATATATATGGGACAGATTAAATAGATCGATGCCTCTCAAGGAAAGGCGGCAGCGATACTCTTCGCGTGATTGATCGACATACTGTACGTACTCACCTCGCCACAACCCAAAAAGCAGCAGGGAGTCTGGGAGAATGACAACATACTTAAGTGCTTAATGAAGGTATTTTAATTGCTGCGTCGGGACTGTGCGGCTGCTTTTAATCGACCTGGCAGATTGGGCCCTCGGGAATACATAAGGCAGTCGGAAAAAATAAAATAAAACAACAAACAACCTTTGGCACACTTGGAACCGTAGGCGTGTCGTACAGTCAATGTAATGCCTTCATTGATAAGTGATTCATGATATCGGCCAACTTGCACAATGAAAATAAACAGAGCTATTCCAAATAACGTAAAAAAAAAACCCGACAAAAACGCTCATATTACGCAGCAGAAATTAACAAACGCTATAGAAATGATTTTTAAAGCCTACGGGACATTCGGTCAGAGCAAAATCGACATCACGTGTCACACCTTGATCACTATTAATTCTTCACATCCACCATCTTGTGCAATAGCAATAAACAGAACCACTACAAATAATCCATTATATCGGAAACATTGCAGCCATTGGTGGAGGCAATAACTCATCTGTAAAATTCTGGACTCGCGAGAAACAATGCAAGCTGAGGTCTTTAGAAGATAATCACCGAGCTAACACTCCGGATGTTGGACCGGTCGAAATTGTTGTAGGCGTCCTGCATGTTGGCCACAAAGCAACGAATGGTCGCCATGGCGAAAGGTCCATCGGTTCAAAGCTGTGAACTTTATTGCAGTCTAGTAAAGCCCCGATGGACGAGAGACGAGACGGGGGTGGCTTTACCGCAATCGCTGATTTACGACGCAGGCTCGGCCGCCATCCACGAGGACAGGATGCCTGAATGAGCGGTCTGATAGAAAACAACTGAGCTCGTAACGTTTTATGTAAAAAAAACAAACTGTTACTGTTTACACCTTAAAATGTCAGCCTGCGTGCGTGTCCAGGCTGAAGTGAAGCTTTCCGAAAAGAAATTGAATAGAATCTGTCTCCAGGGCAGGACCGAGTCAATCCCGTTGTAATCAGTCAGTTTCAGTTCAGTGGCAATAATGTGAGAGCACTCAATCGAAATGAACAAAAAATAAATAAATATGTATCCCATAGAGCCACACGTGAACTTAATGTCGATCTCATTCAATGAATTGTAATAGCGCTCACTGAAACTTATTGATGTTCTCTACCTTATAAATATAGAAATAAATCAACCACATAAACCTTTGTCATGACTCATACTGACATTTTTTTGTCAGATAAAAAGCATCCAGTGGCAAAAAACAGGTTGTTCTTTTTTGGCAGGGCTAAAAACCAAGAGCCCGACTGGTAACGATTGCCCCTGCGATGCTCCCGCACGAGTCAGCGGTGCGTCAAGTTGACGAGCTTATCGATCGGCTGCGCTGTTCTCAGGGCAATCCGCCCCCTGCGTGATCTATCGCGAAATGCTTCAGCTTTTAATTCCTCGCTGCTTAAGATCCGCGCAGCAAATAACCCAGTTTTCGAACAGCTTTACCCCGCGTGCCACGCAGAGGACGGAACCTGCTGAGCGTGCAGAGCGGGAAGGAGGCTGGCGATCGATAACAACCCTGAACGGATTAAAATAGCGGCCCGATGGAACCCGAAAAGCAGTGATGGCTGTAAGTCACGTATAAGTTTGTGAGTAGGTCATAAATAAGTCTCAAGTCTTAACCTTCAAGTTTCAAGTAAGTTTCTAGTTACTGTCGTAAAAAAAAAAAGTCCAATTTACACTAAAAGTTTCAAGGTTTGTCGTTACTTGGCTTCAGCAAGTCAAGTTATACTTTATAGAATATATTCACACAAAGCCACTTTGGTAGCGCTACTATCATATTCACGATCACATTCTCTGTATTGTCTATTACTTTCACAATCATAATTAATCGCATCACCGTAATGAAGTTGAAGTCTATCTAACTGAAATGGGAAGTTAGCATACTGTAGCTTAGCTGTCTTGGTGGGTTTTAGAATCAGAATCGCATTTATTGTCACCGTAGGCAAAACGACGACATTTCAGGTTGCGACACTTTGGCACCGACGTACAAAAACACTTACTGCTAATGCTAAAACATGAAATAAAAACCATCACTGGCCTAAAGTCTTCAAATTAGGCATTTTAATCTCACGCGAGTCCAACCTCTGCTCTTAACTGCATAAAAACAGCAGTCGAGTGCAATCCAAAATCAAAGGCGAGGGTAACGATTTATGGAAATGAAGGAGTGTATGTAGCGAGCTGTCATACCTAGCTTTACCATCAACAACATACACGTTAGCGTGGTTACTCACAAGATCTCGTTTTTAGGTTAATGTCAAAAAATTCATAGGTGGCTGTAGCTGTCACTTCACTTGAGCGGTTTGCCGGTAAATTCAACGGAAAAAAAAAAATCCACCAAGCGCCGACTCGTAACTTGGGAAATTGGGGCGCTCATAAATTGAGGTACTGTATTTGTACTTGGTGCCTTTTCTACCCTTGGCTCAATGTCCTAAAATTGACAACATACAGGTACGTAAGACTCTCGTTAAGCCATGTGACACAAGCACCACCCCCCCCCCCCCAGATTAAAACAGCATCCTCATGGAAACCAAAACTCAAAAGGAGAGTGGACAGATTGATAGAAATGAAGAAGGTTAAGTGTAGAGTTGAGCGAACCATCGTTGTGACCACATCGCACCTCGTTTCCTCATCACCAGCATACACGAATCGCGTGGTTACTCACAAGATCTCGTCGTTCTGGAACTCCAGCACGCCGTGCGTGTCCTCAAAGTCCTCGCCGCTGCCCCGCGCCGTCCCCTCCACCGTCTTGTAGGGCAGCGTGACCACGCCGCGGGCGCCCGACGTCCTCAGCACTTTCACCTCCATGGTGCCCACGCTCTCGCTCACGTGGTACACGGGCTCCTCAAACGTGAAGATGCCGGCGTGGTCGTCGTCGAAGATGGTGACGGTAGCCGTGGCCGGCAAGCCCAGGCAGGCCACAGAGTCCACGTGGTTCGCCGACTCGTCCTCTGCGGGCTCCTCGCCTTCGGAGGCCAGGACTTTCACATTGGACAGATGGATCAGGAAGTTCTCGTCCTCCTCAAATATGTCGTCATCGATGATTCCCACGCGGATCTCCTTGACCGTCTCGCCGGGTTTGAACACCACCACGCCCTCGGTGAACTCGTAGTCCGAGCCGGCGTTGGCCGTGCCGTCCTCGGTCCGGTACTCCACGGAGATGGTCTTGGCCAGGTCGCCACCGCGCCGCAGTACGCTCACTGCCACCGTGCCGCAGTTCTCCAGGCACTGGTAGGTGGCGGGTTCGAAGAACACCTTGGAGATGGGGTCGTTGTCGCAGACGTCGGAGCGCACCTCGTGCATGCTGACGGCCTTGCGTGCCTGGTCGGCGGCGTGTTTCTTCAGGATGTTGCCTGCGCCCGTCATGAGTCGGGTGGCCTGGCAACGGTAGAAAGCCCGACTCTTCTGCTGCTGGCTCAGGACTTGGTAATTGGCCAGTTCTATTAGCTGCTCCACCTAGATTCAACACACACAAATCCACAGACATTCTCAGCACTAGTGGACTGCGGGAAGAAAACGTGACCGACCGTAAAGACAATAAAAGCATTTTCACAAGTGGTACAGTGAAACTCCTCTGCAACGAAACCTACATGGGCGAAAATACCCCCTAGTGTGAAAAAATCTTCATGCATGAACACCATTACCACTTTCCTGCCCCCATACAACGAAAAAAAACCCTGTTGCATTATACGAAATATTTTTCTCTATTCTTGCCTCGCGACGAGATTCCCTACAACGAAGTCTAGTCCAACAGCGACCTCTACTGCTTCGTTCAGAAACGGCAACAGCAACCACCACACTGGTTTACACATGCGCAGTAGTCCAGGAAGTATTTGTTATTGTTAGTTTCAGACGCAGCAAGAACGTTGCATCGCTAAAATGGCTACAAAACGGACCTTTGGATGTCAAGGAGCTAAGACAAGAAGAGCTCTGAGGCTGGAAGAGAGGGTAAAAGTGATCAAAATGAAAGACGGAGGAAGCAAAATAATAGACATTATCCAAGAAATTGATGTAAGTGAAAGTGAATGTTGACCGTAAATTTTGCAATTTCTTTCCCTTTTATTCTTTCTACACTGACTATATGAAGTGTCAAATAAGTGTATGCTCATACTTATGCACTATTGAAATAAAAATAAAGAGTACACATACGTGTGTGAGTGTGTGTGTGTGTGTTTACATCTGAGATCAAATTTGCTACAGTGAAAACCCCCCTGTGGTGAAATATTTCTTGCTGCAAACATGATTTCGTTGTAGAGGAGTTTCACTGTAGCAGCACTTCATATACTACACTTAATATCTCAATGAAGCTGCTTATCTGTCAGGTTTGATATAATAGTATTTCAGACCCCGTAGTCCACATTGGGATGGTTGTATTAATTTGTCAAAATTCCAAAGGTGGACACGGACCACAGTGTGCTTGAAGGCTGCTTCAAAATAATCGATGATTGTCTCAAACAAAGGTGGCCGGCCCTACCACACAAGCGATGAGCTCATCATTCCTCAATATAAGTTTTAATAAATGAATGCTTTAACATGGGAATAGTCTTATTCTTATTGGAACTCTTCAATTAAAGTATGCTTCCTGTAAAAGAAAATGAGTCAGTCGAATTTACAGGATACATGCACACTGTGGCGCATGGTCAAAATGGTACCACCTCTGCCTCAAGTAGAGCCAGGAAAAACTCTGTTCTTGGTCGTATAATTTCACACTTGATTGGTGAGCAGGCACTCCAGAGACCCAACAATTTGTATACAAGCTCTTAAAAAGTCAATTTTCCACAAAATGGAGCCTTGTAAAATATACCACAAGACACACTGTGCTTTTTAAAGCATTATTACACTGCTTGAAAAGTTTGGGAAAGGCTGTTCTGCAGAGAGATAAGATCATTGAGATTCTTCCCTTCTCGCCGTCCTTGTATTCCCCTCTGGCATGTCAAGCTAGATCATAAAAGTACTTGTATAGCAAAGGTATTATGTCAGCAGATATGATCTAAAACCGAGCTGGTGATCTTAAATCATCCAGATAAGACGACCTCACAAATGCACCCGGACTGGAAACCAGACTATCTTGGGCCACGGATGCGCTCGTAAAAGGATGATACTATGGAGATGAGGAGCTGAAAACTGAAAATAATACCTCGGAAAGAAAGCCATGTAATGCCTCACAAAGCCTTGCATGATCTGTGTGATGGCGTTATTAAATCTCTGAGTGCGCCTAATGTCGGAATTCATCAACACAGCTTAACGTTAGCGCTTGTTCACTCGTACGAGTTGATTGCGACTTTTATTGAGGCGGACAAGCTTGGAAGCTATCAGGCTGCAGACTCGGTGGTTTTCTTTCTCTGAATATGATTCCAACTTTGAAACTTGCCAGAATTTTTGTAACCTTAGCGCTAGCAGCTAATATTTTAAACTGAATTTACTTGTACATTTAACCGGCAAACTCACTTTTTCAAAAAAGCGACTTGACTAATCAAAAAGACTCCATTGTCAAGCAACACACAGAAGTACTGTCGAATATAAAGGCCCAAAGGGAAGCAGAGCTGTCGTGTTAGCATTGATTAGCATTAGCTTACCACGCTACCTTGGTTCAACTCTTATTAGCCGCACATTCTATGTTGTTTGTGTTGGACCTCATACACAAACCCACTAAGTGAAGTGTTGGCTTCAGCAAAACCACCACAAGAAGTTTGATAAGTCGATGCAAAACTGTTATATTTAAAACAGCCCAAAATATACAAGCAAACATTTTACCAAGAGGGTACTCCCATAAAAAGCTAATTGCTGGATTTTCTCACGCCAAAGACGAACATCGTCTTCTCGTTAGCTAATGCTTTTTGGGGTCAGTCCTCATTCGAACAGAACAAAGAGCCCTGTCGGGACCTTGTCAAACCAGTTCTACCATCCTGCGCATCATCAAACACACACCACAACAGGCCTCGGGACAAATAAAACTCTCCTCACCTCTTTGTCAGGATGCTTCTGTTTGAGCTCCTTGAGAATCTTGGCCATGTCTCGGCGGGTCTCCTCCTCGTCCAGGTCCTTTTCGTCGATATCCAAACCCAGCGGGCCGTCCAGGAAGTCCACCCCGTGAGAGTTGAGCATCTTGCCGTCCATCTCGATGTCCACCTTGAGACGGAGGGGGCAAAGAGTCAACTCCTGGCTGCACTCAAGGGACATATTTGATTTTTAAAGGGGACAGAAAGGGTCAGGCAGGTTATTTGTGGGTGAGAGAGGAAAAAAGGATTTATCTATAAAATGCTTTTTTTAATTCCAAAATCATAATTCATTCTCATGTATGAAGTGTATTTTTCATGATCAATGTAATTGTACAATTATTAATAAAATAAATAGAATATGTGTGGAAAATGTAAATATTTTTCATATAATGATAAAAAGATCATTCCCATGTTTTATTTTTATTTAGGATTATTGAATTTAAACTAGGGCGGCCCGGTAGTCCAGTGGTTAGCACGTCGGCTTCACAGTGCAGAGGTACCGGGTTCGATCCCAGCTCCGGCCTCCCTGTGTGGAGTTTGCATGTTCTCCCCGGGCTTGCGTGGGTTTTCTCCGGGTGCTCCGGTTTCCTCCCACATTCCAAAAACATGCATGGCAGGCTCATTGAGCACTCTAAATTGTCCCTAGGTATGAGTGTGAGCGTGGATGGTTGTTCGTCTCTGTGTGCCCTGCGATTGGCTGGCAACCAATTCAGGGTGTCCCCCGCCTGCTGCCCGAAGACAGCTGGGATAGGCTCCAGCACCCCCCGCGACCCTAGTGAGGATGAAGCGGTTCGGAAAATGGATGGGATGGATGGAATTTAAACTAACGAACCAACTTACAAATTAATCTAGTTCATAAAATACAGTTAAAAAAGAAATAAATGCATGTAAAATAGTTTGTATTTTGTAAAATAATGTAATTTTAATTTGATTAGGTATCCCTCTTTGAACTGCTTGCGATTAATGTAAAATTAGTTGAAGTATATAATTTAATATTTTTAAAAACTAGTTATCTGATAAATGAAATAAATGCTTAATATATAAATGTAAAAGAAAGTCCTAATAATGTAATAATGACGTCATCTTTTCAATTGTATTATTAATAGTGATTTCATTATAATAAATGTAGTATAAAATAATTTATTTTCATGTTTCAAGTATAATATATATAAAAACATTATATATATACTAACCCATAATTTACAGAGATTTTTTGACAACAAATACAAACAAATAAATACTTATTTAATAAGATAAACAAAGAAATACTCCAAAAATATATTTTAATTATGCCTTTATTCCCTTTATGCCTTTGCCCACCGCTGATTTATATGGAAAGCAAAAAATAAATAAAAATAAATAAAAAAAAAACATTATTTATTCATGAAGAGCATATCCCACTTTAAGTGTTTGAGTTAGTTTGTCTACAACCAATACTAAATCTGGTGGTACAGTTTCGGATGATGTAATGCAGACGCAAATTCAGCTAACTTTTATAGTTGAAGCATTCTTGACATGCTAAAATCCAAAAACCAGTGCCACCGGTTTCCGTGCGTGTGGCTGCCATCACATAAATTTCATGAGGCAGAAACAAGTCCATCATCTGCTTTTTATTTCATTTTGTAGCCATCGGGGCTCGCGAGGCAGTACAGGCGTTGATTGAAAATGACTTTTCTTTTGATACTTGGGGCAAATTGGCAATTTAACACTGTGGGAATTTGCATATCATCACCCTTCGAGGCTGCGGTGGGATTTCACGGCCTTGTCTGTTTGTACAACAACACAATTATGATCGCTAGCCTGAAAGAAATGCTTTGAATAAAGAAAAAAAAAGATTTGAAAGATGCATACATTCTTGTTTGGATGAAAACAGCATATAATCATTTTGAATATGAACTTTCCACAAAAGAGAACGCCCCATTTTTAAAGCATGAAACAGCGTAATGACAATGCTTTCACTGGCAAAATTGAATATTTGCTGACAAATATATGCAACACATTTTTAAGTAAGTCTCTTTTCACTGCCTTATTAGTCAGCAATTTTCTTCATTAAGGGATGGGGAATGAAGTCGACCTAGCAATTATCTGACCCAAGGTCGTACGTGAATAGTAAACAGTGGTTAGTCCCTTTTACACTACCTTAAAAGTCAACATTTTTGAAGGCGGGGAAAGTCAACCAGGTAGTTGACTGGAGCGCGGCGCTAGGAGCTAGCGCTAGGAGCTAGCGCCTTCAAAGTTTTTTTCACCATTCTGAAATGGTGAAAGTCAAACGGGCAATGATCCACCTTCATGTAAGGTCAGAGCCACAACAGACATATTGCCGCTTTGACAGGGCCTTAAAACTTGGCACTTTCCCGCCATTTTGGAATGGAGCTATCAAGTGGACGTGGCTATTTTACGACTGAAGGTACTGTCAAAGAGTAGTATCAGGGTGAACACAGCCTGATAAATTCACAAGAATGTGGAGTTTAACACCTGTCACTAACTTCTCCCTGATGTCACATGTAATTATCTGATTGCCGGATGCCATATTGCTGTGCTAAAGCGCAAGCTAGCTTTCAACCCTAATCTAGCATCAAGACATTATACACACAACAAACGAGGAAGAAGCCGGTTGAGATAGCCAGTCTAAAAGATTTCTGATTTTACAGTATGTTGGATGGTGGAAAATTTGTGATTCAACCGTACAGACAAGACAGTTAACCAGGAAAAGCCGGCTTCGTCCATGGCCAGTACGTGGATTTCAGATATGTCAAAACATGGCAAACTGGCAGGTCTACTCCAGTCTCTAATCTAGTATCGCTATCTTACACACAAGACTGCGAGTTGTAAAAAAGTTGTCTTACATGGTGAATGCGAAGGGGGCTTGCGCTTCCTCTTGCTTTTCCAGCCTTTTATGGTTTTGGTTTTGTTTACAGTTTCCAGTGTGTAACGTCATATTTAATGGAGGGTTGAAATGTGACATCTGTGACAAACATCACTGATACGAAAGACGACAAAAACTAAAGAGTTGCCCGGAGACAAGGCCGACCATAAAATAAAGCAGAGCTAGACTTTCACGATAAGCCTCTGAAGTCTATATGTGTAAGAGAAGCTTTGAAGATGACGGTGAGCGCCCGAGTATACCTTAGAAGGAAGCGGCCGGTCGCCCTCGGTCTCGATGATCATGCCACGCTGCTTGCCCGTCCTGTAGCGCTTGTACACGTACTTGTAGAAGAGCAGGCGACGGTCGGCCACCCAGGCAAACAGCACGCAATGGGGAAGAAGAAGAAGGTGAGCAGGGCTTCCCACACCTGCACTACGCCAGGAGAGATGACCGACAGGATCAAGTAGAGCCAGATGTAGGCAAAGATGCTCCAGGAGGCGGTGACGAAGAACACCCGCAGGTGCTTGACCTTCCTGGTCTCGCCGTCAGGCACCACCCAAACGCAAATCCCGATGATGACGAACATGTTGAAGGCAGCTGAGCCCACGATGGTAGAGGGGCCCAGGGTGCCGGCGTCAAAGCCATGGCCCACCACCTCGATAACAGACAGCAGGATCTCCGGAGCCGAAGAGCCCAGGGCCATGAGGGTGAGGTTAGACACGGTCTCGTTCCAGATGCGCACCGTGGTGGTGCTGGTCTCTCCGTTGGGTTTCTTGATGGTGATCTCCTTCTCCTGGGAGGTGATCACCTCAATCGACGCCATGAAGCGATCGGCGACGATGGACACGCCCAGGAACATGTACACCATAGCTACAAAGTATACCGTCGCCCGGGCCACCTTGTCACCAAACGATGGGTTCATGGGTTCCCACACGGGCAGCATGACGCCAGGCGTGCACTCGGCTGCCTTGCTGCAATCCGTCTTATTGGTGGACACCGCCGACACCGAGCCGCCCAAGCTGGCCTCGGGGGGAGCACCAGCTAGCAAAGGCTGAAGCCTGACTAGCAGAACGAGGACGATGACTGACAGGCTCAGGGCCATGTTGACGTCCGAATCAGAGACGCTAGGTGGCGATCGATGAGGATGTTGAACCTTTAGGAAGGGACACAGGAGTAACAATGCCTGATTAATGCTTCACAAGAGCGAGAAAAGTAGTACAAGTAGGATAGAATACATATTTAGGTCTGACTCTAACCGTACTGAGACCCAACCCAAACATGAACACCATACACTTGTTCCCAGCGCTAATCCTAACCATAATGCTAACAGCAAGCTCTTACACCTAGCATCTCAGGCAGACAAAAACTATTACCCAAATACCAATCGCTATCTTGTATCGTAGAAACCCTAATCTAACTCTAACGCCTGATGCTAACACAAATACCTAACTCAAATAGCTAATATAAACCCGAACAGCTAGCATCTAACTCTAACACAAATGCTAATCTAAATACGAAACGGTAACTCCTAATAACTATCCTTAAGGCTAACAACTAAAACCTAACTCTTACCCTCAAGGCATGTTGTCTTTCAGTCCGCATGGAAAATGTGTTTCAAGTCTGACTTCATTTGAACACTCACAAGTTAAAAAAAACAAAAAAAAAACACCTGTTGCTCCAGAATGAACGGTATGAAATGTTTTGTATAACATACATTCAAATTGCTTTATAAACTTAACAGACTCAACGTACAGAGTTGTGTTTTTGAATTTCCATTGCATTGAAGTGACCACCGTTGTTCTATACAGGTAAAATTACCAATCATCATCTCCATATTTATTCATGTATATTTGTTTCGCTTCCAACAGCGCTGCCTCAGCAAAATGAATGCAATTTATACTGCACTTCATTGGGAGGCAGACGCCAAGTTCAAACATCAAAAGGTATCTTGCAGGTGTTTGAGTTGCTTAAAGGGCAAGAAGTTCAAATAGCTCCGCCAAAGATAAACTTGAATTTCCACCATTCAACAATATGCCTTTTCCCCCACTTTCAGCCCACACCGAAGTCTGCGGGACGTCTCTCCAAGCGCTCCCTGATAACTGTCTCCGGCTGACTTGTGGTAACAAGGTTTGCCGAGTAAATGAGGTTACAGCGTAAACACTTTTGGCCAGCGGTGATGCTGGATTCTAAATTGTGTTTTCAATCTGGCTGGCAAGATAACAAACCCTGCCGTACGAGTCTGGAATTTACAAGCGCTAAGCAAACAACCAGCGTTTACGCCACGATTGGCTCGGCAGGAACACGTAGCTAGGGTGTCTGTACTTTCAAATTACAATTATTTGGCGGAAGAGGAACAATCAAGGACACATCCCATTTTTAAATGGCACATCACAAGCATTCGGTACTACTGTCACCATGTCTCTCATAGCACAAAGACAGAAGTGTGTTGTGAGAGGAAGCTGCGTGGGACCACACAGCATCAAGACTGGCGAAAAATGCAAAGAAGAAAGAAAGGTAGTTGTAGAACTACAAGTGATGCTAACTATAAGTTTGGTAACTACAGTGAAGTTGCCAACTCTTCTCGTGGCCAAATCAGGAATGTATGTTATCACCCTGGTGTTAATATAAGTCAGCAAATATCAGTCATACCATGAACCAGTCTCTCATGGAAATAAAGGTTGGGGACCAATTTGATACATGTTACATAACCAATTGCACCTCTATTTGTGTCCAACAAGTACAGTCAAAGCTCGGTTTTCGAACATCTCGGTTCTCGACCAATTCGGTTTTCGACCAAAGATTTTTAGTTTTTTATGCCTCGGATGACGAACAAATTTCGGTTCTCAAACAAACTGAGCACACCATTTGACTCCTCTCGCCTTCCTTACACGAGGAAGTGACGCTTCCTCGGGTAGACGAGGAAGTGACGCTTCCTCGTGTTGCTTTCCATTGTGAGATGTGTTCAGTAAACATTTTTATTTTAAAAAGAGCGTGGTTTCAGTTTTCGAACAATTTCAGTTTTCAAACAGCCTTCTGGAACGGATTATGGGTGAAAACAGAGGTTTGACTGTATAAGCTTATACAGAGACTCTGTTTTTGTGTGAGCTCCCTTAACGTGTCAACGCATTTCTCTCTCTTATAATTGATTTGACAAGCAGAGATTCACCGCCTGATCTTTATCTTCTCCTCAAAGGCTGTGCTGATCACAGCGGTGAATGATTTGAAAGTGAGGACTGTCCGGACCAACAGCTGTATGAGCAGATAGGGCGGAAAAAAAAAAAAATTAAACATAAAAATTCACATTTAACACAACCCTAACCCTAACCCAAAATCTCCAGAGACATCCAATAGTCGAGCCTTTTCTGACTTTGCTCTCAGGGTCGAAAACCGCTCAAAGTCAGCCCGATTTTCGGTACATGAAGACTAGTGCTTGGATCTCCACTTGTTAAATATCTCTGAATGTTGAAAAAAACCACCAAAAAAAAGAATTACAGTGACGAGAGACATTACTGTATATCACTTCAGGAGTCCAACCCTGACAGAACAATGTGGTCATTTTCGACCCTAATAATCCTGTTTAAAGCTCAGCGGTGCGCCACTAAAGCAGCTGGTTGTTCTTCATCCGCTTGTTGGAGAGAAAGAAGAGAAAAAAATATTGATATAGTCCCTTCGGTGAAGAAAAGGGATGAAAAAAAAATCCCCAAACCACTGAATTATTTATCATCTCAAACGGCACACACACAAAAGCCTATTTGTGACCGCACAAGACGAGGAGCCGCTGCCGGATCGGGATGGAAGAACATCGGTTGAAGGGGAGCTCGTGGGATTGACGCTTCATTAAATGGACGACGTACTCATCATGTGGTCGTAGCCAACATATGATAATAATGAGATGAATGCATGTATTTAGGAAGCCGAGAGCATCATGGGTAACATTGTGCATTTACGCCATGATTACAGTTAAGACGTTGGAAGACTGCGTTATAAACCGAAGGAGGATTGTCGATCGCCGGGGCAGTAAATAAAGCGGGAAAGTGCTGATGCGGTCATCGATATTTTGGTTTGTTTGTTTTCTCGCACGCTACAGCCTAAGTATTAATTATAGCGCAAATGAACAAGGCTCGCTGTATCCAGGCTTTGTTATTGATCGCTTCCTGAAAGGATTTAATAAAATTGCGTCTGGGCAAAGAAGCTAGCTGGAGACCTGTAGAGCTCCCAAGTCCACATCCTTTTAGAAGATTTGTATTTCAGAGATGTAGCTAAAGGGTTTACTTAATCGAATGATAATGGAAGCGCTAAGGTTTGTTAAGGTTTAAAAAAAAAATAAAAAAATTCTGGTGGAACATAATGAAAAAAAGAAATAAATCCTTCGGATGTGGGCATCGTCAAACATGTAAAACTATACGGGAAGTATTTACACTCGATAAAATCTGCCTGAACGTTCCGAAATCTTGTTTTTAAGCGATCGTCGGCCTCGTTTTGTTCTCCGTGAGACGGCAACCTCCCTGAAGTGAATCAACAAGGCCAAGTACCGCCTTCCATTTTTGCCAGACGTGATTCATCGACAATCCGAACGACTATTGAATCGATCATTACGCTTATCCTTCTTTTCCATCCCAAATTCAATTACAAAAGCGTCATGGTGAGCCAATATGTATCTCTCGTCCGTGATCCCGCTGTGTCTCATTCGCTTCCTCCGCACAATAACGAGCATGGTATCGAGTGTCAAGCAGAGCGAGGTGCTTGGGGAAAAAAAAAAAACTCACCCTTACCCCAAACTATAACTCATCACAGTTACCAAGAACTGTGGTGAGCCATAGTCAGTCATTACCAGCTCCGTAACGACGGCAATTAAAAACAAAGCGACATTTTTATTCATTTTATAGCTCCCGTTCTGCACCTCGTCTGCCTTGCTTATAACGGAAATAAGTGACAATTATTGATAGATTTTATGGCCTCGTTTGTAAAAGTCCATCCGATGCTACTGTTTGTCATATTTTGTACGTAAAATTCGATCAATAGGCTGTGTTTACACCTTTTTTTTCGCAAATTAAACACTACATAACCCGAAAGATGAAATGGCAAATGGTCTATTGATGACGCAGCATCGGGAGTAACTTTCAGTATCTTGCTCAAGGTCACTTTGACATTGTCACAAGGGATCGAACACACAACCTTGTGGTCGGGAGACAACCCACTGTGCCACTGAGACATGCCGCCAAAGTCATACTATGAGTGAAATAGTACATTTATCAAACATTTTGGGGGGGGTGAGTGTTCTCGACACGTTTCTGCTACTCGGTAAATAAAAACAGTGCAGCTCAGCCTCTGGATAGACTAAAAAGTGGTCAGTGACACGCTTTTGAAAGGACATTAGGTCTTCCGATAGAGCAATTGTAGTTACGGTTTGCCTTGGAGGGCCGTTATGAATTTTGGGAAACCATATACAGTCAAATCTTGGTTTTCGTCCATAATCCATTCCAGAAGGCTGTTCGAAAACCGAAATTGTTTGAAAACCGAAACCACGCTCTTTTTAAAATTAAAATGTTTACTGAACATGTCTGCTCACAATGGAAAGCAACACGAGGAAGCGTCACTTCCTCGTCTACCTGAAGAAGCGTCACTTCCCCGTGTAAGGAAGGCGAGAGGAGTCAAATGGTGCATTCAAGTGCGCTCAGTTTGTTCGAGAACCGAAATTTGTTTGTCATCCGAGGCATAAAAAAAATCAAAATTTTTGGTCGAAAACCGAATTGGTCGAGAACCGAGACGTTCGAAAACCGAGGTTTGACTGTAAATGTTTCATCCCCTCCACATATTACATATACAGCACACAACAAATTGATGAATAACGAGTTTTAAAATCTGAAGTAAAAATTAATGACTGCTATTGTGGATTGCATATGACAATTTGAAATTTTGGTTCGGACTTTAGCAAGCAGCACGGAACTTGACTTGCTTGATTTGCTTTCGCGGGCCACATAAAATGATGTGGCGGGCCAGATCTGGCCCCCGGGCCTCGACTTTGACACCAGTGTGATAGAGCTTTTGTTTTTCTTTTTTTAAAGCATCATCAAATGAGTTCATTATCGCCCAAGAAAATCACCCTAAACCGATTTTGGGCATAACACAAGACAATTATTGACACTTATCTGAGAGGTGCTGAAGATGAATCCTAATGGAGCAAAAAAAAAAAAAAAAGGAAAGAAATTACGAGCTTCCAATCGCTAAACAAACGGAGTGCAAATATGAATTAGCAGGTTGCAGTATCAAGTGCGCGGGTGGCTAACACTGGGGAGCTTAGGCCTGCTGAAAGCTGGCAGCGCCATTGATTACTAATTGAAATATCACGTTCCATAATATGCCCCCCCATGAGCCCCTATCAAAAAGGGCCGGGCTCGCGTTCAAAAGGGAACTCAGCAGTGGAAAAAAACTAAATAAATAAAAACCACAAGCTCATGCGGAAAAAGAGCCAAACATGTGGCGGCTGCCTGTATCGCTACGCTCGTGAGGTTCTCACTTTGACAAGCTGGCATCAAAATTAGCCACAACCTAAAAGTCGATATTTTGAAATCAGATAAAACTGATTTCCATCAAACGGGGGTTTTTGGAGGAAATGATCAAAGACGTGCACTGCTTCTTTAAAAAAAAAAATCTAATCAAATCACCACACAATCAGATGACAGAAACCTGATTCGTCCCAGCCACTCACTCTCCAAAGGCACTGTACTGCGTAGAATGAACCTGATACATCCCAGGGAAATCTTTTTAGCAGACAGATGATGAAAAACATTTGAAGGCGAAACACGATAAAAAATTTACAAGATTGTCAGTGAAAGTAAACATCAATGGGAGCCGAATTAAATTAAACCAGAAAAGGCCAACGTCGCCTAATAGGATACAATAAATTCAAAAAAACAAGATTGCACATCATGAAAACAATGTTAGCTTTGCTCTCTGTCTTTACGTCCGACTCTGAGAGCACAGCAGTTGGGTATTTTCATTTTGGAAGTCCGAAAGGGGCACCCCTGGTGTCTTATTTCATGACAAGAACATTTGTCAGCTCGCCGTTTGGGCTTTACACACGCCTGCGGTTACATCCATCATCTTTTCTTTTATAGCCGCGGCTTCCGAAAACGATCACTGAATGGTCAGCAACTAGGAGGGTAAACACGTGCTAAAAATAAAGCACGGACATCAATGTACCCATTAAATCGGTTCAAGGTCCGGTCATGGCCGCGAAGGTTGTCTTGTAATCTGCCATCGACATACCTGAAGCTTTTTTGGGGGGTCCTGATTGGATGATGAGCCGTTGCGTTTCAGAACTTGACAGCGAGTCGTTACTACTTACGACGAGATGGATAACTCGGAAATAAATCGGACCACAGACAGACAGACTTGGAGGTACACAAAGGGAAATAGAAATTGGCGGGCGTGTTGGAGCCTATTCCAGCTGACTTCGGGCAAGAGGAGTGTCGTTTCAATTTGGGAATATTAGCGTACTTTTATATGTTGAAAAAGTACATGTACTTAAGATAGAGCCCAGAAAGGCGTCAGATGAACCGAAGATTGACTTTCGCCCCTTTTGTGCCTATACTTAACCTGGAGTCTGAAAATTAGTCCAAAATTCATGAAGATTACTTTTACAAAAACGGACGTCCTACTTCACCCGAATTTCCGGCATTGTTTATTCATTGTAAACCTGTTAAAAAGCTACCAAATTACATACCATTGAGTCTCATAATAAACATGATGGAGTACTGTACATGTACGCAGATCGTATCTTGAGGGACAAAAATAGAGGCAGGCAAAAATCCGGACAGCGTATCAAAATCGTTTCAAGACGCACATTAGTGCTTTCAACAATCATCAATCCATTTGAGTCGCATGCGTTCTCAGCCTGTGAGGAAGCGAATTCCACTAGCGTGCCATACTTTAACCAGGCTATTGCTCTAGCGTGCTAATTCCTCACATGTAGGCTTGTTTGGATCCATCCATTATTTAGCGGCGAACATACGTGGCCGTCGTGTGCGTGTACGATTTACAGAGAAGCAAAGGGGGGGCGGGGGGGGGGGGGGGTACATAAGATTACACATACAGATGTCGAATGAGGGGAATGCGTTCAATTATTTGCACGTGTACGCTATTACTATTATAAACAGGAAAGTCGCGTGAAACATGAATATTCAGTCTAATGATATTGTGCATGCGTCATCTGGAAGCTGCAACTTGCTCCCCCCCCCCCCCTTGGGGCTGCAGTACGCCATTGTTCATTCC
The DNA here is from genome assembly GCA_018466805.1 of Hippocampus abdominalis. Taxonomy (NCBI): domain Eukaryota; kingdom Metazoa; phylum Chordata; class Actinopteri; order Syngnathiformes; family Syngnathidae; genus Hippocampus; species Hippocampus abdominalis. The sequence goes on along the minus strand of CM031702.1, from coordinate 6,856,847 downwards.
CACGACGATTGTCTCAGAAGATTAAAATGCAAGCATAAAAAAAAAAAACCAAAATGAGAGCGTTTTGAAACCTGACAGCAGCTGCTGCATTCGTCAGAAGACACACTGCATTCTGTGGATTTGCACCAAACAATATCTCCTTTCAATACGTATGTGTTAAAAACACTGAAGCCCAATTTTATGAGAAGTCAAAGTCACAAGCTTTTTACTCCAATGCCAAAATGTGGCATCGGTGGACCACTGCTCCAAATTCAGATTAAAAACAACTACAGTCAAACATCGATTTTCGAACGTCTCGGTTCTCGTCCAATTCGGTTTTCGACCAAAAGAGTTTTTTATGCCTCGGATGACGAACAAATTTCAGTTCTCAAACAAACTGAGCGCACTTGAATGCACCATTTGACTCCTCTCGCCTTTCTTACACGAGGATCGTGTTGCTTTCCATTGTGAGCAGACGTGTTCAGTAAACATTTTTATTTTAAAAAGAGCGTGGTTTCGGTTTTCGAACAGCCTTCTGGAACGGATTATGGTCGAAAACCGAGGTTTGACTGTACTTTGAGCCAGAATCAGATTCAGGTGGGGCCCCGTGCCACCTGACCCTCTTATGTAGACATGAAATCAAACATTGTTCTCATTGGCACATCAGATCAATGTTCCGCAGGCCAATGAAATTCAGATTAAAACAACAACTTGTGCCCCAATCAGAGCCTAGCCACTTGTTGCTAGGCAGAGTTCATAAAGCTGAATCACAACTGCCCCTCGAGTCAATGAAAAATGGCAGCATGCTCAGGAAATATTATGGGAGCAAACAATAAATTGAGTCACAGAACAGAAAAATGATCTCGGTTTACATTTTCCGTTTGCAAGGTGACTTTTGTCCACTTGGGGGGGGGGGATCCAGCAATGTTCTACATGCCAATACAATTCAGATAAAAACAGATTATATGAGCAGATTATTTTACTATAGGTCGATACTGCTCTTTTTTTTTTTTTTTTTACTCTTTTAATGTATGTTCCAGACATTCAAAAATCATCTTGAATTCTTCCGGCCAATAAGGAGGCCAACAAGTCATCCCGGCGACTCGCTTAGCCGCCTCATTTGTTTCCATTTTTAGCCATGAGCTCACATTGCCGCCACTGATCGACGATGATGAACGACCAATGCATTCAATCGGTGCATCGATTTCAGCTACACAGCTGCTAGTACTGTACTCCTCCTGCGGGATGGCGAGAAACCTGTCAGCCAATTTTTTTTTTTTTATGCAATCAAGCACTTACTCCACATCAGACAATAAAATGTTTCTTTGAGAAGGACAATTCATCCACAAATCTGCACTGTATCACTTATTTTCCCACCTTACTCAGTTATCCATTAACATCCTGCAATCCCTGACCTTTTTTTCCCGTGTTTACCGTAAACACCGGGGCCCCCTAACAACACTTTTATGCACTCGTGGAGGCGCTCAAAGCTGTTCAAACAATCCTCTGTGTTGAAGCAAGCGCGCTCGTATTTGTCATTCACAGCATCTCGCTCTATCATTATGATCATTTCAGCATGAACGCCGACCATTAGAGGATATTTATGACTTTGGAGGGGGACGGGGGCACATGATGTGATAACCTCAGCATCATTAAAGAATTTGCATTGAAGACTGCGCAGTTGATTCAAATCTGGATGCAGTCATTCAAAGATGATTCATTTCTATACGTGTGATATTTTATCCGCTCACTGTTTTTTTATTTTTTTAATCAAATCTGGTCTGCAATCTCATCCCATAATAGACAGCGATGAAGCTTGGGGTGAAGTCAGGCGGGAAAAATGCCTGGAAAGCCTTCCAGTGATGGGACCGCATCCTATAGAAGTAGGTGCGTGAATCTCATGACTGTATTATTTTTTCCAACACAGAAGAGACTCAGATAATAATAATAATAATAACAATAATACATTTTATTTATAAGATGAGTATTTTGCAATGAAAAAAAAATACACTCACATTGGACTGAGTGCATCAGTGGTCCATTCAAATTTAGGGGGGTGGGGGTCCGATATGGAGCCTAACTTGGGTAGTAAAAGTCGATTTCAAAAACAGGGGGAAGGTTCAAGGACGTGCTCGGTATGCGTAATTGTCACTCGTCAACAAAAGAAGCGAGAGAGAAAAGCCGGGCGGAACAAGGAAGCCGAGAGCGCATTGAATGGGGGTTAGAGTGTCGGTATACCGGCGGCTGAGCACGAGCGGAGGGGAGAGCTCCTCCAGGTGCTCCATTTCGGTTTTAAATCAGCCCCCCCAAAAATGTGTGGTGCGGACGGGGAAAGTTCCTACCTTCCGGGGGAGCTGTGATCCGAGTGCAGGTGAGCCAAGTGGAGGTGAGCCGAGTGGAGCTCCTCTTATAACCACCGAGGCGGCGGACGGAGCCTCCGAGCGATGGCGCACACAAGTCGGAGGAGGAGGAGGTGGAGGAGGGGGTGGTGATAGTGGTGGTGGTGGTGGTGGTGGTGGTGGTGGAGGGGAGACAGACCAGTCCGGATTCCCATGCACACGGGCACTTTTTTCTTCTTCTTCCTGCTGCTTCCTCGTGTGTTTGTTTGTTTATCTTTTGTTGGTGGCGGGAGTGTGGTCGGCGTGTTTCCATGGAGCGCCTCCGGAGCGACCTGAATGACCGCGGTGGAGCCTCATCAGCAGAGCCCGCATGTGTGCTTGGGTTAGGACCGGAGTGCGGAGAGGATCGTCTTCCTCATTCTTCCTCTTCCACTTACCCCCACCCACTCGCTCTCTCTCGCTCTCTCTGTGCGTAAAGAGAGAGGGGGTGGGTGGGGGCAAGTGAGCACTCCTTTTTGCTTCACACGCCTTTCTTGTTTTCGTCCGTTTTACTTTCTCACCCGTGTCTTCAGGAGAGCTGAGGGTTACATGCGCCTACATGGCAATCGTGACATCGCACACCTGCGTGGCCATCAATCAGTATTGGAATGCTTTGGCGTTCGGTATGCAAAATTGTAGCTGGTTATTTAATCATACGTAAGTAAAACTGAAAGGGTAGGCAGGGCTAAAGGTGACTAAAAACCTGATCAATAATTTAAGACTGTAAGAATCACAAAAAGGATACGATTCCACATGAACGGTTTAACACCCAAACAATGTAATGTGCATTCCAGGCCAGCAGTTGGCGATGTGATCCTTTTTTTTTTTTTTTTTATGACAAAAGTAGGCAGTTTGACCTCATCCGTGAAGTATCGCGATAAGACGACATGTACAGGAAACAAATAAAAAACAAGTAAAAAGTGAAATAAATAGAATGCAGAGCCACGCAACATGGTGGTGCTACCACAATCTATTGGTGAAACAATGAAAATAAAAACAGAACAAATACAAGTAGGCTCCATTATGCAAATAATGTGTTACCCAAATCCAACTAGTGCATGTCAGCCCAGTAGTTGGCGATGTGATCATTTTTGTTGTAAAAAATTCAATTTAAACCAAAAATAATCAGCCTCGTGGTGTTTATATGTATATATGTAAAATAAATAAATAAAAATAATATGACAAATACAGGACAAGATGAGATAAAACTCTTATTATGTAACGTGCATGCCAGATCAGGAGTTGGCAACGTGGGCCACCATTTTAGTCGTCAAGTACCAATGGTTGTATATTCATAGAAGAACCTTTGGATGCCCCGAGATGATCACGTTGGCGTGATTATGCTAATATGCTGCCAGCGCCGTTTCCAAATGGGACAATTTCTGCTGGGGTCTGGATGCCATCGTGTGAAATATGGCGGCGAACTAGCGTAAGGATGACAATTCATCACAGGGCGAACAATTGCATACGTACCAGAAGCGGACATTTCGTTAACTCCCAGGAAGCACGCACACATTAAAGTACTATTTTAACAGCCGAATGATGCCCGCAGAGAGACAGAGAGGGGAAATAGTGTTCTGCCGCGAGACCTCTAGCAAAACAGCAAAGCGGTACCAATTTTATGAACACCATTTTACAACTTTGGAAAGGTGAACGGACGTGTGAAATTTTGAAATGTCTCCATTTATTATTGCGGCATGGCTGATCTTTATCTATTCATACATTCAGGATCTCGAGATCAACAGTCTGCAGGTGAATTCTGTCTTATGTCATGACTAACTTTGCACGGAGACGAGTAAATATTTTAACACGCTCGCATTACAATGTATGCAAACGCAAACACACACACACACAGTCACACACAAGGGTTGCGTAGAGTATGGCAGCCCTGAGTAATGCAGCCAGTGGGGACATGTACAAATGCAAGACTGAGTCACTTGGCATATATATCTTTCCATGACACTCCCATCTCCGTTCTAGAGAGCGAGCCTCTTACAGCAAACGTAATATCATTAAAAAAAAAAATCATCATCATAGCTTTGTTGTCATCAGCTCCTCTCACAGTGCCATTCCGCCAAATGTCCATATTGGATTTTATTGGCGTGCCCCTTTCAGAACACTCGCCAAAGAAGAACAGGCAGTTTTTGCGGTTTCACTCGTTCAGATAATTAGATGCAGATACAACAATGGGCAGTGGACATTCGGGTGTTAAACGTCACACTCTGGATGCTGTTCCACCTGCGATAGTACATCAGAAAGTAATTCTGTGTTTGGTACCTTACGCGGAAAGTGAGCGACTCCCTCTGTAGGAATATTTAAATCTTGACTTTATTTACTTGATTACTTATTAACTTACCTTATTTCTCCAGTCTTGCATTTGGTTAAACCACATTTATCATCCAATTCCTCTCTTGCCCTGCCTCATCCCTAACATCAAAATTTTGGCCTGTTTTACTACCCATTCTCCTCTTCTGTTTGGGGAGGGGCAAGGTGGTGATGAGCAAAGAAAGGCTGTTGCTGTAAGGCACAGGTGTCAAAGCCAAGGCCCGGGGGCCTGATCCGGCCCGCCACGTCATTTTATGTGGCCCGCGCGAGCAAATCATGTGTGTCAACTTTCATGAACCTTTCAGGAATGTACCGAAATATCAAATTGTCATGGGCAAGAAATAACGTTGAGATCTTACATCTTACATCCCTCCAAGCGAAGCCGTAACTCCAAAGTGGCCCGCGACAAAAAATTAGTTTGACACCCCTGCTGTAAGGATTCTCTTTGCAGGAAAATATTGCAACTTTGTCGTGATTTGTGAAAAATGAACAAGAAAATAAATGAGAATCTTGCGGATCTGCTTTGCAGGGTTTCTGTGGCAAGTGTGTTTAACAAAACCCCTTCCACACTACCTTCCAAAGCGTTAGTTCCCCCCCCCCACCCCCCCCAGATCTCTGTGCTGTGTGAAAGGTACCACCATTTTCCCGCTTTGGAGACAGTATTACAGGCAGGGACGCCCCTGGTGTGAGAGGAAATAGCAGAAAGCCAGAATGTGAAATCTAACACTCAACGCTCACTTTTCTCGTCCCTCTTTTGCATTTGTCACAATCCGTCACACTAAATTATGTCAGTGGAATTCGAATCTTATTGTACTTAATTACCCGGAGGATGGAGGATTCTGTGTTGCTGTGTGAAAGTCAAATCACATTTTGGGATCGGTGCAAAGGGTGCAGATAAATGCTCTTTGGCAGGATTTCTGTGTGAAATAAACATAACGATATAGGACAGTGAATCTGCGTGAAAATGTGTACAGTTTTTTACATATTACCGGCTCTCCTATTACATGTGTACAGTTTATGGTGTGAAATTATTTTAAAAAGTGGTTTAAAAAAGTTCTTTTCTTGGCTTGGAACGGATTAAAATGTTTTACATTATTCCAATGGGAAACATGGTTTCGGTTTTCGAAAGATTCGGTTTTTGAACAGTCTTCTGGAACGGATTAAGTACGAAAACCGAGGTTTGACTGTATTTGACTTCAACTTTCAAGTTCATTACATTTACAATTAGACTAGTTTACCGTGTTTGGGTATTTGGCAGACCACCCGACGCCATGCTGGGCGGTGCGACGGACGTGCGTTCTATGACATGCTCTCGACGCACCTGACAATTTGATGAGAGACGAAACACTAGACCTGAGACCCGGACGTCATCATATTTAATTCATAAATATGAAAACCATGTGCATTGAATCTCCTGTATCAACGTAGAAATCAATTCATTGAATGCATGATTACTTCTCGCCATTCCTTCTAAACGTACTTGAGAGGAGCCGCTTTAATCGACCAGGAATGAAGTCAGCTGTGCTTCCTCCCACAACGGCGCAAACACCTCTTTATAACTGCGCCCGTCTGCGAATATTCCAAAGAAAGAAAACTCCACCCATGCGTGTAGTTTGACATGTCCACTTTGCCGCGCCGGCGCATCGCATGCCACTTTCACTCTCTCTCTCTTTTTCGTTTCCTCTCTTTTTCACCTGCAGCCACTCCTGTCTTATTGGGGGCAGCCGAAAATAAAGGAACTATTTCAGGGAAAGGGAGGGGGGAGGACGGGAGGCCGAGCCAAAAAAAATAAAAAATAAAAAAAGCCCAGGGCTCTTCTCCTTCGCCTCCCCTCCCCCTCTCCACTCCTCTTCCTCTCCTCCCTATCAGCTTTAACATGTCACCGCTCAAGGAAACAAGAGCAAGATGGCACATATCGGCGTTATGGATCACAAGATGCAATATGTTTGACTTTCGAAAAAAAAGATATCATTTTGTGTCTATGTGGCTGATTTTTAGCGGGCACACAGGGATAGAATTAGAAAGAGAGGACAGAGAAAATAACATCAGAAAGACAGGCGGCAGAGAAGTGAGAAGACAAGGCTGGTTTATTTATAAAGCAGCGTTCGCACAATGCCTCGAGAGAACGAGGGATACGCGAGCCAAAAGCATATTAAACATCTTAGAAGTGGATTTTAACATGGAAAAGGAAGACATCTTTGTTTAAATAACGTAATGCTAATCGGGAAATGCAAAAGATCTCAAGTTTATTATTATTCCGACAAATGAATTGCCTATTGCAGAAAACATGTCAGATTGGATGAATTGGGAATTGTTTTACGAAATCAAAACAAAATAAAATTTGCTGTATATATTATAACCCTGTCCTGAACACAACGAAAATAATTCACACAAAATTCTGTGGACAGATCCATCGTAACACGATGCACGGTAAGGTATCATGGAGCCACACGCAAAACTGGACAAGCAGTCGGCCATTTTGGGTCAATGCCGCCATTTTGTCTGAACAGAACACTTGGCATTGTCTTATCGTGAACACCCTTGGAGTTAATCGTTACTAAAACTAAAAAAGAAACATTTTCAGTCAAAGCGACCACAAAATCACTTCAATCCAAACATGCAAATAGATAATATTCGTTATAAAATGTTGTTTTCTTAGATTTGCGTTACCGTGTCAAGTAATAGAAGGGCAGTCGTTTTCAACTGTTAGCCCGTTTAAAAGAAAAACAGAACATGCACATAAACAAACAAATTATTAATAAATATAGGTTTTTATTTACGACGACTTCCGTGACTCACAGTTAGCTAACAAAGCTTGAACACTTTCCATCTTTTGTCCCCTTTTCAAAGTCTTTTTTGTTCATTACCAACAGCTGCAAAACACGCTTGACATTTACGCTAGTGCTAATCACAGAGGACATGTCCTTATGATGTTTCCGCTTAATCTCTCTCTCTCACACACACACACACACACACACACACACACACACACACACACACACACACACACAGGGGTCACCTGTGGACATAAAAAGCCTGCAGTAGAACACAGAGTTGAGGGCTATCTGTGCAAACTGTCACACTCTCATATGAAAACGTCAATGAACAGTCGCATTAGTAAGGGAGACATCTACATCAGTGGTTCCCAACCACTGGTCCGTGGTCCGACAATTGGTACCAGGCCGCAGAGACAGATTAATATGATGACATTTTTTTTATGCCACCCTATTCCCATTCCTCCCCCCCTGATCTGAAACGTGACATTCAATATAAACATACAATTCCATGGAAACCTGTGTCGATTTTTGAATTTCTTTTTTTAAGCGTAGCATATGCGTGGAAGCAAATCCGCCCAAGAACATTTTCTCCAATTTCATATTTCTCTCCACACTCAAGTGTCAAATGCTTTCTATCAAGTGACATCATCTGACTGCGAGGAAACACGATCTGCATATTACATAATTTTTGGCAGTTTGAGCTAATCTTCTTGAGCAGAGATGCGCTTCAGGCTTCCCCGGCGTCAAAAAGTGTGTCTGGTTGCTATGCCTGTCGCAGCCTGGTGTCGCATCCCGGGGATTTAATCAAGTTAAAGGCCGCCGGGCATATTTGCGCTGCACTTTGGTGCGACATTTCTCAAATCGGGCGGCAGATTTATCACAGGGGAGGTGTGTCAATGCCTCCAGTCCCACACTGGAGATTTAGTGAAAGCAGAGACACACTGTGAAATGATAATAAGTCAAATGGAGACTGGTAAAAAAGAGGATCTGTCTCAAAGCACAGCTAATGTTCATTTTTGATAGGTTAATAGTGACGATAAGTGGTTAGGATAAGGAATGAATGAATGAATGTGTCGTGTGTAGAGACTTGACTTTTAATGGCATTTCCATTCATTCAATGGGGAAAAAAATGATTTGAGTGGACAGAGAGAACAAGTGAAACAAATTAAAAGGATGTACCGTAATGGTCTTTTTTGACAGCGTAGATTATTTTGAGTTGTCTTAGTTATTTACATTGCGGTTATCATGCACAACTGGTGAGAGGAACCATCGAATACATCATAAAATTCAGACCTTTTTTTATTTTTTTATTTTACATATTTTAAGAATGCTTCATATTTGCACATTTCCCCAGTGTGGGACAAATAAAGGTTATCTTATCTTATTTGGCTGAATAAATAACAAATCGAAATAAAAATCGAGCCTCAAAACTTCAGATTCGCCCTTTATTGGCTAGTTGGTTATTACTTTGTAAGGTGAATGACTGCCCCCTTCAGGAATGGAGTGGAACAGTATTGACAGAAAATTATGACTGACTTATTTTTTTTTTTAAACTTGCAATAAATTGTGAATCCTTGGTGAAGTCCTGCTCCATTCTAGTCGTACAGTCAAACCTCGGTTTTGGAACGTCTCTGTCCTCGACCAAATCGGTTTTCGACCAAAATTTTAGAGTTTTTTTATGCCTCAGATGACGACCGAAATTCGGTTCTCGAACAAACTGAGCGCACTTGAATGTACCACTTGACTCCTCTCACCTTCCTTACACAAGGAAGTGACGCTTCCTCGGGTCAACGAAGAAGTGACGCTTCCTCGTGTAGCGTTCCACTACTGAGCAGACGTGTACAATAAAGTTTTTTTTTTTTTTTTAAAGAGCGTGGTTTCGGTTTTCGAACAGCCTTCTGGAACAGATTATGGTCAAAAACCGAGGTATGACTGTATATGGAAAAAAATATGCGATCTTGCGATCTCATAAATAAATGGATGTGCAAACCGTATACGACCGGCGCACCCAGGCCCGCCAAAAGAGACATTTTCCCAATTTCATCCGATTTATCCGACGAGGCACCTGCTCACTTTGCCGAGGACAAGGTCGGACGCCCACTGTCAACCGAGCGCGCTCAGTAAATCATGTGGGAATAAACAGCCTTCGCCCAACAAAAGCGGGGACGGAGTCACCTTCCTGGCCAGGACTTTTACAGGCCAAGTGAGTCATCGCGCATGAAAGGATTGCAAAGTCCCAAAAGTGAAAACAACATTACGTCTGCCCCGTGGTTAAAAAGAAGGGATGCGTTTCATTTTGAGGGAGGGGTAAAAATACACATGATCCTACAATCAAATGTATTTTGCCTGCGTCTGTCATTTTAGAATTTCGCAAGTGTTGGCAAATGTTGTTTTTTCATTCGAGGTTGCAAAGACGCTTGCCAGACACTCGCAAACATTTTTTCTTGTCGGCATCAAATTTTGAGAGCCCTGACGAGTGAGTGGCCCACACACACGCGGACCTTCGCCGCTCAGTGAGATTAGGCTAACACTGTTGCAAGCTAGCAAAAACGTTAGCATGACATTACTTGTTAATGTGATCAGCTACGAGATAATGGCTTAAACATTGACAACAACTTGCTTGCTGAATTAAAATTGATGTGGGAAATAGAAGACAACAAAACAGACAGCAGCACGGTTAAAAACACAAGATACCGTTTGGTAGCAACAGCTTGACAGTTAAAATGGATCGAATTAAACTGGGGTTTAAAGAGCGGTTCAAGTTTAATTTTTATTTTTTAATTTTTATTTTTTTTACCAGGTTTACAGAATTTAAACCATAACCATGATTTAATCTCACTTTAAAGTTGGTGCAATCCGGCTTTTGAGTTTGACTTTTTGAAGGAGCTAAATAGGTTAACCCCTCGCAGCCTAATTAACTTTTAGACACATTTATTCAGTCCTTCCTGAGTCGACCTCCTTATAAGGCTATTAAAAGGAGAAACATGAATGAGGAAGGCACTCATAAAAAAAAAAAAAAGAGTGTTCTGACTTCACTGCAGATAAGAAGCAGGCTTCTGTAGTGTGGCAAAACGCAGCAAGAAAGCCCAATTGCCACAATAAATCTTGTAGATAATTGTGACACCACATATTCCTTTATCTGTTTTGGGCCATTTTTTTGAGCAACATTTTCAAAATCTGTATTCATGGAGGTATTGGCTCCTCTCTCCGCAAACTCGCTAAACCAAACCGTACATATGGAACAGCGGCTTGAAACTCTTCTTGGAAGACTTCATACAAGATGTTGGAGTGCACATATGGGAAAATTGGATGTCTCATCGTCCAAAATGTCTTTAGAAAATGATCAATGAATTAGCTAAGTGGTCTAGACCAAACTCAGATGGATTAAATCACTGACTACAAGGTGTGTCTAAATGCTTTTGTCTATCAAGAACGTGCTCGGATTTGATTTGAAAGAAAAACATTTGTCAGTTGGCTTTGCTTTCTTCACCTGATGTATTTCCCCCTTCAGAGCGTGCGCGAGCGTCTGCCTTTGTTCCATCTTGTAAACCTTTACCTCGACGGCAAATCTAAGCCTCACTTTCAGAATTCATTTCCAGATAATGAGCCTCTGTGTCCGCGCTTGGTGGCTAAACACAAACGCGCACCTGTGACAACAAGCGACACCTTCTTCCTGTCATGTTCACTTACATCTCTCAACGGTGCGGCGTTCGCAATCTGGGAATGTCTCGTGTGCGTTTGCGACTTTTGATTGTCTGGCGCTTCTTCCCGTACTTGTTTCTGGCACACAGTAGCAAACCTTTTTCAAAGCAGATGGCACATCGTAGTAGTTTGTGGACGACACGCGTATTGACTTTTTTTCGGACATCAAGTCTTCCGTTAAGAGAGGACGTAGTGCAATGTTCATTTATAAATTGACATTGATTTGCGTCCTCTCTAGGTAATGACACATTTAAATGCTAACGTGATGAAATGCTAATTGCAACATTACCTGTGGAGTACTTAAAACGCATGCGGTTGGACCTGCCGCAACAGATGCATTGCATTTCCGATAATTTATTACAGTGAAACTCCTCTACAATGAATCTACATGGGTGAAAATACCCCCTAGTGTGAAAAAATCTTCATGCATTAACACCATTCCCACTTTCCTGTTTCAAATTTGCTACAGTGAAAAACCCCCTGTTGTGAAAAAGTTCTTGCTGCAAACATGATTTCGTTGTAGAGGAGTTTCACTGTATTGATAAAAAGCCGGTCCTTTCCCACGCGTGCGTTTATGTCGCCCCATAGGCACAAAACTCCAGCGTTAACTGCGGAAAATCAGTTTTATGATGGCTAGAGTGGAAATTATAAGTCTCAGGAAAATATGCGTCGATTCCTTTTCCACGTTTTATTGTTGCAAAGGCCTTATCAGTTACTTGCATGCTACTTTGGGTTTTGTGCTTACAGGACACTGAAGTCAACTAAAAAAGATCACTTAAACATGACTTAGTTCAACTTAACGATTGTGAAGGTTTACTCTCAAGAATTGATTTCCGTCGTTTTCCTTGGGGAAAGTTGTCACGTAATACTAAATCCGCAGTACGTTCTCCAGACCTAAACCTGATAGAGCATGCATTTTACCGGCGAAAGAGGGAATACAAATTTAGCATCAGTGGATCACAGGCTCAATGTGGTTATTGTACACTAATGTTTTTGTGATTAAATATTGAGAGTTTCAGTCACTTTAATCCATGTGAAGTCTATTTAAATGTTGTTGGTGCTGCAAAGTGGCCTCGTGAAATATGGAAGGAGTTAAACGTGTATCTTCAGGCACCAATGTATTCGGTCTTTCATGACGATCTTCTAAATTGCGTATTCAATTAGGATGAAAAATACCCGGTTATAAAAAATTGAGCGCCTGTGTCTCATATTTGATAAAAAGGAAAGAGCTGGGCCATGCTGTTCCAATACTTTTGCAAAGTCGTGTATTTGCAGCACACAAGCTTCAATCCTGTGAATTAAGAAATACGGAGATAATATCATCTTATTAAGTTAAAACAGTAAATTGAAAATAAATAAATAAATAAATCACAGTTTTAATTAAGTGCATCTTGATGGGTTTTATCAGCAAGCTTTTCAAAGGCCCTCACATCCGCGCGGATTTTTGCCCCTTTCCTGCTTCGGTATTTTCTCATTTCCATCTTAATACCGAGAACTGCATTTTGCTTTCCTTTCATTTCCCGTCTTTCCCTCCCTGGCACAGGCTGCCTAGGAAATTGCTTGAATCGGTTTCCTCTGACTCCCCATTGGTACAGTACTAAATTGATTGAACAATGCCACATTGGGGCGTTTTGTCATGCAAATGAAAATGTTGACGGGGTGAACGGGGTTCAAATGTTTGTCAAAAGCACAACAGGCTCATTGTTGGAAATAATTGCGCGGCAATATTTGGTGTGTTTAACCCGCCAATTTGCGCTGCCTCCACAAAGAAAAGCAGGCTCGATTTTGATTGACATTGTTGAACACATTATTATTATTATTAGTGCTGCAGTCGTACGTTGAGGTGCACTGCGTCGTGCTGCGAGCAACTGTTTCGAATAGTTTGGTTGGCGAAGCAAAAGGGAGCATTATCATGAGGCATCTGTCCTCTGCAAGTAGAAATGACATTTACAGAGACCATTAAAACTGGAAGGTATTAAAAGGGTACGTGTTATGCAAAATTGACTTTTTGGGCTCATGTAAAAAGTGTTGCGTCTCTGGAATGAATGCCCACCTATCAAGTGTGAAATTTTTTAAAAATCGAGTACATCTTTTGTGAGCTGCCTATTTTTGAAAACCCATCTATGAGTGAGCTCGTCTGGTCAACTGTGACATAACAGTGGGGTGAATTTAATAATAATAATACATTTTATTTATAAGCGCCTTTCAAGACACCCAAGGACACTTTACAATCAAAAACAAAACAATAAAACACAATGCGGGTTGAGCAGCGGCAGACAAACGCTAAATACCGTATTTAAATACCGTATTGGCCCGAATATAAGACGGCCCTGATTATAAGACGACCCCCTCTTTTTCAAGACTCAAGTTTGAAAAAACTTGAACTTTTTGAACACCAAATTAATTTTTATACAGAAAATAATGACAGTACATCTGAAACAAATGATTCTAACAATATATTTGAGAGAAAAAGCATGTTATTTTGCCTCATTCAAATCTTAATATTTGAACAATCAAATATGTAAACTAAAGTAAAATCACATTCGTAAATGAATGGCGTCTGGTTTCTGAAATGTAAATGACATCATAACTTCTCCTCAGTTGCCGGTTAACCTGGCCGATCTTCAAGCCAAAGATTCAAGTCAAGTTCAGCATTCGCTTCAATGATATCTGGCGCCATCTAGCGTCGTGAATGGGTACAATGTCTAGACCCCGAATATAAGACGACCCCCACTTTTTCAGTCTTATTTCAATGCAAAAAACACAGTTATATTCGGGTCAATACGGTAATTCTGTTTCCCCACCTGGAAAATGATCAGCTAGGCTGGGTGAAGATCCAGAGCCAGTTTCAAGCGACAGCTACCAAACTATGCTGTCGGAAACACAATCATTCGGAAATCTCACCTCGGCTATGTTTGATATCATGACCTGTAGATCATGTCAAAGCCAACAGGTAAGCAGAGCTGCACAGGGTTTTGGTCCATCAACAGATTTGCGTTCTTATAAGCCGCTCAGTGAAATTGTGGTCGTGGTGGTGGCGCATTTGTGTTTCGTGATGTTTTCATGCACAACACATACAATATGGTGGATGAAGTGCTGCCTCCGCGAGTGAAAATGTTATTACTGTGTTGAGGCGTACTCACTTTTTTCCACACCGTGGGCTTTGCTCTCAAGTTGCTCTCCTTGTCGTAACACCCTAGCTCCACCCCCGTTAGTCCAGATGTATTTGGGGCCGGGTATACAGTACGATAGCTCACTTGCATGAGACAGAGCGACATAGAAAGAATGTCATGTTAGCAAGATAACTGGGAACTAAAAATTGCATATTATCTTTACTTGAAATTTCATTTTACAAGGGACGTACTTTTAAATTTGTTCCGATTCATATCGAACGGCTCACGCAAATGTAATAAATTGAGGAGTCAATCCAGAGAGATTTACAGACGTTGTAAGTGACCTAATCATCATTCCAATAATCGCCGTGACACTTTGTCTTCACCCTCCTTGTCTGCTTGAATCACTCACGGGCAGGATCACGATGAGCAGTCGTGTCTCGCCGCACAACTCTTTGCCGAGTCATTTCTTCCGTCACGAGTAATATCTCGGGCGACGCCGTTGACGAGGTCTTCTCGGAGCGGGTTCGACCATCTGCAGATTGAAAGCGTTAATGAAGCCGACGTTTGGCTGTGATCTATGAAAGGAAGATGAAATAACGCAGTCCCAAACCTTTTGGGAGGTTTTTGTTCGGATATATAAACAAATGAAAAACATTTTTTTCTTATTATGTACGATGAATAAAATAAAATGACATTGAAAAAAAAAATCTGCAAGATGCATGCTTTTCATTGGACAATGACACAGAATTTATAATGGCCTACTAGTTCACACAGATAAAGATTTACACTCCTCTCTGGCAGCATGCAGGCATTCAAATAACGCAAGATCGAATCATGTTTTACAGCACGTCAAGATCGGGACGGATTGATCTATCGCAGCTCGTCTTTTGTGTTTTGGCTCGCTGCAGATTGAGCGAACTGTCACTTTTGCGCTGCTAAAATGCAATGATGCTATCAGACACGTTGAAAAGCATTCACGATGTGCACCGATGGTACAAAAACTGGAGTGCTTGAGGAACTCAACTGAGAGGCGTGACTGGAAAAAAGAAACTGACAAGGACGCTTCAATCAGCAGGGTTCTTGTGTTGCAAAAGAATCCCGAGAAATTGGAGTAGATTAGTGTTGGAGATTTGGAGCATTCTATCTTGACAGAGTTGGCAGGCAGCAACAATGGATTGAACTTTTTGTGATGTCACTACATAATAATTTTGACACCTTAACAGTCTTATAATTGATCCCAGTCCATCTTTTGGTTTTAGATGAATCTAAGTACTTCAGTATCTACGTAAGTAAATATCTATGTATCTAAGTAAGTATCCGAGTATCTAAGAGTCTATTTTCATAGACAGGCACATGTGCTCAGTGTAAAAACCTAGTTTGGCAATTTGGCAGAGCGCTTGACGCCTTGCTGGGAATTCCAGCACAACTGACAAATTGCTGACAGAAAATCAACTGGAATTAAGACTACCTAAAAGCAGGTCTAAGTTGTGGCGCAGATGGGCTCACGCAATTTTGGTGGGATTTGATCAATGCGCAGGAAGACAAATTTTGAGCTCAGCAGATGTGTGTGGTGGGTGTCTCTGGATTTTGAATAACTCTGAATAACTGTATTCATCAATTCATCGAATGGACCTCAACTGGAATCTTGCATCGCGCTAGTGGCTAATGCTAGCTATTTGATTCTGAGCTCAGCGGACGTGTGTGGTGGGTGTCACTGGATTTTATTCAAAAGGTTGTCATGTGTCAATCACTGAACAACTGTATTCATCAATTCATCAAATGGACCTCAACTGGAATCTTGCATCATGCTAGTGGCTAATGCTAGCTATTTGATTCTGAGCTCAGCGGATGTGTGTGGTGGGTGTCTCTGGATTTTATTCAAAAGGGGTGAGTGTCAATCACTCTGAACAACTGTATTAATCAATTCATCGAATGGACCTCAACTGGAATCTTCCATCACGCTAGTGGCAAATGCTAGCTATTTCATTCTGAGCTCAGCGGACGTGTGTGGTGGGTGTCACTGGATTTTATTCAAAAGGTTGTCATGTGTCAATCACTGAACAACTGTATTCATCAATTCATCAAATGGACCTCAAATGGAATCTTCCATCGCGCTAGTGGCTAATGCTAGCTATTGCTCTGCTAAACACTGCGGTGTAGAAAGGGGGTACAGGGGATCCGAAGGCTGTTACACAAAGCGTAAATAGTTTTTTTAAAGCGAATCATGAATGTTATGTTATACCTCTGCCACAATAAAAAATATTGGATATCCTAATGCAGTGGTACCTTGACATATGATGACTTCAACTCAACAGTCCAGGTAGTACTGTACTTAAATATTGTGCCTGCTTGTGCATATGCTACATGTCACATGCTGTCTCCTTGGTAGCGGTGAGCAGTGGTTTGTTGTCACAACAAGTGTAAACGAATTAATCTGCTCGACTGGCTTGTTTGTGCGCCTCGGTGCTACACAGCCGACAGTGTGTGCGTAGGCGGCACACCGTGTTAGCGTCTGTGTGCACATACACATGTGCATACGTCCCTTTTTAAGTGTTCAACGGCAAGCGTTTGCATTTCAAACACGGCCGCGCTTTTGTATGCATGTAAATGAATTTGCTCGCTGATAATTATACATGTGCATGCGGCCCAGTTTATATTCGGTACAATCAACAACATTCAGCGTCGATGTGAAAAAAAAAGGTAAAGCGCGCACATCAATTGTCTAATTGGTTGAAAAGAAAACAAACAGATCACCTTGTTGATTGCACATTGCACACTCCAAAAAAAAATCTAGTTATTACATTCTTGGGCATTTTTTATTTCACATATAGAAACTGATGATTAGATCACAAGCTTCATTTTCCTCCCCATTGAAAATTCCACGCAATTATTTCTCCTCTCGTTAGTCCAATCATGTTCCTCTTTGGTTTCTTGCCAGCCAGAAGCCTATCTGCTTTTGACAGACGCAGCTGGAAGTGACGTGTCACACACACACACACACACACACACACACACACACACACACACACACACACACACACACATCACAAGGATGGCACCGACAGCTTTGTAGTGTCGCACACTACATCTTGTCTAAAAGGGAGCCATGGGGAGCGCTGCATAAGATGCCAACTGGCGTCCTGCAACTGGATACATATTAGCGCTTATATGGCGTCTTGGCATCTGTTCACACAGCAAACCATACAATACCATCTGGGCACATATGTGGAAGACATCTGAATGTTTGCCAAACTTAAATATCCGGATGTGGTGTGTTTGTTTGGTTTTGTCAGGAAAAAAAATGGATGAGTTTTGGGGTGAATCAACAAACTTTGATAGCATTATACGCTTGTACGCAATGACGAAAAGTCAAATAAAATTTGGCATCACGCCTCAGTCGAGTATAGGTGGTTAAAATCTGGTTGGACTGTTTTTGAAAAATAGCCAGCATGACTTTAAAAAGCTCATTTTGAAACAAAACAGCAGACTAACTGTGTCCTTTTGGATAAACATGCCAACCAAATTTCATGCTGCTAAGTGAATCGGACTTTTTCATTTTCAAAATACAGTATTTGAAAGTCTGTCTTTCAAGGAACTCTCAGCATGGTCAACGTTCTCCTTCAAACCCAAATGGGAGACTTCTTGTGTACTTGCAAACAGGGCTTCTTGAGAATTTTTTTGTGGGTCTAAACATGAAAGACATGCCTGGCAAATTTCGTGTTGCTGAGTGAAACGAGCTTCAGAGGTTGAATTTTCTAAATATTAACTTGGGAAAAGTTCGTTGCTAACCAAAATGACAAACTTGCCGTTTCTTTTAGGACATGACTTATTGATACTTTTTTGTGGGTCTAAATACATGCCTACCAAATTTCATGCTGTTAAGTGAAACTGGCTTCAGGGGAAACATTTTCCAAATGTTACCCTTGAGAAAGTTTCTTTGTGGACCCCTGAAAGTGGACCCTAAAATGTCCACTTTCACTCAAAATTGCAGACTTCCTGTTATCTTTTTGGGGGGATTGCATCTTGAGACTTTTTTTCTCGGTCTCTTCATGTGAGACATGCCTGTTGAATTCCATGTTACTATGTGAAGCTGGCTTCAGGGGCTGAATTTTTTTTCAAACGACCCCTGAAAATGGCGAACGTTCTTGAGACTTTTTGGTAGCACTGCTCATGATAGACATGTCTACCAAATTTAAGCGAAGAGGCTGAATTTTCCACTTATTATTATAGGACATGTTTGTCAGAGCGAGCCCTGAAAATTGCCGAAATGGCCACTTTAAATCAAAATGTCAGGCTTCGTTTTGAGTTTTTTGGGCATGGCTTCTTCTGACTTTTTTTGTGGGATTACTCATGAGGCACAGGTCGACCAAATTTCAACTTCAAGATAGCCTAAACACGCATGCTCAGGCCCAAGCATTAATCATAGGTCATGAATTGTGAATGTGTGGGCCCTTACTTTGTCTGAGGTATCATTTCAAGGCCGGGCAGACATGATGCCTAATTATTTTGAGGGCTGTTTAACCTTTCCAAAAGGCTTGGTTCCTACCAGGACTTTGTCTGCAACCACCGTAATGTGACAGAGACAAGACAGAAGAGGTGAGGCCCGAGGGCTATGAGCTCCATAAAGTCATTTGCCGCCAGTTCATTTTCTTTTGTTCCCCACAAAATAAAAATCATCAGAGCTGCCATTAACGGATTTCAAATCGACAACAACAAAAAAGCCTTCATATGAAATCAACTGTGAACAAAAGGCAATTTCGTTATTATTGTCATTCGTTTTAATTAGGGTTTTTTTCAACAGATAATCACCGCTTTTTAAACTCTCTTTTTATTTGATTTTTTTTTTCCAATTCTAGTTTTCATTATTTCTTTCTTTTTTTTTTTCGTTAACTGTAGTAATCTAAGAGAACACTAAGAGAACACTCCTCTCTGTGACAGCAACTGGAAGTGAAGCCCTAAGCACTTTAGCTCTGACGGCCAGTGACAGCTTTGACTTATACAACACTCCTACATATCCTCACACACATACACTGAAGTGATTGTGGTCAGGGGGTTTGGGGGGGGGGGGCAAACGGAGCTCTCTTCGCTCTGTCCTATACCTTCTTCCCTCGAGGTGCCCCGATCCGGTGACAAAGACCCCTCAGGGGCCACAAGTCTGCCGGACTCTGACGTCTGATTGTTGACAGTGTGCCCCGAAGGCACAAACTCTGACAACAACATGCAATTCTCCTTCTTCCTCCTTGGCCTTTGTTGTTGATGCTCTTTCGTGGTACATACTTCAATTGTGCCCTATGGAAAGTCTGAAAACGATAGCCCCTCACACAGTTTGAAGCTTGAAGAAGTCATTTTTGGCATTCAAGTTGGATCACATTGAGGATTTTCAGAAAGGTAGAAAAAGAAAAATTAGACCCTGACACCAGTTTCGCCTGTTGATGCGAAATTAAGCGTATGCGTCTCGGACACATGGAAATATCTAAAGGACCATGCTTGAAAATGAACAGGAAGTCGGCCATTGCGGCTTAAGGCAATCATTTCAGGAAAATCCAATACTTGTATTTTGTCAGAAGCCTACCGTGGAATTGTTCCAAATGAACCCCAATCCGAAGTCAGAATACTTAGACAGATGGGATTCACAACATTTCCAAGCTGTTTTGCTTACACAGGCAAATCTAAGCGGAACATGGCATCCGAGTTTAATGATCTCGCGAAGGATTCGTCATTAAAAAACAAAAGTAGACACTGGCAAAAGCCCGTAAAGACAATAAAAACAATTTAGTGGTTCATACACTACACAGTGTGTATGCGGTGCGTGGAAACACCAACATATAAAAGATTTTTAATTTTTGTTTCGAGCAAAGACCATTCGAAAATTCAGTGGCACCTCTACTTCCGAACGTCTCTTCAAACGAAATTTTCAAGTTACGACAGGAAAATATTGCCTCTTGTTACGAGAGAAATTTCAAGATAGGAAAGGTCAAAATACAGTATGGCCTGCTACTCGCAGCTCCGGGTTCCCTGAACGCAACATACTTATAGCTGCTCTGCCATTGGCTATTACCGAGCATCCTCCTGGAATCCCATTGGCTCAGAGGGGCCTCTACCGTACGCGCCAATGTATGTAGATCGATAAATAGATAGATATGCATTCATGCCGTCATTCGTCCCTCGGGACATGAGGCGTTCCGATAGTTTTACTTAAATGTGAATCACCCAGAAAAAGTGTTCACCAGTCCAGCGATTGCTCACTACGCTGATGGTTGCCTTGGATATTTTCGAAGAATTGTGAAAAGCAAAAGCAAACGTCCTTGGATCAGTTCTTTACATAACGGCAGGCAAAATTAACTTCTGAGAGAGAACTCAAAAGGGCAAAAAATGATGATGAGGCAGTTAAAAGTTAAATGGCCATCATTTTTATTCTTTACTCTGTTCTTCTTTTTTTACATTATGCACAACTCTCATTTATTGTGCCATAATCTAATTGTAACATGTATTTGTTACATATTTTGATGCATGTTGATGCTTTAGAAAGCATTTATGACTACATTTTGGGGGGACTTGGAACGGATTAGGGCATTTACATGGAAAACGCGTCTTTACTACTTAATCTTCTAGTTACGAAATTTCTTCCATAACCAATTAATTTCGTAAGTAGAGGTACCACTGTATGTCCCTTTTAAATCCATGAATGCCAAAAAACATGATCTAAACACTTACTATTAGATACGATTAGATTTGAAATTTCACTCACTTTGGGATGTTATTGGATATTCGCTTTAATGTGGCTTTTGGGTGAACTAGCCCAGATTGGCATTATTCACAGAACTGCATAGGAAGGTGTCTTTTCATGAAAAATCGAACCGTTCTGCATCACTCTCATTCTGTGGCTGGAATAAGCAACCTTCTCCTCTACTCTTAACATTAATAATGTGTCGTGAATTATGAATGAGGCCTACTTTTGGACAAGGGCACTCCAACTTCTATTGATGTAATATGATTAGAGTCCAGGGCGCATTAAAACAAATGCGTTGACAAATGCCGGACAGCAGTTTAAAAGGCAGCACAGCAGATAATTAGTCATCATACGCGGCAAATAAACTCGTAAAGGCTTTTGACGTGACTCGCGCACTCCCTCTAAGATAACAACTTCATCTCTTTGACATTCAGCGCGTGTTGTGCAATTTTGGAAACACCCACTCAAGCAAATGTATCTGCGTTGCATTGAGACGTTTTGTCAGAGCGACAGCTTTCATTTGCAAACAGACCCAAAGTGACAAGGAGCAAAATTAAGACTTGAAATGAGAGCGACGCGGCCTTTGGAATGAGGGGCGGGAGATGGAAAAAAAAAAAATAAATCACATTTCTCCACCAAAAGTGCTTTTCTGATAACATTCTTTTTTTTTTTTTGAAAGGATTTTTCTAATCTATTCATGGATTGCTCCTCACATGTGATGTGACAGCAAAGGACAACAGTCCGGCTGCGATTACTAACGCTTGTTTTTTTTCTCACTGTCTCGAACAAAGAAAATACTGATTACCTCCACCAAGGTGGGTGTGTTCTCATTGTTGATAGACAATGTTAACATTAATTCTGGGCTGGCTACTCGAGTGCACCTTGCTCCCCATTTTTTTTTTTTTAACCATTTTAGCTGTGGTGTTGCTAATGTAATGAAAATGATTTTGTCATTTCCAAATTAATCTATTTACCGTATTTTCCACACTAAAAGGTGCACTGGATTATGAGGCGCACCTTCAATGAATATTTTGTCTTTTTTTTTCATACATGGGTCGCACCACATTATAAGACGCAATCTACAATGGATCCACTAGATGGAGCTACGCTCAAGGAAACACCAACAGAACGATCAGATGTCAGTAATGTCTCTAGCAAGGAGCCATTTTGGGGGTTGAAATATTACCGTAATGACCATACACAAGGTGCATCGGATTTTAAGGCGCGCTGTGAGCTTTTAAGAAAATGGAAGGCTTTTTAGTTGCGCCTTTTAGTGCGGAAAATACGGTAAATAGTCTGATGACAGAACGCTTTTGGCGATTTATTGTGGCAATTTTTGGTTGACAAGTTGCTCAGGATGCGTACATGATATTGGTTACTAGCACAACATCATCTGCAACTCTACCTGATCTGCAGAAATACTAACGCTCCTTCTCAATCATATTACTAGCGCCTCAGATTTGGCGATGGAGTTTCTCAGTGTGCGTACATGCTAACCGCGAGTGACATCTCGATCTGCAGCGCTACCTGATCTGCAACTTCAAAATTGTTTGAAATTTTAGTTCGGATAACTTCTGGAACTTACTTTTGACATTGAAGTGTGTATTCTGCCCATGTTTGAATATTCTGTACAACTGTCCCATGTCAGCATGAGAACACATACATCCTCATGCCTGCAAGTAGACCTTTGCACCCTTGAATCATCAATCACTTGATGATATCAGTTCTTCCTTGGTGGAGATAATGTGGAGACACACAGAACTTTGGAAAGCACCAGTTGATACAAGCTGATGAGTTTAGGAGAAACAGAGTCCGATGCCACATCATAAGTTTCAGTACCGCCCCTGACGATATAAATGTGTTTTGAATCTCTTACACCTTCGCACTCGTGATCCGCAGCCATTGTCTGTAGACCGCGGGTGCCCAGAATATTCTGCAAATAAAACCTTCGAAGGTACTGTTCAACGGCTCCAGCCTGCATTTAAATAACAAACATCCTCATCGTCCGAAATTAACGAACACGTGGAGGAGGACTCTGTCCCCCAACAACATTTATCTGTCATCTGTTTTGCTGGACACGTTCTTTACAATACATACATACGTTCATAAATAAAGTCGCGGTGACAGTTAGCTTCCCACGGTTCGTTGTAATGAAGGCTTTTTCGCAATTTTGTGGAGGGGAAAAAAAATCTGGTTGTTATAATGAAATGTACGTTACAAAAGGTGTTTGCAAACAATATCGGCAAATGAAAAATGAATGACGTGAAATCGGGACTTTGAAATGTGAACGTTATAAGGGCGAAAACGTAAAATACGTTGAAAAGAGGTTCGACTGTACATGCATGCATGTACAACGATGGGGGCGAGGTTATATTTTTTTTGCTGTTGTTTTGTTTTTCATGCGTCTGTGTGGCAAAACATATTTTCCTGCCTGGACTAGTCTTTTGTCTTTTTCAGTGATTGAATTTTTTTTTTCATTTGACTGATGTGGATATTACATAACCAGAAAAAAAAACAGGTCTTTTGAGATTATTTGTCATCTCTACATTGATACTGTCATCATGTTCAAAGCCAATCATGTATTTGGTATCAATCTGGTACCAGCACAAAACGCAAGAAGTGCCTGGTCAGATTCGCCAGTATTATGCACCAGTGAAGTACATAATTGCTGTCGCCATGGTAGCGACAGAGATGCTATTCTGCCAATCACAAGCCAGTGTGTCATCAACATATTTTTGAAGCTGTTGCTCAAAGCTCCATCTTGCTGCTTTTAATCAGTGGATTGATTTCTGCGCTTCTGCAGATAACCGCAATCGGCCAATATTATCTCTTGTTTGGTTTAGTCCGGAATAGCGCTGCTACTCACTAAGTGCTCCTGCAGTCACTCGGTTCGTTGGTCTCGATGCTCGCCGCTGAAGAGGTCTAGGCCAACAATAGCAGTTATCTGAGCCCTTATTTATGAAAGGGGGATTTGCTGGACTCATGTTTAAGTAGCTGGCACGGACGGGAGCCTTCCTCGCTACCGCCGCTCTGCCTGAGGCGCACACAAAAAAAAAAAAAAGGATGCCGGGGCAAACGGATTAGCCGGCTTTTTCGAATGCTGTCTTTATTCGCTTGAAATTACGGGCGGTAAAGCTTTTCATGAGACGAAGTCTTAAATTTTATCATGTTAAGATGTCCTACACTGACCTACAAACATACTCGTTCATTCTAGAGCAGTGGTTCTGAACCTTGTTAGAGGCACAGAACCCAACCAGTTCATATGCGCGTCCACCGAACCCTTATGTGAAAAATTAAAATATGATTCGAGAAGTGTTCCTTCAGTTTTGCCAGTGTGAGGCCAGAGTTGCTCAACTTGGCTTGACAAATCATTCAGATAGGACGCCGAGTCCCATCATGTTCAGTGATGCAGGACAAGGGATGTCATGTGATCATCCGCAGCCAGCGATGGCCAAGCGGGTGTGTCGTAACTAATTGACACGTTGAGTCGGGTGTTTCTTAAAAACCTCCATGGCAGAGGCTTCGTCGAACCCCTGCGACTGATTCACCGAACCCCTGGGGTTCGATCGAACCCAGGTTCAGAAGCACTGTACTCGAGACATTTCTCCTTGAAGGGTAATTCTTGCTTTTTGATTGAAGCTGAGCTGCAGCTTCCTCGACGGGTCTGGCGGAGTTTCCAGGAACATCCTGCTTGTCCAGATTTTTCTTCAATTTGTGATGAATCAACATCAAGCTACAGTTGTCGTTACAGAGAAACATCAGCTACTCGACTAATCGACTAGGTCTTACATTTTTAGTCCACTCTTGTTATGTTTTCCTGTTTATTTTGTTTGGCGGCAATTGTTTACTCACGTCAGAACCTTCACCTCCTGCCCTCGATCACCCCTGCGATTGTCTCCACTTGTATCTGCGAGGTGGTGGACCCCACAAAAGCAGGCAGGAGGGAGGAGCAAGGTGTACAGAAAACTAAATCCGAAACAAACAAAGTCCGAACAACAAAATGAATCCAAAGTATCAAACAAAACCATGACTGAAGCTCCAAAAACTAGAACAGAACCACAACAGAAACAAACATGACAGGACAAGCAAACACTGGCCCGACACAGAGTGGTCGTGCCAGGAGTCCTTTTCAACAGCTAATTACCTAACGACCAGCAGGTGCGCAGCCGCAGGGAGAGCCCTACAGTGCCACCTGGTGGCCACAAACAGAATCATGACAATATCCCATTTTCTTCCCCATCCAACATCATGAAGTCGTCTCACGCAAACTCTTCAGGAGCGGCGAATTGGGCCTTTGATAAACTGACAAAAACCTTTCATACCCCCCCAAAAAGTCAGAGATGAATTGTGCCTAAAGCAAGCCAGCAAGCTCATGCTATGCCGTTTTACGATCAATTATTAATGTTCACCTCTATTCTAACCTCTTCCGCTGTAGTGACTAAACTGCCAAATAAGCGACGGCGGGGCCTTATAAACGGCCGCTGACAAGTCGGACGCGTCGCTGCATCTTCGGGTCGGGGAAAGCATCAGTGAAAATCATTACTGCCGAAGATAGCTTACTCTCCAATAATAAGACGAGTGTCCAGATGAATTATTCAAGGGTCATTCGGCGTTAAATCTTGTGGACAAACATTCTTGAGTATCTCACACTCAGCGGGACCCGACAGTCCCTGACAGAGGGCTTAGCGTCGCATGCTTAGTCACAGGACAAATCTGATGATAAGCGTGTGGTTGTGGCGTTTAATCCTACACATCGCAATTTAGGGAGAGCAAACGAAAACACGGCGCTTACATAACGGGGGGGGGGGCGCCGCGGGTGCGCCTTTTTGTTTGTCGTGTGGCAAAACGGGGGTGGGGGTGGGGGGGGGGGGTTTGATTCATCTCCCTCGCGTTCGTCGGGAACCGTTCTTTGTTTTATGGCTTCGTTCTGATGTGGGTGGACTGAGAAGTGGATGCTGACAATAAAAGAAGGCAGCAACAGAGCGATATTTACAGTCTGCTTATAGAGCGTGCATATTGATGGGCGTCATTACAAAACAAGCATCTTTCTGCTGAAAGCCAGGATGACGCGCTGGGTTAAAAATAAACTAGCCACTGCGGATGGAGAACTGAAACTGCACAAATTGACCCCTCCCTGCCCCCTAAAAAAAAAAAATCGACGTGCCACAGAGAAAAGCAACAACTCTGCCAAACGTGAATGCTTAACAAAAACCACCAACTGTCAATCAAGTGCCACTATCAATCTTTGGAAAAAAAAATTTTTTCTTCATCTAGCATTCTAACTTTCATATGCTGAAGCAGAACTACATGCGTGTTTAAGCAGCAAAATGCATTTTTTTTTGGTGAAAAAAAAATAATGCTTGAAGTAAGTGAGATGCTTGTATAATAAAACTTACCGTATTTTCCGCACTAAAAGGCGCACTGGATTATGAATGAATGAATGGCCTATTTTGTCATTTTTTTCAAATTTGGGTTCTCGAACAAACTGAGCGCACTTGAATGCACCATTTGACTCCTCTCGCCTTCCTTACACGAGAAAGTGACGCTTCCTCGAGTAGACGAGGAAGTGACGCTTCCTCGTGTTGCTTTCCATTGTGAGCAGACGTGTTCAGTAAACATTTTTATTTTAAAAAGCGCGTGGTTTTGGTTTTCGAACAATTTCGGTTTTCGAACAGCCTTATGGAACGGATTATGGACGAAAAACCGAGGTTTGACTCTATTGGACGAACTGGATTATAAGGCGCAATCTACAATGCATCCACTCGATGGAGCTACGCTCCTTCCGTTTGACTCGAGAGGCGTTCATGACCGCCTCCGAAAAACGTAAATTAACGATTACCGTACTTCAATGAAACTACGAAAATTGAAAATAATGCATCAAAACAGGAAATCAAGCGAGGAAATCACAAAATAAATTATATAGCCCCTCTATAGAATTTATTTTGCCATTTCCTCGTTTGTGAATACAGTACGCAACGAAGGAATAAATAACAAACACTTCTGAGAGAGTCCAGTCCCTCACATTTTACTGACATCTGATCGTTCTGTTGGAGCTAGGAAATCACAAAATAAAATAAATGAGTACCCGGAGAAAACCCACGCAGGCCCGGGGAGAACATGCAAACTCCAACACAGGGAGGCCGGAGCTGGAATTGAACTCGGTACCTCTGCACTGTGAGGTTGACGCGCTAACCACTGGACCGCCAGACCGCGTCAGTGAAAAATAAAACCCAAATAACAAAAAATAAAAAAAATAAAAAAAGGAAAAGTTCTAGAACCGCGGCAACCTCCTTGCCTCTGCGGCCTCTTCATTTATCATCGTCACTTTGATTTGCCGCTCGGGCAAAAATACCGTCTCCTTGGAAACAATGCTCTTTTGTTGGACGGCGGCGAGCTATTTGGCAGAAGCCAGACGTACATAACTGCCAACCGGTGGACTGCTCCTTCTTCTTCTTGGCCAGGTAAAAGCATCTGGACATGTCGCGGTTAACGATGCATGGCCAACAACCTTAAGTGGCTCTGCTAGGAATGCTTGAGGCGTCCGTCCAGCCAGACCACTTGCTCATTTGGAGCTGTCCGGCTGAGCTAATGTGTCACGCGAGTCCAATTAAAGACCACTACTTTTTTTTGCCCTCATTTGCGAAAAGTGAAAGAGACTCGCTAAGTAAGTTTGCATGTATTGGTTACCGTCGACGGTCATAGCGATGACTCAGCATTTTAGGGAAAAGGCTTTCTTTAAAATTGAATGGGAGGATTCCGACAAATTCAGACCCACCGTATTTTTCGGATTATACGTTACTCCCGATTATCAATCGCACCAGCCAAACAAAATGCATAATTAAGAAGGAAAAAAACATATACAAGTCGCACTGGAGTATAAGTCGCATTTTGGGGGGAAATTTATTTGATAAAATCCAACACCAAAAACATACATGTCGTCTTGAAAGGCAATTTAAAATAAAAATAAAATCGAGAACAACAGGCTGAATAGGTGTACGGTATGCTAACGTTACATGACTGACATGCCTGGTAATGTCAGTAACGACGTAACATATTAAGAGTTATTCCGATAACTCTAGCATAAAGAACATGCTAACAAGTTTACCAAACTATCACTTTTAAACAACTCGGGAGGTGGACGATGCGCCGCTTCCTCTTCTACGTCACTTACGTCAGACTCATCGGCAATTTATCAACACAGGCCTAGAGCGCCCCCTTGTGGTTTCATGTGAAAATAACGTGAAATGACATAATCATAGGTTAATAATTTCACACATAAGCCGCTCCAGAGTATAAGTCGCACCCCCGGCCAAACTATGAAAAAAACTGCGACTTATAGTCCGGAAAATACGGTAGGTTGAAAATGTTTCGGAAAGCCATCAATTAATTGGTGCAACAGAGAGATGAGCTGAAAATAGAGAAGTGAAAAGAAAAAAAAGATTAATTTTGCGTTCATTTCAAATATGACCCAGTTCTCTTTGCGGTCCACTTCAGTTCTCTCAAGGGGGTTTGATGACGGCAATGACAAAACGAACCTGCTCGATCTGAGTCGGGTTCACTTCTGAGAGTTTCACCTTCTGGCCACCCTGCCTGAGGCCATTATCGCCTGAAGAATCTGCCGATTGCGATCTCTTACATTCGCATTTTGCCTTCATAAAAAAAATAATTTTACTGCGCAGATGGAGCAAGGCCGACGGTTATCTTGGGTTCGCCGCTTTTTGGGAGCGGCCACGAGCTTGCCTTTTATTTTATTCCTGAAGACAAATTTCTCAGTCAGGGCGGTGATTCACGTCCAAAAGGCGAATGAAAAAAAGACATCCATTGCTTTGTGTCCATCTATAATTCTCTGCATATGTGACACTTTTATATACGCTGCCGCCGCTCTCCAACCTCTTGAATGCAATCATACGAGCGTTAATTTGCGATCCTGAATGAGCGTGCGATGGTAAAACCACAGGATTGATACGTCCATTCCTGTTATCACCGACATACTCCCACCGGCTTTTTTTATCTGCCTCTCTTGTCTCTCTCGACCTTCCCCTGTTCTTCCTTCTCCTGTTTGTCTCCGTTCCATCTTTCATTCAGCCGGCATTAAAAATAGCCGCAGTTGCTAGCTTCATCTGGCTTGCGTTCGCCGTTGCCCGTGAGTGTAAGCACGGCGGTTTGATTCTTTTTTTTTTCTGCATCCTCAGCAACAACGCCAAAGCCCTACAGGCTGCCGTGGGTCATTCGATACGTGTGTGTTTGTGTGTGTGTGTGTGTACGTGTGTTTATGTGTGGGCGTGATACAGGGAGAAGATACATTTGCTAGAAATGCCAACCACCTGTCAGCTTTGGAAAAAAAAACCCCAGAAGAAATAAAACACAGAAAGACTTGAAAATTGATTTAAAAATGTGGCAGCACCATGTTGTAGTGGTTTGCATGTTTTCCATCGCAGTTTTGAGATGCGGTGTTTGAATCGCTATTTAGCTAGCTTGACTTGGATAACAAGTAACGTTGGGGTTTTTACTGCTTTAAATGCAAGTCTGTTAACGTCTGGTAACGCCCCTTTTATTGGGGGTGTCTCACACACACACACACACAAATAAATAAAGTAAAAGGAAAAAAAACAATTTCATGCCGAAACAGTGAAACTCCTCTACAATGAAACCTACATGGGCAAAAATACCCCCTAGTGTGAAAAAAGCATTAATACCATTCCCACTCTCCTGCCTCCCATACAACGAAAAAAAAACCCTCTTGCGTTATACGAAATCTTTCTCTCTGCATTTGCCTCGCGACGAGATTCACTACAACAAAGTCTAATCCAACAGCGACCTCTACTGCTTCGTTCGGAAACGGCAACAGCAACCACCACACTGGTTTACACATGCGCAGCAGTCCAGGAAGTATTTGTTATTTTGTTTGTATTTAGTTTGTTTCAGACGCAGCAAGAACGTTGCATTGCTAAAATGGCTAAAAAAAAAACGGACCTTTGGATGTCAAGGAGCTAAGACAAGAAGCGCTCTGAGGCTGGAAGAGAGGGTGAAAGTGATCAAAATGAAAGACGGAGGAAGCAAAATAAAAGACATTATCCAAGAAATTGATGTAAGTGAAAGTGACTGCTGATCGTAAATTTTGCAATTTCTTTCCCTTTTTTTTCTTTCTACACTGACTATGAAGTGTCAAATAAGTGTATGCTCATACGTATGCACTATTGGAATAAAAATAAAGAGTACACTTACGTTTGTGTGTATGTGTGTGTCTGTTTGTTCACATCTGAGATCAAATTTGCTACAGTGAAAAACCCCCTGTTGGGAAAAATTTCTTGCTGCAAACATGATTTCGTTGTAGAGGAGTTTCACTGTACCCCCTAGTGTGAAAAAATCTTCATGCATTCATATCATTCCCACTTTCCTGTTTCAAATTTGCTACAGTGAAAAAACCCCTGTTGTGAAAAATATCTTGCTGCAAACATGATTTCGTTGTAGAGGAGTTTCACTGTATCTCATTTTTGGACATGTGTTTTAGACTCCGATTTGTCATTTTGGGGTTCATCATCCACTGCCATATTGTTTGTCGTATGTCACTCGATTACTGACTGGTAGGATGTGACATTTTGACATCTTTCAAGACAAAGTCAGAACTTTTCCGTTTTGGTTGGTCCAATAAAAACATATGGATTAGCATTTGGACAGTTGACAAAACGGCTGACTATATTTAGCCTGTTTAAGAAAAAAAACATTGTGGACGAGGCCATGATTTGCAGAAGGAAAAACAGCACAGGATTAGCTGCATCCATTAAGGATTTTTGTTAGCGCTCCGCCGGGTTGTAATTTGCAAGTAATTATTTTCAAACCTTCAGGGATTATTGGCCTACATCCAAGCAAGGGCTTGGTTGAAGTGAACAGAAGCAACAATCGGTCGGTACGTAAACGGTCAAATCTAGCGCACCGCCGTTTGTGAACAATGTGATCGGGATGTTATTTTGTGCGCTGAGCGATTCTGGTTGTCTCAGACAAAAGATGAGCGATTGTTTGGAATAATGGCCAAGATTGATCCCCTTTTGCGCAGCCACGAATGTGAGCGCTTTCCATTTCCTTCTTGTACTTTTTTTCGTTTCGATGCGTAGCATGTTTATGACCACTGCATTGTGTGGGCTTCACTTTTCAGTGTGACTTCAAAAAAGCTTTTTTAAAAAACATTTTTGATCACCAATCAATACTTATCCTTGCAAAGGAAGTTTTCCATCTGTAGCCAACATTTTTCTGTAGCAACCAGAACAAATTCAGTCCAGTTATTCGTATGCATCAGCTTGCTTTGACATTTTTCTCGCAGTCAATACGGTCACGCACTCGTTTGTTAATAAATGCGGCCAAAGCTGTCCGATGTGCTGATGTTGACATCGAAAAGCAAAACAGACCACGCCCCCCAAACATTTCCCCACCACACTAATAATTCAATAGCATCTGATGTCATGTTCGCCCCGGCTCACCTCCGCCACCCCGGCGAGCACTAATGGCCAATTTCAATTCGTGACTTGACTTTGCCGTCACTGGAGACTGCGCAATTACCGTCGTGAGCCCGGCGGCAACCAACAATGTCAGGGTCAAATTACTCCGATGCAGGAAGCCCGGTTTGCGCGCAAGTATCGGGATTGGATGACAGCAGCGGTGACCTTGGCAACAACCCATTATCGGGGGGGGGGGCTCTCGAGAGACAACATGGGAGGGCGGTAGAAGACTGAGGCAATCTTCGCTTCCCTCAGAGGGGTTGGCCACCCCCCCACCCCCGAGGGAGAAGCTGAACGATAACCACAAAGAGGCTTTAACGGCACTCGTATTGAGGAATCCCCTTTTCCGTCTTCGCTGTCACGGCAACCGTTGCCATGATGCTGACTGGACCAGAACTTGTCACCTCGCCTCGGCGTATTCCTTTTCCGCATTTTTCCCTTTTCTTTCTCGCTACCTCGAACAGTCACACACACTCACACGCACACGCACACACACACACACACGCACACACACACACACACACGGGCTATCTATTTATCCAACAATCACAGGCTTACACAAACAGGATGTCAGGTGACAACGGATTAGCGAGGGGAAATTCAAGGTCAGGACGACATCAGATGGGAGAGCGCTACTCAAGTATCACCGCATCTCAATTAAGTAATTCCCGCTTTTCACGACTGACAAATTCATGTGTGGGTTTTTTTTTTTTTTTTTACCCCGCATGGAACCTAACCTCAGCTCTCCTATTCACGTTTTTTTGTGTTCCGCAAAAAGCTGCGCAGATTAATACAAGACTACGATAAAAGTATTAAAAGTTACGCAAAATAGATTCGGAACACTGATGTAAAATGACCATAAAAAAAACCAAATTGTGCATGTTAAAATAAGACTAAAAAAAAAATGGTAGCAATCAAATAATGTCATAATACGTATGAAAATCCATCGACTTCCTGAACTGGCTCTCTGGTGTCTCGCATCAAAGTGATGAATTAATATTTCTTTTCCATGAGCGGCTTAATCGGGAAGGCGTGACGGCACAGTGACACGAATTGATTGATGGCGGGATTGGCCATCTTCAGGCTCTGTGGGTCCCCCCCCCCCCACCCCACTCCCCCCCACGCCATAAAAGCACAAGCGCCATGCTCCATGCATGTATCTACGTATTAATCCTTGAGCCCACTCTCAGAACGCAATCATTTCATACGCACGACACGACAAACAACTCCAGCGAAGGCCCTACAGACAGACATCAGATATAACTGGAAGGGAATGACAGCCAAGTAGATGTGAGGACTTTCTCTATCGATTTATGTTCCTCTCTCTGCTCTCCTTTGCCCGATTCCCGTTAATGGTCATGACGAGTTCCTTGCGTCGGGTAAATGGTCCAATGGGAGGTCTTCTTATCTTCGCTCTCTAATGTTGCTATCTAATGTGGTTGGGGACGTTCTTAGATAGCCTCCGATTGTATATTGAACAAAAAAAAACGATTCAGCGACCTGCTTAGCTGATAATACGCTGAAGTGTGTCTTCTGCCCATATTTAGTCGAGCCTGTATAACTTTCTCATGCCCGCAGTATAACCGGGTGCGACCTTGAAGCAATCTGATAGCCTTGTATTGGTTTAGGACAGGGGTCGGCAACCCAAAATGTTGAAAGAGCCATATAGGACAACAAAAAACCCCAAAAACAAATATGCCCGGAGCCGCAAAAAAATAAAAGCCTTCTATAAAATTTACAATGAAGGAAACACATGCTGTATGTATGTAGGAGACTGGACTGTCTCAGAATTGTTTATGTTATTCATTCCTTTGTTGTATGTTCACAAACGCCCCCACAGAATTTATTTTGTAATTTCCTCGCTTGTTTTTTTTGGTTTTGGTGCATTATTTTCGCTTTTCTTAGTGTCAGTGAAGTGATCATTAATTTCCGTTTTTCTGACGCTGTCTTTGAACGCCTCTCGAGTCGAACGAGAAGAGAGAAGGCACGGAGTCGGACGCAGACGTGTCTGTGTTTGTCGAGACTGTTAAAAGCATAAACAAAGTGTACGTTCTTTAAAAAAAACAACACCACAGCTCTTCTTTTTCGTAGCTGCAACATTAGCAACATTAGCGTACTATCAAAATCTTTTTCCATTTTCAAACATTTTTATAAAGCTCCAGGGAGCCAGTAGATGTCGCCAAAGAACCGCATGCGGCTCTGGAGCCGCGTGTTGCCGACCCCCGGTTTAGGAGAAACTAAAGTCTCGATGTCGCACCATAGCTTCGGTACCACCCATCTGATAATATAAATATGTTATGTGTCCTTGGTATGGACACACTCGTGATCCGCAGACCATTGTCTGTTAATCCTTGGTGTCCAGAATATTCTGCAAATAAAGCCTTCGAAGGAACTGTTCATCGTCTCCAGCCCGTAGTTGGATATCCAACATCCTCACCATCTGAAATTCAACGAACACGCGGAGGAAAGAAGGCCACTTTCCCCTAAAAACGCCTTGGATCAAGAATTACAGCACACTTTTTGTCATCTAACTCATTCAATACAAGCCAATTCTGGACCAAGCCTGAAAAGACGTTTAAAAACGTCTTTGGGAGTGAATGAGTACGTCATGGAATCACTTCATGGCTTTTATACATTCTAACAATGTCATATTCCGAAGCGCCAGATTCCAAGCGTTTATAGTTTCGATTGCGCTCGTCACATTTGCCGACGTTGCATTTTATGGAAACCGCTATCGACATTTGTCATATTTAAATGTTGTCGGCATCAGCCATAAGGCGTTAACGACTTATTAAAAGGAGTACATGAAGGAGCGGTTTCCGCTTTAAAGCAACAGTTGCATCATAAGCATTCTGCCTGGGGACCACACGGTCTGCTTTTGTACTCTGGAGCAGCTGATCCTTCCCTACAAAAAATAAAGATCAGTTTGTCCCTAGAGACTGTTCAGTGGGGATGATGTACGAGCTTTAGGTCCCCCTTTGAGAATGCCGTAATAAAAGGTTATTTACGGGCTAACCGCAACAAAAGATCTTATAATGGGATTAATCAATAACCAAGTGTACCGTTTTTGTGAATAAAACGACAATGGCGTGAGGAAAAAGAAAACAAGGTGACCTCGTAGAAAGAACGGCACCAGGGAAGGAGTCGAATCTTCGGGAGGCTACGCATGGTCGCTGAAGGGTTCTGGTTTGTCAGTGACAGCTGGCATTCGCAGACGCCTGCAGACAAATGCCAAGACGGATCAACACCAGAGCCACTGAGAGGACCGGACAGCTTTTTATGACCAAGGACCTGAAAAGACGACCCTCCCTTATTATTGTTGAGTAAGGGAGGGGGTTTGTTATTGTTTCAACCATTGTTAGCATGATGGTACAATGTCCTATTTTTGGAAAACAAGAATAAAACAGGTCAAAAAAAGTCCTGCAGACTTTCAGAATGAAGAGGTGAATAAAACGGATGGAAAGGAGCCAAGTGAAGTGTTTCTCAACCTTGAGTAAACCAAGGTATACAGTATTTTACATTTGGAAGATATCATGGCTCGCCACCCAACAAAACTGTCACAAAACATATACGTCTCATTCCGGAATTGAAGGACAGTTTCTACCTTTCCACATGACATCTTTTTGTTTCATCACATATTCCAGCTCATTATGATTTGAAGTTATGGCTCACAACCGTTTTAGCTAGGTAGATAATGGGGGGGAAGGGGGGTAGCTACATGACTCAGCAGAAATGACATGATCGAGTTAATTGGCTTAACCTGAAGTCAGTCCTTTCTTCTATTTTTCATGTTCTGAACGTTTTATGCTATAAGGGAGTGTTTCACTCAAATCAAAACACTGTTCCATATATTCTTCATATATCTTCATAAAGCCCACGTTAGTTCTTGAGCCGTTAGCATAGTAGCTAACAGAGCTAGCATGTATACTTTTCTATTTTGTCATATAGCCCAAGTTAGTTCTTGAGCCGTTAGCATAGTAGCTAACAGAGCTAGCATGTATACCTGGAGGGACTCCCAATGTTATTATAACACTGATTTGCGACCCTGATTTGCTGAGCAATATTTTGGAAATATATATTTTTTTCAGGTGTCTGAGAGTCTGTAACAGAGTTGCGTCAAAAACAGCTAAATATATAAGACGGATTAAGTATTTCATAAAAAGCGCACCGTTGACAGTTGAGCTCGACGACTCCAATTATTATTTTTCTTGAAGACATGAAAATGTATAAATGGCCTTTTTTAAAAAAATATTGCTGTCTTCTATTCTGGAACAACCTGTCCTACCGCTACCGAACAATATGGGCATGAAATTGGATCGCGTCATGCGTCCATGCTGACGTAACCACAAAAACTGCATGTTTCCGTCCACATAAACACATGATTAATCTCCCGCAACCATCTGCGTGCCGACTAATCAAATGTCAACATGCAACAACACATTTTCCACGTGCCATTTACCAAATGCGGACGCAAGTACTCTTTGTACCGATCGCCACTCGTGTATTCCTACCGTCACTCAGTTTATTCAGAGTGATTCAATTAAGCCGACCGAAAAGGACAGTAAGTGGCTTCCATCCATGTGCAACATCTAAATTATTGATTGACTTCTTTAAAACACAACTTCAGTCTGTTTGTAAATGTCAAACAAAAGGGGTCAGGGCTAGGTTTCCTAAAGTCTGCTGGTATTGGTTGTCAGCTAGCTGATTGAAAACAAAAAAAACATTTTGAAAGCGTGAAAAGAAATTCTGGCTAGCATCATTTATGGCTAGCATCAATTTGTTTTAAAGGGGCATTTCGATTCATTTCGTTGAGGAATGTTGATCTGAGTGTTTCGAGTTTGGAGCATGGTCTTATGTCACAACTGAATGTAGGTTTACAAACGTAGCATTTTTTTTTTAAATACCTGTAGTTTGTGTCTTTTTCTAAAATGGGTGACCAAAAAAGGTGATTTCCTAAAAGCGTCTTATGCAACGGCGACCCAAAGTAACCTTGCGATAGGGCGATGATGTCACGTAGTCTATGACGCTCTCTGGCTGGGGGGGGGGCAGTCATGAAACAAACACTGTCACTGCACTGTCGCTAAGCTCCCCCCACCCCCTGGGTGAGCTGAAATATTTTGTGACACTCTCATAAAATTCCGCGCACTTTGGGCTATGAGGCGGATGTATCCGCGAATCCGTCCGGACGTTACTAAGCTATTTTACACGGCGACGGCGACCAGACGTTAGATTGCACCGCTTCCATCAATAATGTAGTCTGTTCGCTCAACCGCTGATAGATTGCGGCCGACGTGAATCACAGCTTCGTCTTTGTTAATGGCTTTCGCCGCCATTGTCTAGTTCTGACATTATCACGCCTTCGCCTTACCGCTTCCCGATGGAAGGGGAAAAAAAAAAATGCAGTAGAGACGAAAAGAAGTCTTTGCTAACCCGAACCCGTTACGTCACACACTTCACAAATGACTGTACTTTCTCCGATGGCACCGCTGGTAAAAAACAATCGCTTGAATGTCATTTGAACAAGGCAGAGCACTCAAGAAAAACAGCTAAATGGGCCGGCAGATGATTTTAGCAGTCTTCTCTACCGCACGTCTGAAATGTCAGTCGAAAAAGAAGATGCTACATGAGGTCATTTGCTTCCGAGGGTGACGCAATGCCAGCTTACAATTTACATTTCACCGAACAAGTTGATCCAAAAATAGACGTGGTTTGGAACGGGCTAATTAATTGACGTTTCAAATGCGAAGATTGCTGGCACAAGTGTGCTCTTATGACATTGAAATGGAAAGCATGCTGTAGTGTTGACGTGAGCTGTTAACCCCCATGCAGTAATGATCCCAAAATTGGACATTTCGGACACTTTGGACGATTTTGGACTGTTGGACAAATGGACACCACAGACAAAACAGTGAAAAATAACTCCACGAAGCTGAAATATTGCATAGGATGTATATCTATGTCTTGGCCAATTCCCACTGAACATTTTGAGGGGTTGAAAGTGAAAAACAAAAGTGAAAAAAGTTGTTGCACATTGGAAGAGGGACATTTTTGGGACGTAATACCCTTCATGCAGCCGCTTAAAAATACTGTATGAGGGTTAAGTTTTGCTTAATTACTCAACCACAACCAAACCAAATAAAATTCTTTAGAAACATTATGAAAAGGTCTACACTGAAGAAATACAAAAAGAAGCCTTTGAAGTCTTGGAGCAAGGAAAAATCAGCGAACTTCATTTTGACATTTAAAACAGGACACACTATCTATATCGCCCATAATTTGGGTTACTTCAAGCTGGGTGCAAGCTTCAATACATTAGGCAAAATGAAAATAGGTCATGTTGAGGTAACAGTGCAGTGCGGGAGCATGTCATGGCTCAGCTTCGGCAAACAGGTGAGCCATGATTGGTCGTCACCTGAGCCGTGAGCAATCGGGAAGTTATTTGGAGCTGACAGAAAGTGCGGAAAATGGCCCAACGAGATGGTTAAAAACGGGTGGATTTTGCTGCTTCACGCATGTTCCACAAACGCAATATGAATCAAAATGTTGTTTTTAGACATACAGTCAAACCTCGGTTTTCGAACGTCTCGGTTCTCGACCAATTCGGTTTTCAACCAAAAATGTAAATTTTTTTATGGCTCGGATGGCGAACAAATTTCAGTTCTCGAACAAACTGAGCGCACTTGAATGCACCATTTGACTCCTCTCACCTTCCTTACATGAGGAAGTGACGCTTTTTCGTGTTGCTTTCCATTGTGAGCAGACGTGTTCAGTAAGCATTTTGATTTTAAAAAGAGCGTGGTTTCGGTTTTTGAACAATTTCGGTTTTCCAGCAGCCTTCTGGAACGGATTATGGACGAAAACCGAGGTTTGACTGTATTATTATGACTGTATATTAGTGGAAAGAAAATTTTGGGGGGGGAAGTCTTCCCTTCAAGGCCTAAAATTTTCAGGACTTTTCAAACCCTTGATAGGCAGCCATCTCGTTACCTCTGCATCCTGCTTCCTAGACGCATAATTTTCCCGCCAGACGCACTGTTCCAAATAATGTGCGTTTTTGGGACTCAAGGAAATTACTCAGTCAAAAAAAAAGCAAAAAAAAAAAACTATGGAAAATCTTTTTTTCCCGCAACGATCGCAGTTTGACAATCGCCGCAATTGTTGTTTTTATCTCGCGTTAAGTAATCTCGCGTGACGAGATTTTCCGTTCTCGCGGGACGAGATTGGCGAGATCGGCCTTCACCGCATGCAAAGCAGACGATTGCCAAGTCGTGTAACGTCAAAACAAGTGTTGCGAACAAGTATTGCGAAAGTTTATTGCGGAGATATCACAGAGGAAGCAGCTAAAGTTGGATAGGTTTTTTTGGCGATAATAATCTTGTATGCCTGAATTATTAAATTTTTGCAGCATTTGGTTATAAGAAATAAATGATCAATGTATATTGTTGTTTTTTTGTGTTATGATCATATGCAATTGAATAAGTAGACCATTTCAGAATTCGAAATTTGGGACTCTCTAAATGCTTAATGGGACTTTTCTGATCAGCGAGTCCCTGGGACTCAAACGGTAAAATTACAGAAACACAAATTTGACTTCACATCTTTTAACACAGGAATAAATTAGACAGAACCCATTTGACATTTTGAACACTCACTTTGCCGTTCCCAAAAGTCCCATAAAGGCACGCACACTTTAACGAATAGCTAAATGTCCCAGTAATTTTCACCCATAAAGTCCAACCTACGCACTTTGATTGAAAGCTCATTCTTGGGCTTTTGATATTCAATTTAATTCAAATCGGCAGGGCCAATCGTTTGCAAGGCTCTCAATTAGATGCATTTGAAAGTTGACCAGCACGAAAGAACTTAACAGCCCGCCAGAGTTCCGACCTCATCGTCCCACGGGACAAATTTGTACATCATCCAACATCAGCGCGGCTTGTTGACCTCGCCCGACGCTCCCGAGGCTCGGCGTGAGCAGATCGCCGCAGACAGCAAAACAAAATCCTGTGAAAAAGACCTCCCCAGAGCTGTTATGAAAGCAGATGAGTGGCCTGAGCATTTTAGTTATGATGTTCTGCAAGCGCATAAAATATGGTGTTGGCACCCCCCCCCCCCCCCCATCCCCTTAAAACCCATCGCTGCCCTGCAAAGCAGTCGTAGAATCTCTTTCGTTTTGAAAACTCGCGCTTGCCATTCCCGCCGAGGAGGCTTTAGTTTGCCGTTTAATGGCTTGTCCTGCACGATTAAACAAAAGGGAGGCTGAACTGTTTCACACACAGCGCAGTCTAAATAAAGCGCGTAGCACGACGCTGCAAAACGAATTAAAACAAGAATACTCAGAAGAGACTTCCCCTCAGGCTTAAACATTTGTCACCAACGAATTTATACCACGGCTTCCTTTTTTTTTTTTTTTTTTTTCTCGTTGGATCCAAGAGAATTGATTAACGTTATCTCCTTGGCCTTGAGGGCAACGTTGCTTAAACGGGTGTAGACGTGTCCTCGGGCAAGATCCTGAAGATACCACACTTTCTGTGCTTTAGCTCAACAATGAAGATACTTTACATGCACAAAAAAACACACTCCATGATACATATAATTATCACATCATGAAAAAGAATGCAAAGAATATCTGTCGTATGTTCTCCTTCAATTCAATGGACACTGTGCCGCTCCTTCCAGTAGGCATGCTTTGGCCATCTGGGGCGATGTAATAGAGACGTATGGATATACTGCACATGAGCTGCCACAATTGCGCAGTCAATATTAGTGGTTCTACGCAGAGGATAAAGAACATACACCTGTATGTGTTGTAATGATGCCTGTCGATGTGTTGCTTTTGTATCCGACAGCACCGCTGTATTAAAAAAATATATACAGTCATACCTAAATAAAGTTTTCAGCTCTCACGTGCAACATGTATCTATATCTATTTGAGCTATACAGTCAAGTCGGTTTTCGGACGTCTCGGTTCTCGTCCAATTCGGT
Source organism: Hippocampus abdominalis (assembly GCA_018466805.1). NCBI lineage: Eukaryota > Metazoa > Chordata > Actinopteri > Syngnathiformes > Syngnathidae > Hippocampus > Hippocampus abdominalis. The sequence continues at coordinate 6,816,362 of CM031702.1, read as the reverse complement.
TTTCGACCAAAAATCTCGAGTTTTTTATGCCTCGGATGACGAACAAATTTCAGTTCTCGAACAAACTGAGTGCACTTGAATGCACCATCAGACTCCACTCGCCTTCCTTACACGGGGAAATGACGCTTCCTCGGGTAGACGAGGAAGTGACGCTTGCTCGTGTTGCTTTCCATTGTGAGCAGACGTGTTCAGTAAACATTTTTATTTTGAAAAGAGCGTGGTTTCGGTTTTCGAACAATTTCGGTTTTCGAACAGCCTTCTGGAACGGATTATGGACGAAAACCGAGGTTTGACTGTATTAGCCTACTATCAAAATATTTTTCCATTTTCAAACATTTTTTATAAAGCTCCAGGGAGCCACTAGATGTCGCTAAAGAGCCGCATGCGGCTCTGGAGCCGCGTGTTGCCGACCCCCGGTATATACTAACTACAATATGACGATGATGGCTGCGCTACGTAAATGGCAAATCTAAATGCTAATGGCCAAATGAAGGCTAAAGATTTCTATGCGTAGGTGTGTGAAAAGCCAGCAAAATGCAATGGAAATCCAACGATGCTATTTGCCCATTGAATGACTCCTTCGAAATAGGCTTGCTAGGACAATAAATCACATCATCTGTGAGGGACACTCACTCTCGTGCAAGAGCCGCAGTGCCCTTGAGTGACCTCCAACTGTCAACACGGAGTGATGTAGAACAGTTTCAGCTTCCAGCGAATGAAATCCCCAAACCCACTGCCCACTTCCCCCCCCCCCCCCCCCCAGAGCCTTTAGCATGAGAGCTCCACAGATTGTCAAATGCGAGCAGAGCATGCGCACCCTGCTTCTTCTCAAACTTTACGGATTAAAAAACTTGTCGTTGGAGTGAAAATAGAGCCAAGCGGAAGCGAATTTACCTGCGTAGTGCTTTCGCTTGAATTCTACTTCATTCAATTATGATGCTTTGAAGCGTCACGCATGGTCGCGAGAGGCCATCAGCGCTACACTGAGCTTGTTTTATCAGTCTAATTGAAAGCTGAGTAAGTAGCCTCCACTCTTCCTGTTTTACAGCCATTTTTTTTAACCATCGTGAATGAACAAAAGTAGAAGGGTACCATTATTCCGCAGCGGTAATGGCAGAAGAGGACGTAGAATGCAAAGCGTGCTTGTTAGAGGGGAACCAAAAGCTCATCCAAAGCCATTAAGGGACTGCAGTTTGGTAAAAGTGAATGTGAATCTTGTTTAATGTTGAAAAAGATTTAATTCATCGAGTTAATCATGTTAGCATCCACAAGTAAATGTGATACTGATATCGTGTCCAATGTATTTAGGTTTCACATTTTTATGGTGTACAGTGTTAGAATCTTGAGGATAGAAATGTACATTTGAAAAACAATTGGGTAAAAAAAAAAATAACGGATGTTGGCTTATTAAATTTGACCCCATTGTTATGTTAAAAAAAGGGCCGACTGAGCCAAACTCAGCTAAAAAAAATATGTTTGACTCAATTCTATGAACTGTTTGTCAAATCGAAAAGTTCAGACTTGACGGTAAAGATGACTTTGTTAGTTTTGATACTGACAAGATATTATATGTACGCAACTTTTATCTACCTACCGTATTTTCCGGACTATAAGTCGCTCCAGCGTATAAGTCACACCAGCCATAAAAATGTATAATAAAGAACAAAAAAAACATACATAAGTCGCACTGGAGTATAAGTCGCATTTTTGGGGGGGGATTTATTTGATCAAATCCAACACCAAGAACATACATGCCATCTTGAAAGGCAATTTAAAATGAAAATAAAATAGAAAACAACACGTTGAGTACGTGTACGACGTGCTAACCTTACATAACGCATAAACAACGAACTGAGAAGGTGCCTGGTATGTTCAAGTAACATATTAAGAGTTATTCAGGTAACTATAGCATAAAGAACATGCTAACAAGTTCACCAAACTATCAGTTTCACTCCAAATCACTAAATCCAATGAAATCTTCATCCTATGTGTCACTTTAAAACAACTCCACCGACTCCGGAGCTAGAAGATTTTTTTTTTTTTTTTATAAACAATCTTTATTGAACAAGTCAGAATACAGTACAAATTCTCAGTAACTCCGGAAGTAGAAGCACTTCCTCTTCTACGTCGCTTACGTCAGACTCGTCGTGGTTTTATCAACACAGGTCTAGAGCGGCCTCTTGTGGTCAAATACTAAAATAACACGTGAAATGATATAATAGTGTGTTTATAATTTCACCCATAAATCGCTCCAGAGTATAAATCGCACCCCCAGCCAAACTATGAAAAAAATTGCGATTTATATTCCGTAAAATACGGTATTACGCATTGTTTGTGGGTTTAAACGTTTTGGCGCTGTGTGTGTGTCTCTTCTGTGGATTCAAGTCCTTGTTTGTTTTCATTCTTCAAGCGTTTGAATATTTGACCAATTGTTAGCGACATTCGACTCGTTCTCTCGCTATGATACTCTGATTTTACTGTGACTTTTGGATCGAGGCATAATCCTTGTTTGTTCGAGTAATTGAGCTTTATGTTAGTGTGCCTTTCACACTTGCCAACACTGGCAAGTCTAACTTTCATGATTAGTTCTGAGGCTTGAACCCGCACCGCTGTTACGCCACCGACTTGGAAGCTATTTTTGTGTTTTGTTTTTGTTTTCTGGCTCATGTTATTCCTTGGCTCTAATCCTTATTTATCCATCTTCATTAACATGTATTTCTTTTTAATCACGGATCACTCCATGCCTACCCGAGTGTTCCCTATTCATCTGGTTTGAATATTTAGTTCTGTGTCTTTCTTCGTTTCCCATTTTCTTTGTTTGACTTTGGTCCATTTTCAGTTATGACCTACGACCCGGTGTCTCAAACTCCAGTTTCATTGTTTTGATGAGCATCTGTTTTTGTTCATTTTGTTCAATCTTCACTGTTCATTAGGTCCAAATAAATTAGCTCTCATCGCAAGGTTCACATTCACGTCTTTATTTCTTTCTTCGCCACTTATACCTTTTGCATGAAAGACGATACTGTAGTTTGCTTTCCCGTGACGCTGAATTTGGCTTTCTGCCTGCCGCCACCACGTTGCAAAGTGTGACAATCAAGATGAAATACCGTAGTGGCATTTCACGAAGAATTACGATTTATTCTCCAGTAACCGAGAAAAGTTCCGATGATTTATATATCATACCCAAGCAGCTCATTTGGAGATGATCCCTGCGTGCTTCCATTAAAACTTCTCCAACTTTGCTGCAGTCTTGCTTTGTTTTCATTAGCATCCATCTTGCCCCCCTACCCCCCAGAAAAAAGCTGTTGTACAAATGCCTGCTTGCAAGTGCCAAGTCTAAAGACGGATATTTGTTGTGAATATGAAATGTTCCACCTGGCGGAAATGCAATCTTTCACTTATAATGACTTTCAATTTACATTTACTCCTGCTCAGCACCATCCATAGTGATGATTGCTGCAATGTTACCTGGAAAATGTGAGCTTCATTTGGTACCAAATCTATGTTTTTTTCGAATGGAAAATAGGTCAGTTGGCGCAAGAAAGGTTGGGAAACTCCGCCTTATTTGCCCCAGCGTGATCTGAAATGTGAAAAAAAATATAAGCATGTATATAATGTGATTTTGGGCATTTTTATGGAGTTTGGGAAGAGAAAAAAAAAGATCTTATATGCCTCCCAGCAGGCCCACTTTTATGTCATTGGTGAGCACAGATCAAGGATAATTGCTTTTAGGCTGACTCCAGGGTGAATAACAATTAAACAAATGTCTTTCGTCATGTCTGTCTGTTGTTTTCAGCCCCAGCTGGAGTGAAGGGCGTTTCCCTCCAGCAGGCCCACCTGTGCACCGTTCAAGACAAACAAGACTGCTAAATATTTCAGGACTGCCAAACTGCCTCGTCTCTTGTCGGATAATTGACCTTGCTTGCTTCCTTTTTCGCGATCATGATTTTTGGTTTTTCATTTTTTGGACTTGATATTTCATTTGTCTGTGTATTATTTTTGTTTTATACCTTGTTTTTTTTTTTTCTGGCTCCTTGTGACCAGAGATTTCAGTTTGTACTTTGTCGATGCGCTTTTCTGTAATAAATGTTTTTGTTATCGCACATTGAGTCTGCATTTCTGGAATCCAAAACATTATTCGTTTCGGTTCAGAGCCTGACAGCTTGAACCATAATTTCAATCAAATGGCTCGAAACCATTGTGCCAAAGACATCTTTGCTCCTATTCTTCTTTTTCCTTTGAGTGTGTTTTCAACTAGGATGATTGTATCCATTAGCCCTGGCAGTTGATGACTAAAACCCTTAAATTCTACTTAGCATGGATGCCAGCCAGTCACACAGCACATTAGCTACCCAAACGACACAAAAGAAGGGAAGGAAGGAGTGGGCGGAAAGTAATAAGGGCACAGACGCCGACAAATACAGCTCTGGGAGGAGACTAAATGACATTTTGAGGTTGAATGAGGCGATCCGGAACTGGTCTCACAGGATCTGGTAACGTAGCCAAACGAAATAAAACGACCAAATGACAGCTTACAACTAAGATTCAGAAAGTATTTACAGTCAAACCTCGGTTTTCGTCCGTAATTTGTTCCAGAAGGCTGTTCGAAAACCGAAATTGTTTTTTTAAAATAAAAATGTTTTTTGAACACGTCTGCTCACAATGGAAAGCAACACGAGGAAGCGTCACTTCCTCGTCTACCCGAGGAAGCGTCACTTCCTCATGTAAGGAAGGCGAGAGGAGTCAAATGGTGCATTCAAGTGCGCTCAGTTTGTTTGAGAACCGAAATTGTTTGTCATCCGAGGTATAAAAAACTCCAAATTTTTGGTCGAAAACCGAATTGGACGAGAACCGAGACGTTCGAAAACCGAGGTTTGACTGTACTTTCAAATTTAAGGGACTTGAAATTTCTATTTAGAGCCAGTGTCGAATTCAACAAAAAAAATTTTCACGCGTTTTCCTAAATTCCGATGTAAAGTTGCCCATTGCGGGAATTGCTGGAATTTTGAAACCCTCGCTGTGATAGACGTTTGTTTACCCTCGCCTCCCCTCGCCGTCATGGGTATTAGCTTCAAGTGTTTGCCGTCCGTCAGTGGTGACAGTAATAGATTAACTCACTCAATCAGCCATTTTCACTGGAGCAACCCCCTCAAGTCCAGCGTTTTACTGGATTTTGACTGATCTTGCAAGGCCCACAGAATATTTGGTTTTAATGCTATATAAACATGGAGCCGACCAAAATAAAGTTTGGAATCTCTTCTTTCGACAGAATTTTTTTTTTCCATTCTTCAGCAATCGGCATTACAAAATGGCTAAGTTTCATGAAAATGGCGATTCCTGGGCAAAAAACGGAAAAAAGGGCTTTTTGTAAAAGCATGCATTTCAAGCACGTGGGGCACCACTGCCTCCGACTGGTCGCTTTTTTTTACATGATTTACAATGCAAACGGCTTATTCTCATTCACAGATTGCATCAGACCCTCCTCCTTCTCTATGACGCAAAAAAAAAAGACTTAGACGTACAAGTACGTCCTTGGTAGGCGGGGCCTAATTTTGAAAAGACGTACAAGTACGTCTTGTGGCATTAAAGAGTTAAAAAAAGCGCCGTGGCGCGCGATAGGCCATCGATTCGTACCGCGTCCGCACAAGACAATGCAGCGGAGTAGAAGCAGGTTCTGTTGCTGCGTATCCAAGTGAATATGCAACAAGCCTCTCATTTGTAAAACGCCAGCAAAGATCGAAGAGCGTAATTACAATCGGTGTGAAGAATTCACCCACAGAAGCATTTCCTCTTGACGGATGGTCAGCACCAATAAATTGACCTGTTTTTCTTGGGCAAGTAAAATGTGCAATTCATGGATGATAAAAGCGCATTTTTTTTCCTCCAGTCCTGGCAATGATACAAATAGACATGTGCCTCGGTATCCATTTCATCTTTCCTTATCTTTTGTCCAGTGTTGTGCTCTTTCACCCATAAAGCCCCGCATCACCGAAGGGGTTGGTAGTACCCTCGACTACTCATATCTCAGTCACAGAGACGTGTGCAAGCGGCGTAGCGAAAAGGGCTGGCGTTCACATTCACAAGCAAGAGTCGGCGAGCGGCAGCACTTTGTCACCCAGCTGCCCAAGGTTCCGCCTGTCTCGGGTTTGCGATTCCCATTTGCACCTTGGTGGCTTCAGCTGTCATGCTGGCTCGCTTGGGTTCGTGCATGTCAGGGCACACACATGGATTCCAGGTTCAGAAATAGCTACTCTGAAAAAAACACAAGACTGGGTTTGGCTATGAATTGACCTTCGGATCTCTGCAAACCTATTCGTAGCCTCAAAAATATCATCTACCAATGGAGTCAGAAGTTGACTACCGTAATTTCCGGACTATAAGCCGCGACTTTTGTCACACGCTTTCAACTCTGCGGCTTATTTAATGAAGCGGCCTATATAAAGACTTTTTTAACGGCCGCCTGTGTACCGTCTTTCTTTGTAAATATCTCATGTGACAATATGGGCACCTGCGGCTTATAGACAGGTGCGGCTTATGCGTGTACAAAATGTTTTTTCCCTTTAAAAATGTAGTGGTGCGGCTTATAATCAGGCGCGTTCTATAGTCCAGAAATTACGGTAATTGCTTTATGTTGGCAGTGCTTTCTGCGTAAAACAGACGACAACACAATAAAATGCCGCTGAGGCATTATTTTTCGCAAAAAAAGACAGTTTGGATCTCATTCTACATGAGTTGAGTAGTTCTGAAGCACTGAATGGTTGGCAGTGCCGTATTGTTGGCAGTGTTCATTTAAAACTGTAAAAGACACTAATAAAGCCTTGATTTCTTGTCAAGATCATTTTCAGATATCGCACTACAATAGTAGACCAATTCCGAGGCGTGGACCTACCGTTACGATCAGTGTCAGTTTTCTGACTAAAATCATCATTAGTCAAATGATCTTTGCCCATTGAAATGAGCTGAAATGCAATTAAATTGTTCCAGCCTCTCCACCAGAAAAAAAATAGTTTTTTTTAAAAATTAGATGTTAATTTCCAGCTACGCCAAACTAAGCCACTCCACTAAAATGACTAAACCTTATGAGGATCAGCGTTTTGGGGGCAGCTTGTAGCACAGGAGAGGGAGAGAGTTATTTTTCTTCACAAATAGTTGTTAGGTTCCACAGAGGAAAATCATAAGTAGGTGAGACTGGTGAGTTGTAACATGACTGTGGCTCGTGAAGAACGTTGTCACACAAGACTGCATCGCAAAGATGGACGTAGTTCCAGAAATAAAATGTCATTTAATGTATAAATGTTTGTCTGATGAGGACAAAAGGCAAGTAGAAAAGGCCAAATTTGCCGCAAACATCCAGGTTTGCCCACGTGATTAATTTACATTATAACCACACATTAGCTGCTAACATGCTAACATGGCTAACAAGTGCAGAGACAACATGGCAATTGGATGTATTTTGGATTTCTGCATTTACATTTCATGTGACTTTGTGCTCGCCATTTTTGTCCTTGTTGAAGTTTTGTCTAGGTTAGCATGTCGCACTAAAGGCTAACGTCACTGTATGATGCCATTCGTGCTGGCATAGCCGAATAATTTCTTCACTAACAAATTGTGCTGAGTAATATGATGACCTTCATGGTGATGTTGCCGAAATACAATAATCAATGCTACCCAAAAAAGACAAACACACTTAGTAAGCTTCTAATACAAGAGGGCAGACAACATGTCACAGAAATACTTCAGGATTAGTAATTGATTACTAGGCTACACACACACACACAAAAAAAAGGCCCATTCAGCCTCGGTGTCGATATCGAATCAAAAGACAGATACGGTATTTAACGTGGGGCACGACTGGAGCTAAACAAAATGGCTGACGGGAACTATAGGAGATAATTAGCCAATTGCTTGTACTGAAAGCAAAGCGACTAACTCGAAAAACATTCTTCACTCGACAGCAGTGAACAAAATATATAACTACGGTTCTTGTGCGTCAGTGTTTTTAAACTCACGCCATTGCCTGTGTTTCATGTTTCCAGACTTTTACACAGTCGGTTACCGTGGCAACACATATAAAAGACGTGTCATCATTGTTTCTTTATCCAAACATAAGAGTTGGCAATTTTTGTTGTTACTTTCTTAAATGAACCACTGAGAACAGGAGTGAGCTAACTCAATATTTCTCATCATTTTTAAGTAAAATACAGATTTGAATAGAGAAAAGGCTTCAATGAAGGTACATTTGCATTTTTTTCATATGGGGGCAGTCGTTTTTTGCACTCAGCACTTCTCCTGATTAATCAGTGCAACAATTGTGCTAACTCCCGTTTCTAAGATGGCCGTTTCGCCTGCCGCCAAACACAGCGCAGAAAGTAAGGGACAGTATTTGGCCAAATACTAATATCTGTTCGGTTAAAACAAGTATCCAGAAGAAATAATCATTGCCATATACATCACCCAAAAATCCCACAGATTTGTTTGCAGCCATAAAACTTTGAAATCACTCTCAAAATTACAGAAAATTGAGTTAACCCACTGAATTATTTATTTTTTAATGGCAACATGTAAAGCAAATCTATGACTTTGGCAAAAATATTTGTTTTCTTTTGCGACTTCTCAAACTATAAAACAAAAACAAGATTGAAAATGGCGTTTAATGGCAAAATATTTAAATTGCAGATAAAACTCCTAAACTTGCCGTGAATGATCCAGCGGATGACTCAAGGTGGACATCAGTGGCTTTTTTTATGCATGACGTTCATCATTCACTCCATCGCTTTCATTCACTTTGTCAGTCATCACTTTAAAAAAAAAAAAAAAAAAATCAATATTGTATCAATCCAGAGTGGCTGTTATTTTATTTTCCAGGTAAAAAAAAAAAAAAAGAAGTCTTTTCTGACACTGCAGGCTCACCTCATTAGTTTAAGGCTTTTTTTCAATTCAATTTGCTCAGCGCGGTTGCAGTCGCTGACCTGTGTTGGCTGCTTTTACTGTTAAGAGAAGAAGTTTGGAGCTACTGGGAAACACTGACGGACACTCACTAGGCTTGCACTTTTCCCTGAAAAAAGATTTCTATGCTCTTTATGGAACGTCACCTCACAGTTGTATTTTTGGGAGGCTTGAAAAATTCATTTGGCTTCATCCTGCAGGTAGTGTGGGATTTAATTGGATAGCTGCGTTTAATTCCTTGTACAGAACACAGACGTATTTGTCCCACTGCTGCTTTGGGAACATCTTGTGATCGAGGCCATCTTTTTTTTGTTTTTTGTTTTGTCTATGGCGCCTTCATTTTTGATGTCGTCTTTCCGTGAGGGGAGCGTTAGCTGCCTGTTTGTCTTCACTTAAGCCTCAGGCAGCATCCGAGACAATGCGGTCTCTCTGGAAAAACGAACGTCTGGAGCGACATCAGAGCAGTTAGAAACGAGGACGCCAAAAGGTGTGGGAACCAGACGCGGCCGAGATGAGACTCCCACACTGCCGGTGCGCCCGGCGTGGATTAAAGGATGTTTCGGCTTTGATTTTGACAGCAGCCGCATCGTGACGAAGAGCCGCAAAACCAAATGAGATCCGATAGCCACGGAAACAAATTAAATCAAAGTAGCGATGGATGAGAGCTTTCATGGTTGATTTTTGAAATATTCCCCAATTTTGAACACCCAATTATTTTTCATTCGCATTCGATGGTATGGTGAAAAAAAAAGTTCCTGAAAAACTGAAATGGTTGGTTAGACATTGGTCCTTCAGACTTTTTCAAATGTTTTGTTATGATCGAAAGATCCACCCACTCTTGGGTCAAATGGCAAAATTAAAGTCACAGGCTACTTTTTTTTTTTTTTAATCAAACTTCCCAAATACAGTCAAACCTCGGTTTTCGTCCATAATCCATTCCAGAAGGCTGTTCGTAAACCGAAACCACGCTCTTTTTAAAATAAAAATGTTTACTGAACATGTCTGCTCACAATGGAAAGCAACACGAGGAAGCGTCACTTCCTTGTGTAAGGAAGGCAAGAGGAGTCAAATGGTGCATACAAGTGCGCTCAGTTTGTTCAAGAACCGAAATTTGTTCGTCATCCGAGGCATGAAAAACTCAAATTTTGGTCGAAAACCGAATTGGACGAGAACCGAGACGTTCGAAAAACGAGGTTTGACTGGAATTCAAACTGATGATCCAACTTGGATGCCAAGGTCCATTCAATGGCATAGTAGAACACAGGTGTCCAAGTCAAGGCCCGGGGCCAGATGTGGTCCGCCACATCATTTTATGTGGCCCGCGAATGCAAATCAAGTATGTCAACTTCCGTGCTTGCTCAAGTCTGAACCAAAATTTCAAATTGTAATATGCCATCCATAATAACAATGTTTGAAAAAGCCCCATTATTCTTGATTTCTGATTTACATCCATCAATTTGCTGTTCGCCGTGTATGTTATACAATCAAACCTCGGTTCTTGTCCAATTCGTTTTTCGACCAAAAATTTTGAGTTTTTTTATGCCTCGGATGACGAACAAATTTCGGTTCTCGAACAAACTGAGCGCACTTGAATGCACCATTTGACTCCTCTAGCCTTCCTTACACGAGGAAGTGACGCTTCCTCGTGTTGCTTTCCATTGTGAGCAGACGTGTTCAATAAAGATTTTTATTTTAAAAAGAGCGTGGTTTCAGTTTTCGAACAATTTCGGTTTTCAAACAGCCTTCTGGAACGGATTATGGATGAAAACCGAGGTTTGACTGTACTGCATGTGGAGGTGGTTTCACCAAATTCAGTCATGATCCTCCAAGGGAAACTGGAACTACACTGTGGCCCGTGACAAAAATGAGTTTGACACCCCCAGCGTACACCCCAAAAAATTTGGCAGTTTAGCATCATACATTTTTTGAGGATACCTGCTACCAAGTGGGGCTCATTTGGGCAAATTCCTTAACACAAGGCCCTGAAATTCACCTGAAATGTTAGCTTCCAACCAAAATGACTGCTTGATTAAGGTTACGGGTTCATCAGGTTTTTGTGTCTCGGCTGCCACCCTCCATTGAACCGTACCAGAACAGGCCACTAACACACAAGTGACCAGATAATAAAGTCTCAGTGAAGCAACATGTGGTTCATTGCCCAAGGTTATTCTCGTACACCTTTTTTGTTTTCATTTTACATTTTGTGGCATGTACTAATTGGTATGGACAAGCACACAACAAGTCCGAAGCCCCGAAGGATACCTGTAGTGTTTGTTCCCACGTACAAGATAAGTAGGCTGAATGAGGAATATTAGTGTTATTCATCAGTGCATCCACACACAACCACAGGCACTCTCACACACACACACACACACACACACACGCACACACACGCGCACGCACGCACGCACTATGCAGGTAATGCATTACCACAGCAGGAGTGCCTCAGTCGATATGAGTGAGACCACTGGGAAATAAGAGACCTCATAAAAGGCTTTTTCGTGTGCGGGCACGCACGTCTCCTTTTGCTCACCAGCAATTTAACGAGATCATCATTACCGTCTCGTTACCATGTTGACTCGATTCGGAAGGACAGACGTGCTCAAAATAGATTTTTTTTTTTTTTTACACCCCCAAAATGCACTTCATTGACTTCTCCGTGTCATGTAAAAGGAAAATTGGCAAAGGCGCTGCAATTAAATGGTCGAAGAAAATCGGAAATTTCAAAGATCGACTTAAACGCAACGGTGTGTAAGAATTTCACTTTAAAATAACAGATTAATGATTGCGGTTTAAATTACGCGGGTTGAAGGCAAGTAAATAGATGCAGTGAATGCAACTCATGGTGAACAATTTTTCAAAAGGAAGTAAGCTGTTTATTGCTTCTCCGAGATGAGTTTTATTCTTAATAAAAACAGTAATCGCAGAATAAGGGAGAATTTAAAAATGTAAAAAATGTTTTGCCATTTTTTTGCTTCAGTTCAATGGACATTGCGATTCTTGTGTTGTGCACGTTTTGGCCACCTGGGTCTCGTAATACGGACAAATTCATCAGAGGATAAAGAATATATGCCTGTGAATATTGTTATATTGTTGATCTACACGTGTTGCTTCACCTTTTGTGTTCAAATGGCTTGGTTAAAGACGTATAACGCCATTGTTAGCGTGTCTATGCTGTTTTGCATTGTGTGCTAGCACTTAGCTAAATGAACTCAATTAAAGCAAGGCCATGTGGTTGTTTTGAATAGTTTGAGAGCAAACACCTTGCAGCCTATTGTTTTAAAGAACCGTTCATTATTTGCCAAGCTGCTTCTCTTGTGTAATGAGTGGAGTTGAGTTCACTGCCACCGCATTTTTGCGCGCAAGTCAGAGCAAAATATCGGCCCAGGGACATATTTTATCTTGAAAAACTCTCTCTCATCTCACTGCTGTACAGAGATGTATTTTTACCGTCAGTGGAAGCATCCACTCTCGTCTTCGATTACACCTCCTGCGGAAAAAGTCTCAAATCCAACAAAGAGACGGACTGTAGCATACACATCAATCTACTCCACTGAGTAGTATTCTCGTAATAAAGGATCATTACAGCACTACAAAAACAGCATCTAATGACGACTTATGCTCCGTACCGTAGAATTAAATAAAAATTATACGCAGGAGGACATGTCATTATATCTGCAGCCCACTGTACAGAGTGGTAGAAGCAGCCGCCGTCGCTACGGCAACCAGTGGCGCATAAACGGATGATTAATATCAGCACATCTACTTTTCACACAGGGCGGGCGGGGGGGAGGGGGGGGGGGGTTGATTTTCCACTTGCAGACGTTGTTGCGATGTCACCAGGCGGCATGTTGATGATGCCATCAGAGCCTTGTTACATCAGGGTTCAGCTTTGAACGCACACCGGCAGAGCATACATCGCCACGTGTCAGCTCCAGTGAGAACATACTTAGCGCTGGGGCTACGCTCGCTAGTCCCCCCATGGATGTCTACAGCGAACGCCTGTCCCGGCTGGTGGAGCACATCCCGCCGGAGATGCTGCCCTTTCTGCCCGATGTGGTGGTGGAGTGCATCCGCCTTCACGCCGCGCTGCCCGGGGCGTCGCTGCGCAACCGGTCCGAGGCGGCGTTTTTGCGCTGGATGTGCTCGCAGATTGAAAGTTTAATAGTCAAAAAGGCACATTCGAGGGAGGGCAAGGGACTCGACCATAGGCCTCGCAGACCTCAAGAGACGCCACGTGAGAGAAAGGGAGCTTATGCAACAAACGGGCGTGAGCAGAACTCCGTCACGCCGCCTCACGTGCGTCACAGTCCTGAGGAGACCAAGGAGCTGATAAGGGAGAGAGCTGACAGAACGAAAGGAAACAACCGGAAGAGCCTCGCATCCCACATCCATCAGAGCCTTAATGAGACTGAGGACTCAAATGAAGCGGATAACCACCATATGCAGGACAGTCCTATGGAGACTAAGGGGCAAAGACGAGAGAGAAAAGGACTTGATGAAAGGAATGGAAGCAACCACAAGCATTTGAGTGTTAAAGTGAAGGAGTCGATAAGAGTTGACGACACAAATGGAAAGAAACGGAAACCCCTCACATACCACACGTCCGACAGTTTTTCGGAGACTGAGGACTGCATGGAAGTTGATAAAACAAACGGTAACTACCAGCAACCTCCTGAATCCTACATGCATGACAGTCTAAGCGACACTGGGGAGTTTATAGAAGTTGAAAACACAAATGGAAAGAACGGAAAATCCCCGACATCCAGCACGCATGACGATAGTGAGGAGACTATGGAACCATTAAAAAACACAAAAAGAAACCAGCCCCTTGCATCCCACACGCATGACGATCTTGATGAGCGGAAGGAGGTAAGGAGACACAAAAACACATTTGGCAACAATCACTTTGTCTCCCAGATGGGTGAAAAACTTCAAGAAACAAAGAAAAAACAAAATGGCAACGATCGTTGTGGCTCCCACATGGGTGACAATCTTGAAGAGATGAAGGAGCCCAAAAGAATTCCAAACCCAAACAGAAACAATTGCATTGCATCCCACATGGGCGACAGTCTGAAGGACGCAATGGACTTAAAAAGAGCTGAAAACACAAACAGAAACAACCACAAAGCCCATGAATCCCATTTCCATGATAGTCTACGGGAGACTAAGGACTTCATGAGAGAGAGAAAAGGAGCCGAGAGGAGAAACAGAAACCACCACACTCATCGAGACACTGCCGAGTTAATAGCAGCGGACAAAACGCGTGGAAGCCACCGGAATCACCTTGCATCCCACACATACGACAGTCTTCGGGACACTAAGGACCTGATGAGAGAGCGAAAAGGGGTCGATCAACGAAACGGAAACAACCACTTTCCTGACACTTTTAAGGAGACTAAAAATGGAAACCACCGGAAGCCCGCCCCGTCCTACGCGTGCGACGATCTTAAAGAAATGAAGGAATCAACACGAGTGGATAAAACAAACGCCAACCAGCGGAAACCTGCCCAGTCTAACGCGCATGACATTCTTAAGGAGACTAAGGACAAAAGAGTGGATCAAACGAGCGGAAACCACCGGAAATCCACCCCGCCCCATATGCAAAAGAGTCTCAAGGAGAGTAACAAGATGCAAGAACGGGTGGAAACTCGTGCGTCTCGCAAGGACGATGACGGATGTGAGACTAAAAAGCAGTGCAGAGGACCTGGAAGGTCTGACTCCTCCCCTCGTCCGAATCAAAGTCGAGAGAAGACGCCAAAGCGCAAACACAGGAAGTCGCCAGAGATCGTCTCGGCAGACCGATGTCCGAGCTACCCCATGAAGTCGGTGTTCACCTACCTGAGTCTCATCGAGACGGACGGTGAAGGGACGCCGAACACGAGATACGATTGGACGCCGACCAGCTCTATCAGTCACCGGACCACCCCGAACACGAGGGAGCCGTCGCACTCCAAAGGTAGCAAAAGAACCACAAAGGACTGGAAGACCGCGGGATCTTACACCTACAAGAACCTGAAGACTGACAAGATGATGTTTGAGAGATTGGGCGCCGGTAGGCGATTGGCGTACGACCACAAGTCCGTGTACGGGTCTTGTGTGAACGTAACCAAATTTAAAGACAAAATGCGAAACGGCTGGAAGACCGTGGGTCCTTATCAGAAGACGAAAAACGTGCCCAAGCACGTTCAGTTCCTTTTGGAAAGCGTCAGAGCCTGACGCGGGACGTCTTTTAACGAATGGACGCAGAGTGTGATCTATGAGAGGCGCAATGAGACAAACTCAGCTGTGAAAATGAATGTCTGGCGGGATTGTGAGTGTTGTATATGATAAGAGGTTGTGTGTACCTTGCCCGCTATGCACACATGAAACGTGACCAGTGATGACAGGTGATTTCCATCGGTTTCGATTGGGAATTTAAATTCTAACAACCGTCACTAGACTGTCACCAAGGATTCAAGTTAACTAACCGGATGACGGAAAAGCGGTGCTCGTCAGACACGCGCCGCTAAATGCAGCAACCTTCAAAAACTTGCGGCTGCCATCAATTCGCATTGGTTTCCCCGCAGTGGAAGCGGGGATATCGGTTGGTAGCCGTAATGCGATGTAAGCTGGTGCCAAACACGGAGAGGGCCCACAGAAGAACAAGGAAGGTGAAATCACGATCCGTTCCTGGGTTTTCCTTGTTTTTAGGTGATGTGGACAGTAAATGTGTACAGTTTTGTTGAGGGTAACTTTCTTGAAAACAAAAAATTTTGCAGGTTTTTGGGGTTTTTTTTAGGTAGGGAGGGAGAGCTTTGATCTGAACTAATTAAACTTGTGGTTCTCAAACTGGCCAAAAAACAAATGCTTACTATTGATATGATTACTTTTTTTTTTTTTATACAATCATGATTTCATTTTTTTAAAATTCACATTGTAGAAAGCAGCAACTTTGACATTTGCATGTCAAGAAACATTTTCTGTGGGGTAATTTCAAACATTACAGTTTAAAATGAGGATTTCTGAATGGGTTGTATGGTCTTTTGCCAATTTTTTTTTTTTTTAATTAAATGATCTGTCATGTAATTTTGAGAACATTTATTGTACAGCCCGCAAAAGACAATCAAAAATCAGGCCTCCATTGTGAAAACAAACCAAAAACCTTACTGGTATAAATATTTTGTATTATACTAAGATACTTTTAAGATTATAGGCCTGGCTGACACACGCTTTGATGAAACGTAATTTTTTTTCAGTGTCCGGTTCCGTTTAGCGAGTATGATTTTTACAGAGTCAAGATGCTTATTTTTTGTAATTTGCCAGGAATTTTGCTGTTCAAAGTTGAATGTTTTCCGGAGTTCCAGCCAGACTTGTGTGAAAAGTGCACTCAACGCATGTTTAGTCAACTGAAGCTTGTTGCTAGCTAGCTAGCTGTTGTAGCGTAAGTAGCGCCGAGTTTAGCTCGACTTCTGACAGCCTGGATTAGGTGATGATTATTAAGATTTTTGGGAGTGTCTCGGTTGAGTCTCAGTTTTGATATTCAATGTCTTTTGATGAAGCACAAAATGCAAATTTTGCCCGTAAACCGCGGCGCTAAACCGCTTATTTTGAGCCGTGCGCTAGGTTCAGTTACAAAGTTGTAAGACTCAAAAATGTCCATAGGTGTGATTGATTTTCTATTTGTGCCATGTGACTGACTGGCGACCAGTTCAAGGGTTGTCCGCCTCTCACCCCAAATCAGCTCCAGCTCACACACGACCCAAATAATCGTTAAACATGACGCGTGGGTGGACAGACGGGCGAACGCTTGTATGGCTGACAGTGTTATTGAGGTTTTGAAAGAGGAGCTTCACGCTTGAGTTGTCACATGCAGACGGCCGCTGCGCTTGATTGCAAATGAGAAAGCATCCGGAGATGAAGGCTGAGACAATGAAGCGCTAGCATGCGCACGCATTCACAGGGCTTAAGACAACACATTATACAAGTATTACAATTTTAAGGAACACTGTTCGATGACCTCGATTGGTAGAAGACTCAATTGTCATAGTTATGAAAATGTGCATTGAAGATGAACTTGTCGTTGGTGTTTGTAAAAACAAAAAAAAAGCTTAGGTTAGATTCAGTGAACTGGTTTTTGATGTTTTTCAGTGATGACATATAATCCCAATCAGGACATACAGTTGAATATACTGAGTATATGGCCTTCTATAATCTTTTTGTCTATATCTACAGCCATGTACCAAATCGCCTGTGCATGTTGCATGTTAAATCACGCTGTTTTTATTATTTTATTTTATTTTTTATTAGTTTTACTCTTAGTTTCTGTTTTTTGGGGGGGGTTTTATGTATGGAGTTTTTACTGAGTCCAAATTAAAATCAAGGTCGCTAAGTACAATTTTGTGCAACGTAAACTACAATTACCAAATGACGGTTCAACATTTTTTTTTAATGGACATAAAGTAATAATAAAAAATAAATAATAATATATTTTAAATAAACCCAGACTGGTCATGCATGAAATGAATTGACAAAGATGAAAATGAAATTTCACTGTAATTTGAATTTCTTTTATAAACATAAAATGTCGTTTCTGTAATCATTTTTTTACAAGCACTCTCGTTTTTATTTTATTTTAATGACACCTTTTTTTTTTCCATTTTATTTTGTTAGTTTTCATTAACTATAATAACCTCAGTGTAAAGTAGCGGTTGTTTGAAGATTTATGATTTTACCGTAACATCTATGCTAATTTCCATGCGCCCTGTCAATGGCTTTTCACATTATATGTTAGCATTAAGCTAGCACACTTTTGTTAGCCAAATATATGTGATTTGGTCGGACATTTTGGTGTTAAAATGTCTCATCCACTTGTCAAATTAAGGATCAAGCATGGCGCCTTTGAGTTGGCAAGGGCTCAGATTATTTTTCACTTCAATTCGTATTTTTCCATATATTTTTTGTCAGTGAATGTGCAGCGTGTGTTGCACGGAGAATGTCACCGTCAGGTTGTTCACGCTTGAAAGAGCAACACAATGTCTGTTGAACTGAAGCAAAAAATATGGATTTTTAATTCAGATCATTGTATGTTTTTATAAAATGTTTTGTATATTTTTATCAAATGCAGTACTATATAATAGTGTAGAGTACAGTTTTTTCATATTAAAATACACACTACAAACATTTGTGTTGTTGTTGGGGTTTTTTTGGGGGGGTGTGGTGTTGGCTTTTTGTGGCTATTACCTGCTGGCGGCGTGAAAGTTTTCCTTCGGAACTTTTCCAGTGTTTGTATTCCACACTCTTGTTGTACGTGACATATCTGCTGCTGGATGGAAAAACAATGATCGTTATAATTCCATAACTGAATGCATTTTGTGAAATGACTTTTGCCATGATGCTTTGTTTCCCTTAAGTGGGTTATTTCCAGACGCTAAAAGCTTATTGGCCACTGTGTGCAAAAGTGATGATCTTCTTTTGCATATTTCCACCAGTGTGGAATAGCGGCGCATCATTCACAGTGTCCGCGTGCATGCACGGATGCGTTCAACACAATAACCCTCGGCAACTTCTTCCCCGCTAACGTTGACAAATGGACAATGCCATCGAGCGTTGTGGCCGCCTTATTCCTATTTCTTAAATGAAACTGCAAAAGTTTGATGACGCGGCAAATTCCGAATGGTGGGAAATAAAGCTGCATGAATGCTGACAGGACGCATGGGGAAAGCGCAGTATTTTGTTATGTTGTTGGACTTAGTTATTGAGAAATGGAATCAAAATAAATAAATTCCCCTCCTGCAGGTCATGTTTTTCCTGCCGAGAATACATAACGTCGCATGAATATTGTAAAAGCAATGAGCAATGAATAAGAGAGACGGGCTGTGGAAAAAAATGTTTTTTCAGAAAATCCTAATATTGCATTCTATGATTTATTATTTGTACGTATGTACTTTTTCAATTTTCTTTTCTTTTTTCTTTAATCCAAATAGACTCCTTATGTTTTTGTTTACTTGTATTTTATTCATATGTATTTACGTTCTTATCGAGAAGCTGCAATTTATTCTAAATAGTATATTATTAACTTTTCTTCTTTTATGATCAAAATATTATATTTATACATATATAAATATATATTTAATAATTATTTATTTTTGATGTATTTAATTTATTGTATTCATTTTATTAATTCATTAATTTAATGTTTTTCAATTTATATTATTATTATTATTATGTTTTTGTTGTTAGTATTAGTAGTCGTATTTGCTTTATGTTTTGTTATCTATATTCTGGATTTATTTGCCTATTTCAGTGATGTGCAGCATTTTCTTTTGTTTCTTTTAAATGATTGTATTCTATAATTTTATTTAGATTTATATTCAATTTTTTTATATTTTTATTAGATTTTTCTCTCGGTGTTTTTTTTAATAAAATTCAAATAAAACAGTTTGTAATTTAATTGTATTTTTGGGTTTCAGATTATATGATATGATATTATTAGTTAGACAATGGCAATTTTATAAAATAACAAATTTTGTAGTGCTATCTAGCTATTGTCTTGTATTGTAGTGCTATGCTATCTATCTATCTGTCTTTTAATGAAATGATGTAATCTTGTGGTCTGCAATCCAGCTCAATTTCGTGTCAATACCGATACTGATATTGAAAGACATACTGGCCCATATTTGATGAAAGTGTAGCTGTGCCGCCAAGGAGCAAAAAACCCCATTTTGATTTCATGACACCTGTATCCATCAATAAATACCAACGTTAGTCTTGATATTTTGATCGATCCGCTGACTACTCCTGTTCGGATTACATCGTGTGACATATCTTTTTTTTATTGGACAATGATAAACTGTGCTACGACGGTTAGCATGTCTATTAAGGAAACTTGACATTGAACGCCATGTAACATTGTGGGAAAGTCATTAGGTTCCGTGTCCATTTGTCTTTCAGAGTGTGCGTTTCTGCTGCCGCGTGTTTACACTGCAAACACATTTTCCGCTTCGCGCGCACATCTCACGCCGCGCAGTTGAAATTCCTACGCGACATACATTATGAACCATATCCAGTGGCATACACGTCTCATATAGTCAGCTTAATGCATGTTTGTGTTGCAAACACTCGTGAACAATGTCTGGTGAAGCCATTTTTCCACTGTTTTTTGGACATTTCTGTTTGTCCACGTGAGATGAAGAAATACAGTACGGTAATCCTTCGTATTGTAATGCGGAATTGGGTTGGCATTGCCATTACAAATATTACTTTGGATTTTGTTTATTAACTCATTCACTCCCAAAGACGTTTTTAAACATCTTTTCAGATTTGGTCTAGAATTGGCTGGTATTGAATGATTAATTATTTTTTTTAATCAGACTTTCTGCAATTGATTAATCCAAAAACTAGGAGTATTTTTCCCCAACGCATTCTGTTCAAAAGAAGCAACAACAACAAAAATGAGCATTTTAGGTGACTGATTTTTGGAGTTCAACTGTGAACTCGTGAACGATCAACGAATTCAGTATTTTAAATTGGGATTTTTGGAGGACCTCGGTAGAGGTATACGCTCCAATGAGTGCCTATTTATTGTATGTCACATTTCTTACCATTTTCTCTTTGCGTTCCCTGTCCACGCCTGGCATTTAGCCTAACGGCTCGTTAGCATGCGTCCTTAGCGCTCTGACATTTCTCACCAGGCCGGCGAAACGGCGAGGAGGAGATTGCCGTGACCTTGAAGAGATGTCACGGCTTGAAGCCTACATGATGGGGGGGGGGGGGGGCGTTCACCCTCGTCTAAAATGCATATGGAAAATCCAACAATTAGTTTTTTTTTTAAATGTATTTAAACATTGTGAAATGCCAACGCAACTTTTGATCAAGCTTGCAGATGAATCAATTGTGACCCGTGGACATTCATCATTGTACATACACGCACCTGCATGGCGCGCCTCAGTCACGGTGTGCGTGCAAAGCTGACAGCGTATAGATAATACGGACACACAAACACGAATGAGCATATTCAGCAGCTGGAGGGAAATAGCTAGCGCTGGGGGAGAGGGGGGGGGGGGGATTTGGTGGGACTGGTGCTCATGAGGAGATATGCTGAGTAGAATGATTTTTTTTCCCCCCCGCAAAAGTCAAAGAGAATGTCTTTAATGGAGCAATGTTATCTTTTTTCAAAACATTTAACCCTTTCATGCACACTGTAACCTGATAAGACGCTAAGCCGTCCATTGTAGTCACCGCTGTCCTTGAAAGGGTTAAACGCAACTTCAATGAATCACATTGGGGGGTAGGTTAGGTTCAATGAAGGTCTCGTTATCCCGTCAAGTTTCTTGTAAACGAGCTTCGTGTACGTTTTGAAGCTACATTAAGATACAATAGTGATTGGGGGGTTTTTTTTCTTCCTTTTGTTTTTTTAGCTGCAGGAAATCCCGCTTCCAGTTGCCAAACCGCTTTTAACTCGCCCGTCATGATCGATGCCTACAATTTGAAAACAAACAACAATCAGGCCAGAGTTGCCACAGCCTTGACGTGACCTAAAGAACCTCAGAGGCCGCAACAGGAGCACCGACATGTCGCCCGACAATCAACAGCAGACACAACAGCGAGGAAACGACAGTTGGAGGAAACAAATAATGAATACACGTTTCAATCACAAATAATAAATCTGAACCAAATCCACCTTTCCACCTTGAACATGCAACACCAAAACATGTGGCAGCAGCACATGGTGTGTTGCTGCATAGATGGATGAGAGGATAAAGTGGCTACTATAGCAGTGTGTGTGTGTGTGTGTGTGTGTGTGTTTATGGTACACCATTCAATTCCACTAAGTGCAGCAAGCAGGGAGACGCTTTTTCATCCAAAGCATAAAGATGGAAGAGAATACAGATTGCTAGCTAAATGCGAGCACTAAAACACGCACGCGCGCACACACGCACACACACACACACACACACACACACACACACACACACACACACACACACACACACACACACTGATTTTCACAAGCAAGCAATTTATCATTGGAAAAATTGTGTTTGGAGCACAGCCTGGCCATGAAATAGTCAGATTGCAGCTTAAGGAGAAAAGATAAGTGTCCACCACAGTGTGGTGGACACTCAAGGCTGGATCTGAAATAAATAAGAGAGAGCCAATACAATAAAATGGAATACAGGTGTCTATTTTCGTAGATTTACAGCAAAGTACTTGGACAAAATGATCGCTAGAATTTTATTTTCATAAAACAATCAAACAAAGACTTGACCTGACCAATTGACAAGTACAATACAGTGAATTTCATTGAATTTGAAAAAATATTGCAATTAAGTTGTCCTGAGCATTTGATGAATGCTACCAATAAATTATTTCATTCATATTAATTGGAATGAGATATTTGTGCCCTATTCATATGAAAATTAAAGTAATAGGTTTTCTTAGCATTTCATTAATATGACCATTTAATTAATTATTCAATTTCATTATTTTTTAATCAAATAAAAAGCGAAACTGAGCAATGATTTAATTGTACCATTCATTTTTATCATACTTAAGTTCAAAATTAAAATAAAATAGGTGACCTGAAGAAAATGTTAATCTTAAAATCAAAACTACAGGAGACTGAAGCATGTGAGTCATATTTGTAAGAATTTAATTAATATCCAAATTTAATTACAGCGGTTAGCGTGTCGACCTCACAGTGGAGAGGTATCGGGTTCAATTCCAGCTCCGGCTTCCCTGTGTGGAGTTCGCATGTTCTCCCCGGGCCTGCGTGGGTTTTCTCCGGGTATTCCGGTTTCCTCCCACATTCCAAAAACATGCATGGCAGGCTGATTGAACAGCGCGGATGTTTGTTCGTCTGTGTGTGCCCTGCGATTGGCTGGCAACCGGTTCAGGGTGTCCCCCGCCTACTGCCCGAAGACGGCTCGGATGGGCTCCAGCACAGAAGACGACCTGAGCAATTGTGCTATGTTATTCTTGACCTTATTAATCATCATTATAGCATCATAAAATGGATTTGCTTCTTATAAAAAAAATAAATAAAGTCGGTGAAGCTCAGGATAAAAGTGCCCAATTTTCATTTTCATGTCTATTAAATTCTCATTGAAATACACAAAATGATGGTCCTAACTTGATGTACAAGACATGCTGAATGTACGCATGAATTTGGCGCTTTGCTTGGGGGACGGTTTGTTGTTACGTAAGCCTCCACTTTCAAATCACCTGTCAGCTGACAGTGCCCCCTGGTGGCCAGAGTGATACATCTCCCTTTTATGAACGTTGCTCATTCAAGCGGTGATTTTTATTTCTCTCCCTCTCTCTCTCTCTCTCTCTCTCTCTCTCTCTCTCTCTCTCTCTCTCTCCTGCACTCCCATTGATCAAGATAAGCTCAAATAACGGAGCAGCGGCCCCAGCGGAGGAAGCCAAAACTGGGCTGACAGCCACGCGCCACGCCCTTTGCAACAATGGAAGATGAGACGTCTTCCGGGCTTCCGCTGTATCGATTGATTTTTTTTTTTCTCTCCATCCTATTTGCCTTCATTGAATGGTCTTTGATGTTTCCCCAAATGGATGGTCAATTGAAGACTGTCTTTGATGAATATTAATACACACATTTACAAAAATATTAGCTACGGCGGTGACCAAGGCAAGCGGGTCACAAGATGGATGGGCTATCAGAAATGGAGGGGGGGGGGAAAGAAGGATGAAGAGATTATGAAAGATGGAGTGATTAGGAAGATGCGAAGCATGAAGGAAGGCTGGAGGAAGTGGTGGGGGGAGCGGCGGTGGGGGTGGGAAGACCCTGATGCATTTGGTGTCAACTCCTGACTTTCTGGATGTTTTTCTTAACGTCAAGAAAAGTGAGTGTGTTCATTTAAGAGCACTTACGACTATTGACTATATTTAATAAATTAGTGCCACGTTACATATTATGAAAAAAGAATCTTTTATAGACAATTTTAAAAAAACATTGATTTTACATTACCCGTTTTCTTGACAGTCATGCTACAGATGCTAAGCTAACCAGGCTACTGTACTTGCTCTAGTAGTCGGTATCAGAGTGACAGCTGGAGCCTTTCGCGGTTAGAAGTTAGCCACTAGCCATATACATATAAATGTGTATGTGTGTGTGTGTGTGTGTGTGTGTGTGTGTGTGTGGACTTGACAAATTGTGCCTGCTCGGAATTCCTCAGAAAGCAAATCAGCTTCTGCATCTGCAAGGAAATGGATCTGTCACATCAGCTCAACTGATGGATTACAACTTCCTGCATACATATATAAAGCATACACACATACATATGCATATATTTATTCGGGCTCTTTGTGTGCGCGTGTGCGTGCGTGTGTGTGCATTTTTAATAGTGGCAGTTGCGTGCCGACTTCCCATTTAACATTGGTTCGAATGTCATTGGGGAATTCCCAACACAGCCACATCCCAGGTTATAAAAAAGGGTGTGCACACTTGTGCAAACACATGAACTCAGGTTGTTGGTGTGTGCTTTGCCTTTCAAAAAGAATTTTTCAATTACATTGAAGAGGTTGCCAAAAATATTAATGCTGAAGCACATTTTTCAATAAACTATCAAATTTTTATCTCACAAAACCTGGCGTTTAAAAAGGGGTGTGTAGACTTTTGGAGCTATTGTATATGATCTGTGTTTGTTGCTGTGAGAGCACATGATCGACTGGCCTGATTTTATGGCTCACAAAAGCACACTCTACTGCTCGTATAAGCAATCGGCTACGACAGTGATTTCGAGGGTGACACACACACGCACACACACACAAACCTCCCCATGCAACTCTGATGGAGAGATCAGCATCATTGCACCAATGGCTTCTGTCAATGACTCCTGAAATTGTTCTGAGGGTGAGAAAGTGAGGAACACATACTATCATTTGATCTAAAATACACACACACACTCACACACACTATTCTACCCCCCTGCGGCCCCTCACCCCCGCCTTCCCGGGGGTTGAAAGCTGGGAGCCAAAGCCATGAATGAATCAACAAATTAAGTATGCGGAAAGAATTAATGAATGATGGCGAATGACCGCACCCGAAAACGATTGACTGACTGAATGAATGAAGGTCAAACCATGATAACGCTGGGAACAAGGAAAGACCAAATGAATTCATGAAAGATGGACAATTATCACGCAAAATGGAAACTAGAATGAAAGCAGCTAATACAGTAAATAAATGTGGATGGACAATGGTTATGAATAGGGATGCCGAAACTGTACTCGTGCCCATTAAAATGCTCCGATACTATAACACTGATACGACTTCAACATCATATAAAAAATATATTTAAGAAAGGATACATTTTAATTAATTATGGCGGGTTAAATTTTTCACTGGTTTTCACACATTGACGCACATCAACACACTGAAAGGCTAAACCTGGCATGGTTTTTTTGTCTTTTGTCCTATTTTAAATCTATCTAAGCTACTATTAGCCTCATTCGAGCTAGTGCTAAGCTAGTTTGTCTCTCCGGTCTGGCATCTTTGTTTGAAAACTCCCTTTTGTGTGTTTTGCTAGCACAGTGTTAGCCGGCCAACAGCTTAGGCGTTAGCCACGTGTTAGCTAGCCAAATATATCGGTTAATAGGACTTTGTGAGCTGGGTAAACATTCCCATAACTACATTCGGGCATTAGCTCAAATGTAGCGCGTACGTAGTTTTCACACCTGCGCACTCTCCACGTAGATAGGGTACAACCCACCCTGACGAAAATATCTTATGATGCATTCTGACTCGCAGGGCAAAATTCTGATTTAGTATTCATTTCCAACGGCCAGGTTGTACTCCTACTTAACCTAAAAAAAATGTGGTCTTGGTGGATCCCTAGATATGAACAAACAAATGAGAAAAAAAGTATAATAAAGACATTTAAAAAAAGATACATAAAAATTGGAATTCGCTTCTCTTTTCACACAACTTGGCATCACACTCAGTGGCGAGTCACAAAGAGAGGAGACATTCAAGGTCGCAAGCGCTACTGTGTAAATGTGTGATTCAAAGTGAAGCGGAGAGGGGAGGTCATAAATCAAAGTGTCGACGTCCCTGCCATGCTCACCTGAAAACGTCGCAACTTCTTAACGTCCACCAAGTTTCCCACTCACAAGTTTCAAGGCAGCCACTGATTTGACCTTCAAGGGAAGGTGAACGCCATGTTGCTTGATTGTCCTGCACATGTATGGAAGGAAACTAAAGGCCTACACAAAATATACATTTTAAAAAGGGGTAAACGCTTTAAAAAGAAAGTTGAATTTTATGAGGGGAAAAACCAGATTGTTATAAGATTAAAATCCGATTTTTACAAGAAAATAGACTTTTTTTTTAGGATAGAAATGTGATGATTTTACCGAAAAAAGTAACCCTAACAACATTTATGAAAAAGTTGTCATGTTATGAGAAACAAGAGGAGATATGGAAAGTTATATGATTAAAAAGTCATTACACAGTGAAGATTTATACAACAGAAGAAAATTAATTAAGTCTGAGATTTGATGAGAAACACGAGGAGAACAAAAAAACAATGTTAAAACACCGAAAGTCCCATTTTTGTGATAAAAAAAAATAATTTTGCAGTTACACAGTTACAGTTGTATCGTTAATAATAAAAAAATTCAAAAACGTGAAATTTGCACTACGGGGAAAAAACGTAAACATCAATAGAATGTCCCATTTTTGCGATAATTTCTTCTTTTATGTTATGCAGTTAAAGTCGTATTTATTTACAGCAAAAAAAAGTCGGAATTTTCCGAAAAAGTAGTTACAAGAAAAAAACGGAACGAGATTGATTTTTACTCCGAAAAAGTAGTTCCAAGAAAAAAAACGGGACGAGATTGATTTTTACAAGTATCAAAGCAAAGAATGTGATTTTATTAGCTTGCAACTTATCGAAAGGTGTACTCTGTCGGAGTTAAACGTTTTGTTTTTTCTTAAGGCGTTACCGAAAACTCCTCCATTTGTTGTAATGCTTATTGTTTGTCTTGCTGCTCCTGTTATAAATATTACATAAACTGTGCAGCTCACAAAAAAAAGCTCCACTCATCACTCTGTTGACAAGCTGATAATAACGTGGCTTTACGGCCACTGGCTCCCGTATTCCAGTGAATACGTCAATGATTCATGGCTCATGGCTCGCGTCCCCATTGTTATGCCCACAACCCAAAGTCTTTGTTTGATGTTTTCATCTGCGCACTGATTGTTTTTAGTCTCACGGGAGAGCAAAACATTACATGTTACCACAAACACTATTGCTTTTGCAAGGCTAAGGCATAAGAAAAAGCTGTCTGACTGGAATGGAAATCACAGGGGTGTGTCATGATGAAGCAGCATGTGGCTCGCTAGCTGAGGTTATTATCAGTTCCAAGTACTGTATGTTTATTTTTGGGGTTTTTTTCTTTTGGAAGTCGTAACAGGAGCGGGAGACCAAGCAATTGGTCAAAGCAACCGACGCAGGCCATTTTGCAGGGTCTCCGTGTGAAAGAGGCTGACAGTGTCTACTTTGTATGATTGCTTCACACATTCTCATCAAGAGGGAACGTCCCAAAGCTGAGCAGGAATTAATCCATCTTGGAGCGTCCATTTGTCCGTTTGTGTCACGTTTGATGATGTTTGCCTGCAAAATTACTTATTGATTTTTTGGGGGAGGACTGAGCGGCTCTACCACTTTCTCATCTGGCCTTTTGCTCACTCGCTTATTGACTTTTTTAGTGTGTCAACACCATCGCTTTCATGTCGGCCCTGTTGGAAATGTTTGTGATTTATTTGAGTGCTGAATGCGTTTCATTACAATTCCGTGGCGGCAACACAAAAATAAAATACATTTATTTAAAAAAAGGGAAGCAGAAAAAACTGTGGAGTTAGTCTGAAAGCTTAAGTGTCGCAAGATTTGCCGACATCCTTGTTTCACAGTCATTCGATTTCATGCTCTGTGGTTATCGTTACACTTTTCCTCTTGGTCATCACTGGTATTGTTCTGTGGCGGCATCACCGGGAAAACAAAAATTAAAATCACTATGATTGTATGAAAGTCACTAATAACTTTTGATCCATTGGCCATTAACTGATGACATTTTATTTTTTTTTCCTGGACATTTTTCTTTCCTGGACATTTTCAAATGCAAAAAAATTTTTTTCTAATTTGCTTCGTGTATTATTTTTAAACATGGTAATATAAACATAATTTTTAGAGTTTATACTTTGATTTTTTGATATTTATTTTAATTTTAAAAGAGACCCTTTTAATCTTGACATTTTTTATTTTAATTTACTTTCTACTTTGAAATTATTTGATACTTTTAATTTTATGTTAGTTTTTATTTCAATTCTTAGTTTTGATTTGTAGATATATTTTTTGTTTTATTTTCAAATTTTCTATTTTTTAATTTAATTGTAACATTAACATTTGTTTACATTTTTTATGTTGTTAACTATTTTTTTATCATTTAATATTTAGATTTTTGCTAATTATATTTCACTTTATAAGACCATCCACACATTTTCTTATCCGCTTCTGAAACACATTGACTATGATACTTTGCAGTGCTGAGCCAAGTGCAACACGAAACAATAAAATGACTAGCCAAGCCTTTTTTGTCACTCTTGTTTTTTTCGTGCAAAAACACAACATGTATCATTTTTTTCCCCCCAATATCATGATCTTTTTTCCCTTTATTGTGAGTGTTTCTACAGTATTGTGAGCTTTCTTTTAATATCGCCACCCTCCACATGATCGTAATAATATCGTATTGCGGCGACGTTCGCCTACTACAGCATTTAGCAGGCCACTGCCCTCTGATGTAGCCTCGAGTTGTATTTACAGCGCCATCATAAATAGATGAGAGAATCACTGGGCTGTCTGACATTGGCAAAGACTGGGACTCGGACCACCGTGGGATAGTGATGTACTCATATTAATCGCGATGTACATGCTTTTTCACCCCCAAGCCAAAAAGCGCATAGTAGCCACACGTCAAAGAGAATTAAAATTAGCCTCTCAAGGGCAAATGAAGGCCATCATCTCTGACTTGCTGCTTGATATGCTTTGGATTTGAGGCCAAAGCTTCTATTAAAAGAGGAGCAAACTGATTTTGTGTGCAACTTGGGTCCTTATACTGTACTCTGCGGATAAAGGTGAAAACAAAAAGGCATGGCGTTCCACAGCGGGTTGATGGGTTTGTTCTTCCACAATAAACTCAGCCAAGCGTGCTTTTGATGCATGAGGAAAATGTCTCCATGGTAAAATGTGAAAATACAATGTAAAATATACACCTGAAATTTAAAAAAAAAGAAATCATGTTTTTATATAAGGTCAGAAAAGACAAATAATGCCTTGAAGTTAATTCTTTGTGTTGATGCAATGTGACATCACAACTCAAGCTTTCAGTGCCTGTTGGCCTGGTTGTGTTACCCACTCCATTTCCAAGCTATAGGGGAAGATAACATGACACAACCGTTTACTCATCATCGAGAAGATACAGTGTGAGACGCACTCGCAGAACTTGTACTTAAAACACATAATGACATCGTCCCGAAAAGGAGAAGCTTTACATCGACCGTTAGCCCGCTGCTAAACAATTACAAAGATTTCCCGTTTGGCCAGAAGTGGAAAGTCAATGGCGGTGCATTTAAGCTTGGATTCATGAAAATGACTTTTGTTGTTATTCAAGATGCCAGGGGAAGAATATTGATCCCAAATCCAAGGCACTATTGTTACATAATGACTCACGTTAGCATTCATCTGACCAGAAATAGCCAAAGCCTGGCCTTTTGTATTCACATGTAGCACTGCAGGCTAAAACGCTGCATTTATTTCATAATTAAAATGACTATTCAACACACCTAATTATAAACATTTTTTTTGTACTTCCACTACAAATGACTTCACCCACCCATCCATTTTGAAAATCCAATATGGTACTTAAACGATTGTTCTCCAATGATGGAAAATTAATAATCCGCAAAAAAATCCGTTTATTGTGTATGACAACCGAGTGACAGAGATGTGTTCATTTGCAGCGTTTTGGTAGCTGAAGTTTAACAACAATTTCCCTTAATGTCATCCCCCTCGACGACTTGAATTCAATCCGCATGTTCTAATTGTTCCTTGTCTCTTGATGGGATAATTAATGCCAAATGGGAGAAATGAGGCTCTGCGGGGTCTTGCATATGCAGTCAATCATCACAGAAGCCTTCGACTGAAAGAGTCTCTTTTTTTTTTTCTTCAGATTTTCATACAGAGATAATGAGCTGAAAGGGTCCAAGTGCATGCCATTGCTTTTGGCCTTACCTGTAGCCTCTCTAGTTAACCTCACTTGGGTTGCGGGTGAGCTGGAGCCTATCCCAGAAGACTTTGTGCAAACACCCTAGGCTGGTTGCCAGCCAAATGCAGGGCACATATAGACAAACAACCATTTAAACAGATGGACAGTTAAAATTTCAACTAGCCTTACACGTTCTTCTCTGCATTGCTACTATTCTGCCAACATGGCTGCGTAAACAAGCACACGCTGGGATCGGTAAAGTGACATCCGGGGCTCAATTAAATTCAACTCAACACTCCCACCTGCTGGCTGGGGGACGTACATACCAGACTCGAACGTGTACTTCGAGTCGTTTTTCTGGCGGATAAAGACGCAATGACACACACGTTCGTTAGATAAATTTAGAGAGACTGTTGAACCACAGCATATGCAATAGATGTGTGCTAACACGTTAATTATTGGCGATGTAATGAGGAATCGCATGTGTAAAGCCACGGGCCGTTGTGCGAGCTTGCTTTGAAACAGGAAAGGAGCGATGACACACGTGGCTTTCGCAGGTGCTCTTCCCGCGCATTTGAACAGGAAATGTGAAAATTCGGCAATTTTAATTAATGATGAAATTATTGAATTGAAAAGAAAAATTATTTTCTGTTGAAAACCACGGCCCATAGAACAAAAATGGAACTTTTTTTTTTACTGTTCTCGTGCAGAGAAAGGAAATAACACCAACAGTGCTGCCTCCCTTACATGTCCTGACCACACTCCCCTTGTCCAAATTAAAGTACATTGCAGTTAAATAATTCAAATTCGTTTCCTGATGTCACGGCATCTGTCAACAGACAAAAGTCAGACTCGCATGTTTTTATTTTGTTCATAAATGAATTAATACAAAAAATTGTAAACGCGTGGTGTAATAAAACTTAACAACAATCACTTATTACGTGCTCATCGTAAATAAGTAAAAATGAAACAATGTAAAAATAGGCACGCCGTTGTTTCCTGATTTTTGAACAGGCGACGCTCAGCCACCTGGCTTCTGCTTTGTGAGGACCCGTCAGAAATCCAACATGGCGGCAGCCATACGTGTGTGTTGTGCCCTCCGCATCGTTGCCGGAGGTGAAGTATTTGTCATTTATGTACTTTTGTGGGTTACTTGAAGGCCCCTTTATCATGATTGTGCAAAATGTGACGTATGCTATTCAATCGGAAGAGATCCTGCATGATCTGTCAATTAGGACTGCCGATTTGACCGTATGGTCTTACCAATTATTAAGGCGTCTGTCCTGATTTTTGCTCATGCCATTGTTGTGCATATAATGTAATGGAGACGAAATCCAAAGCGTATACTTGCACTAACGCTGACTATCTGTATTTGTCTAATCACCGCTGTGTGTCTCCTCAGGTGCAGCTCCTCTACGCGCTGTATCGGGCGACCTCCATGGATCCCAGTTTCTCAGTCGAACAACCCCCGCACTTCCTCTTGTGCCTGCTGCGTGTTGGCAACAAAGCAGACATGGCAGCTTCTTCAACAAGCGTAAGGATAAACGTGATCATCAGCACATACAGCATTAGTTTCCCATTCAAAATGCTTTGCCAACCAAAACGGTAGCACAAACGGAGGAAATTATCTCCCATGAAAGTGTCGTCTTGCCGTATTAAAATGATCTTGCATTGCGTGTTGAATAAAGTTCTCCTGGCCCCAATAGACACCTGCTGCATCTTCATTTGAGTACACTAACACCGCTCCGACCTCATCCTGTCGTCCAAGTTATTAGGGACTTGCTGTTTTCATAACTTTTTCCTAATAGTACTGAAAAAAACAACTATAATGTCAAAGCTGATCATATGCTAAAGGGTGTTGTTGTTTGCATGCATGCGCATACCCAGTGACGGCCGAAGACCTTTGGAAAGGCGTGTTGGCCGAGTCGGGGTCCGGTGCCAGGAAGGGCAGAGGGAAGCGAACCAAACGCAAGCTGAGGCGGGATCTGAACCGAGGCCAGACCATCGGAGAAGGTGAGGAAGACTTTGGACCTGTCAAGTGATCAAGAGTGAACCTTTTAGAGACCATTTTGTCCCTGACTTGACGGCATAGGTCAAGGAGGCTTCCTGTGGCCCGGTTTGAATGTGCCCGTGTTAAAAGACGGCACCGTGCAGAGTATGAGCCGCAGAGGCCAGGCTGAGCAGCAGGAAGTGCAGGCTGAACTAGGTACATGCACACACTCACACACACAACACAACGTGTACATTATCCTTCTATACACATTTTTAAAAGTTTTCTACACTTTTATACACACACGATGTACGGCACCCCTCGACATGTACACACACACACACACACACACACAAGCGCGGTCGCACACGCTCTTTTGTTGATGTTTGTGAACTAAACTATGCGTCGATGTTGTTTTCTCCCATGCAGTGCGTCAGCGTGATGAGTGGGAGAGGAAGAGGAAGATGAAGGTGAAGCGGGAACGAGGATGGACGGGGAACTCCTGGGGCGGCGTGAGTCTGGGCTCCCCTGATCCTGGACCTAATGGAGGTAATGGTCACTTTTTTT
Source organism: Hippocampus abdominalis (assembly GCA_018466805.1). NCBI lineage: Eukaryota > Metazoa > Chordata > Actinopteri > Syngnathiformes > Syngnathidae > Hippocampus > Hippocampus abdominalis. Next base: position 6,783,595 of record CM031702.1, on the reverse strand, counting down.
TTTTTTTTATTCCCAAATCCACATATTTTACACCGCATAATTTATACATTTTTTGACTTGGTATACAATATTTGGAAATTGGGGGGGGGGGGAGTTTAGTGCATACTCCTATTTCTTCGGTCTCCCCCCCCACCCTTTTTAAATGTTTTTATTTTACCACTCTGGCGCGCTCGCCGCTAACAAGCACCCGCACGTTGTTTAAAAGAAAGAAAAAAAGGTAAAAGAAATCCACAAGAGCCTTGCACGCTGGATGTGATGTGCACCGAGCTGGAACCGGCTCTGATCAGCTCCACACTCTACTGCGAGATTGTGCGTGTGCGGGTGTGTAGTTGTGTGTGCGTGTGCGTGCGTCATTGCATCTTTTTTTTAAAGGGCATCCTTTATTTGCTGTTAATTAGTATGGAACAAAGCAATGTTTTTATCAAAGTGTCTTTTTAGAGGTCATTCGAAGTGATGCCAAAAGGACTCATGGGTAATTTTTTTCAGGGACGTGGGGGGGTTAGCTTGGACTGTGTCTGTGCGCTAAATTGTATTTTGTTTTGCTTGTTTTTAGAGACGTATGAGGATTTCGACTCTCGGGTTATCGAGGTGAGTGGTGTTCCTTTGTCCGAAATCGTCACACGAGGTTATTGAGAAAAAATGTTCAAAGGAAATGATGGTCATGAATCAGAATGCCGCTCTTGTCACACTTTGACTGCCCTATGACTCGACAAACAAGTTAACCAACGTTGCTGTTAATGTACTCATTATATTTGGGTGTTAAAAAAAAAAAAAGACCAGCCGAAAGGTTGTAATTGGTCGTTGCATTGTGTGTGTGTGTGTGTGTGTGTGTGTGTGTGTGTGTGTGTGTGTGTGTGTGTGTGTGTGTGCGCGTGTGCGTGCGTGTGTGTGCGTGCGCGCGTCTGCTCGGCTTACTCGAATAAAAAGGCTGGACTCCCAAGGACGACGGTAGCATATAATTAGCGAGTGAGGAGGAGGGAAAAAATAAAATGGCAAGAGAGGTGGGGGAAGAAGTATAAAAAAGTAATATGAAGTATTTTTAAAAAAAATGAGGTGATGTCCCTGGCCACCAAGGTCGCCAGTCGTCTCACCTTTGCTTTCGTGTATTGAATGTGTGATTTATTTTCTTTTTCTTTTTTTTTTCCCATCAGTGAAATGTGCAACCTTGATAGTTTTACAGAGGACGACAAAATGGTCGAATGAAAGCAAGGCTACGCCGCAACTCTGACAGTAGACGACAGTGAACGCACACACAGGAGGCTAAACACACACCATGTAGTTCATCAGAAAGTAGGGAAAAAAAAGAAATGGGGAGGAAAATGAGTCGCGCGTGACTGAATATTGTTGAAATGTGCTTGCGCACGTCACAGGCACTTCGACAATCGTACGTTTTTCATAAATGTCAAAAATAATTTCGCGCAAACCTAACGGGTGTTTTTGCCTCGACAATTTTTTTTTCACTAAACCAGAGTGGATTTATCAACAAAATATTTTTCTTTAAAAAAAAGTCATATTTTTGTGCAACTAGCGTATGTGTTTTATGAAACGGCTTTCATCCTCCAGGGCTGTTTTAAATGTTTTTGGGAATGTGCACAAATGTCGTTTTTAACGGTTGGTGGTGGTGTCGCAGGTGAAGAGCGTCTTCAACATGACGGCAAAGGAGGGCAGGAAGAGATCCATCAGCTGCTTGGTTGCCGTGGGCAACGGCCAAGGCGCTGCAGGTATGAACTCGTTGGGCGCTTCATTCGGTACACCTGGATGCCGTGCGCTTGACCACAATACTAAACAGGAAACAATAAAAGGTAGCATGAATAGTACAAAAAGTCTGTTTGGTTATATTGCGGAATTATACCGAATGTTGTGTCTTTTATAATTGTATTTGATTAGATTTTTGAATGCTTTTAAGACTCGTTTTGTATTCATGTTTTATGTCAATGTATAAGTTGGCTCGTTCGCAAAGTCCGTTTTCCGCTTTCCGTCTTGAAACCCGAGTTGACTTAGCTCAGCGCCCTGTGGTACACCGCCCTCAAGTCAGCCATGCCTTTTCAACACCGGTCTGAAGAGGATGGCTTAAAAGGGAAGAATTCTCAGTGCAGGATCAAAACTGAGGCTGTCAATGGCGATTTTTTATTTTTCAAATTTCAATTTTGTACAAGGTCAGAATGTGTGAATGAGGGGGCGCCATTTTGCGTGCAGGTTTCGCCTTGGGGAAGGCGGCTGACAGAAACACTGCGCTGAGGAAGGTGAGAGCGATGATTAGAACGCTTTGACTTTATGAGCACCTTGAACATTGCTTTTTTTTTTTGTCCTGCGTCAACTTATTGATGCAAGTCATTCTCCTCTGGCGTCAGGTTTTGAACTGAAATGCCTTATTGTCCAGATTTTGATTGACGTAGAAATCATAATTGCTACTTTTGTGCGCGCATGCTTGTGCAGGCTAAGAATCGAGCCATCCACTACTTGTACTACATCGAAAGATACAACAACAGCACCAGTAAGTACACACTTGAATTGTTGGTCGCCACTTCGGAGAACCAAACTGACGGGAAAAATTGTTCGCCGCAATATGAAATGTGCGATAGTCTCCCTAAGTGCATCAACAAGGCTTTTTTTGTTCACCTCGCTGTCAGTCAACTCAGCATGATGACATAACAAAGTGAGCAACAAGGAAGATTTGGCCTTTTTTTTTTTTGGTTTTGTTTTGTTGTCTGCTTGAGTCATGAAGTCTGATTCATAAGGCACACAATGTTCCCAAAAGATCTTTGTGTAACATAAAAATGTCTTTTCACAAGATGTCATCACCTAGCCGGATGAAAAAAAGGAATACAAAGGACCCAAAAAAAAAAGCCAAATAAAAATTCGAGCAACACCGTGGCGCCTGGTTTGATGGGGGCAGATGGAAAGAGAAATGAACCGATAAAAAACAATATGAAAAGAATAAAGAAGAGAAAAAATTAAGCTGCAATATTAGTCGTTCTTTGCAGAGGATAAAGAATACATGCCCGTGAGCATTTTACATGCTGCCTGCGTAGCTGTGGTACCCCTGTGCTTGAGATGTAAAGAAAAGACATAAAGCAAGCAATAATGAAAAAAATTACAATATAATTAATTTCGTGACTTCAAGAGAACAACTTTCCCGATAACGCCTGCTTACAGCTCGTTGGAGAGGAGACCAAAGAGATTAGCCATTCCCGATAATTAACAGCCCAAAATAACGCAACTTTTGTGTTGGTCAACAGTTTATCACGACATCGAATCCAAGTTCAAAAGGACGACGCTTCGTATGAAGAAACAGAACGAAGGTACTCAACGTTTGTCGCGTAGCAAAGGATTTATCGTCATCGCGTGGAATGTTTTTTTTTAAGAGAGATTTGCGCCCAGGTTACGGCCTTCACTGTCACCGCGCCATCATCACGTTGTGCAAGCTGATCGGCTTGAAGGACATATACTGTAAAGTGGAAGGTTCGGTCAACCTCCTCAACATCACCAGGGCGCTCTTCTCCGGCCTGGCCCAACAGGTAATGGCACGCGCATATTCACATCTTCGCATATACTGTAACAATAATAATAATAATAATAATACATTTTATTTATAAGCGCCTTTCAAGACACCCAAGGACACTTTACAATCAGGAACAAGAACAATAAAACACAATGCGGGTTGAGCAGCGGCAGCCAAACGCGCCGGCGTTCACTCAACCCGGAAGTCAGAAAGAAACCACAAGGGAGGGAGAGGGGGGAGAGAAAAAAAAAACACGTAGTATCGTAAGGCGAGGCAGCTGACTGAAATGACAAAAAGTACTGCAGTATTTAATTTTTTTTTTTTTTTAATAATTAAAAAACATCACCAAACACGTAATGACATTGATTATAAATTACGATATATTTTTAATACTTTTCTTTAATGTGGTTACAGTAATATGAATACTGTTTAATTATTACAATATTCTGGTATGGAAAAAAAATCTTAGCTGGAGAAAATATATTTTCTAATTTGAGTAAATATTCATGTAATGAGTATAAATAGTATTAATGATTAAAATTAATTCAATCATTAATGTATCATTTATCATTAATTAATTAAATTGGAATTATTAATAAATATATATAAAATATATCTTAATATGTAGACCTCATATTTCTTGGATATTGCCATTATTTAAAAATGAATATTTTACATTTGCAGTTAATACATACTTTACTATCATGCATCTTTGGTCATTCTTTTTTTCTGTTTATGAATTATTTAAAAAATAGTCAATTATACATCCATGTTGGTATTTTATATTAATTATAAATAATGTTTCATTTTATTTATTGATGGTATTTATATTGGTGATTGAAATGCTTTTACAATATGTGATCCATGATTTAATCCTGTATATTTTAACCATTTCTGTAACTATATATTAAATATATGGTAAAAACAATATGTATTGATTAGTGGATTTATATGTATTGTAATTTTTCTTGTTATCGTTATTATCATTATTATACTGTACTTGTACACCACCGTCCAGAATGCCACTGTCTATTTCCTGGAAATATTCAAGGGCAAGAACTTATTTTTGAACATAATATTAAGCTACACACACACACACACACACACCCGCCCGCCAGTAAGCAGAATGCGGCTCATCCATCTCTCAGGAAACCCATCAGATGCTGGCGGAGAAGAAGCAGCTCCACGTGGTGGAGTTCCGGCAGGAGCGCGGCCCGCTGCCCTCGGTGGTGGCGTCCCCCAAGGAGGGGCCTCGGACCCAACCGGAGCCCGAGGACGAGATCCCAGACAAGCGTCTGCATTGGGCCGACGTGCGCGCCTCCCAGGGATTCAAACGCTCCATCTGGGCGGGCGTCAAGCGCACCATCTCGTAGAATTGCAATTTATGGGAAAAAGGTCGGGGGGGAAGGTTTTGTATTTATTGTAGAATATGATGAGAATCACGATTACACATCACAAGCTGACGTTCTTCCTTGTCTATATCTGTTTGTGACATGTATTAAAACAAAATAGGATTTGAAAATGAATTGGATCTTTTGATTTTTTTCTTTGATTCTGCATTCTGCAAGTTCATGCTCAACTTTGAGGGGTTCTTTATGTCAAAAATGACAGACTGATGGTCTCAATTTCAGGCTTTGGTCCTTGAGACTCTTTCGTGCACTCTTTCGGCTAGTTTTTCGGGAGACCCCAAAATGCCAACTTTTTCACCAGGATACACTTGCTTGATAAACATATTTTTCCAATGTTGGTGTAACCAATATGAAAACCACAGAGCACTCCAGGCTTGAAAAAAAATGCCATGTTTTATTAATTTATTCTTTTGAGAATATGAAAGCAATAGAAAAGAAGTCAATGTCTTAAAAAAAATGCTAATTCAAGCTAGCTTAGAAATGCTAATACTACGGTCATTGAAATGTTGGTCGTTCCGAGGATTGTTGCCTTTTCAAAAGTGTTTCCACCGCAGGGACGACAGGACGGCATGAATGAAGTAGAGCAGCGTGGCCATGAAGGCAAACACCTGCAACACACATGACACACAACAAGAACACATTCGACATCGAATAGAATCAATATTATGAAGCAAGTGTGTGTAAATGTTCTGACCACAGCAGCGATGTCAATCTGGTAGATTTGGAGGGCTCCTGATTTCATGATAAAGGTGATGAAGGCTAAATTGACCCCAGCACTGAGGTAGAACAACGCAGCCAAAGCGTGATAAGCAAAATCCTAACACACACACACACACACAGGAAGTTCAATTACAGCATGGCCTGTTGCCTTATTTACTAATCAAGTATCCTCATGTAGTCATTCACCAATCTACTTTCATTCTCGTCACTCTCTTGTCTTATTCACCGATATCTTTTTTTTTTTTTTAAATAATCAGTTATATATAATATTGTTCTAATCTGTGTTTTTCAATATCAATCCCATGATCGTTTTTCTTCCCAATAATCCCATTTTCCCCATCCGTGATCAATTCAGATTTCCGTCTCCTGATCTGCTCCCAATGATATTCCCGTTTTGGTCATTCTCATCCCTTCTGATTCTGTTTTTTTTCTTCCCCCTTGCACATCATTAAAAAAAATAATAATTCTAATAATATAACAACAATATTAGGTCATATAGTAGCATCGTTATTAATAGCTCATGCTCATTTTCCCGCTTGTGGCCTTACAGCGGCGACCCACGCCGAGCCATTTTTGTGACACCCGGCGATGAAGAGGACCACCCAGAGGAGGGTCATGGCGAAGCAGAAGACAGACACGAACATCACCCAGCCCAGAGGGTTGGGGGGCTCCACGTGGGTGGACGCCACCAGGATCCACACCAGCCCACCTGTCACCTGCACCCAACAACCACGAGGTCAAAACATAATTCAGGCTTTATTTATTTTTTTTAATGAATATCCTCGCACTCCTACGAAAAAAATATTTTTGTCAATTTTTAACATATTTCTGTTCAAAATCTGGTCATACAGTGAAACTCCTCTACAATGAAATCATGTTTGCAGCAAGACATTTTTCACAACATTTTTCACTGTAGCAAATTTGAAACAGGAAAGTGGGAATGGTGTATGAAGATTTTTTTCACACTAGGGGGTATTTTCACCCATGTAGATTTCATTGAAGAGGAGTTTCACTGTATACACTACTCACAAAAGGTTAGGGATAGTTGGCATGATGGGGATGACTCTTTAAACACCAGCTCTAACTGAAGCAGGTCATTGATTGGTCGATTCAAGGATGCAACGCCTGAATTTTGCCGTTAAAGCTCCTCGTTAGAGAACGGCAACTCGTGCAAAAAGTACGGAAATATTTGACAGTTGGACTCAGAAGCTTCAAGAAGGTGACATGGAGTTCACCTGGAAAGGTTTGAAGGCTCATCCTACTGATATTTTTTTTTTTTTTAACTGTTTTTGAGTTTGTTCTACAAACTGCTCCTTGGACAAACAAAGTGGAATTTGAAATGTTAAAAAAAAAAAGAAAACTAACTGACATGAGTTCAAAGCCTGATGCCACATGTGTCAATCCCTAGTCCTCGAAAGCCACTATCCTGCAATTTATTTTATTTTAATTTTTTTTAATGTTTCCCTCCTCCAACACTACTGATTCAAATGACCAGGATCATTATCAGGCAGACAAATTTATACAGAAATCCCAAAGGGTTCATTTTTTACTTGCCTGAGCAAGAACCAATGCGTTAATAAAATCAGCGATGTGTTTATTTAGAAACATCTTTTCACGCAATCTGTGTATTCCGTCACAAAATTTCCAAAAAAATCCAAATTAAAGCATGTCTCATGGCAGGTTCCTCCGTTGAAGTGATGTCGTCATAGGTGAAGGTCACTCACCAGTTCGGGCAGGTAGAACATATCCGGCACGGTCACGCATATTGCCAGTCCGCTGGGCAGACTTCCCATAGACTGAGTAGTGGTCGCTGCCATCCAAAAAAAAATCGTCGGGGGCTTTTCTTTGTCCCCGTCGGTGGGGACGAAAGGAGCAGCAAGCAGATGGAAATGCCAGGGAGGCTAATTTAGCCGACAAACCTGTTCTGGTATTGTTGGTGTTTCCCACATCTCCATACACGCCCTTTTTCTTTTCTTTTTTTCTTTCTGAGCTGAAATTTTGTGGCCTCGGGGCCTTAGTAGAGCCAGATGGAATATCGCCATTATTGTCTTCTTTGTTTGCGTTTTACACAGAGGACTCGAATCCCAACGCCGCCGGCACTGTGTCAAGCTGTCAGTCAGCGAATTCAACAAGGCAAGGTTGCGGCTGCTCAACAGAGGGCGCTATAGCCCAACACTCACTTGGAGCAGGTGCCCCAAATGTACGTTCAATGTACGTTATCACCCGCGTCAATGTTTGTCAGCATCCCCAAAAAAGGCTTCAGTGTTCGGGCTAGAAACTACAGAGCCCCTAAGGTGGCATGGAACAAAAAAAAAGAACTTTGTGTTCCCCGCTAAGATAGTGAGACAACGCAAAGTTTTTTTTGGGTTTTTTTTTGCAAGGGGCATTTTTTTTAATGAGCGTTTGTGTACTTCCGGGTCATCTTGGCTAATGTAGAATCTCACGTGCGGTTGATTGAGAGACGACACTCCTTCGGGGAAGGAGAGAATTATGGAGGAGAACTTGGAAACCGTATTGAATTCCATTAACAGATTTGATGCCTTTGAATTTCAAGCCAATTTCAAAATAAAATTCCATTCAACTCGCCAACGAGTGAAAACGCTCCATGTTTGTTGTTTTCAGTTAACCGGAAAATAACCCGGAAGTACATCAACGAGAGGGAAGGCAACGTTGTTTTTTCTTCCATGTCTCCTTAGGTGCTCTGTAAGAAACTAACACGTACACATTTTCTAATCCACTTGTCCTCACATGGGGCGTGGGTGTTCTGGAGCCTATTCCATCAACAGCTCAGAGGAAATATGTGTCTAATAATTTTTTGAAAATATATTTGTCAAAAGACTTTGCCCAACCGTGCATTGCCCAACCGTGCATTAAAACTGATACGATGTCAAAATGAACACTTCAATTCTTGGGACCAAACACTGAAAACACGTGCTGAAGCATTAATACAAACAATGTCTGTCTTTAAATATTTGCAGTACAATAATATCGCCTTACATCTATTTAAAGACATTTGGATAATGAAACATGGAATTTTTAACAGTTAAGTGGAGTCATAAATAGTCTGCAGACACTTTTCAAGTGTTCAGAATATTTTATTTCACATTGAAGATTTGTAAAGATATGCGTCGAGTGGAATCATCCGGTATATACATAAAGTGAGCATTTTCAGACAAATAACAATCACGTTGGAACCTTCATCCATAAAAGATATATAAAAGTGATCCTTTCAAAAATAAAAAAAAGTAGCATTTAAAAGCTTGAGGAAGTTTTACATTCTGGTTGTAAACACAAAAGAATGAATTAGTAGGCATTTTGTACACGTGTAGCAAAAGTTCACCAACATTGTCGACATTTGATGTAATCATTTTTACTCACTTTTTATTTTTGAAAAATGGACACTTGGTCTGTATTGTAAAACAGAATGATCTTTAGTTACATTCACCGTGTTCTCCTGAATGACAATTTAGTAGACAATTATACATGAAAAAAATATTGTAACTCAAACATGAAAACGGTGGACACGCTGTAATGAAAAAGTGAAATATTTGACAATTGGTTCGGGGATTTGGTGTTTTAATTTAAATGATTTTTACAACATTTGAAAATCATTCAAAAGTAATTGCAAAGTCATATTCAAGTTGTATCTGAATTGGATATTTATTTTTATTGTTTTGCATTTCATAAACTGACATGCGGTGCGAAAAATGCTAAACCAAGCCCCCATTTCGAAGCAATTATGGCATGAAGATCTTTGTATTTTTTTAATTTTTAATTTTTCAGCTAAATGTAAAGCATTGCCTCCTTTTTGCATTTAAGAATGTTGATAGTTCTTCATTTTTATTATTTTTGAAAAAATACAGAAGTCCTACACAAAAAAATAATTATTTTAACTGCTAAAAATGCCAAATGTAAGAAAAATTTGATGCATCTGAGGAATTTTTGGATATTCATTTTATATGCTGATGTATGCATGTTGAAAAAAATGAAAAATAATATTTTAATTATCTTTAAACTATAGAGTTGATTTCATGAACTGTATAAATATGACACGTGTGCAATGCTAAAAATGCTAAATCCCCAGATTGTTTTTCAAGTTTTTTTCATCCTAATTTGTTTGTTTGTTTTTCTCATCCTTTTTTCCATTTGATAAAAACTTCCATATTTAAATTGTCCCCAAAAATTTAAAATGGCGACGACTTAAATTTTTATTTCCACAACATACTTTTGTTGTAAAACGTTATTAGATTTTTGTGTTATAAAAGTGGTTGGGGGGGAGGATGGAAAAAAATAATTATGCGGATGCCAAATATTTTATAACGTAATAATATTTGCTTATTTGATTAGTAGGACCTCACACATGTGACATTTAGTTTGTTTACCGCTCATTCAGTCATGTGACTTTTGTAACTTGTTTGTCACAGCTTATATTTTAAAAATATAGTAATAATAATAATAATAATAATAATGAAAGTATGAATACGTGGTTCTGTGTTCAGGATGAGGCCATTGACACTTTTGGGGTTCCCCTTTAGGCTCTCTGCCAGCGGATGGCGGAGAAGATGGCATGCAGGAAGTAGAGGAGCGTGGCCAAGTATGACATCACCTGGATGACATCACAGACGGAGCAGCATCAGATCAGTACATAGCCAATGGAATCAAGTCAAAGAAAAAAGGAGCTGGCCCTTTAAGAACATCCTGTTAACTTTAAAATTATTTACACATACCAAATTTTATTTACACATACATAAAAATGATACTGTATGTACCTTGGTTCTCCGCTTATTAAAAATTCTAATAAATTTTTTTTTCAAATTGGTCCAATTTTGAGTTTATTAAAAAAGAAATAAAGGGACAAAATTGTACCCATTTTTTAAAGTGGTTGGGGATTCAGGTATAATAGTACTTATACTATATTATTCTTGGCAAAATGTGATACAAGCCTTATTCAAGAAAAATTCCTTTTGTAATTAACCCCCATGCGGTAATTATCCCAAAATTGGACATTTCGGACACTTTGGACGATTTTGGACTGTTGGACAAATGGACACCACAGACAAAACAGTGAAAAATAACTCCACGAAGCTGAAATATTGCATAGGATGTATATCTATGTCTTGGCCAATTCCCACTGAACATTTTGAGGGGTTGAAAGTGAAAAAAAATTTAAAGTGAAAAAAGTTGTTGCACATTGGAAGAGGGACATTTTTGGGACGTAATACCCTTCATGCAGCCGCTTAAAAACACTGCATGAGGGTTAAAAATACATATATACTGTAAATATATACTTCAAAAAATACTTATGGTCATTTTTTTCTCGAAAAAAAAATCATAAATTTGCATTTGAACTAGAGGTTGTTGTGTATCCTTTTTAACCCTGTGACATTTTGTGCCAAAAATACAAAATTATACACAAAATATTCGCTTCCTTCAAAAAAATTGCAAAAAAAAACATTTAAAAGTTGATTTTAAGTACTAGGATTTAAAAACCAGGGAAACAGTCAGTGTCCCACAAATTCGTTTTTTTGTCCACCCCCATATACTCACAGTTTGCCATTCACAAATATGCTGATTTGGGGTGGCTTTTCCCCATTATGGGCTCAAAAACTCACATATTTGCTGTTTTGTGCTCAGGCCAAAGTCATGTCTATAGTCAGGCCAAAGTCTTGCCAAATTAAAAAAAAAAAATCCTTTGCCGCCATCGTGTGACACGTGGACGATAACTCGCAAGTCGCAGCACGGTTCGGTCCGTATAACATTTTCTATATTGTGGCTGCAATTTAAAAATGTTTCACTTGTCACATGCGGGGCTCCGTAAACGTGTGTGTTTGTGTGACACCCACCACGGCGGCGATATCCAGCCTGTAGATCTTGAGGCCTTCTCGGATGAGGGGCACAAGGGACACGGTGCCGCCCGAGTTGATGGTGATTCCCCAGCCTTTCAGCACGGTGATATACGCCAAGATCACCGATGCGCTCAGATAGAACAACACCGCCAAGAAATGGTAGAACGTATCCTGCGGCAAAAAGGGGATTGAAAATGTAGCGGGAATTCCGAGATTCCACAACGGGGCAAGGGCACTTGAATCTTAGCCAATCAGCATTCACGGCGGGTGTGTCGTACTAGGGCTGGCCAGATGCTGCTCTGATTGGCTCCGCACAGGAAGAGGAAGAACCAAAGCGTGGTGAAGACGAAGCAAAAGATGGACACAAACATGACCCAACCCAACGGATGGTCCGGATACACGCGAGTGGACGCCACCAGGATCCACACCAGACCGCCAAACACCTGGCGAACAGGAACAAACAAACAAAAATAAGGGTTATTTTGGGTGAGGTGGTAAGGCTTTGGATTTGGACCTAAATTTCTGTTTTTATATATATATTTTTTTAATGTAAATAAAACGTAATACATACGCTAGGGTCAGGGAGTTTCGAAAGAAGGATGTAAGACTGAAACAATCATCATTGCCTTCAAAAGTGAAGAAAAGCTTTTATGAGACATTTTCAGGGGGCCTCGGGCAATTGCCTGCGGTGCGCCTAATAGCCAGTCCGCATCTGTCTGTCCCCTACGTTTGTCTGTTATTTTTACACCTTATTATGTCTGAGAAGTGTTGCAAAACCGCCCGTCGAGTAAAAATGGATGCATTTGAGCTTGCCGATAAATGGACAGATGTAGTGCTTCGGTGCAGAAGGGACTGCCCAGTCATGACTATACACTGCTCAGTTTTCCATCTTGTATGCACTCATGGCTCTAAGACTGTTGAAAAATAAGAGTTTGGGAAGAGTGTCTAACCAAAGTAGGGGTTAAGGGATTTGTGCTGGAGGGTGAGGAAGTCAAAGTTAGTTTTTTGTTTTTTTTTCAGAAGCCCGTTGAGCCTGAAGTGGTGATTAAACATCTCCCAGCACTTGTCGGCTTTGCCCTTTAAAGAAACCATAATGGCACTCAGCTAGCATTCAAAAAGCAAACTGTCAAGCCTCAACGACACCCCCCCACCCCGCCCCTCCTTTGACAAACATTCCCATTGAAAGAGACGTTAACGTGAAAACAAAACACAATGGTGAATATTTAACCTTACGCTCTGTTCATTAAAGCATGAAAAACGTGGATTTTACCCCGAGAATAGAAAGCAACTATTGTTGGCATTATTAGTGCCACCTGGTCTAGTCATGTGACCACGCACAATGGCCAATCAGTCTATGGGCCCATTTATAAGAGCAGAAAAGGGATGTTGGTGAAGCAGCATGCGGCTCATGAGCCACAATAGTACGTTTATGATCTACTGCATTGCAGGTGTGTCCGCCCTGTATACAATTTCTCCCCTTATCCGGAATCTATAGCCAAGAGTTAATGAGTAAGTGTTGAAGTAGTCGTCGCGTTATGCTTCATAAAGAAACACACATGCCGTAAAACTGAGCAAACAGCGCGGTATCTCTTCCGCTCTGTTCTTATTAACGGTATCGGTGACTTGCAATCGGCACCACACCCCAAATATTTCAAGCGGGCTCGTGTACTTTGCAAATATGAAATGTTCTCTTTGATCTCGGATTTCCACTGAAGGAATGTTCTTGGCTCTGAATTTGCTTCGGACACTCACTGGCCACTTCATTAGGCACACCACCTCATGAGATCAGCAATGACTAGCTTAGCGTAGCTAACTCAGGCGAAACGAAAAGCAGCACTTTAGTTAGCTTACTCAGTTAGGGAGTTGGCAGTTAGCTAGTTAGCTTACTTAACACTTTGAAAATGTTTACAGTTAGTATAACGTGCTTAAGATTATTAAACACACTATGATATTCCTTAGTGCCTGTTTTCACGCTCGCACAGTTCTACAAACAAAAGGTTAAGCGTATGCGCTTCAAGCTGTTGATTTGTCACTGCTAAAGGTTTACTGTACTCACACAATTCAATAAAAGTAAACACAGTATTTTTTTTAAAACCGAATGTTCAATAAAATCGTACACTATAATTTCAACTAACAAAATGCTGCTAGCTTAATGCTAACGTAAAATGGGAAATGCCGTAGATGGGCTAACAGAAGTCAGCATTGATCCCTGCCCATCCCATGCCCGCGACCTTCGTCAGGATAAGCGGATGATGGATGGATGGATGGATTACGTTAATCATAAAGTTTCAAACACTCCTTGAGGACGCACAGAGCGGCAACGCATACAAACAGAGCACGCAAAAATGCTCACAGGCAAGCTGTATATACTTTCTGCCTTCCAAGTTGTGGCACGATGTTACTGTATATCACAACGAACCGGAATATCGCAGAAATGAACTGCTCTTTTTGTGATATTTTCGTTTGGTGGTGTGACATGACATTTGTCAAATGTCAAATATGTGGCTTGGTTCGCTAAAGCTTAGGAAATACTACACATAAATAAGCGCGAGTCAGTCTCGTTCTATCTCTATTGCGTCAAAATCCCTGCCGGCGAAAGCAAACATCTCCCGTCTGCCGCGCTCCGGTCACTTGCTGTTGGCAAACATGGGCCACATTTGTCCCAAAACCAGATCAGCAGGTTTACCAAGAACCGACCCCACCGGCCCACACCGAAAAAGGAGCCGAGAAGATGCCCGGTTTCGATTTACACCTCCCCCAACTTGTTGGAATGTTTTTTTGGGGGGGTTGAATCAAAATGATTTCATCTCTCCTTCTGCAATGCGAAAGAAAATGGCCTCCAATTGTGGTAGGAAGGAGGTTATTTGATTTTGGGGGGCCAAACGGGTCAAGAAGGATCTAAATCGTATCGTAAAAGTATATTTTTATCCGAAACGTTACGAATTTTTACGCTAGCTGTGTCTCCATTTAAAAAAAAAATTATTTAATAATTGATTATAATTAATTTTGTAACAATTGTGACAATATTTGTCGTTTGAAAAAGATTTACAAATGTACGAATTTGCATTTTGCATTTTTTTACAAAAAAAAATTGGAATGAAACAGATGGCAATAGCTCTTCTCTCCAAATTTTTTTTTTTTTTAACAAAGAACAAAACAAGAAAACTATTATATATTGTATATTTTGCGTCGGTCACGATGCATATTTTCCTACATTTATCCTGCTAGGGATCATAACCACCATTTAGCAGACCTGACGAGTTTGCTTTTGGTTTGTTCAGTCAAATGTTTTGTTTGTCAGCGTTACAACGTGACGATGAGCCAAAAAGTCAACAGCAGCTTGCTCAAGTTTGCAGTCATTTTTCGATGTTACACAGCACATATGAACATTTTGATGTCTCTTCGCATGTGTTTTGTTGTTGCTATGGTGACTCACTGGCCTCAACTGTCAGTGTACTAGTTGCCATGGTGCCAGGCATATTGCGTGGGTTAAAAAAAAAAAACAAAAAAAACAGGAAAATAAAAATTGATACATGATCATCAAATCAGTAAGATAGTCATTAACATAATAGAAAATATAAAAGAAAAAATCTTAATTTTAAGAGCACAGATTTTAAAAATTCATTCAAAAATACAAAAAAATCCCAAAATAAAAGAAGTATAAAAAAACAAACATTTGATTAGAAAATTACAAATGAAATATAATTTAGTAACTTCAAAAAAATAAAAAATACAAATAAAAATGTTTTTGAAAATAAATCATCTCTAATTGTTTTTAAATAAAAGATAAATACAATTAAATAATAAATAAATGCAAATGATTCAAAATATAGAAACTAAGAAATAAAATGTAAAAAAACAGATAATTTAACAAAGAAAAATAACAATAGAAAATAAAAGATAATTTTAAAACAATTCTAAAAATTACCTTCAATTTTGTAATTAAAAAAAAACATGACAAAATAACCATGAAAGAAAATATAAAAATATCGAAAAAAGAAAACAAACTCATATTCAAAGATCAAAAAAGTAAAAAGTATGTCTAATGGTAAGTAAAAGAGAATTAAATAATACGTCTGATTTGAAGAGAAAAAACACACAAAAGAAAACACATTGACACTCACCCCTCATTGGAGAGCAAAACCAAGACAAGTTTACACAGCAAACCACAAGCGAAGTCAGAACTAGAAACACCACACACGCGGCACAACTCACAAACTCTGGGATGAAGAACAAGTCGGGGATGCTGGTGAAGATCCTGCCGCCGGTGGGCAGAATATCTCCCGAGGTGGTGGAAGCCATAATCCCAAACACAATGCCTCAATGTGTATGTGAATATGTATTTGTATGTGTGGCCGAAGAATGAGATGTGTGACTGCTTTTAATATGCTTTTTACATAAAGGCCGCCTCCCGCACCTCCTCCTCCGCCACCTGCCCTCCGCCTACCATCCATGTGTCTTCGTGTGTGTGTGTGTGTGTGTGTGTGTATGTGTGTTTGGAGAAGTTGCCTATATAAGGCAAAGTAGCTGTTTACATACACACATAAAAAGTGATTGTGAGGCAAATTGTGCATGTGGGACATGAAAAAGAGATGCAAGGTGTTCAGCTGCGCGTAAGAGAATAAAAGCACGGAAAATGACCGCTGCCATTGGCTGGCAACCAGTTCAGGGTTTATCCCGCCTACTGCTCGAAAAGTCAGCTAAGATAGGCTCTCGCACACCCGCGACTCTCGCGAGGCTTAAGATGAAAATGATTCAGCAGTTGAATGTGCCAAAATAAAAGCAGTCCCAGTCTAAATTTACTCTCAAAGTAAACAAAGAGTATCACGCGTGGTGTGTTTCACCAGTCTGCTAGCTTAATGCTAATGCACGATGCAAAACGCCTTAAGCAGGCTCACAGAACTAACATAAATTTTGTGGTCGTGATAAAATCAATTTTAAAACACTTATATTTAAACACACGTGCGGGTGGCAAATGCAAACAGCATACAAAAATCCTCACCGGCATATATTCTTCATCATCTGTGAAGAATGATTAATATGACTTCATCTTGTATGCGATGGTCCTCTTCTGTTTCATCGTGAAAACTCATGTGTAGTAGATCTGAATGTTTAATAGCGCCCCCTGTGGCCACGCCACGCACATGATAACAAGTACCAGCACAATGTTTTTTTTAAGTGTAATACTGTGGAGTGCTACATTTCATACAAAAGAAAAAAAACTGTTTTTTAAAATTGTTTTTGAAGCTCTCAGACAGATTAATGACATTCCCATTTGTTTAATTTCCAATTTATATCAGGTCGCCACTGCCACTAAACGGAGAAAACGGAAAGCTCAAGTGAATGATGGGGACATTTTAACTATTTCCTGTCATATGCCCACGTACTTTTACCCATGCGGTTTAACCAATCTTATCATGTGTGGCTACTTTCTGACACGTGTCACAATACTTAGTTTAACATGTACTTTTATTTCTTCACACGACGAGTACAACTTGTCCCAATAATTATGCCCATGTTGACCAAGACATGCAAAGTGTCCCTCTTGTGCACCCGAAAGGCTTTTGTTGATGATGCGGCTGGTTGGAAACTGTCGTCACGGCAACCACCTACACTATGTATGGATGGACGACTGCCAGGAGACACACAAACACACACACTTTCACCCGAATTCAACATAAAACCCTCAACTGATCCATTGATTGATTTTGTCACGTTCAAGACAGATGTCTTAATGTTTTTTTTTATCAATGGTTTTTTCGTATTGTATGCATTGGGTTTATTTTTTAATCTAGTTTAACCTGTATTGTTACATACACACAAAAAATGACTGAAAATTATGTTTTTGTCGTACAAAATATAATTCTGATATTTTAGTCAAAATCACAGAAAAATGTAATTTCTTGAGTGAAAAATGTCTTTTAAACAACTTTTTACGAAGGGGGAAATAAATCTACCAAAATAATTTCATTAGTATAAACGTGGATGAGAAAAAGTGATGATATTTTGGGGCTGAAGTTGAAGTTTTCTGTTCGTCCAATTTCAATTTCTCCCAAAAACAAGCGGTCGTAGGAAAGGGTGACGTCATCTTTTGGCGTCTCATCTTTCTAATCTTCCATAAACGCTCACTTCCTGTTGGACCGGCTTCAACCTTTCTTTGAGTCTCCTAATAACCAATTTCTTGCTTGTGTTTGTGGTTTGTTTTTTTTTCTTTTCAATTGGCTTGAGTAAATCGACAAAAGTATTAGGATACGTGACCGTTTTCATCTACAGGAAGTAAAAACAATAATAATAATTAAAAATAAAAGATGATTCCCGATCGTCTTCAAATTGTTCTTCCACACCCAACTCATCCAAACTAAAAGGGATAATCGGAGTTAAATCTGTGCTGTTGTTGTCTGGGGTTGTATTGGCGAGACCTATTAGGGTAAAAACCACAGAAGAAGAACACACCTGGGGGGATGGCAGTGGAATGTGGAAATACAGGCTCACCTCTATTATTTGCCAGCAAACACAAGTACGTGTGTGTGTGTGTGTGTGTGTGTGTGTGTGTGTCGGCGGGGGGACGTGAATAATTTGTTTACACACCAGCACTATGTCAATTTTGTCGAGAGAATAGAATAAATAGAAAAAAAACGTTTTGTATAGCCAAGGGCTTTTGATGTGGTTCTACCACCAAAACCAAATAAAAGGGAACAAAAAAGAAATATTGACTGACAGCTTCTTGTAACACGTTAAGGAAGAAACACTGCAATATTCAAATAATCGTTAATTGCTAAGATATTTCTGGCTTTATATGCAGTATATTAAAACAATTTCCTCCTGGATTGTGCCCATGACACACACACACTGGAA
This sequence comes from Hippocampus abdominalis, assembly GCA_018466805.1. NCBI lineage: Eukaryota > Metazoa > Chordata > Actinopteri > Syngnathiformes > Syngnathidae > Hippocampus > Hippocampus abdominalis. Next base: position 6,765,263 of record CM031702.1, on the reverse strand, counting down.
TGTCTTATGAAGGCATTTTTTTTTCCATAGCCAACTATAAAAAGACTGCACGCTACCTCTAATAATTAACGCACAACACTCCTTTAATACTCAGTGACTCCACACTACACACCGACGCAGTGATGTTGACCTAAAGGGTGTTGGCAAAGGGTTGCACCTCAGTGAGCATTTCGTGGGTATCTAAAGAGAAATGTGTTGCTGTATAGGCACACCCACATAACAGGTGAGCACATCAATCCACCCATTTTCCGATCTGCTTTATCCTCACAAGGGTCGCTGGAGAGTATCCAGCTGTCTTCGGACAGTAGGCGGGGGACACCCTGAACCAGTTGCCAGCCAATGCTAGGGCATACAGAGACGAATAACCATTCACACTCACACCTTGGGACATTTTGAGTGTTCCATGCATGTTTTTGGAATGTGGGAGGAAACCGGAGTGCCCAGGGAAAATCCACACGGGCATGGGGAGAACATGCAAACTTCACGCAGAGTGTCCGGATGCGGAATCGAACCTTGCACCTCTGCACTGTGAGGTCAACGTGCTAACCACTAAAGCCCCGGGCCGTCCGCAGGTGAGCAAAATGACTTGAGATTGAATGAGGACATGCTAGGATCTGCACGCATGCTATGATGTCATCACTGAATCATACTCAAAGCATTCAAATAGTCTATTTTCATATATAACTGTCCACACGTTTGAATTAAATACATTCAAAGGGCTTTTTGTTTTGGTGTAATAAATTATGAATTGTTCATTCTTGACGATGTGGTTTTAAATGTTCAACAATTCCCCCCCCCAAAAAAAATCTAATGATTCACAAGACATTTTGGAGTAAAAAAAATATTTTCATGGTATCACACAATTAACATTGGAATAAAAACATTACAAAAATATTAATATGTGCTTTTTAAAAAAACTCATTTCAACAGGTCCATAAATAAAGGTTTGGGATTTGTGGCATTCTCTTTTGTTCTAGTGCACCACCCGCAGGAGGTCAAAAGTCATCTCGGTGATGTCAAAGGCCAGGTGAGTGTGGGTTGGGTTGGCCAGCATCTCTAAGCTTCCTGATTGGCCGCGGGCTCGTTTGAGCGCCTCCCGCGTGGATACGATGAGGCGCGACCGCTGCTCGTCCGAGGCGGGATCGGCCCAACGGTGAGGCGGGAAAGAAGACGAGTGCAGCAGGAAGGAAGCCGACCACTGGAACGCCTTGGCGAACTCCTGTTTCACTGCGCCTCATCTCGCTGCGCACATCCATAAACGCGCACACACAGTCACACGTGCACACAGATTATGCAACATTTTAAATCGGTAGTTGAGCTCTCTCTGTAGGTGAAAACAAGTACTACACACCTTCTGGGACCTTTTCATGTTGTTTTCTGCATCCATCCAGGCACTCTGAAAAAAAAAATTAAAAAGGGAATTTCGCATATATTTCTTAATGTTGTAAAAAATGGAGCTCTCAATGAGCCCCCTTTAAAAAAAAAATATGCAGACTTTAAAAAGTTATTTAATGTGTGTTTCTCGGTATACGCACTCTGAGAGCATCCAGCAGGTCAGGCTGGTCCATGAGGATCGGGAAGATGGCAAGCACGGGACTGAATATCAAATCTGAACAAAACAAATTTGAGAAGTGAAACAGGGATTATGTTTTGTGTGTGTGTGTGTGTGTGTGTGTGTGTGTGACCTGCGTTCTGCATGGTGGGCCGGTCCACCAGCAGTGTATCAGCCAGCAGCTGTCTGTACATGGCCAACAAGGGGACGCAGCTCAGACAGTGCAGTAGGGTGTCAGGGAGGAGGCTGTTGAGGGAAAAGACACACTGTTATGATTTGCACACACACACACACACACACACACAAACACACTAACGCTCTCACCCGAGTTGTGTCTTGATGCGACTGTTGGGCGTCTTGAACTTGACGATGAGTTTGGACAGCCGCCGCGCTTTGAGCATCTGCTGGAATACGCCGGCCCCAGCTGGAAGCAAGAAAAGGCGCTAATGGCTAAAGACTTATTTTGTGTGTGTGTGTGTGTGTGTGTGTGTGTGTGTGTGTGTGTGTGTGAGAGAGAGTCATATTAATAATTACGAGGAGAATTGTCAGGTTTGCGTGTGGCTCTCACATGATCGCGCGGGCGACCCCTCCATGTCGACGTCCTTCTCATAAGGAGTGCCGCCGCTCACCGAGATCTCGTATGTCCTACGTGCGGGACGACAGAAAGAAGCCGTTCATGCTTTTGGAGGCAGAAATAATCAATTTATTTCTCGTTTCGTGGCAAAATTAAACAAGTTAATGCTACTCATCAAGGCTGCCAATACCGGCAGACACGACGGATACTTGAAGAAAAGAGGTGTGACATTGCATAAGTCTTCCTTGCCAGTAGGGGGTGCTACACTGCTACTGTTTGACACGCCAGTGAATCATCATGTGCATCAGAAAGACGGAAAAAGTCTTTCAGAATTGTGTGAATTGTTTTACGGATCATAAGTACTTATGGTAGCAGTACTTGGTACCCGCGAGCATTCGGGGGGGGGGGGGGTACTCATACTGGTATCAGTCTGCGAAAGAGTGGTATTGAACTGCCCTAGTTTTGATCTATTTTGGAAACAAAGCCCTTTTTCTTGTCCCTAATGCACAAATTGAGCTCTGTATAAGGCACAGCTGGATGATTTTGGCTCAGTTAGTATAAGACTGTGACAGTATACACATCACCTGTTTGGGAGCTGATTTCCAGAAGCGTCGCTCAGTTTGAGGAAAGCCCAACCGCAGCTCAGGTCTCCCCGCTCGCCTGTGGACTAAAAACGCAGCAAAAAAAAACCCCCGCACGTTTCAAAAACCGCTTGGCTCAGTTCCTTCAATTCCCACTCTTGCGTTCTTGTTATTACGTTGCGGATGAAGGTGACGCCGAGCTCAAAGAGGATACCGAGGTCGGGGCTGTCGGCGTTGCAGCGCAGGAAGCAGTCTCCGTCCAGCAGGGCAGGCAGGACGCCAGTTGTCTGCGACAAAGATATCACCCGCGTCAGTCTTAACGGGGAGCCTTCTGCGATCAATGGGAGGCGAGGTTGGGGGTGTGGGGGGGCAGTGGGTCTGCGGTGGCGCACTCATACCCGCGGGGAGAAGAGCCAGGTCCTGGGGTTCTTGGGGTTGTAGCTGGCCCTCACCGTGTGAATGTTACTCAGCACCTAAAGTGTTTGGACATTGATCCATGAGATTTATTTGTGAGTCTAATCATGATAGACATGCCTGTCAAATTTCATGTGGCTAAGTGAAACAATTCTTGTCAGGCCCTAGCAATGTCTAAAATTACTCTAGAATGGCCGCTTCAAACCTAAATGGCCTCCTTACCGTGTCTTGTAGTGCTTGGTCGCTTGAGACTTTTTTTGTGGGTCTACTCATGATTGACATGCTTAATAAATTTGTGAAAGTGAAACGGATTATCAAGTATCCAACATAACTAGCATCTGACCGAGTAAACTTAGCATCCTACCAATCTAGCTAAATACTACCTGCCTCCCTGACAAACTCGCTAACGACCCTGCTATTTACGTACTTTACCTCTAAAATGTATGTCAACAGTTTGATAAGCAAAACCTTAACAAACAGACAAATCAAAGAACAGATCTTTCAAAGTATGTCAAAATACTTTCCGATCTTGCCTCAGTGACGTCTTGAGGCGCTGACATGGTCTTGCTAGCCACACGCTAGCATAACAACTGCTGCGTTTTAAGCTAATCTCTTACAGTTTTAATTAGTCACCTTTTCATTATGTCTGTTTGCCCTCCACTAATGATTTGTGCCTCCCATCACTTTTTATTATTGTTGTTATTAGTATTATTATTCTCATTTTACGAGCTGAGCCTTTGTTCGCATCTCCTGATAAGGTTGATTTTTTTTTAAAGTATTAAATTAGGAGAAATGACCGCTTCAAACCAAAATGGTTGACTCACTCTGTCTTTTCTGGAATGTTTTTTTTTTGAGGATTTACTCATTGTGGACAAGGAAACCAAATTCCATGTTGCTGAGTGAAACTTCCTTTGTGGGGGCTGAATTTTTAAAAAAATTCCAGCGTACAAAAAAAAAGCCAGCTCATGGATGAAATATTGTCAACATACCCGAGTCCCGTCAAATGCGCAGAGGCGAATGTGTCTGCTGAGGACCTGGACGCCGACCCCGGGCGTGGGGATCCTCTTGCAGCTCCACAGGGTGAAACAAACACAAGTACGAGGGTGTCGTGGGCGCACCTGTGTGGTGGCAGCATGAGAGAGAGTGACGAGACGTTCTGTGGTCACGTTACTCATAGAAACATTGTATGTCGTCACAGGCAAAAAAAAAAAATAATAATTAAAAAGATAAAAAGAAGTTCTATGTTTTCTCACCCTGCCATTGTCGGGATCCAAGAAGAGGTCGCTGAAGGAGAGTTGTGATTGGCTGAGCTCCGGCTGCATGAAATGGCTTGCTCTGTATTTGGCACCTAAAACACAATATGCCAGTAATATGCATTTCGCTGTACGTCGACATGGTGCTTTCACTCAAATTTTAGGCACATGAAATTTTTATTATACTCTTACTATGTATGTACTAATCCTAAAGAAACAATCCATTATCACCTTTTTTTTTTAACCAGTTGCTGCAAAGTTGGACTTTTTAACATTTGTTACAGTCATATACTCAAGAGCAGTTAGCGGTCCGGTTTTGGACTGCGACAAGATGAAACCGACCTTCGTCCACAAGCAGTTTACTGAGAGTGGACGGTCTGAACCCGGAAGGGATGGCGCCCATTGCAGAGAGGACGTCCGTCGCGTCAATCTGTCACGCAAACATAGATGATGTGGAAACCGGAGCAAATATTCCGTATCTGTTTTCTGTTTGGGAATACAGTCAAACCTCGGTTTTCGTCCATAATCCGTTCCAGAAGGCCGTTCGAAAACCGAAATTGTTCGAAAACGTCACTTCCTCATGTAAGGAAGGCGAGAGGAGTCAAATGGTGCATTCAAGTGCACTCAGTTTGTTCGAGAACTGAAATTTGTTCGTCATCCGAGGCATAAAAAAAACTGAATTTTTTGGTCGAAAACCGAATTGGTCGAGACGTTCGACCGAGGTTTGACTGTATGAGCTCGTACCTCAGTGAGAGCTTTTCTGAAAGTGGACCAGTTGGTAGGAGGAGTGTAACTGTGGAAGAATCAGTCGGTTTTCAATGAATGAATGAATAAAAGGGCCGTTTGAGGAAAAAGAAATTCCAAATCTAACCTCTGATTCTCTCCTTCGTTCTCCTGCTCGTCAGAATCCTCCTGCTCCTCTTCAGCATCGTCGGACTCTTCATTTTCTTCATCCTTGCGCTCGTCGCTGATGACGGAACCAATCTGTGAAGAGGAAAAATGTTTCTTGTGCTGTATGTCGATGATGTAGACACTGACCGTGTCTCGTGCGGCTGTGCCTAATATTTTGGATGGCGAGTGCGGACCTTCAGGTATGTTCTTGGCACCACCCCTTTGTCGCCTTTGGCATTCTCAGCCAGCCACCAGCCGTCGCTCGTCTTCTTGAGGATTTTCAACGTGTCGCCCCGCTGTAGCGGCAGAGAAACAGTAGTGTTAAAGTCGTGAAATTATATTTTGGTACTTTTCCCGGAGATTGTGGTATTTTCTGATGCCTATTTTCTCTGCAATATTTGTGTAATTGTATCTATTTTATATTTGTTGCTGAGCTGTTTTATGAAATGTATTGTATTTTTTTTACTCAAGTACTTCTGTATTTTTTTTCTACTGTCTTTGTATTTATCCATTCTATTTTTTGTTTTTACGTGGTAATTAATCCAATAATCTTTATCACTATTTTAATTGCGTTTTTTTATTCAGCATGTTTTTCTTTATTCTATTTTTCTAATAATTGTATCCTCTCTGATATGTTTTATTTACAGTAATATCTGTGTATTATTTCAAGTATTTGTGAAATGTTATGCAATATTTGTATCGTATTTTGTGATATTGTTGACAATATTCCTGCAGTTTTTTCCCCCTAGATAAACAAAATGCATTCACTATTTTGACACGTTCCAAATGTGTGCAGTTATATTTTTTATTAATTCTCACATTATTATGTCGTGGACATTTTTGAAGGTTTTTCTAAGATGTCTTTTTTAAATTGTCATTTTTTTTTAAACAAAAATATTTTTCCTGTAATTTTTGTCTTCTAAAATGTGTTTGCCAATCTTTTTTTTTTTTTCTCAAGAGACTGGAGAAATTTTTCCAGAAAACATCGTCGAACTCCACTTTTGGGGCTTTCGAGGTTCCACTGTCATTAAATCTAATTAAAAAAATATGATTATAATAATAATACTGTAGGGATTAGAAAGAAAGAGTTGTTTTATTTTAAAAATAAGAATTGTATCAATGAGCTCTATAAAGATTAAATGACTAAATTGGAAGTCACGATAAGTATGTACCAGTTTGGAACCAGTTTCAAACTCCAATGTAAACACATCATATCACCTGAACAGTCAAATCTCCTTCCTGGTCGCCTGTGAAATCACTGAGCACCGTGTAGATACAAGGCTCCGATTGCGGGGTGCAGTAGATGCTTGACTCTCGTCTTTGGGGCTGTCGACCTTATCTGCGGTGTCTTCATCGCTATCGTCCTCATCACTGTCTTCAGCTCCATCCTCGACATCTTCCTTCTGGCATCACTGTGGATGAAAATTTTGGTCATTTTATCGACGTTGTGAGATGGAGTGAGTAAAGCTACAGACCCTGATGGTGGCTCCGTGCTGGGTCCCGGTGGTGAGAGCCGCACGGAGACTTTGTTCAGCTGCTCCAGGACGTTATGCAGTCGTCCTTGCTCCTCTAGTTTCCTCTGGTCGTAGTTGCCCACAGGAGCAATCTCATCGGCCTATAACGTACGCCAATTGTTGCCTTTTAATATCCCATGACAAAGCAATCTAAGTGCACATCATAAAAATTGTCACCTTGGTCAGTTTTGTCAGATTCTTCAGCGTTTTCTCTGCAGAAATCTGAAGTTCTTGGCATCTATTTAAAATGTGACACTTTTAGACACAGGACACGTGGAAAAATAACAATTTTATGTTTTAATGGTCTTGAAAAGGTGTGTAGTTCACCTCCTAAAGGACTCTTCTTTGCTTTCCACTTCACCCTTAACATCTTTCAACAGACTCTCCAGCTAGAAGCAAAGAATACATATGAATCGTCTACACATATGAAGACAATGTGTCATTTGAACAAGTATAATAAAAATATATGCAACACTTAGCTTTTAACTGTCTACAGGTTGTATTGATGCCACATTAGATAGATAATGTGGCACACTTCGATGTACCATCGAAGTGTGTAGTTGCTAAAGCTAGCTTGTTTCTGACATGTTTGGAGACACCACACTCGACTTGAACGTCATAAAAGTGAGCGCTATCTATGACAAACCTGCACCCTCATGTCGTCAACCTCTCTGTGGACCTGCTGCAACGGCCCTTTTCCCTTGGACGGCATTTAATCACCCTTTTAAACCATGATCGTTTCAATTTCTAAGCGCTAACTCGCCGAGCAAGCTAGGGAGCTAACCAGCTGCGATGAGACGCCGGGCGCCCATTGGACCGCCGGTCGCTTGGCAGCCGGGGTCTACTTCCGGTAGAGTCCCTCCGCCTTCAAAACGAATTGGTGCACGTTCATGTTATCGAGCACTTTCGCTGGTCAATGGTTATTTTTAGCGTGTAAATGTACATTTAAATCTTTGGACACAAACAACCAAACATATAGAGCAATAAATATAAAGGTAACGCTCCGATGACTTTCACTGGGCGTTTCGTGTTTCCATAACGGCCCCCGTATCAATTTTCACTCTGAACATAAAATAATTCACTCAAATAAAATATTCAAATAATGGTAATCCAATATACATGTATTCGTTTTCTGCTTCTTATCTAGTTATTACTGTATGTGCAATGCTTCTTAGGTGGTTACAACTCCCACGAGTCCCGTAGTATTTAGGGCAACGATTTGACGATTGCTGATTGGCTCGCCGGTCGCCCAGCAACCGAGTTCCGTTTCCGGGTTAGCTTCTCGTCAAATCATTCGGCTGTCTTCTCACAAAGAATTAACAAAATGAGTAGATATACAAAAAATATAATTTTAAGTCATTCCATTATTATTGCCCAGCAATTACCACATTCGATAACACTTTGCCCACTAGTCTAGTTTTAGAATGTGGGTTTGTTAAAATCCCCACGATTTTTGTAGACATTGAATGCAACAAACACGTTTTACAACCTTCTGTTAAGCATTATGTCATTCTGGTGTCATGGCGGCCCCCGTGGCCCTCGTTCAAGGTGCCAGCCGGGGACTGGGTCTGCAGTTTTGCAAATATATTTTAAAAAACAAACTCCCGGCCAGTGTCATAGCGACGTGCCGGAACCCAGAAGGGGCCACGGAGCTGCAGGGGCTGGTCGGACAACACCCCGACCGTATGACGGTACTTCAGCTGGACGTGAATCGCGAGGAGGACATCCGGGAGGCAGCCGAGCGGGTGAAGGAGAGGTTCGGGCGGCTTGATTTGATGGTCAACTCGTCGGCTTTGCTTCACCCCTCCGGAAAAGGAGAGACCAGCCTGAGAGATGTTTCTGCACACGTATGGCATTGACTTGAGCATGTAAACAGTAGCGTCAAACTCCATTGACAGAAACTCAAACTTTCCTGAAATCATCTATACTTGACATTTTGTCCTGAATGAATACCGTACTGATTTTCCATCACCATTTACATGTTACTTCTCAAACTATGCATTCCTATCGCATTATTTTCCTCATGTTTTTCTGCCTTCAGGGCATAATAGCCACCTTGACCACCAACACGGTGGGTCCCCTGGTGATGGCCAAGTACTTTGCTCCCCTCCTGCAGAAGGGCAACGGTGGCTTCGGTCGACAGCCGATGGACAAGGCCAAGCGGCACAGCGGCATCATCGCCAACGTCACAGCCAAAGTTGGCTCCATTGGCGACAACGGTAACATTTTGAAACCATTTTAGGTGTTCTAAAAGTGTAACCCAATACTTGTAGTAATTTTCTGACTCATTTAGAGGTTCCACTTTTTCCCGTATATTCAAAGCTTGATTGTGTTTGAGTGCACTTTATGTATATTGTTTACACTGAAGGTCTTGGAGGCTGGTACAGCTACAGAATGTCTAAAGCCGCTCTAAACATGGCCACAAAAAATCTTTCCATCGAGCTGGGACGCACTCGACCCAAGGTAATTTACTCTTACTTGCATTTACGTCAATAAAATAACAATGGACGACCTGATGATTTGCTCGTGGTTTCCCCCCCCAGGTGCTTTGTGTTTCCTTGCATCCAGGAACATTAGACACGGATTTGTCAAGACCGTATCACAAGAACGTACGTGAGGGGAAACTGTTCAGCACAGAACGCTCCGTGGGGTACCTGATGGGCATTGTCGAAGCGCTGGATGTGGAAAAGACGGGTAAAGCCTACAGCTGGGATGGTACTCAACTGCCTTGGTAGCAAAACAAATGAAGAAAGGTTTACGAAAGAGGACACTTCACATTTTAATCAAACACATGGTGTGATGGGATTCTGATGTATGTACTGTAACGTTGTTCTCTTAAGTTTACATCCCTTTGCAGAATATGGGAAATAATGACACATTTCCGGAAAATATGACATCATTATTGTTTTTAATGATAGTGCTATTCTGAAATGCCTTAAAATTGAAATAAATTCCATTAAGAAAAATGAGATTTGCCTGACCAAAAATGTGGTTTTTGAATGATATGCAGGACAAACATAGTACCTCAGTAATATTACAATTTTGAGTGAGTTGATTTTTGTGGGAGCACTTAATGTCTTCAGAAGTTTTGTGCCATCCTTGATTGGTCATATTTTTTTTTGCAGGATTGCCCTTTGTACCGGAAAACAAATAACAGTAGTACAGTATGTGGTTATTTTGTTTGCTTCAAACACTTTGTTGTTGGGTTAGGAGAGTGGATTGAAGTCTGTAATATGCTCATATTTAGTCATGCTGTATAACAGTGAAAAATGTATGGTCAAAAATAAAATGGACAATTTTGACGCATTTTGTTCATATTCAAAATACCATTTTTTGGTAATACTGGAGATCTGGATAGGATGTCCTATGTGCCCCCCCCCCCCCCCCCCCCACACACACACACACACACCCGGCCTCTCCCGAATTTAAGTTGCCCATCCCGATGCAGTGTCGTACAGCCTGTTCTATCCGTGTCTTACTTCAACCCAACACCAGATGGTGAAAAGGTTCCTTGTTAAAAATTCGGCTCCTATTTAAGAATGCAAATCTACAATAGGGCGAGCAAAAAACAATAATTGCTCATTTCCATCTAATTCCACAACCGATGCAGTTTTATTTCCACGATACACTTACACGCTCAAAAATGAACGATCGTTGATGTTTTTTTAAACGCGGCAAATCTTTGCTCAGGTCACTTGAAATTGCCATTTTTTTTCTTAGATCCGTGCGTCTTTTCTGCATTGTGCTTGGCATTATTGCATTGGGCCGATCGATGTCTAATTTTGCCCTGGCATGCGAGAACAGCAACATTTCGCGACTGCGTGTTGACAGGCGGCTTTGTGCACATCATTCTGGTATGTAGAGGGGAGGGGTGCGCTGCACGCTGCACGGGGAATGACAGCGGCTCTTATAAAAATAAAGCCCGCCGCAGCTGCACACTCCATGCCGGCCTGTCTGCCTGCTGGCTTGCGTGAGCAAATTCGCCTGCGTTGATAAAGTGGATCGGATGAGCCAGAGTTGACTCGTGTGTATGTTTTGGAATTTAAAAAACGGTCCAAGTAGGTGAACGGGTTTTTCGCGGACTCGCTGGGTGACGTCGAAGACGACGCGGAGGTCGGTCGGTTCTCGTCGTCTCCTAATGTAGGGAAATGACCGCGAGTGACCTCGAAGCGACTGCTGGCTTGGTTTAGCAACAGTCAGTGTCGCCAGTGGGGTTTATCTTCAAAAAATAGCACTCGCGATAAAATACGTTCGACCCGCCACGAGGGGGTTAGGTTAGGCTCATTTCCGAGGACGGCACGGTTGTTAGTTAGGAGCTACCGGGTACTGGCTAACGCTAATTAGCTCTCGTATTAGTTTCGCCCCAGAGTAGCTACACCAAAGCTAGGCTACTTTAGCTTTTGCTGCTCGCTTCCCGGCACCCGTAGATGTTACAGCGAAACTAGACCCATCCCTACCCAGTATCTGGCGGATCGCTTCCCATTGTCGAAGCTAAGGTAGGGTAGCCCTAGCTGCTGCTATGGATAAAGCAAAATCAATGGTGGACAAAAAGGGGACGACATCGGGATTCTTCCGAGTCAACAACGGCCCGAGTCAGAGGAGCTACAACGGGCACATCAACGGGTGCGTGGGCGCGATGGCGTCGGCCAGCAGCAGCGGCAACAACCAGTACGAGACCAACACTCGCCACATGCACCGAGGGGACAATGTGGAATGCAACGGCTCGCCGGCAAAGAAGAGCAGGCTTCGGAGGAGGACCGAGTCGACGAGGCGGCACAGACCACGTAAGTGAGGGCCACACTTTAGGAGGGAATATTTAGGAATTTTACCCAACAACGTCGCAGCATTTTGACATTCACTTTAGCGAAAGTAACTAAAGACTGCGTAAGCGTGTTGTTGTAGAATATTCACGGTTTTGTTTGTGTCCAACTGTCATCTTAATGGTTCATAGTGAATCGGTGTGGCAAGCTCGGCATTTATATACGTTTGGCTGTGTTGGTCGCCCTCTGATTGGTCGACACCCGGCGGTGGAAAAGCTCCTGATAAGTGGGCTTGGCTGAGGGAGGCCAATCAGCGCTCGACTCTTGTCTCCAGGCCAGCGTGCGAATGGGACTTGGCCACGCCCTCTTATTTACCCAGCGTTCCAGAGCAACATGAGTGAAAAATCACTGTTCAAAACTTTGTGAGGCTTTTATTAGTGCAGAATATTGAAAAGTGCCAGAGTGGGCTTCAGACTTAGATGTTTTGCTACATTCCCGTGACCGTTTTTAAATTGATGCACTGATATTTTGCCTCACCATGAAGCTGAGAGATCAAAAGAAACCTGGTAAGTCTTTTAATTTGAAATATTTAGCCACATTTTTAATGCGTCTGCACTTGGTATTCCTCAACTTCTTAATATTTAACCCACGTTTAAAGCAATGATAACTTTACAGAGGTTAGAGTCTCTCCGGTATGCCGCCTCTTTGCACATTGTTGAGATGAACAGAGGAAGGCTTGTTGTTGTGACAAAACCAGAGTTTATTGTGTAGCTGGCATGTTCAGGGGCTTGGTGATAAGTGTAGACTGTCAACATTCCTAACTTAAAGGGGGCGGGGAAGTAGGGGAACTGGGTGTGCACATTGTTTTTTGTGTTTCCACTGTCAAAGGAACTGCGGTCATTTGGTTCTCGATAAATTATCATTGTTCTGAACAGGTAGATTGCTCCACATCACCACTTTATTCTGAAAATGACTCGATACTTGAGCAGGGTTCTTCCTGGCTCGACCCGAGGAAGAGGTGGTACCATTCGGATCAATTGCACAAGTATTTACATGTGCCTTGTTCTTTAATGATTCGATCTTTCCTAAAATGCAATTACAGGATATACCAGTATCATATGACTTTACATTTTGTACATTATGTTATCAATCGTTCTTTTCTGATTGGCTGGGAGAAATCATGTAGCTTTAATATATTGATGGTGAGAGTTTTGGCGTCCATATCAACCCAAATTTATGTAGCCAACTACGCCTTTAAAAAAAAGCGATATGTTTTAAAAAGTAATAAATATATACCAGATCATTTTCTAAATTTCATTAAGTTGTTATTTTGAGAAATTGGCAATTGGTCAATTTTTACTTTAATTTAATTTTTTTTTAAATGCATTAAAACATACACAACAGCTTGGGGCTTAGCGATTACATAATCATTTTTTTGGGGGCGGCGGGGGTGATCTGAGGAATTTATTTGATGGACATTTTACAACTACTGGTACAGGAAAATCATTAAAAAAAAAAAGTTTTATTGAAGCGTGAGTGGCGTTCCGTCGCTGCTAAATAAAGTACACAGAAGACCAAAACCATCCCGTTGTACACACAGTAGATTTCCTGGTGATAAATGATGACTTTGACAAGATTAGTCGATGAATGTGCATTAAAATAGCAAGCTGTGTCCGACCGGCAAACCGACGTATTAAAGAACCCCCCTCCACTCCCCTTACGTAATCGTGGTAGCGGGGGGGGGGGGGGGGTGCCGCTTGCACACCACCTCCTTTTTTATGGCAATGTTGTCTTTGGAGGAAAGCCAGTCAGCCATCCTGCCAAATGCTACTGAGAGCATTTCGGCAGGAATGTTTTGTCCCCTCAAGCGTGTGTTTTAAAAAAATAATAATTTTAACCTCACGTTTGTGTCCTGCTGCACACTTCACCGCACTTAACATGGTGCAGGCCAACGGCAATAAAGTGAAAACCAGCAAACCATTTACTTGGCGGCACACCGAACATTAACTCTTCATGTTCATGTTATCAGGTTACAACATAGGTGTCAAACTCAAGGCCTTAGGGCCAGATCTGGCCCGCCACGTCATTTTATGTGGCCACGCGGAAGCACCTCAAACGTGTTCACTTCCGTGTTTCTTTCTAAAATGTCGACCAACATTTTTAATTCTGAGAATATACAGTCAAACCTCAGTTTTCGAACGTCTCGGTTCTCATCCAATTTGGTTTTCGACCAAAAATTTCTAGTTTTTTTATGCCTCGGATGACGAACAAATTTCGGTTCTCAAACAAACTGAGCGCACTTGAATGCACCATTTGACTCCTCTCGCCTTCCTTACACGAGGAAGTGACACTTCTTCGTGTTGCTTTCCATTGTGAGCAGACGTGTTCAGTAAACATTTTTATTTTAAAAAGAGCGTGGTTTCAGTTTTCGAACAATTTTGGTTTTCCAACAGCCTTCTGGAACGGATTATGGACGAAAACTGAGGCTTTACTGTACCTCCTATTTATATAATAAATAAGAGATATATTCGAAGCATTTTTTTTGTGGCCAAACCCCTCATGAAAGTAACTTCAACAATAATTCAATCAACAGTTATTCCCGACTTCTTGATATGGTTTCAGTCATAACGGCCCTCCGAGTGAAACGGCAACTAAAATGTGGGCCCGCGCCGAAAATGGGTTTGACACGCCTGGGTTACAGATTGATATTATTGATGCATGAAAGGGTTAAATTGGTTTGAATTGGAATGGCGCCAAATTTGCCAATCCAGTGAATCCTTGACGCCAACTCTATTGTTTAACTGTGTTGTTTTATGAGTCAAACAGAACCTTGCACTTTGTCACCAACATGAAATCAAGAACCCCCCCTAATAAAACACACTCAGAAGAGGCCCGACTCACTCGACTTGTTGTACAACAATGCCCGTAATTATACGCGGAGCTCCTGTTTGTCCTTGAAAACTAGCCAGTCATTGCACATTTTTGAGTCGAGTTTGGTTTTATTTGACGAGCGCCCGCTTCACCCTCCAGTCACGGGCGGGAACACTCAGAAAGTTGATGAATAATTTCGCCTCGTTCTGGAAGAAGGCGCATCTGTTCCGACAGTTAAAAAAAACAAGTTTCAATGGATTCATAAAGTTGAATGTCGATGAGCCCTGAAACTAAATGGGCCGAATGCTCAAAACTTCCCATGCGTCACTTTGAATCGAGCCTTTTTGTCTTCTTACCACACACGCGCGTGACTCGAGTCAAAGATGAGCTTCAAGGTTCGCTCATTGGAAAGTAAAGAGAAAAAGCCGAGTCATGCTAAGAGGCTGATCGGTAAGATATCATAGATTGGTCAGCTATTAACACACACACACACACACACACACACAAAGTCTTTTCATCTACATGGAGTGACGCGCCACCCACTCCCAAATCTTCCCCCTTGTCATGTTGACCCTTGGCTGGATGACAAAACATCTGCGTGTGCGTATGTGTGCAGGTGATAAGCATGGCAAATCAGTTTTTGTCTGTCCAGAAACAAGTTGTGTTGTGCAGTTTTCACTCGATTAAGTGACGTGACCGATAAGACAGGAACAGTGTGTGGGATTTTAAACTAAAGAATAAAAAATAAATATATTCCGTACCGATAAGTAAAGTAACAAGGAAAAAAGGAACACATCTAACTCAAATGTTTTTCCGTCATTGTATTTTCTATTTGCCGTGTAGCTTGTTGATGAACATTTTATTCTCCTAATTGAAAACTTCATTCTTTTTTTTTTTTTTTTAACTACAACATTTTGACAATATGGTTTTAAGATTAATCCTATCATGCAACCTGTAATCCGATAACTTGATAAACTGTCCGCTGTAGTAACCGCGTTCGTCGAAATGGTTATGACTTTATTCTCATAAAATTCTGATACAGTCAAACCTCGGTTTTTGTCCATAATCCGTTCCAGAAGGCTGTTCTAAAACCGAAATTGTTCGAAAAACCGAAACCACGCTCTTTTTAAAATAAAAATGATTCCTGAACACGTCTGCTCACAATGGAACGCAACACGAGGAAGCGTCACTTCCTCGTGTAAGGAAGGCGGGAGGAGTCAAATGGTGCATTCAAGTGCGCTCAGTTTGTTCGAGAACCGAAATTTGTTCGTCATCCGAGGCATAAAAAACTCAACATTTTTGGTCGAAAACCGAAGTGGTCGAGAACCGAGACGTTCGAAAACCGAGGTATGACTGTATTTTAGATAACATAATGAATTTTGGAGGCTAACTTTTTTTTTCTCCTCAAATAATGACTCTGTTGTCATAAGATTCTATGACTTTATTCTGTTATAATAATAATAATATACCGTAATTTCTGGACTATAGACCGCACCTGATTATAAGGCGCACCACTACATTTTTAAAGGAAAAAAACAATTTTGTACACACATAAGCCGCACCTGTCTATAAGCCGCAGGTGCCCATATTGTTACATGAGATATTTACAAAGAAAGACGGTACACAGGCGGCCGTTAAAAAAGTCTTTATATAGGCCGCTTCATTAAATAAGCCGCAGAGTTGAAAGCGTGTGACAAAAGTCGCGGCTTATAGTCCGGAAATTACGGTAATAATAATTGAGTCACTTAACAAAAAGGTTTGGGGATCATACATATAGTTTAAATTACACATCTAGCAAATTAAAATCACTTTTAGGGGCACGTCAATTATTTGTATGTTCTCGCTATTCGAGGGTCAACTGTGGTGTTAACTTTTCTGTTCAGGATGGTCCGAATACGCTTTGAGAAAACAGTTGCCCGTTGCGAGCGCGGACAGAAAAGTGCTTCTGATATGGATGGGGATATCTTTCATCAGTGTTGTTTGCTGTTGTGTTTTCCGGGAGGGGGAGCTCGTGTTTACGGACGTCAGATGAGGTCAGTAGGTGAGAGGGTAGCGGAACAAGAGTCGAGGCGACCGACCCCGGCCAGGTTCGGAAAGGCGACACTCTTCATTCATTGGCTGCGTCACGAGCAGCAGGTGCGACGTGATGGAAAGAAACTCTCGTGATTGCTCCGCCCGGCGGCTGTTGTGATGACGTGGAAAGGGATTTTCCGGGAACTTTTTCCCTATTAGCACCCCAAAAAGATTCCATTGGCGCAATGCTGACATTAATCAGGTCGATAAGTCTCTCATGATCTGGATCCTTATCGGGCTTCTGCATAGCTTGTCGATGGGGTGATCGTTTGAATCGGGTCTGCTGGGGGAGGTACACATCTAAAAAAGGCTAAAACAGGGGCTCTGGAGGACCGGACTTGGTCACCACTGCTCTGGATATTGCATATCTACTCTATATATATATATATATATATATAAATAAAATGCTTTTTTGGGTTGTTGTTTTTTTAAACCTGCACGTGGCTTAGGTTGTGGTTTATTACAGTACTGCAATGTTGAAGTAACCATGTGCGTTGGGCCACAAGCTTTGCATTGTTCTTGAGGAAGCGCTCTAATTGGTGGAAATGTCATCACAACACGGATTCACGCCACAGAAACGACAGGCTCCACTCGACCTTTAGTAAACCCTCCCGCGCCAGTCAGCTTTCGTCATGTCTGTTCGGAGCGCGGCGTCTCCGCCGGGCGCCCGTCGCGTCTGATCGACACGCTCGTGCGGCTTCGAAAAGGAGTCGCGCGCCCATGGAGGAATATTAGGACATATTTTGTCAATATTGTATGTGAAAGTGAGAACATACACTCTGCGGTTCTTGCGATTAGGATTTTTTTTTCCCCCTCTTAATTTTTTTTATTTCTAAATGTATCGTATTACAGCTTGATTTTTGTGCACAAAGAGAGTACAGTTGGAATATTTTATGAATTTTGTGAGACTGAAGCCGTAGTTTTATGAGGAAAAAAATGAAATCTTGGGAGAATTCGCCTTTGAATATTATGAGAAAAAAGTAAATTTTATAAGAATAAAGGCAAAATATTATGAGGGAAAACATAATAAATTAGTGACAATAACATCTTCATATTTATGTGAAAAAAAGTCAGAATCTTATGAGAATCACGTCTTATTTTAAATGGGAATGTTTAATAAGACGTAAAAAGAGTCCCAAATTTTACCCCAAAAAAGTCTCAATCTTCGGAGAATAAAGTTTGAATTTTATCAGAAGAAATTTGTGATATTACACAAATATTTTTATGAGAATAGAGTCCTAATAATAGATTAGAAGTCCAATTTTTGTGATGGTAAAATGGAAAATGCGATAATCTAAAAAAATGAAGTTAGAATTTTTTTATTACCGTTTTATTAGAATAAAATGAGCATTTTCTACTTGCAACATTGTGACTTAATTCTCATAAAAAATGACAATACCTTGCACTATTATTTTACTTTTATTCTTGTAAAATGATGACTTTCTTGAAAGTTTACCGAATTGACATAAAATGATGTCAGTTCTCTCACATCATTTTTTTTTGTCTTAAAAATGGTCATTTGTCAACGACGGTCAACAAATTGGGAATTGCCGATATTGGCACCAAGACAACAGGAAGTGTGAAAATGCCAATACAAAGGGACGATTGACGGCTATTTTGGGAGGGTGGCTGTTTCCACGGCAACTCGCACAGGACTCTGAAGTTCTCGCCAACCCGACAAGCAGGTTGCACCCTTTTTTTTTTTAACCCACCGATACCGCCAGTGTCATGCGATAACCTGTTGTTATATGATAGCCTTTTGTTGTTGGCGGAGCTAAAAAGAAATGACTCTTCCTCCCGTGTCTCCCGATAGCGTTCCCATGGTTCGGGATGGACATCGGCGGCACGCTAGTCAAGCTGGTCTATTTCGAGCCAGTGGACATCACGGCGGAAGAAGAGCAGGAGGAGGTGGAGAACCTCAAATCCATCCGCCGATATCTTACCTCAAACGTGGCCTATGGTAAAAAAACAAAACAAACAAAAATCCACACTCTACCTATACTGTTAGGAAGTACACAGAGACTAAAAATATATAATTTAATTGTTTTACCGCCCCCACAGTCTGCTTGAAAGTCTTCATTAAAACACATTCATTAGCATCTGTTTTTGATCTCTCGCTAAGAAGAGACAATTTGCGGGAAGGAAAAAAGAAAAGACACGCAGTTCTACAAACAACGCGAGGTGTTTGTCATTCACCACTGAAGTTTACTGTAAAACTGCCAAAATCTTCAACCAGGACATCTAATTTCTTCTCAAAGGAGTCTGCTAGCTTAATGCTAACGCATGATGTGAAGTGCCACGTCAGGGTAACAGAAATTAGCACATATTTTAAGGTAGACTATATTCTAAATCTCCGAAATAACCGCTGCTTTAACACAGATGTAGAAGAAACACATCAAATCACAGTTTACAAAATAAAAGCCAAGTAGCAGTGTAGAAATAGATTAGAAAAATGATTGGTTAAAAATGTACCATGCAGTGTGGCTTTGGAGTGAATGCTTTTAATTATGCTCCGCACAAAAAAAAATTAGCAAATGGGCAAAGGTTGACTGTAAACGTGATTGTGGGTGTTCATGTAAGACGACGTCCTCCCTGCTAGGCAAGACGGGCGTGCGCGACGTCCACCTGGAGTTGCGCAACCTGACCATGTGCGGCCGCACGGGCAACCTGCACTTCATCCGCTTCCCCACGCAGGCCATGCCGCGCTTCATCCACATGGGCCGCGAGAAGAACTTTTCCAGTCTGCACACCACGCTCTGCGCCACCGGCGGCGGCGCTTACAAGTTCGAGGACGATTTCCGCGCCGTGAGTGTTACTCCACAGACACGCTACATCCTTTAGTACAGCGGAACCCCGCAAAACCCATAATAAACATTCAATATTTCTTTTCCATGGAAAAATTATTATTAATAAAAGATTATAAAAAGAAAAAATACACTAAGACAAGGATGCTATTTTTGTTTTGTGTGTTAGCATTAAGCTAGGAAACATTCACGAGACTTTTTTGTTTGGTTAGCTACATGTGTTAATGTCTTTTGGCGGGAATGTTTTATCTTTGTTCAAAGTGATAATGTGTTCATTGTTTATTTGAAAAAAAATGGCCAAAAAAATCGTTTTTAAAAGAGCTAATGTTAGCCAATTAATTAATGCTATTTTTTTAGCCTTTCTCTTGCATTTTGGATTGTGTGTTAGCATTAAGCTAGCACACATTCGCCAGACAACGTTGTTGTGTGGTTAGCTGTGCAATGTTTAATTGTCTTTGTTTTATGTTTCGTTTTGTTAGAGGCCAGTGGTAACTTTTTCATCAGAACGCCATCATCCGCAATCCTAACGATGTCCTGCGTTCTTGTCCAGATGGCCAACCTTGAGCTGCTGAAGCTGGACGAACTGGACTGCCTGATCCGCGGGCTGCTGTTCATGGACCGGGTGGGCTTCAACGGCCACCCCGAGTGCTACTACTTCCACAACCCCTCGGACACGCAGAGCTGCGTCAAGCAGCAGTGCACGCTGGACAACCCTTTCCCAATGCTGCTGGTCAACATCGGCTCCGGCGTCTCCATCCTGGCCGTCTACTCTGAGGACGATTATAAGCGTGTCACCGGGACCAGGTCAGTGCCTTTGATCGCTGTAGTGAATCTCAATGTTGATGATAAAAGTGCACGTTGTGTTTCACTGGCTTACAATTACTGTATAGTTAAATACACTTTTTAGCAATTAAATAAAAACCTTTGCCTGGTTTTGGTGAAATTCTCTTTTTTTAAACGATGCTTTTTTTTTTTATTCGCTTTTTAAAAAATCCTTTGGAGTCAACAAAATAAGAAGATAAGATAAGAAAACCTTTATTTGTATCACAATGGAGAAATTCCCAATTTAAAGCAGCAAAAAGCATATGAAAGGGAGAAAGTAGAAGAACATCCTAAAAATAAATTTAAATGAATAAAAAAATTATTATTATTTAAAAAAAATTAAAAGAATACAAATTAATCAACAGGAATTTCACCCAATTATTGCTACTTTTTAACATGAATTATTACACACCATATGCTTTCATGCCAAAAATAATTTTAAAAATAGTTTAGTTTGACTCTATATTTTGGATTGTACTTTTCTATTTTGTATGTGTTTAATCTCTACGGTATTCTTTAAAATTATAGTAATAGTTATACAGTAGTCCGGTATTGATGTATTTTGTATTGTATGCTAATGATCCTGTGGTAAGAACACCTAAAAAACGGCTTTTGAGATTAAAAACGATAACGTTTCCCCTCACTGTCAAATAAATGACTGATAAAGCTGCTTTGTCACCTAGAAAACATGCCAAAGGTGAACATAGTTAACATATTTACACCGCTCATCTTTATGTAATATCTCCCTGCATTACGCAACAGATACGGTAAGATAAGAGAAGTTTTTTTTTTTTAGTTAATATTTACAAGTGTAATTGAGTTAATTGTTATAATAATCTTAGCTAGACAAGTTCCTGCAAACAAAAAAAGAAAACCACACACCGAGTTATTTGTTGTGTTCCCTGAAGTGAAGTCGAGTTGATTTGAATTAATTTAAATGTCGATTTGGAGCTACAGTATTTACATTACCTTTTTTTCCCCCTGCCTTTCCAGATTATTGCACTTCATCGCCCTCTAGTGTTGTTTTTGGATTGTTATACTGTATAGGTTTTTTTGTTTGTTTGTTTTAATGGGGAATGTTTTATCAATATGTAAAAGCTCATATGACTTATGATTTCTAATATATAATAATTAAATTCAAACATAAGAAAAAAATCTGAATTATTGCATGTAATTAAATACAAATGTATAATATTATAATACAATAAATTATATTTTATTAAACAGTGAAATAAAAATATTGCATTTAAGAGACAAATAGGAGCTGGATACTATATATACTCCAATTTGTATTATTAAATTGTGAGATTTGTATTTATTTGTTTATTTTTTTGGTAGTAGACTTGATATGCATGTTCCAATTTCTTTAACTCTATCTGAGATTGTAGGTCATGAATAACAACAAATAGTGCATCTAAAAATCCGAACAAAGAAAAAAAAAACAGTTGAAACCCTCTATTTGCAGGGCGATGTGAACCAGATTGACCGCAAAAACCCAAGAATAAATTATTTATTATTCCTTTATTTATTTACTTATTTACATATTTCATTGGGGGGGTGCAAATAACGTTAAAAAAATAAAAACAACATTGTTTTTAAAATGCAAATGAGTGGCGGTCAGGTCAGTTAGGCTCCATAGCATTGGTGAATTCGTGAATGCCGAATATGCGAGGCCTCCACCGCCACATATTATTGGCTGAACGAATGCGATAACCCACAATTATTTTGATCATTGTAAATCTCGTTTATTTATATAAAGTGTTCTTTCTCCCCCCTTAGTCTGGGAGGTGGTACATTCCTCGGCCTTTGCTGCCTACTGACGGGCTGCGAGACGTTTGAGGAAGCTCTGGAGATGGCGAGCAAGGGCGACTCCACCAACGTGGACAAGCTGGTCAAGGACATCTACGGCGGCGACTACGAGCGCTTCGGCTTGCAGGGCTCGGCCGTGGCGTCCAGGTGAATGAGTACAGCCAGAATTACGTTTCCCATCATGCATTTGGGCAAACATGGGGAAACAGTCCAGCGCTTTAAAATCTCGATTCAGTGCTTAGGAAGTAGAGGATTCCACAAACTCTGCGACTCACTTGAACATAGTTCCTTAGAACAAACTTCCCACATGATGGCACCAAGATGATGCTTTCATTGTTTTACCATGAGCACAAAAACAGTGAACTAACAGTGGATAGTTTGCCCAAAAAAAACACAAAAAAACACGTCTGTCAATAGATGAATTTGATATTGCCAATAAACTTGTTTTAAATCATGTAAACGAAGGGGGGTGGGGTGGGGGGGATTAAAATTGGCAATCCCATTTTTGTGGATAAAATTTGAGATTATATTTTCAGGGCCGGTAGAAACACAGTCGTCGTTGCAAACAACACAAACTCAAGTCAGACCTTTTGCCTGTTAATCTCGCATTCAGATCGGCTCAAAGGTTAAGCCGTGAAGCAAAAGTGAGATCAAAAACACGGTCGTATTTATCTCTTGTCACTGTGTTGTTATCTGTTATCGTGTAAAACAAAACAACACATGCCGGCACACTGAATGTGATGTTTCTTCTTTGTCAGTTTTGGTCACATGATGGGCAAAGAGAAGCGCGACACCATCAGCAAGGAAGACCTGGCGCGAGCTACGCTGGTCACCATCACCAATAATATTGGCTCCATCGCGCGCATGTGCGCCGTCAACGAGGTAAATGCGGGAAAAGTCCCGACGATGCGTTTTAAAGGAGTGAAACGGCAGGACTTGTGACTTTCTGTGTGCGGTGGGCTTCTTTACAGTGTTGCCTTGTGGCAATGGCGATCAAGCAGCATTGTACAGGGCTATCACGGCACGCAGAGCCGCAGCAAAGATGTTGGCAATGAAATAGAAAGAGGGTGGAAATTTTATTATGATTATTTTAAATACCCATATATAATACTATAGCATTATTGGAATCATTCATTCATTCATTCATTCATCTTCCGAACCGCTTCATCCTCACTAGGGTCGCGGGGGGTGCTGGAGCCTATCCCAGCTGTCTTCGGGCAGTAGGCGGGGGACACCCTGAACTGGTTGCCAGCCAATTGCGCGCTCACACTCACACCTAAGGACAATTTAGAGTGTTCAATCAGCCTGCCATGCATCCGGAGTACCCGGAGAAAACCCACGCAAGCCGGGGAGAACATGCAAACTTGGAATCGAACCCGGTACCTCTGCACTGTGAAGCCGACGTGCTAACCACTGGACTTTATTGGAATCATTCATTGATTTTTTTTTTATTGATTTTATTTTTTTTAGGACTCCTTTGAATATTATTTATGTGGGCTTTACTGGATATAAATATATTTTTTTCTATAGTCCTTGTCCTCATGAGAGTCATACCAAAAATGCCATCTTTTTTGCCATCTAAAAATAGAATTTTAAAAATACAATAAAATATTTTGAAATATAGTTATAATGTTATGAATCTTGTATGAATTTTTTGAAATGGATTAAAATAAATAATAAATCCAATATTCATCAATAAATAATACGTACACTGGTATGTATTTCGAAAAATCTAACCAAAGTAAAAAGAAAATGTGGGAAAATCCAACAATAATTAAAATAAATCAGTAAAGTAATATATATATATAAGTCATATATTCTGCATCGCTATTCCTTTATTTATTCATTTGTTTTTAGATCTTACTGTCTTTTTTTGTTTTCTCCCAATGCATTTCAATGGGCGCCAATTATTTTCGCAATTCACGAGTCAGCTCGATCCCGATCCACCACGAATAACAGAAAATAATTCATTTGTATGATTTTAAATATTTATTTGTCTATTACTGCGAAGTTTTCATGTATTTTATTGTTTTTTTTAGATTTTTTGTTTTACATAAATTTGGATATTTTATCTTTATTTTTATTATTTTTTCCTTTTAATATGTATAAAAAAATAATAAATGAATGGTGAGTGTATATTTTGATGTGCACGTCGTAGACAGTACAGTGCATTTATTTATTTTTTCCTTTGGAATTTGCGGTAATTTTGTTCTGCCACGTTCTCCCCAATCCTCAATCTGCTCGAGTTAGCTCATCTGCACCACCATGTGGCGAGGAGTTGACATATGACTTTTCACATTTGTTTTTGAGGTTGGTGACGCAGAGACATATCATATACTTTTATTGATATACAGTACATGTATAACACTTTTTATAATTTTGATACCAATGAGGAAACGATTTTGACTTGGCAGAAAATTGAGCGCGTGGTGTTTGTGGGCAACTTCCTGCGGATCAACACGGTGTCCACCAAACTGCTGGCCTACGCCATGGACTTCTGGTCCAAAGGACAGCTGCGGGCACTCTTCCTAGAGCACGAGGTAAAAAGACACATTTTAACAACATCAACTCTTACACAAGTACAAGCTGCACTCAAACCATTCCAATGTAGATACAATTGCCTACTCTCCAAACAAACAAGACAATATAAGACTCTCAGAAACACAACCCCTTATCATCATATGTTATCACTTGTGTAGCACTTGAACAAGTTAGCAAGTACCAGAACAAGCAGCTTGTACCATAAAATAATCTAGGAGTGTACATTCTCTCTCAGTGCTCCTTGTCAAACATCACAAACATCCGGACATCAATGTGCAACACTCCTCACACAAGATCTATTTATTTATTTTTTTTAACACAAAGCTAGTTGAGATTCATATCAACCGTATGACAAAGGTGGTGGTTAGTGCATGAATCCAGTTACAGAAAATTCAAATCAATCCTGTGGTTACAAAAACTTGAATGAAACTTGTATCATTCAATGGAAATAAGTAGCAGTTAGCATGAGAAGCTAATAAAGTGGTCTACTCCTTCACAAATGCTTGATACTGATCCAAATCATAGTTCTTTGGTTCACAAATGCTGGTTGAGATGAATATCGATTAACATATATGACAATGGAACAAGCTAGCAAGAAGGTTGTGATCCACTTCTTCACTTAATTCTCCTTTTTTTTTAAATTGTCTGATGAGAATGGTGGGAATGGAATTAGCTAGTGGCTAATGCGACAAGCTAATATCACGGTCCACAGTGTCACTCACTCTGCTTTTTCTTGACAAGCATCAGGAACAGCTGGACTCAAATACGCCAAGAAGAGCTAATTGAAAGTCATTTTGTTCACAAATAGCTGCTAAATTGAACAAACACGTTTCTGTGGTTCCCCTTAGGGTTACTTTGGAGCCGTGGGCGCACTGATGGAGCTTCTCAAGACCACCGAGGACCCCTGAGTGGCTTCTCTCCTTCCAATGCTGTGATGTCATCAACTCTGGAAAACCCTGCGAACGCCGCAGAGGCTGCTAAAGGAAACACTACAAGACACAAGAAAGCAAGCGTGGGGAAAAGCCATCGGGGGACCTAGTGTACATAGCCATCAAAGTGTAGAGGTTGTACTATTGTAATTACTAATTTATGCTAATTGACTTTGTTCTAGCCCGAGTTTTTACTGACGAGCTACTGTAGCATCACGCCCCCAAAAAACGGTGGGATCTCTTTAATATGAGAGGAACTCAAACAGGGGATTAGCCAAAATGCTGCTAAGCTAATACAAAAGTTGCCCCCTTGTGGTCAAATAGGAACGTCACTGCACATGACACGGCCTTTTGCTTTTGTTTCCCTTTGTGACTCCCAGTGTGGACCAACATTGTGTCTTCTTCTGAGCTACGCTTCAGGTAGCATCTCTTGTGTTTGTCTTGCATCTCCTTGCCTTGCGCCAAGCTATTCCTCGCCATCACGTCACTTCGGTCAAGACGTAGCTGCCCATGTCCCAATATTTATGGACTTGTCTCCAAACCAATGTCAAAATCTTTGGTTCACAAAAAGGTGGTTAGTTAGTCCCGTCAAGCCAACGAGAATGGGAACACCAGCATGGGGTAGAAAGTCTGGCAAAGTAAGCAACATAAAACATGCCCTACAATATCCACTTGTCGCTAAAAGTGGAGCTAGCCATTCGGAAGCTCGCGCCAGAAGCTAATGCCAGCTAGAAATCCAGGAAGTAGAAACCTGCCAAAGTAAGCATTAAGCATGGCCTTCCACACCCACTTCACACTTAATGCTAAAATGCTAAAAGTGGACCATCTCAAGCTACTGTGTCACTGTCCTTACGCCTTATGTCACACTTCTTTGTGTTATCCAGCCTTCAGTTGAATACCTCTGAAATATTATAGACGCCTTTCTTCAGAATTTGAAATTAGCGGTACAATCATTTTTTTTTTTTTTTTAATCCAAATGTTTCTTTCCCTCCCAGGTGGTTCGTTTTGGTCAGGTCTGAACACAAGAAATAAACATCACACCGGTTTTTATGCTAACGCTATCAATAGTCATCAATAGTCCACTATCAATAGTCATTGATAGCGTTAGCATACATCATCAGTTTTGCGTCAATACGTACCGTGATAAGTGCACTCGGCTATTTGTTGGTATTCCAAGCCTTGCTAGTTTGTCCAAGCAATTGTTTTTTTCCTTTGTCGGCTTGACGCTGAATGCTAAATTTGAAACCCTCCCGCATCCTTCCTTATACCTTTCATGCTTCTCTGTGCCATCTCATCCACCCTTCCGTTAAATCCCTCTGTAACGTCACTTGCCAACACATTTTATCATGAATCTTTAGCATTAATATTGGCACTAGCATTTTTTTTTTTCATCAAACTACAGTTCTTACCCTCACTGGTATGGTTTTTGGTCATGTAAGAATCTTTGTAATGGGGATGTAACCAGAGGTAGTTTGCATTAGCATAGCATCTTCGGTTTCGCAGTCCAAGTGCTCTCGACTACTTGATGGTATTCCGCGGCCTTGCTTGATTGTCTAATTTGTTGCTGTTTGTTAGCGCTAGCCTGTAAGCCAAACGTACTTCCTGTTTACGTTCTCTTGACCGATAGAAGGGGGTGATCTGGTTAGACCAGAGTCAAAACACACTGAGGTGACACGACTAGAGCAGATAATACACGTGCAAAACAACCTTTGAGTCCACAATTTTTGTGTATATTTGTTGTTCACTTGGATCCCCTTACGCCCCGCTTTACTCTCCCATCCAGCCATGTTTATTGTCACCTTAAGTCACTCCCTTCACAGCTAGCTTGCAGCTAGCAAAACGTCTCAAAGGTTTCACATCCGTTAACCATCAGCCAGAAAGTAACCAACTGTTTCTCTCTTTTATTTCTTCTCACGGTTTTTGTAGTGCTTGTTGCCTTGGTGATATTTTGAGTGTGGCCTCGAACTCACTGAACTCCCCACACACACACACATATACACACACATACACGCGCGCACACACCGTCTGTAGGCGCCCAGGCCTTCATGTTTCTAACCTCTCATGTACTCCACGTTGTTTTTGACTTTGGTGTCTTTTTCCTGTTGCACACGTTGAGTTCACAAAATGGTTAGAAGCATGGCCGTAACGAATGATTCATGACGGTCGGGGGACGATTGCTTTCAACACAATATGGCGAGAGAAGTGACCGTCAGGTCTTCCCAGTGCCATCCCGTCAAACTTCTGTTCCGACTCTGATACTACCTTGGACATGTGTGTAGAATAGCTGTCAAACGGTGACAATTGCTTTCAACACAACAATGCGTGAGAAGAGAGTGTCAAGTCTTCCCACCCCCGGTCCCGGCCTTACCGTTTTACACAATCCCGCCTTTGTTACGGTTCTGATACTACCTCCGAAGCCGGAATATTGCCGAATAGATTGTTCCCTCATTCCATGTCAGCGCCTGTCAGCCCTCATGTTACGCAGTGGTACTAAAATTTTGAAAAACCTCAACAACCTTCATCGGATACTGTACATACAACTGGAGTGTTTTATTTAATTATTCTTGTCAGTCATATTTAATTGTTTGTTTGGTTTTTTTCATGTTGGTTTACAAGTTCTGTCATGACTGCGAGCATGTGGCAAATCCGAACCACAAAATGTCTACCCGGGCGGCCATTTTGTGGTTAAAAACACCAAGTACACTAAAGAATATTTATGGCTAACAAATAATGTAAAAGTCACAGGGTTTTTCATGGCTCAAATTGAGACTGAGGTGGTACCATTCTGATCATGTGCATGTATTTACGTGTGTTTCTATTGCTGTTTCTTTTGACACATTTCTTTAAACACGCCACTTGCCTTGAAAGATACTAAAATATTCTGCTTATTTTCTTCCAATCAGACATTTTTTTTGGTTACAAAAGAAAAACATGTACAAAATCACCACGACTCATTGGCAGTAGGCAAGGAAATCACGATTTTAGCAGCATTTCCGATAAATTGACCCAGCTGGTCAGAGAATCGCCAGTTTTCATTATGAGAGAGTCCAAAATTAGGAGGAGATGGCCACCTCCAAATTTTATTTGCAGGAAAAACCCTGCAATTGAAGGTACACTCTCTTGTGATCTAATATTACGATAATCAGGCTAACGTGTTATTTGTTTGTTTGTTTGGGGGATTTTTTTTTGTGTTTGCTTTCCAATTGAACATTGTTAAGTTATGCGAAGATTTCTGTTAGCGACAATGCTAACACAACAAAGTGCTGGGACCATGCCTTTATTAAAATAACTTTCACCTGTGAGCTACTTTGCTATGCAGTTAGCATCCTTATTCATGGAAGCATTTATTTGAAATCCTTGATATCCATTTAAGGTGCATGTACTATTAAGCTCGTTGACATATGCTAAAAAAAAATGACCACTTGGATATGCAAGTGTGACAGCAAATATATAGACCCCCTTCGTCTAGTCCTGCTGATTTTTATTTGAGCGCCAATGGCAAAAGTGTGTAAGCGTGTAACCATTTAACAACAGTTTGGGTGGACAAATGTTTCATGGCGAGCGCTTTGTATCCGAGTCAACCTAGCTTATTGTGACGTCATTGCCTCTTGCACAACTTGAAAATGATTTTATCTTTTTTTTGTGTGTGTGTTTTTTTTTATCCTCATTGGTTGTCAAACAAACCCTAACCCGTTGACCAGTCCAAGCCTTTAAACTCGTGATACCGGGGAGACAATGTTGAATTAAAACGATTGTCTGGAATGCTTGACATGTTTAATTGGTGGTGTATTTGTGTGTAGATTTTTGTAAATATGAATAATGATCTATCCTACACCAGCAACTTGTCTCTTGTTTTAACATGGACAGCTTTCACATACATCGTCTGTATTGTGATACGAGTGACATTGGGATCCTGAATAATTGATATCGTGGAAGAAAATCATTCACCATATGTCGCGATGTCTCTGAAAGTAATGAAAATTCACAATATGATACCCCAATATTTTTACGTTATAAAATGGTATCACAATACAGTATAGCAATGGCGTGGTAATTTATATGTTGGCGGCGAAAAAAGTCTCCGATATGTCCTGATATAGTTGTTCTTACAAAGGAAATGTTATCATAATGTATTTCCCACGATAGCAAATGGTATCACGATACAGCGATTGTCTAATAATTGTGATATCGAGGGAATAACGATACCTTGTATATATTGGATGAAAAATATGTAAGATTAAATGTACATATGTACTTAATTCAGGAGACTGTGATTATTTTGCCACGACACCAATGGTGTCATGGTACTTTTTTTTCCAAGAAAATTGAAGATGTTACAATACATTGGAAGAAAATTCTGTCCACAATTTGATAAACAAAAAACGGTTTATGTTTTCCAAAAAAAATGCCAATGGTATCGCGATATGGCAATTGCATGATAAGTGATATAAATAATGGAAGAAAAGTATTTATACATTTATTTATACATCACAATGTTGTCATGACGCATGAAACAATTCTGTTGCAGTGATATCAATAGGTTACACGATACAGCCCCACAGTCAGTACATTTTAGCATTTATTTTTGGAAATGTAAAGTCAATTTGAGATGTTTGTGAAAGCTGTCGCTGGTTTCATCATTTCTGCTGCTTTTGACTAAAAAAAAAAAAAAAAGTGCCATGTGCAATGCGTATGTAATGATGTGAACAAGACTTTTTCTCAAAAGGAATAAAAAATGAAACTGGATGAAATCAGTCTCCTCAATGCTTATTACTCACAAAGAGCGGTGTTTGAAAAAAAAAACATTTTTGTTGTTGATTTTAGATTATTTAAACATTAATTTCAGTGAGCTAACTTTTTTTTAAATCTTGATTTGAAACTTATGCTGCAACTTATACTGCAGGAGTCAAAGTTAAGGAAGTCAGATAAAACGCTAAGGTAACGACAATACACACACACACACACACACGCACACACACACACACACACACACACACACAGTATAGTGAAGTGTCATGTTGGGAATAATGCAGGGATTCTCCTCCCCCCTCCTCACCGGCGGAGACAAGAGTCAAAACATGTACGTTGTGTAAAGATATACGTTGTTTGCTCAGCCACTGGTGTTGCAGAACACCTTCACGGTGTCGCAGCAAGCCCAGCAAGACTCCACTCCTCAAAGTTTCCGGAGGAAAAATGCCGGGAATTTGATGTAAGTTGAATATCAGATATTGTTATTTGTTTTTGTATTATTTAAGCAAAGTCATTTTTTGAAGTCTCTTTGTTTCTTCTGACTTTTTAAACATTTTTTTGTTTAAAAAGTGACTTGACTTGACTTTTTAAATCTGTATTTGTAATTTTTTTTAGAATGAGATTCTTGCAACATTTCAACCAATAAGCTAACACAATGTCCATTCAAACTTTTTTTTTCATCTAAATTATAGTATTGTAAAAGTAACACAATTACAGTAATGCCCGCTTTTTGCTGTGATGTAATAATGTGAGGTGTTACACATTTGCCAGGATTGTTTTCAGCCTACACTAGCAAAAACCTTGAGCTGAGTATTTTCTTTAAACATTCACTAATTTGCTATCTGTGAAATTAGTTAGTTTGTAGCTAAATATGTATTGGCTTCAGTTTGCTGGCTAGCTCTATGTTAGAAGCTAAATTGATCTGTTAGCTAGTTTTTATACTGGTTTCAAACACATTCATTCTTTTTTTTTTCTTCATGTGTGTATTTTATGTCCTAAAATTTGTTCGCGCCATCCTGCCTGGTAGTTTAATGGTTGTAGTACGTTAGCTGTCTACTTAATAGCTGCATATTTGGTAACCATATATTTTTCTGTAGTTTTAGCTTGTTATCTTTTATCTTTTTTTCTTTTTTTTTTTTGCGTTAACTGTGTTTGGTTATGACCTGGAATTTTGGAAACAAATCCTGTTACTTTTGTGGATATAGCTTAATTTGCATTAGCTTGCGAGATGTATTTTCAGATATAGTTTACTAACTAACTAGTGTTGACTTGGTAACTTGTTAATTTATTAGCTTCTGTTTGATGGCTGGTTATATATGTTAGCCACAAACTTGTTTCATATATATTTTTTAAAAGGTAGCTCCTTTTTGAAATTGTATGTACCCAATTATGTCTTAGTTGCATCTTGCTCTCTCGATTTTCGTTCGTCGCTGGCCAGCTACGCGAGTGAAAGCTACTAGCAAGTTTTCTTTTTAGCGTTAGCTTGGTAACTTGTATTTTTTTTTATTATTATTTTGGCCCCGATAGCTAAATATGTATTATCTTCAACTTCTAGCTTCTCTGTCTATAAGTATTCTTCGGTTTGATGTTGCAATTATTACTCAGGTACCAGCCCACAAATGATACCCTTGCCAGACGTTACTCAATGCGTGTTCGTTTATCTTCAAGGAAGGAAGTCCCTCAGAATCAAAAACCACACAAGATAAGGAATTCAATTTGCTTGTCAGTTTCTTTCAATCTCTGGAGTTCAGAAATTACAATTCAGGGCTGGGCTGCTTCTCCTCACGACTAGAGACGAAGAAGCAGCGCAACCAAAATGCAGCCTTCACAATTTATAGATTGTGTGTGTGTGTTGCTTGTGCGCGTGTACATTTAAACAGCATTTCTGAAGACGTATTCCTGTTTTCCGTTGTCTAATTAAACTGATGTTCCTGTTTTTTTTATC
The DNA here is from genome assembly GCA_018466805.1 of Hippocampus abdominalis. Classification (NCBI taxonomy): domain Eukaryota; kingdom Metazoa; phylum Chordata; class Actinopteri; order Syngnathiformes; family Syngnathidae; genus Hippocampus; species Hippocampus abdominalis. The sequence goes on along the minus strand of CM031702.1, from coordinate 6,733,181 downwards.
AAAATAACCTTGGAGAAAATTGTATTTGTCTGTGTGCGGCTACCCATTCGCTGACATCTAAGATTAATGTGTCACTTGTGTCAAATAACAGTGTTAACACATAGTGTCGCAATTAGTATGGCTATAATGTAGTGGTTATTGTAGGTGGATAACAGTTAACAGAGAGATATTGGTGAGCAGTCTGCCATTTAGCTACGTAGATGTAGTATATTTAGTCGATTTTGATATTCGTATTTAGTATAGATTTCATATTTAGATTTAGCTAGATCCAATAGCCAAGTTGACCTGGAATAACTAACTTGCTTTATTTATTGGCTTTGAATTGGCAGCTATTGGCAGCTATCTCGCTAAATACAGTATATCTCGGAAGGCTAGATTCACATCAGTTACATTGTGTTCTCTAGCTAGTTAGCAAGCATGCTGACCAACTTTGACCTGCTAATAGTTTCAACATGAGTGTGAGTTTTAGGTATGTTGCTAACGACAGCTAGCTGGCTAGATTGCATCCGTAAACAAGAACATTTTCTTCTTAGCTTCAACATATTATTTATCTGTTAGCTTTAACTTGGTAGCTCGTCCCATTTTGTGAGTTCTCAGGCATACTGGGGCTAACACAATAGAACCATTTGAAATGTCCGGTTCACAATTTTCATCATTCATTCATTATCTGTACCACCCAACTGACACTGACTTTGTTTAAGGTGTCTACTAAAGAAGGACACATAAAAAATTCTCAAAGTCCCATACTTGAAATGGAACACCAAGCCGGTCAGTCATTTTGGTCACTTTGAGCAAATTGTTTTTTTTCCAACATTATCTAATGTGGGCAGATCATTGCGTCAAATGATCATTTGGAGCAATTGGAAGTAAAAAATGGGTGAGAAAAGGGCCAAAAATGAAAAAAGAACCCCTTGTGTGTTGTGTGGAAGAAAAAAAAAGCACCCTCCTCGCCAGCTGTGCTCTATTTGCATTGCAGCCTTTCAGAGGAACTCCCATCACGCATGGGCTCCAAGAACGCACACACACACACACACACACACACACACACACACACACACACACACACACACACACACACACACACACACACGCACGTGACAACTGAAGAGAAAAACAAGCGTGTTGGAGAAGGATTTAGTGCTGCGACGAAAGCGCTGGCTACAGCAGAAGGGTCAAAGCTCAGTTTTTTTTCCCTTCGTCATCTAGTGGCTGTGAAAAGGTTATCCAAGTTGCAAAGTTTGCCCCTGTGTTGATTGACAGCAGTGCCAATGACAATAATATGTACTTTATGACGGAAGCTAGCGGAAGATGTAGTTAGCGAATTACAGTAGGTGAGAGGGGAGGGGGGGGGGAGGGAGAGAGAGAGAGACTTATAAGAACAAAAGCAGGTCTCTTCCATCCTTAATTGTCTAAACGACCTTAATTGACTAATCATAAACACTTCTGCTGCACGCAGCGGGATCGCTGGCCTGTGTGTGTGTGTGTTAGTGTGCTCTGCTCAAGCAAAGGCCCCCGTGGGTCAATTTTTAAAATATAAATGTTAATTGGTCGCTACTTCTCGGGGGTGGTTTTGGTCCCCATTAACCGCGATAAACGAGGGATTACTGTATATATCCAGCATTTATTTTCAGTGTTTTTGGCAGGGGAAGTGAGTGAAACAGTATCGGAGCTGTGACTACGGTGGCGGCAAACGCACTGTAAACGACCAAACGCTGCAACCACAGGATGATGCAAACACACAAACAACACGTGGACATGTATAAAACCCCCAAACCCAAAATTCAAAATTTATTTTATTTGCGTTGCTTCGAGGTGCATTTCAATGACACCAGTTGGTCATCCAGAGGTTTTTTTTCTTTCTTTATGATATGTCAATGGGTGATGAATGAACATCTTTGTGAAATGAGGCCAAGAAACAATTGAATTGTGCATATGTGTGTCTGTGTGTCAGAGAAAGAGGAAGTGGAGGCGGCACCGAGGAGGTGGAGGAGGCAACAACGGGACTCTCCTTCGGGATCCTCTGCAATTTCAGAAAACGTGCCACCCAAAGCATTAAAAAAAAAAAAAAAAAAAAGCTTGGCCAATGAAAAGCTGGCTCCCACATCGTGAAGGTGTCCTGAGCATAAAGCCAAGGCGGAGGGGAAGAGGCCGCTTATAACTACGTACTAGCCCCATGTTTGGTCGGTAGCCATGGGTGTCAACGTGCAGAAAAAGCGCCATGGCCAGGTGACCAAGGAGGGCGGCTGGGGGTGGATGGTCGTCGCGGCCTGTTTCCTCGCAACCATCTGCACACGTGCAGTCACCAGGTGTGCATTTGTGTGTGTGTGTGTGTGTGTGTGTGTGATTCTCCGTTTATATAGTTACTAATCCGACAGAGATCAAGGTTATTATACAAAGTAGTTAACTAGAGTTAAATGACAATTGAAAATATGTTTTAGCTCACAAAATAAAATAGAAGGAAAATGCTTTCTAAAAACGGACACTCAGTGAAACCACATTATAGGTTGAGAGCCCACCCCAGCTGTCTTCGGGCAGTAAGGGGGCGGGGGGGGACACCCTGAACCGGTTGCCAGCCAATCGCTAACAACCATTCGTGCTCACACTCACACCCGGGGTCAATTTGGAGTGCCCAATCAACGTGCCATGCATGTTTTTGTTATGTGTGAGGAAACCAGAGTACCCGGAGAAAACCCACGCAGGCACATGCAACATCCACACAGGAAGGCCGGAGCTGGAATCGAACCCTACACCTCTGCACTGTGAGGCAAACATGCTAACCAGTGGATCACCGTGCCACCCTCAACAAACGAACACATATATTAAAAAAGAAAAAAATCAAAAATAACACGAAAAACTCAAAGAACAGTCTAAAACGAATGAGTCCTTCCCTCGGCAGGAGCTCATTCCAGAACAGCTTAAAAGTGTTTTTTTCCTCCCACTAAGACTCAAAATTCCGACTGAGGCGTTTCCATGTTGACACTTTCTTTTAAACTGCACAGTCAGCACATTTGCATCACACAAAGTTATAGATTAAGTCCTACAAAGTGATGTCTGTTCATTTTGTTGTTGCGCAACGCTTGCGATGCTTTTTTTTTTTCCCCCAGAGGTGTAGTCGTCTCTTAAATCAGAAAAAAAGATAAGTGTGAATGAGTGCCAGGTGTCTTTTGATAACCTCCTCCGACTGGTACTTATCAACCAAGAGCGGCCCCCTGCCAGTGGAAGACATGACATTATATAAGCATACTTATGCAAGACTCAATATATGCAAGGCCTCACAGTCCGCATACTTCCTGACCTGACACGTTGCTTCGGATAAACGAAATATGAAATAAAATCATGAAATTATCTGACAGCGGACAGGATATGACATGTCAAAACAAAATATAAATATTTTATACTGTTGTACTGATATGGTTTTGGATATGAAATAAAATTATTATTATGGCACCAAATGAGATGACACATCATTAGATTGATACTGGTCTACTTTGATGTGAGATATTTTCTTTCTTCAGATAAAATGATACGCCACTTCAAAATATTGAAGAGATAAAATGATAGATGAAAAATCATGACTAGATAATTCTAACATGTTTTATATTTTTAACCCCCATGTAGTAATTATCCCAAAATTGGACATTTCGGACACTTTGGACGATTTTGGACTGTTGGACAAATGGACACCACAGACAAAACAGTGAAAAATAACTCCACGAAGCGGAAATTTTGCATAGGATGTATATCTATGTCTTGGCCAATTCCCACTGAACATTTTGAGGGGTTGAAAGTGAAAAAAAATTAAAAGTGAAAAAGTTGTTGCACATTGGAAGAGGGACATTTTTGGGACGTAATACCCTTCATGCAGCCGCTTAAAAATACTGCATGAGGGTTAAAAAACGCACTGCTTTTATTCGTGTGGGTTTTTTATTTTCATTGGCCTATGGGAGCGGTTGAGATTGGTCCTATAAAGTCTGCCTAGCGACAAGCTACAAAAGAATCCCAGCAATTAAATTGATCTACATTATTGCTCGACGGCGAGTGTTCATGGGCCAGTAGTAATAAAAGTCCCTGCGCTTCATGATACCTACTATATTTTTGACTTGTATGTTTTTATTATATGATGATGTCCGCTGTCCTTTGTGTCCAGATGTGTTTCCATCTTCTTCGTGGAGTTCCAGCTGCACTTTGGGCGGGACTATTCCAACACGGCATGGATCCACAGCCTCATTGATTGCACCACGATGCTCTGTGGTAATGAAACACATCATTTTTTAAAATTGAATATCGATTTATAAATAAACAAATAAATAAATAAGCGTATTTCCGCCTGCTTAATTCAGATCATCATGTTTTTTCCAGCACCTCTGGGTGGTTTCCTTAGCAACCGTCTGTCATGCAGAGCCACAATAATGCTAGGGGGCCTCTTGTCCTCGGTGGGTCTGGTGATCAGCTGCTTCGCTTCCAGGTTAGAACATCTCTACGTCTCGATGGGTATCCTAACAGGTACGTATGTCCTCGGGTCCCCGACGTCATTGGTGTATTGATACAGTACGGTTAGCATTAACAATATCGCATACATGATATCAGTATTTTATACTGGTGTATCACTACAAATTATACAGTAGATTTGAAATATACAGTATATTTTATACTGGTCTACTGATACCAGACTGACAGTGATAATGATATTGCACATAAAAACAATGATGTGTTATACCGCACTGTGAGAAATAACGATACAACATATCTAAATATCGACTTTAATGCTGGTGTGTTGATACGCTAACAGCGATGACAACATGATACATCCAGAAATTTATATTCAGTTTGGATTACTGTAGTATAGGATTGATACAATACTGATGGTAATAGCACACATAATATCAATATTTTATATGATGGATCAATACAAATGATACCACATATCTACTTTGTTAATGTATAATTGATACTGGTGTATCGATATGCTACAAAAAAATGATCATGATAGGACATCAAAATACTGTACTATAAAAGTGAACAATGTTGATATTTGATATGTATTTGATACTGCACTGTGAGGAGTAATCTGATGCGTCAAAATATCGCTTTTACTGGTGTGTTGATTGATATTGGATTGTGAGAAATAATGATATCATAAATCAAAACTATCAATCTCAGTTGTGCATAGATAAACGTTGACTAACAGCAGTATAACAAAATATAGATTGTTGATATTGTTGCCTTGTATCGCTCTTGTGGTATGAATGATAATGGTGCGACACATGGAAAATATGGACATTTGATACTCTTGTATTGATACTGCACTCCTTTAGGTTTTGGCTTTGCTCTGAGCTACACTCCATCCATTGCCATGGTTGGCCGATACTTCAGCAAGAGGAAAGCTTTGGCGTACGGCATCGCCCAGTCTGGTTGGGGCCTTACTTTGTTATCATCCCTTTTCCACCATCCCGCTCCGTCTTTATTGTCACCTTTTGCCATTCAGGCAGCGGTATCGGGACCTTCATCCTGGCTCCGGTGGTGCAGTTCCTCATCGATCAATACTCGTGGAGGGGGGCCCTGCTAATCCTCGGGGGCTTTGTCTCCAACTTGTGTGTGTGTGGAGCTTTGATGAGGCCGGTGGTGGACATCGGCGAGAAGCGAAGGTGGGATCACGAGAAATAGCATTATAACTCGTTAGCCTGTGAGCTCATTTTGAATACCTTGAATTGAAATGAATCAACATTGTGTGTCATTACTGGACTGTAGGGATTCATGATATCAAATAAAAATGTTGATATGCGATGCTGAACTTCGGGTGATGATAAAATATCTATATAATATTTGCATGTGGATACTCAAAGATATCACGATATCATGTTTGATATGGATAGCTACCTTGCTAATTTATTAGCCCGCTATCTTTAACGATTTATTCTAGAAGTGTTATGAAACATTAATTTGCTCTAATTGGTACATAATGCTAGATAAATTGACATTGTGTGTTTTAACGACCACTACCCTCATCTTAATGCCAAGCCAAGATAGCTGTTCCATTTTTAATGCGAGCACCTAATGCTAACTCGTGTGTATGTTTTTCTTATAAAGGATGTCTCACGAGTTCAACGACGCCAAAGAAGAAGGCAAAGAAGTCCCAGCAAAGACGCCAGTAATTAGCACCCTCAGCTACAATGAAGGACTCCTAATTGCTAACGAAGCTCTGAGAAACTGCCATCTGAAGAACAGAAACCAAGCTGAGGTTAAAAAGCTAGCTCAGGGAAACACGTTAGCCTTGTTGTCCAATGGCCCCAATGCCAGTATAATGGATCTCAAGCCAGAGGATTGCCTTTTACTTAGTAACACGCTCACGGGCGACACGCTTGGGGAGATAGCCAACACAAAGCTGGTTAGCACCGTGGGGAGTCATAGCTTTTGCAACAAAATGGCCGTTACTATGATGGAACCCAAGCATTCTGAACCTTTAGTGAATTCTAACGCCCCTCGAGGTCGTTGTCATTGCTTCCAGCCGGGAGAGGACTTTGGATTCCTAGTATCCCCTGACTTCCTGGTTCTGTGCCTGTCCTTCCTGTTCTTGGCGTATGGATGTAGTACTCCAGTGGTCTACCTGGTTCCCTATGCCCTCAGTAAGGGGGTTGAGCACAAGCAGGCTGCCTTCATCATGTCCATATTTGGAATCAGCGGTATCGTGGGTAACGTTACCTTTGGTTGGATCACAGACAGGAAGTAAGTAGCGGCTGTACATCTTGAGATAATAATGTACTTGAAAGGATAATAATAGTACTACACATCTAAATACAGTATTGACATTTGATACTGGTGTATTGATTCTGTTTCTATCATGTTGAAACATGATATTTGATACTGCACTGTCCTTTGCAGGTGTCTGAAGCGGTACCGTATGCTGAGCTATATGCTAGCAGTAGCGGTGGAGGGCCTGAGCTGCCTGTGGCTTCCATTCCTCCACTCCTTCGTCCCGCTGACCATGTTCGCCGTGGTCTACGGCTACTTTGACGGCGCTTATGTGGCGCTCCTACCCGTGGTCACTTCGGACGCCGTGGGCTCCGCTTACCTCGCCTCAGCCCTGGGCGTGGTCTATTTCCTGCATGGTGTGCCTTACCTTGTCAGCCCACCCATCGGTGGTGAGACTTGAGCGTTTTTTATTTCATATTTGTATGAATTTATCTCATTATAGAGATTGTTAATTGCTTTGTTGCAATTAATCAAATACTATCGAAAAATATTGTTAAAATACACTAATGTAGATTCATTGTTATTATTTTCAATTATGTGTTTATTATAACCGGTTAGCTAAGTATCAGGAATTATAAACAATGCAATTTAAATACATAAATTATTATTTTATTACTGAAATGAACTATCTACTAATTTTAGATGCACATTTTTACTTAATATGGAATTCGTGTGTCTTTCTTCAGGTTGGCTGGTGGATGTGACCGGAACCTACACTGCAACTTTCTTGGTCAGCGGCGCTTCGTACATTTGCAGCGCTGCCGTTTTGGCCATGGCCATGTTAGTCCGACATGCCTGTCGGTCAGGACCCAAGGCGCGCTCCCCTGAACATGTCAGCACCTCCACTGTGTGTCATCAGGACGTCATCTAAGCATTCTGATGTGTAGTTTTGTTAACCAAACACTCTTAAAATCACTTTTTTTACGACAACTCTTTCATATTTTTGTATTCACAACTGTGAAAGATAATCATACCACACATCCAAATATGGATATATGACAACTCCTGTGTTGATATCGTACTGTGCACTATAAAGCTACAACATCAAAATACGTGTGGCTGGTGTTGATCCTGGACTGTGAGGAATAACGATACGGCAGATCAAAATTATTGTTACGATATACAGAGATAATATATCACATAAAAATGACAATGTTTGATACCCGCTTCGACTACTGCAGGTAATACCGTTACAATACTTTATACTGGTGCACTGATACTGGACTGTGAGCAATAATAATCCAATATTTCCAATATTTGTCAGCCGTGTAAAGATACTCTGAGTGATGATGAATCAACGATACAAGACAACAGAGTACTAAAATGTGTTACTTTTGAATCAATGTCATACTGTGAGTGATAAGGATTCAACATATCAAAGTATGCGATACTGGCGTATTGATACTGTGGATTAATCATGCAAAACATCACAGTATCGGTATTTGGTTTGAATGTATTAATACTGTACTGCATTTGTTGTATAAATGGATTCACGTAACTATATGTATGTAGGTAAAAAAAGAAAAAAGTATTCACAGCACCAAACACCCTGCAACTGAATAAACACTGTCCATATGTTGTGTTCACACTGTCCATAAATTGTGTTATTATATTTTTAGGATTAATTTTTGTTTCCAAATATTATTAGGAATTATGAATGTTTGCTACAATACTGAAAGGGTACAGTGAAAAGGATGGATGATTTGTTCCTCATATTGATTATCAGTTAACATTATTTAAACAAAACGAAAATAATGTTGACTAATTTTTTAAGTTTTATTAATTTTATTTTACAATCTAACATTCATTCATTATTCATTTCCGAACCGCTTGATCCTCACAGGGTCTAATCCCAGCTGTCTTCGGGCAGTAGGCTATTGCCAGCCAATCAGGGCACACAGAAACGAACATTCGCTCTCACACTCACACCTAGGGACAATCTGGAGTGTTCCAGCCTGCCATGCATGTTTTTGGAATGTGGGAGGAAACCCCCGGAGAAAACCCACGCAGGCCCGGGGAGAACATGCAAACTACACAGGGAGGCCGGAGCTGGGATGCAGCACTGTGATCGACGTGCTATGGACTACCGGGCCGCCTTGCCCCATGCCTTGCAGTTATTATTTTGTCCAGCAAGTTGCAGTGTGCTCAAACAATGTAGCTTGAGCGCACTTGTGATGTCGTCATACATAATCGACCACTTTGGTTGGCGCTTACCCATGACGACATTGACGTCACGACTCGGGGATAATGGCTAAATTTGTAATCGGCTAAAACACGCAAAGGAGGAACAACGTGAATACGATCGTCAGGTACATGTTTTAAAATCTCACTTTGTATTACTATGTAGTCATTCATGGTGTTTTTATTGTTTGGACGACATCAAACGGGCTAGCTAACTGATAGCTTACCATCAAATTGCCTTTTGACAAATTGGCAGAAAGTAACATTTTTAGGAATAAATATTAGTTTTGTCATTATTCTGGTTGTTGTTTTTTCGTCAAAAGCCTGCTTTCGAGATAGTTGGTGGTGGTCCTTTTAGTGTATTGTTGATTGTTGGTTGTACATAAAGGCTCCTAGCCAGGACACCTGTCAATCAAGCGATTAGTGACCACGTTAAGCGTCTTACTGCTTGTACGAGCGTGAAATTTAAATGATTGACTTAAAATGAAACCAGCATTATTAGACACATATTTTAATAGACGATTCCAGTGATAAACATCCTTTTATTTTGACAAATATTAAGAACGTTATGACTCTTTAAAAGCAGTGAACATTTCTAGCCAACGTTTTAAGGCAAAACATATGGGAATTCAAATTTTAGTTGTGAACTCTTTAGTTATATAGAAAACGAGTTTTATCGTGAAATGGCTCACATGCGGCCACTTTGCAAGCTGCCGAAAAGAAGCTTTCGACTATCAACGCTGTCATTATTTACAGTCACTACAATTAAAGTGACTCCTACCTTCACTGCGTTCTGTGTGAAAGGCAAAGATGGAGTCTCGGCTCATCTGTTGTGGCGGGTTTTCAGGATGGCTTTGTGAAGGAAATGATCTCTTTGGTGTAAAAGCTGGCAATTTTGCACGAAAGTGCACACCGTGGCCTTCAGTGGGTTTTCTGTCAAAAGTGATAAATGCTAATTGCCAGACCGTCAAGTCTGCATTTTTCCATCTTCCTCCACCAGCTTCTTTTAAAAAGTGTAATTAAGAAAATAACAATGTTGGATGTGTTGTAGCCATTTCATTGGACAGCTGTGTTAGCACACTAATCTTTGCTGTCTTCTTCCTCTTCCAAGTGAATGCGTGAATGGAGCCAGACATTTTGACCTATCAGCACCCAGCAGCCCGCCCTTCATTGGATGATGAAATCAGGGTGGCGCAATCAGACGAGGAAGAGTTTCGGGGATTCTCTTGTGGCCTCCCCACTTCCGCTGATCCACTGTTCCACCTCAAGCGTAACTTTCTTCGCCAAGGAGAACCGCCCGGTGGGCCGGCTTTGCCCCTTACTAACGGCTTCTGCGAGTCCCCTGGGGGGGAGGTGGGATTCGCCGATTTTGCTGTGTTCGCAGAGCAGGCGACCCACCCATGGTGTTGCAGCTTCACGGGTGCCACGACACCCTTGCATGATCTGAAGGAAGCACGAGATGTAATCATGGACTCCGAACCAAGGTCGTCTAAACCATCGCCTCGATCTCAGGACTCAGGACAATAACCGAATGTCCCCTGCCCCCGAGGATCAGGACGGCCTCTCATTGGAGAGGCCGTCCGATGACTCGGAACCCTACACGTCCTCACTCGCCTCCCACGGGGACCACACCGATGATGATGATGATGATGATGATCACATGGTAGAAGATGGATCTGCCACATCTCAGGGAACGTGTCCTTCCTCTAAGCAGTCCTCGCAATTTTGTGCCGACAACGCCGGGTATCCGCCAGGTCTCCCCCTGAGCGAAAGCTTTGCAGACTTCTGCTCGGCCACTACCCAGCAAGATGGCGCTGAAAAGTGGCCCGACTTTAAAGAGCAAAATGACCACATGCAACAAGTAGGCAGCGTTCAGGTAGTCAAAGGCAGTGCTGCTCAAAATGGGCTCCGTGAGCGGTAGCGTGGCATCCACAAAATAATTTGCAACGTAATACATCAAGTACCACCTTAAAAAAAAAAAAATCGCGAGCGCTCGAAGTAACACCATCATGACCAACATTAAAGTACAGTAGCATCGTAGTTCTACTGTAACATCATGCACAGTTTGAACATTAACACTGTGTCTCAACGTAGGAAAATTGGACTACAAAGTTACAACTACAGTGAGCCCAAGTATCACTTGAGGTACTAGTGCCAAATGTTGAAAGTAACTCATATATTGTGAAATGACTATTACTGAAGTTTAGCTGGGGTCCTTCTCTGCCTCTACTATTACTTTGCATCCCTCCCAGAAGACCTTAGTACAGTCAAACCTCAGTTTTCGTCCATAATCCGTTCCAGAAGGCTGTTCGAAAACCGAAATTGTTCGAAAACCGAAACCACGTTCTTTTTAAAATAAAAATGTTTACTGAACACGTCTGCTCACAATGGAAAGCAACACGAGGAAGCGTCACTTCCTCGCCTACCCGAGGAAGCGTCACTTCCTCGTGTAAGGAGGGTGAGAGGATTCGAATGGTGCTTCAAGTGCGCTCAGTTTGTTTGAGAACCGAAATTTGTTAGTCATCCGAGGCATAAAAAACTCAAAATTTTTGGTCGAGAACTGAGACGTTCGAAAACCGAGGTTTGACTGTACTATTAAAAAAAAACTACATAAATAACAGCAACAGAAAAAACTTTTTTCTAATAAATATTCATTTGAAATTCCTTTCACATTTCGAATCAGAATAGCATTATTGTCATTGTTTTCGCAGATGACAAGAAAAAAAAAAAGGATAGAGGGGGAAGAAAACAACCCCAGACTAAGCTCCTGTAAGGGAAACACAGTATGGATTACGAAAATCAAAGAAAAAAAATTCAGCGCACAGGCACATGTTAATATGACATGCAGACCGGCCATTTTGGTAACTTTTCTTTCCTGTCCGTCAGCTCCTCCAGGCGTCGTTTCCTGAGATTGAGGTCCCAGCTGTGAGCAAGGAAGAAGAGGAGGAGGAAGACGTGCCCAGCTTGGAGGCACTGCTGCCTCAATGTCGCCCTGATTATGCAGAAGACACAGTTGAGGGGTATGACAAAAAAAAAAACGAAACCTTTTAGGAAAACATTTGGAGTCGCAATTTGCCCGGTGAGACTACATTTATTCTAGTAAGAAGTTTAATCAGTGAGAAAATGAAAGAGCTGATCATTGGTGGAAAAACAAGCAATTGTGAACACTCCTCTTTTACTTACGTATATTTTTTTCCCGCATGTAAACCATAGGTTGTTTAACTCTTTCACTCCCAAAGACGATTTTAAACGTCTTTTCAGACTTGGTCCAGAATTGGCTGGTACTGAATGAGTTAAAAATGGTTTTGGATGCAGTTGCAATTTTACAAGTCCATTTGGAGATTTTAAAAAAAAAAAAGCTATTTCTTCCATCGTCTGTTATACAGAAAATGGGTTTCTACAGTGAAGCATAGTGAGGTCAGCATCGTACTTTTAATCTGTTTTTGTTCGTCTAGAACAAGATGCTTAGTTAATGTAAAGGGAATTATGAACTGTTCCAAAAAATAGACAGTTTCCTCAAAAAGTCTCCACTAGAAAGCAAAAAGGGCAGGAAAAGCCTACTAGAAAAGCTGATGTTTATTTAGGGTTCATTAGGGTCACTTTAAATGGTGGCAGGTGTGTGCTGACAACATGAGTTTGAATGTGATTGGGTTGTTTTGAACAAAGCAACATCCTCAGTCATGAGGGTGTGCACACTTTTGCATCCGTGTGATTTCAGTTACGTTTATATCCCCTTTTGAAAGAATGGTGAAATTTCTATTGAGTTGTACCGGTTAAAGGTCACATAAAAGGTGGGAAAAATTTTGGAATGATTTATCTTGACCTTGATCTTTTTCTGATCACTAAAAGTGCCTTTTAACAGTTAAAATTTCTTTTTGTTTTTAACCATCTTTGCTCTTATTTTTGACAGGGCCTGGCCAGGGTTCTGGCTCCCTCGCCAGGACGCGCACTGCGCTGCAAGCCTCAAATTCCGATGGGGCACTTCCCACACCAACAGGACTCTGCTCGGGTGTCTCGGCGTGGTCTCCGGGAACATGGTAAGTTCATTTAATTCCATCCAAATACGATTCCTACCCGTGTCAAAATTGTACTTTTTTTGGTTTTATTTTCATACTAGGAGCCCAGGAAGGACTCTTATCCAGGACACACAGGAACCACATACAAGGCCCAAACACACACACACAGGCCTTTCAATCAACTCAGTGCAAGTATGTTGAAGCATTGATTTTTTTATTGGTGGATGCCGTGCTCTAGTAATGGTTGTCTTTTTTTTTTTTTTCTTTCACAGCAAAGCAGCCTAGGCCTTAGCAGTTCTCAGTTGGTGCTCCTCTTCTCATTTTTCACACGTTGTTCTCTTCCCTCAAGCAGAGGTTGGGAAAGTTGTCATGGAAGCACTGTGAACAGTGAAAAAAAAACGACAAGGCTTTGTACGTTGTTTTTTTTTCTACCGTACAATCTTTTCTGGGACCTGTGAATGATCCGGTGAATTATTTTCATGATCAAAAGAAACCACATGGCTGTGACAGAACTTGACAATGCAAAAAAAAAAAAATGGTGCACTCCAATGATCTCAGCGTTCTTTATGAACTTGAACAGGTTTGCGCTGTTTGTATTTATGTCCTATTTATTTATCAGTCCCTGTCCACTTAACTGGACAAGCATGTTAAACGCCATAGCTTCTTAGTGTTTTGTCATCAAAATGTTCCTGCATTGTATCGTTGTAAATATTCTTTTCCATTCATCCATTCAACTATGATGATTTGTGCCTTTTATATGCCACCAATTGCACCAGTCCCCTGCGAAACCCCCCAAACACCCAGATTATTTATTTTTATTTATTCTTTTTTGGGACCTGTTTGTCCTTGACAAATCTTGATTTTTTGTTTTTTGTTTTGTTTTAAATCTTCAGGTTTACTGCTTGAATCCAAATGGCATGCACTGCAATAAAAGCTGCGTATTGCAAAAATGTCAATACAGAAATAAATCAGGTAATAGTTGTGATTTTTTTTTATGTGTATCGACAACAGATCTACAACTTTATGCATGGGTTGCATTTTTCTGTGCCTTTTTTTACCCTTTGTAGCCACCGTTTCTCTGGACTTAAACAACACTTTTAAAACACAGGAAACATTGTCAAGGCTGAAAATCTCATGCAACAATTGCGTCTAGCACATTTTCGACCCATTAGGACCACCTTATTTCTGTCTTCAAAGACCCTAAAGCTAGCTCCATAAATGAGTCTTGTCATACCTAGAGTCTTAAAAATTGTAGACAATACAATAACAATACATTTTATTTATAAGCGCCTTTCAAGACACCCAAGGACACTTTACAATCACACTCTCGAGTCTGAAATTGCTAACAGCTATTTCCACAATGTGTGACTGTTTTACCTTTAGGGACACTGTGTTAGAATTTTTAGATTTATTTGTATTATTTTGATTTAATACACAAAATGAACACACAACAAAACACATCCGCACACACGCTCGCACCCGCACACGCGCACACACCGGATGAGCCCCCGTCCCTTCCGCCTCCTTTCGTCCGGGCTGGCGTGGTTTCCTTCCGGGCTTGCTGAAGAAAAGTTGCGGGGAGGTTCGAGACGACCGGGGCTTTCGACAGAATGGACAGCCAGGGACGGAAAGTGGTGGTGTGTGACAACGGCACCGGGGTGAGTTTCGAACCTCGTTCCGTCGTTTAGTTGAACCGTCGCCATTTTCACCGCTTTGAAAGAATCAGGAAGTGGAGCCTCAGTGCTAACTGGGCGTGTGGCTAACTAGCTGGGCTAATTTTCATTCATCCAGACGTGACATGGAAACCGCATTTAGAGACATCGCTGTTATTTCCCCTCAAACTGAACCCACTAGTGCGAACTCAGTCACACAAGGTTGGCCGTCAAAATAAAAGCATCTCAAACGGGAGCGTGTAGCTATACAACCACTTGTACGACTGCAGCTAGCCACCTAGCCTGCTAGCTTCCAGCTGTCTGTCTGCTGTTTTCCGATGGGCAACGGAAACCTTTGATGTGGTTTAACGTCACCTTAACGTCCACATTTTGCGAACTGAACATCCCTGGGTCAAATTCAAACCGTTTTAAAACACTCGAATCCGTTTTGTGATGAACATTTGAGGTTTTTCATCAGGCTTTCAGCATAGTTGTCTTAGGCCGTGTCAGGGCAATTAAGGTGTAACCTTTTTTTCGTCCGCCACATTGTGATTTATTACTGTTAAAACTGCTGACGTAATATTTTCCCTGAAAATGTTTGTAATTACAATAAGCATAAGTCTGTTTTTTTTTTTCGTATCGACAGAACCACCAGGAAGTGGTTGACTTGTTAAATCGTCACGTATTGTGCACGCACAGCAGCCCTACCTGCGCTTTAAGGCATATTTGAGCGCTTTATTTGCGTTAATCACGTTGGTTAGTTGTAGTTTTGCTGAATTAAAGCGTCAGCAGCTGGCCAATTAGCATGATTGTATGTGGTTTGCATTACTGCGGTGTGCAGGAATGTCATATAGTTGACCCTTTCGCAGAAGAGACTTCCTCTTGTTGCTTGTCAGCATTGAAACAGGATGTTACAGAGCATTAAGCCTTAAAAAAGACGTTTGTAGTACAACGTGTCATCTGTACACCTTTTTAGCGTCTACCGAGTCAGTCATTTTCTCTTCACTGCTCCGAATTTTTAGGTGTGTTTGGAAATGGAAGGAAAAGACTAAAACTTGACATATCGAAGAATCCAAATGCTGTTTCCTCTCTGTTAACATGGAGCACTATTTTTTAAAGACGTTAAATATTCATAACATAAAAGAAGAAACTGGCTCTGAAAGTGCTGAACCTTAAAAACGATACCAAAATCAGTCTCATAAAATGTACGTTTCAAGATATAGCTTCGAAAGTCCACACCCCCTTTTAAATGGTGTTATTTATTTTTTTGTATGCTGAGCTTTTTGTTGTCCTTTTTTTCCTGGTGCAAAATAGAAGTAGAAAAATAAATGTTTGAAATATATAACCATCACAGGGTTTTTCCTGGCTCAAATTGACCCAGAGGTAGTCCCATCCTGACCATGCGACACAAGGTGCATGTATTCTGTAAATTCAACTGAGTCTCTTTCTTTTACAGGAAACGTACGTACGAGTTCCAAGAAGGATATGACTATTATGTTAAAGCATTAATTTATTCAAACTTGCATAGGAGAATGGCGGGTTCATAGCTAGTGTGGTGGGTCACTTTTGTTTGAGACACTCATCGATTATTTTGAAGCAGATACAGGTTGTCTTTGTTGTGATGCTCCCAATTGGAAACGGATTTATGTCGCCGAAAACCCACCCAAAAAAAAAGAAAAAATAGATTGGTGAAATCCAAGTAATCATGGTGATTAATTAGTTTGGAAAAAATAAATATCCAAACAGACTTTAGAAGGTAGGCTCCATTATAGTAGTTGTGCTGTCGTGCTAAATGTCATGTGCTGAAATATCCTCACCATTTCCTTTTGCCACTTTTTTTGTTTTGTAGTTTGTCAAGTGTGGCTATGCTGGCTCCAACTTTCCAGAGCACATCTTTCCCGCCTTGGTGGGCAGGCCCATCATCCGGTCCACGGCCAAAGTGGGAAACATTGAGATCAAGGTACACACACATTCTCTTTTTCTGGGTTTAACAAGTAGGCTGCCCCTATTTCTGCGTCCTAGTGTCTGCGATTCCACAAAAAGAAGTCGCTCACCTTCTAACAACCCCCTACCTCCGCACCGGTTGTCCTGGCTATGGAATCCATAGACATAAATGAAGTTGGCCTGAGGTCAAAGGGGGAGGATGATGAACAGTGGCTGGTTAAAGCATTTCACAGACATAGTTAATTAATTGTGCAAAAATATTGCGTAATAGCCACATTTGTGTCAGGACTTTTATTTAAATGTGTGGTAGTTCGCAGTTCATGTTGGCACGTTATTTCGTAGTTGTCCCTGTTTAAATTTGATTATGCTGGCCGCCAGTATGCAGTTTTATGAAAGTAAAAAATATCTTGAAAATCCTTTTAAATGTATTCAATTTAACATCATACCTGTAAATAGTTAACTAGGTCAAGTTATGTGATTTTTCTTCCAAGCTCCTCTTGCCGTTTATAAATCTTTGCTTTGTTCCTTTTGTTGTTTTATACACACAAACTTCCTCTTCCTCCATGCGTTTCCCCCCCCCGTTGAAGTAGAATTCCCACAAGATGGTGAGTGTTGGATGGCGTGTGCTCCCTTGCATCATCTTGCCTGCCTGTCATGATGTGACCACTTTCTTTGCTCTTTGTTCTTTCTACTCACACATTTGAAGGCGTCGTTTTGACCTCATGAAAGGATTGTTTGAATTTTGGAGTGAGTGTCGGCCTCGAGGTTGGCCTATTTCTAAAAATTAAATTCCATAATGTCCTAAGCCACTGAAACATGCGCAATTTGAACATCGTTTTCTTGTTAAATAATGATGCAATTAAAAAGTATAGCGCATAAAAGTTAAATAAAAATGGAACCCCTAAACTCAGTAGCGCTTCCTCTAAAGTAAAAAAAAAAAAATCCTTTGACACAATTACTGATGAACACCAAATTGGCTGAATATGTCATCATCGAACGGATTAAAAAAATAAAAAGGTCTGAACACAAAAGAGGATGATAAAACAGGATGTTCGCAGAGAGAAGTGGCCACTGATGTTCCCATGTCAGTGTCATCAGGAGGTTTCAACAGAGATGCAGAGAAACTGGAAGAGTCACAGAAAGGATAGGAAGTCGATGCCCTTGGGAATTTTCATGGCTCAAACAGCTGTTGTGAATTTTGCCCTGCATTCAGTAGTTTAAGGAAGGTCAAATTAAATTGCCCTTTAGATCTTACCGTTGCGGATCACCCTAAAATGTCACCTAGATATTGTACATTTTTGTAATAATGTAGGTGACATAATAATTGTTCAAATATAATAATAATAATAGTTTGAATGCCCGAACACATTGTTTACATGACACAGTACGATATTTTCTACGTCTGCTACATTTTGTTTCAACCGTCCACCACTTTTATTTTATTTTTGAGACTGCAAAAGATTGAGACCACATGCAAAGATCCTCCATTTGAACCGCTTTATCCACTAGGGTCGCGGGGGGCCGGAGCCCATCCCAGCTGTCTTCGGGCAGTAGGCGGGGGGACACCCTCAGCCAATCGCAGGGCACACAGAGACAAACAACCATCACGCTCACACTCATACTGAGTGTTCAATCAGCCTGCCATGCAAACGTCAGCCGGAGGAAAAACCCACGCAGGCCCGGGGAGAACATAAAATGGATTTGAACCCGGTACCTCAGCACTGTGAAGCACGTGCTATGGACTATGCAAAGATGTCAGACATCAAAACTGTAAACTCGAAAATTTCCAGACTTGATGTTGGGACTAGATTTAGTTGCTGCACACGTCTGACGAACATCCCAAAAACAAACCCCAAAAAAAAAGTATTATGTGCATGCAGAGTGATGGTGCATGCTGGAGAGTGTAGTGCAAAAGCAGACAGTTGCGTGATGGCATAGTTTGACTCCAGATGAATTCTAACCTGATACTCGCAGTTTGCCCGGTTGTCCTAAAATGAATTTGGGCTCTAAAATTAAATCTGGGTCTATTCACCCATTCTCCTTTTCAGGATTTGATGGTGGGAGATGAGGCCAGCGAGCTGCGCTCCATGCTGGAGGTCAACTACCCCATGGAGAATGGCATTGTGCGCAACTGGGACGACATGAAGCACTTGTGGGACTATACATTTGGCCCCGAGAAGCTCAACATCGACTCGCGCAACTGCAAGATCTTGCTCACCGAGCCCCCCATGAATCCCATCAAGAACCGGGAGAAGATCATCGAGGTAGGCGAACGCATGCAATTCGACGTAGCTGTTCGTCTCCCAAATTTCTCTTTACATTGAGTTTGCAGAGGTTAGAGGTCACACAAATGGTAGAAAAGGTTTTGGGCTGATTTATCTTGGGCTGATTTATCAACATGGGAGTGTAGGCTTATTTTTATATACAGTGTAAATTGGTGTCAAGGCCCCTTGGGAGGAGCTAAGTTTAGCTTGGGTCATTAACGGAACACGTGACCAGAGAGTCTTCGCCGAGCTTTAACGGGCATTGTCAAATGGGATTTATCTGATTAAAAAAATGGCATGCAATTTTGCAAAAACCCACAATGTCAATATGCACACATGCCTGATATTTGTTTTGCGCCCCCTGCAGGTGATGTTTGAGACATACCAGTTTTCAGGAGTCTACATAGCCATTCAAGCCGTACTGACGCTGTACGCTCAAGGTATGCACCGAAGAAACTCTGGGTTAAATAAGACTGTTTGTTTTAATTAGTACATCATTGGTGTGTGTGTGTGTGTGTGTGTGTGTTTTAACAGGCCTTCTGACGGGCGTGGTGGTGGACTCTGGCGATGGCGTGACGCACATCTGTCCCGTCTACGAAGGATTCAGCCTGCCCCACCTGACCAGACGTCTGGACATCGCCGGGCGGGACATCACCCGCTACCTCATCAAGGTGTCACTCTCAACACACCAGTGTTCAACTGCAAACATAGAAAGTTTTAAGTTTGGTCATAAACCAATGTTTGTTTGTTTTTTAAATGGAGAAATGCAGTCAAATGAACAAATAAGGGCCATAACTTTTTACCGATTTTTTATTTTTATTGTTTTGAATGTATTATCCCCCCAAACTGGGCAAATAGTTTCCCTCCTTCTTCTCACGGACGTTGCCGTTTCCCCGCAGTTACTGCTCCTGCGAGGATACGCCTTCAACCACTCGGCCGACTTTGAGACGGTGCGCATGATGAAGGAGAAGCTGTGCTACGTGGGCTACAACATAGAGCAAGAGCAGAAGCTGGCGCTGGAGACCACCGTCTTGGTGGAATCCTACACGGTAAAGTGACGTGGAAGCAATGGTGGTCTTTCTGGTGGTGTGTTATGCTGCCCTCACATGGGCGTTATGTGCAGTGCTACGGACACCGAAGCGTCGGGCCTTCCTCATAGCTGTTAAAGCAAATTCTCAATTTCGCTGGATCCTCCTCATTTTTTCCGTGGTTATGAATAGAGGTCAGGAATTTTACCCTGGGGCCGAGAATGTTTGCAATTTAGTTTTGAGGGTCACGTGTCAGGTCCGAGAGAAGATTCTTCTCGGTTCAGGAGGTGCTTGGATGTTTTGGTCTACAAGGCTGATTGCTCCTTTCTTCGAGGAGGAATATATAAAAATCAACCTTTTCTTATAGAATTTGTGTTCAGGAGGAAGAGAAGACCCTTCTCAAGGTTAATGCTTTCAAAATGTCATGGAACTTCTGGGGCATGTTCCGAAAAGGTTTGAACTGTCCTTAATTGCATGACTATAAGAACTAAACTAACTCAAAAGGTACTGCGACTGAATATAGAAATACTGCAAATGTCACAACCTGAAAATTAAGTAAAGTGAATAACACATCCAAAAAAAAAAATCAACATTTTGATGTTAATTGACAAGCAAGCGTAAGACCACTGAGCTAATGGCTGGTAAAAGTCTGCTTAGTCTTTTGGTTGAGTTGACTTTTACACCTCCTGAATTATTGACCCTTGTTCTCTTTCTGATATTAATTCATTATTCAATAAATGGACTCCTATGCACAAGTCCAGTTGCTTAATGCCATCCAGTGTTACATATTAGCAATTGATTCGGACTAATTAAAGTTCAATTTTGTGAGTGTTCTTAATGTGATTAGAAATAGTCCGGGTCGTATATAAAAAAAATCGGGACATTTGTGATTTGTTCAACGTAAACGCAGCTGTGTGTGTGTGTTTTTTTTTTTTTTTTTTTTCTCATAGTTTGACAAGCAGCGTATTTGTAGCCCGGTGTTTACCCATTGGACGACTCGTGGCCCCTTTGCTCAGAAGCACAGCTTTATATAACAAGCTTGTACTCTTAAATTAACGGGCTTTGTTGCGGGGGCCGCCGTAAACTTGAGATTCAAACATCTGGTGGTCGGCGCGGTGGTGCTTGTCCGCCAGCATTGCTTTTCTTTCCAACTTCTTTTTCTTTTTTCTTTTTTTTTTTCTTTCTTCCTCCCTCCCTCCAGAACCACAGAATCCAAAACCATGACTTGGCCAGCTAGTGTTGTGTCTCTGAGCTCACTATGTATGTATGTGTGTGTGAGAGTATAAGAGTGCGCTCGTGTGTGTTTGGGTCCCCTCGAAACAAGGAGAGCAATGTGAGAGTGGCCCGTGGCATCATTTCCTGGGCAGCCACCTTTGCAGCGGCGCCGGCTTCCTATTCGCTCAATGAAGCCTTTCTATAGAGACACACACACACACACACACACACACACACACACGCATACACACACGTACTTCTATACAAGTTGTGCTTTAGCGTCAACATTGTGTGTTTTCTTCTGCCCGTTCTCTCATGCGCGCGCATGGGTTTTCACGTACAGGTTCTCGTCTGTGTGAGTGCTCTTGTGTGTTCTCAAGCGTGTACATGGGTGGGTTAGGGAATTGTAGTTTACTTTGTTACACCAAACGGAGTGACGTTTTTTTTGGGGGGGGGGGGGCTTGCGTAAGTATGCCATACATTTGAGGATTGATTGCTTGAAATCTCTCTAAATGTCAGAAAAAGTTGCCAGATTTGTTGCAAGGAACATCTTTGAAAAAAAAATTGTTGAGATAGAGGTTGCCAAGTTTTCATCCCCACACCCAAGCGCTGGTTGTCACGGTAACGAAAGCCAGGCTTGGCTTGGTGAGTGTGTCACAATACATCTTTATTGATACATCCAATTGATTTGAGTCTTCTAAGTTACGATACCACTGTATTGATATGACACTGGCTCATTTTTACATTTGCATAACTGTAGAGTTCCTAAAGCTTTTTTTTTTTTCTGCTGGAACTCTGTTAAAATGGCTCCCCCCCTTTTCTTTTCTTTTCTTTCTTTCCTTTCATGTCTGTCCTCCCTCCCACGCGTCTGCAGCTGCCAGACGGCCGTGTGATCAAGGTGGGCGGCGAGCGCTTCGAGGCGCCCGAGGCCCTCTTCCAGCCGCACCTCATCAACGTGGAGGGCGTGGGCGTGGCCGAGCTGCTCTTCAACACCATCCAGGCGGCTGACATCGACACCAGGTGAGCCGGCCGGGCCCGCCGCCGCCGCTTCCGTCCGTACCTGATACAACGGAACATTTTGAACCAAAATTCTTTCTCACCAGGCCCGAGTTCTACAAACACATTGTACTGTCGGGGGGGTCCACCATGTACCCGGGGCTGCCCTCGCGACTGGAGAGGGAACTCAAGCAGCTGTACCTGGAGCGCGTGCTCAAGGGGGATGTGGACAAGCTATCGGTGAGAAATTCACTTGTGGCTAAAATAACCATTGGAGTCACAAGCAGAGTACAGCGAACTTTTGCTCAGACCCACTGGGAGTAATTGAAATAATTATGGTTGTAATTAATTGTATATATAATTTAGACCCTAAATATAACAACACCTGCATACCTTTGAAACACAGTGATGGCTCCTGTGTACGTTGAACTGGTGCAGTGCCCTCCCCTGCCACCAGGTGATGCCCTTTGTCCAATGAGTATAGGAATTGGTGTATAGCCGGTGATAAAATAGTTGTTTTATAGTCCAAGTAGTAATATCTCATTAGTTTACCACTGTTCATGTTAAACTTGGAAAAAAAACACATTATGAAATGTAATGTCGATGACTGTTAAAAAAAATCCTGTCAAGCAACTGTTTCCAAGAAGGTTACTCCTTTTAAAACAAATCCTTTAGGTGAACAAAAAAAAGAAAAAAAAGCAGTTGTTAAAAACCACTCAAACAATCTTAACATTAAATTGGGGGAGTCCGTGCTCGTGTTAAAAAAAAAGTGTAAAAAATAAGTTAACATGTAAAAACAAAACACTCAAAAGCAATGTTAATCGGTTTTGGGTGTAAAAAAAAAAAAAGGTAAACACTCTTAGTGATTCGTAAAACTTGACAAATTGGACAAAACAATAAAATTATCATATTTTAACAACACCCTCACTTCCCCCATAAAAGAAATGCTTGCCAAAAGGCCAAAGAAAAAGCACATCTTGGCTTGAGGTCTTGTTTTTGTCCAACCATGTGCTAATTTGTTGTCTAAGCATCTCTACTATGTTCTTTATAGAGTTGCAAGTCTTCCAATTTTGGACATTCTCTGTCTTTTATGGACAATCGCCTCCTGGCTTGCCACCATAGCGGCATTTTTTTTCTCTCTAACCAAAATAACATTTGTTTGTGTCGAAAAATTGTCCCTTTGATGCTTCCGCCCCCCCCCCCAATGAATTTTGTCAGCACCGTAATTCATAGTGGTTAGAGTAGCATAAACAGGAGAACTGAGCTACAATCCAGGGATGGATCGGTTTGAATCCCACTTTTTTGAATCCCCAAAGTTTTGTGGCGTTTTCGAACCGTGCCGTCTCCTCTGACCTGGATATTTGCAAATCAGGAAGTGTCTAACGTTCACTTCCTGCCTTTTTTTTTTTTTGGTAAACAGAAATTCAAGATCCGCATCGAGGACCCTCCCAGACGGAAGCACATGGTTTTCCTTGGCGGGGCGGTACTTGCCGACATCATGAAGGACAAGGACAACTTCTGGCTCACCCGCGAGGAGTACCAGGAGAAGGGGGTGCGCGTTCTGCAAAAGCTGGGTGTCACCGTCAGATAAAAACAAAAAAAACAAAATACAAATACATCCTCATACACACACACACAGGAAAACATACACACAAAAAATATATCTATTTATCCTTCTTCTCTTTCCCACTGTCGCCTTTCCCCTTTCCCGCTTTCATCTTTCCTAGCAAACGGTTCCATCTTTTTTGCACAATTCCCATATAGCGTTTAAAAAAAAAAAAAAAAGGTTGATGTCACCGTCAATTTACCGAGAAAGTCGGCGACATCTTGAAGGGAAGCCTACAAGTTTTTTGATATCACAATCAGGGTTCACCGAGCATTTTTTCCCCCCGCAACTAATCACATTTTTTATAAGCAACTTGTTTGTTTTTTTCTTTCCGGGGAGAGGGATGACTTTACTTTCTGTCATTGCGTTTTTGCCGTTTTTTTTTTTTTTACCCTCTCCTTTGTTGCAGTGCACTACTACCATTGTAAATGGAGTGTAACCCTGGTAACAGAAGTTTGGTTTTAATGAAGTTGAACTCTCGTCAAAGCAGCGTTCCCCCCGAGTTTGGGTCCTTCGTCGGAACGGTGGCGATGAAACCTAAATTTGTACGCAAGTCAGAACGCACCCGTTGTCATTCCAAAAAGTATCTTGACATCAAACACTTGTCAACCATATTGTAAAATAATGCAATATTAAGTATGTCGTGTTGGATTAGTTCATCTGCGGCCTTTGATATTTTTGAAACATCATGTCAGACGGTCATATATTGAGAAAGCCAATTCACAACTTTATAGGAATTTATGAATAACAGCAACAAAAACGGCAATAATACTATGACTCCTACTAATTATTATTATAAATAAAAAACTAAAACTATTGTCAGTCATTTGTTCAAAGCCCGTGCTTGTCGAGACTTGGTGAACGAAAACATCACCCTGAGAGTCTCAGCTTGTCGAGAAAGCAAATCAAATTTGAGGAACTGTGGTCTTACAAAAAAACAAACATACGTACATGTTAATGGATCCCCAGTTACGACGTTCTCGACATACAAGGCTTCGAGGTTACGCCTGCGCGACAAGCTAGCGGTGAGCAGCCGTATTCAACGTAACGCGTATTGCTAAGCTATGCTCATGCAATTTTCAAGTTGGACATACAGTATTTGTATAAATACGCTTTGAGACCATAAATAGCACATCAAAATCAAAGTACGTCGTATTGAAGTAGTTCATCGTGCAGTCATTCGTCATCTCGAAACAACATTTACAGAGGACGCTGTGTAATTTGTAGTTTCATCGCTAATTTAGCCATCGATTTCAACCATTTAACGACAGTCCCGATATACAACATTTCGAGGTTACGAATGAATCCGGAGCGAGCTCGTAGCGACCAATCAAATTTGACCAAACCCGAATTTGTAGGAATGTGCTGTAGTCTTTTGCTCGGTTATGCGAATGCTAATCATAGTTGTAATTACGGTAAATATTTGTACAAAAGCCGAGAGTGGCCAAAAAAATATATAATCGTATTCTTACCCTGCTGTGCTAACAAATCCATTAACCTGCCATTTGAAATATCTTAAATCAGTACAGTCGTAAACATAGAACCCTCTGTACATTTTGAAATTCTGAAACGTGTTTATTTCTGCCATTGAAACGGGGCATTATGTTGCAGTCTGACAATAAGCAGAGCTGCGGTGTTGTTGGATGCACAGCTTTAGTCACATAAACGCTACGGCGAGGCCTCGGTTTACATTACCTGAAGTGATTTGCAAACCAGAACATGGAGTCGTCTATCGTAGGAACAGGAAGTACGGTTGTAACTGAGCGTAACGGCGGCTAACTAGCTCCTTGTTCCGTCGTTCGAAACTTTGCATATCTGGAGCGCCGTACACAAAGTATCAAGTTTGCAAATGTACTCCCAAAAGTGACCCTGAAACAGTGTGGCACTGGCTACTTCCTAAAAATGTACGACCCAATGAAAGAAAAGTTGCGTTTCGGGAAACTCTTGTCTTAAAGGAGCTCACACACATCATGAAAGACGACAAAGAAGCTTGCTTTGACTTATTTTGTGTGATGGTACTTTTCAGCGTGAGGGGGTGTTAAATATGCCTTAGTGTTGATCAAAAAGGCCTGGTGTTGTATATTTCCTCAAAACATTGAAGGTTTAAATGGAAAAGGCTGTCTTTTTTTTTTTTTCCTTTCTTTTTCTTCGAGTCCCCTGGCGTGACCTAGAGGCACTTGACCATGTTATTATTTTTTTTTATAATGATTTTTGGATTGTATATTTTCTTTTCCTCCTTTTCCCGTGGATCTCTTATCCAGTGCCAAGTGCAGTTCATGTTTGATTGTACGTCTATGCTCTAATTTTTTTTTTTTTCCTTTTCTTTTGTCGCCACCATTTTGTTTGGACACTGTTGTTGTTCATAGCATAACTGCCTAACGCTGATTTAAATAAAGAAAAGTGATTTATAAGGATGCCTGGCTTGCTTATTATTTGTCCTCGACTAGCCGTAGTTCCATCTGTCCATCATTCCTCTCTTCCAATTCATCCATGCGCCACCACCAATCCATTGTGCCATCCTTTCATGATCCATCTATTGTTCCCTCCATTATTCCATCCCTCCATCTATCATTTCAACCACCCATCAATAACATCTTTCATCCACCCACCACTCACGACATCATGTTCCATCCATCCTTCATCCACTCGTTCACTTTCATCCCATCCGTCCCCTAATTTGTTCTGTCCATCCTTCATCTATCATTCTATCATCCATCTCTCAGTTCATTATTCCATCCATCCTTCGAGTACTCATTTTACCCATCGTTTCATCCATCCATCTATTCCTTCTGTCGTCACTTCCATCCTTTTATCATTCATATAATCATTCCTCTACCCCCATCTTTTGTTTACTCTGTCATTCACCTGTCCATCCATCCATCAGGTCATCCATCCTTTGTCCGTCTAGCTCGTCCCATCGTTTCATCCACCATTTATCCAGCAATTGTTCATCCAGCTATTGTAAGGCCTTCATTTACACTGTTGTTCATTGTCCGCCTAAGATTCCATCCAACCTTTATCCATCTATCATTTCGTTCATCCATCATCCATCTATCCCCTCTATTTCTCCATCTATCCTTCGGTCATCTGTCATTCTGGCCAACCATCCCCTCTGTTGTTCCATTGTTCACCCATTTTTTTGCTTCTATTGATCCATTCATCCTCCATGCATCTACCCCTTGTATCGCTTCACCCATAATCCATTTCTACATCTATCATTTATCTATTGTTCTTGCCATCCCTCATCCATCTATCCTATCATCCGTCTATGTATGTACCTGTGTATATATTCATCTATTGCTTGCTAGATATTGAAAATAAATGGGTGGAGGAAGAACTGGAAGAGTGGCGCCAGCACAGGAAGAGGGTGTCTTTTCCTTGTCTGTGACAAAATAAAAAAATAAAGCCCTCTCCCCGGCCTTGGTTCCATTTTAATCCCTCCACTCCCGCCGCCACTTCCCCGGCAGCCATGACCTCTTACCTCCCGTTTGAAGTTTCCCTATCCTCACAGACAGGAAGCTAGGAAGGTCATTTGGCACTGGAGTGACTTGTCGGCTATTTTCATTCTGCGATGGCATCTTTTTTTCCCCCCCAATCATCGGGAACACAAAAAGTCTTTGGTGTTTCAAACAAGCTGGTAAGTGTTCCTCACTCAAGTTCAACCAGAGCAAGAAGACAAGAAGCACTTCTTTAAAAACAAAAAACAAAAAAACCCCTACAATTTCACGGACAAATTCCATGTGTTGCTAAAGCTCATGACACGCTCCATGAACCTCAGGAACAGGCGACTCAATACTCGCTTGTCTTTAATGATTGTATCTTTTTGTGTTTGTTTATTAATGAAACAAATGCTTGTCTTCAAGGAGAAAAATACAAGACTTTTTGGTTGGTTATAAAGCAGGGTTTAAAAAACTCCATTCGAGCACAAAAAAATACATGTTAGCTAATATTTCAAATCTTTAAAAATGTTTACATTAAAGACTCACTGAAGTGACGACGGTGTCGTGAACGCAACCCGTTTATTTATTTATTCTAAAGAGGCCAACACTATGAAGAACACATAGGTAACATAAGGTAATGATGCAATGGTTGGACCAAAAAATGGTTCATTTCATGCTTCCACGAAAGCTATACAAAAAACAGTGACGTCATGAATGTGATTGTTAGAAAAAATGGTTTCAGCATTTATTTTTTTTATATGAACCAAAGACTTATGATAACGATGACAGTGATCAGTCATCTTCATGAAGGTTAACATTTAAATGCCAAATGTCATTTATTTATCCCAATTTAGCTTTGTGGTATGACGCCGTTTAACTGATCGAACGTGATTGGTAGAAAAGGGTCAGATGACTTCCTTGATTCGGAAAGCCCGCGCTATCAAAATTGGAGTTCGCTTGTTTAATGTACACAAATAGTTGACCCCTTCACAGTTTATTTAACTAGCTACGTATTCCACAACGAATCCAGTTAAATATTTCTGAGTCATTTAGTGGATGTCAAACTGCAGAATAAAGACCATAAAGGAGAAAGGACGTCAACTTTACCTGAAGACACATAAACCACTCCTCTGTAAGTACGTTTGAGCCCAAACGGTGTCCGTGGCACTTTTTTTTTTAGACATTGAAACCTCAACAAAATGGCGAGACAGTATTTTCTTTTAGGTATGTTTGTATTTTCTTTTTTCTCTTTCTACAATAACAGGTAGGTCCACTAATTGCTAATTATGTCGTTTCGTTTGTCGTTTCATTTTCATGCTGGTTGATTTATTCGTTGTTTCTAATTTTAAACGGCAGTCCGCCCCCCCCCCCCCCATATTCACATTCATCATAAACTTTAATGTATGGCAAACAATTTAACATTCTAACTAACTACCATTGGAAGTGTTGTTGAGCGCTATATAGTGAAAAAACAGTTTACAAATCTAAACAATCCATATCTCGTCTTTGTACTATCTTCAATTAAATATCGGTTGAACATGATTTGCAAATCATTGTATTCTGTTTGTATTTATGTTTAAGACAACGTCCCAACTACATTAGAATTGGGTTTGTACAACTAGAATAAAGTAAAACTACTCACCCATTCACTCGTTTAAGACAGACACGAATTTTACCCAGTGGCGATCTCGTCACTTTTTGCGCGTTGCGTCACAGCCTTCGTAGGAATGCCACATCCACCTTGTCGGATGGCAAAATAACTTTGTGCCTGTTGAAACCGCTGAAACTCCTGTTAAGCATATAGTCCCGTATTCATTTATATAAGCGATTATCTTTTAAAATGGTCAGTCGTACGTAATAATCGACAAGGGTGTAAACCAAATTAGGCTTTTAATCACACACCTGCTGATGAAAATAAAAGACGCCGATAGAGGGGGCAGCAATCGACCAAAAGGAATGTCAGCCCTTAAAAGTATTTGAGGATGTGCAACGATCATTCTTTACAGGGTTATCAAAAATCAAAACACTGCGTCTCAAATCATCCATTCCCCACTCAAATAAATGGAAGTGGCTTAATCTATTCCATTCCGGCCCCCATTAAAACCCAACAAAATAATTTGTAAAACGTTTAACGAGATTTAACAATATCTACAACATTTTACTATATAAACACGTAGAATAATAGCTTAATTAAATATATTGTCAAGAATTAAACGGCCTGTGCATCACGTTTGTGCTTCAATACATTTTGCGTCTCCTTCTGGCGTGTGTGTCCCAGTATCATGGCGTCATCGTTGTGGAAACCTCCTATGTCCAAATATGGTCATATTCATTTCTGGATTTGAATTTGGGTAGTAAATTCAGATCAGTCCTTCTGCCAGTGTTTTTCGGCCAGCAGAGAAGGCCTGAAAGCAGACTTCAATCTTGTCTTGCTGATTTTGAAGTGTATTTTAAGTCACTGCCTATCTTTGGACATGCAGCACCGTGGCGGAGAAACAAAGCGCTCGCAGAGGGGCCACGTTGACCCTGTTCTGAGCGCAGCTATCTTAAATGTTTGCACATGTGCGCCGCTGTGACTATTTTTTTTTTTTTTTTTTTTGCATCCTCCAAAGCTGGAGCAGGCCCCCCAAAAGCCCTGCGGGACCCAGGCTTTTTTTTTTCTTCTCTTTTCTCTCTCCAGAGCCTCCTCACGCCGTCATTATCGCCCACATGCTTTTTGCAGAGACATCCTGAGCTTGAATGGCCTCTCGATGGCTATCACATGTTCCTGCTGAGGAGGGGAAGCAGCTGGGAAGGAGAAGAGTTTTTTGGGGGGGGGGGTTTTGGGACACATAAGGAGTTATAGGAACTTGAACCTTGAAACATTTGGAAGAATAGTTGACTCCAGCTTTGACATAAACAAATTAAATAAATAAAGTGTCTATATTTACAGTGGTGCCTTGAGTTACAAGTTTAATTTGAGTATCAAATCACCTTTCCTTATTGAAATGAATGGAAATGCCGTTATTCCGTCCTTTGCGACCTGGAGATGGTCACAGCCCTTAGTAAGCTGCAATAATATGAGTCATTCTTCACAGCTGACAAATAATATATACCTGTGAGTGGCGTTGTTGCGCCATTGGTGTTGAAATATCCAAAAGGGTGATGATGACACCCAGACTGCTATTCGTTTGGATAGCACCCTCTGTAGCGTTCTGCATTGTGTGCATTAAGCTAGCGAACATTCCAAAGGCAAGCGTATGGGATTGTTTTGAATACACGTCATTCTCTTTGTTTTAGGTTTCGATTGAGAGCAAACTTCAACTGGTCATGGCACTAAATCACCCAGGATAAGCTTTGAAAAAAAATAAAAATAAAGTTAAAACCAGACATTCAGAAAAGTAATCCATACAAAAATTATTGTCACCTTATTGTATTATCCGCCTTTTTTGCATAATGTACCAGAGATTTCAGGCCCTAGTTGAAAGTGGAACCTTCTAGCACTCGGAGGTCAATGCTCTTTGAATATTGATCCTGTAGTGCAACCTTATGATCCTCTTTCTCTTTTTTTTAGTACCTCAGAGGAAGTAAGTATCTTCCTATTGACAATCAGCAGACAGTTAAGATATGCTTTCAACATTTTCTTTCCTTTTATTGGCTGCCGTAGGCAAAGACACATTTCATCTCAGTTTTTCTCACAGAACCGACCACCCTCACCCCCCCCCCCCCAACACACACACGCACACACACGCGTTATCTACAAAGTACTTCCTGTTCCTTCTCCAAAAAAAAGCAAGAGCTACATCCATCGTACGCCAGTTGGAAACAGTTATTTAAAAATGTACACCTATATATATATAAAATACCCACACTGTGTTTATATATTATATATACTTATATATAATATAATGCTTTTATGTGTTATTGATGTTTCTTTTTTTACTGAGGTAAAAATACTAAGCGTATAAAAATGTGTCCGATTGAAATACAGGGAGTCATTTCTTTTTTCTAATAACTTCTCAACTTTAATATGCGGCAGATGAGACGATGCGTTCAGGCACTTGTAAATTGGCTCTGAAAAGGACACACAAAAGAGTGGACGGAGAGGGAAAAAAAAAGACAAACGCACACTTTCCTATTCTGATTGTCTCTGATTGTGTGACACCACAAAGGGGATTTTTTTTTTTAATCACCGCAGATGCAACGTCAGGAGGTAAAAAAAAAAAAACACACCAAGGACGCAAAAACACAGGACGTGCGAGACGGACTCAAGGAAAAAGGACATCCTCAGCCATTCTGGACTTCAACTATAGTAGGTGGCATTTCCTTAGCACCACAATTGGGATGGGAGCTTTATTTCCTAGATTTTAGTCGGAAAAAAAAACAACAAAAAAACAAGACCCATGTCCTTTTAAACACGATAGATGTCTTTTTTTTTTCTTTTTAAATACACATTTAGGTGAAGCCTTTATGTCAAACTGATTCCAGCTTAGGGTAGAACAAAATATTGCAATATCAGTACAGTGTAGATATACCAACATCAGATATCAAATACAGTATCAATATCCCAATATTGGTGCAGTACAGAAACACCATTATGATATCAGTGCTGAATTTACACACCATTATCAGATATCGGTAGAGTAAATATCAGATACAGTCAAACCTCGGTTTTTGTCCATAATCCGTTCCAGAAGGCTGTTCGAAAATGTCCGAAAACCGAAACCACGCTCTTTTTAAAATAAAAATGTTTACTGAACATGTCTGCTCACAATGGAAAGCATCACGAGGAAGCGATGCTTCCTCGTGTAAGGAAGGCGAGGAGTCAAATGGTGCATTCAAGTGCGCTCAGTTTGTTCGAGAACCGAAATTTGTTCTTCATCTGAGGCATAAAAAAAAAAATCGAAATTTTTGGTTGAAAACCGAATTGGTCGAGAACCGAGACGTTCGAAAACCGAGGTTTGACTGTACCAGTAAAATATAGCTATGCCAATATTACATATCGATTCAGTATGGATATATAGATGTTCTAATATCAGATATTGTGCAGTATGGATACTCCAGCATCAGTTATCAGTACTGTATCAATACACCAACTGATGGCGTATGTATCAATACACCAACTGATGTTGGTGTATTGATACATACGCCATATGCCGATATCAATACTGTATCGGTGGACCACTGTCAGGTATCATACTGTATCAATATGCTAATGTCAAGTCAGTGCACCTTCGATAGACCAATATAAGATATTGATACAGAGTTAATATGCCGATGCCAGACATCGGTTTAGTACAGATACGCCAATATCGGCTATCAGCGCTGTATCAATATTTCAACATCTGCAATTGGTGCGACATCGACACACCACGACCAAATATCGGCGCATTATAACTGAAATATCAGATGTCAGTACAGACTCTTATAAATACGCTAACAATAGTTATTAGTACTGCATCGACATCGCATAATGGTACAGTATTTATACATAGATATCAGGACTGTATTGGTACGCCAACAATAGCTATTGATGTTGTGTATGTGATGTATTTTTCTGACACCAAATGTCTTTTTTTTTAATGGACATCAGAGGATAAAGTTGAAAATATCCTTTATTATATTCAATACATTTTTTGGGATGTCTTCATGTGTTTCTGTAGCCGAAGTCACA
This sequence comes from Hippocampus abdominalis, assembly GCA_018466805.1. Lineage (NCBI taxonomy): Eukaryota > Metazoa > Chordata > Actinopteri > Syngnathiformes > Syngnathidae > Hippocampus > Hippocampus abdominalis. The sequence goes on along the minus strand of CM031702.1, from coordinate 6,700,436 downwards.
TAAGTAGCTAACGCAATTTATCGCAGACGACTTTCTTCCAATATGTTGATGAGTGCATAATTGTTGCGTATACTTCATGATGGACTAAATTAAATCGGAATGGTATTAGATAATTTGGTAGCCTCGGAAATGGGTGGAGTGCCCTCTCCGTGTCGGAGATGGTATCTTTGCCCCAAGTGGAGGATCTTAAGTATCTTGGGGTCTTGTTCACGAGTGAGGGCGGGATGGAGTGCGAGATCGACAGTCGTTCTGGTGCAAGCGTCTGCAGTGAGGTGGACTTTCTGTATCGATGTGACATGGTGAAGAACGAGCTGAACCGAAAGGCAAAACTCTCGATTTACCGGTTGATCTACGTCCCTACCCTCACCGATGGTCACTCGCTGTGGGTTGAGACCGAAAGAACAAGATCCTGGATACAGGCGTCCGAGATGAGTTTCCTCCGCAGGTTGTCCAGGGCTCTCCCTTAGAGATAAGGTGAGAAGCTTGGTCATCCTGCAGTGGTCTCAGAGTTTGGCCGTTGCTCTTCTACGTCGAGAGCGGCCAGATGAGGTGGCTTGGGCTCCACCTGCTTGCCCAGATAGGCGGAGTAGAACGGATGGATGGTTTTATCCATACATCACTTACGGCAGAGGGCTAGTTTTGGTTTTAACATGTTGCTTAATGTATTTGTTTCGCTTTATTAACAAAGGAGCGACACCATATAATTTTTAAAGTACACAGAAAGCAATGCTAACGCCTTTCATAAATATGTCAACATTTTGCCACCTGCCGAGGTAAGTGGTCAAAATGAATTCAGTTTGTTGGGATTTGTGGTTTTGAATCGGTGCCATTCTTTTGTGACCGTTGACCATAGCCGATTGTACGTCGCAGATGAGTCTAATTTTTAAGTATAAAAAAATAGTTTTGACCAAGTTTGGCACCGCACGATACGAGTTCTGCGACGGAAATCGGAAATTCGCTCCGGATTGTTAAGGCAAGTGGCAGCAAAAACAAAACACAAATTTCTGACGCTGAATTCCCAAGAATGGCAGGGTTTCCGGATTTTGGTGGTTATATTTGAGGCACCTTTTGGAATAATAATCCTAACAATAGTTGGCGAGTGTGACTGGAGGCACCACGAGTGAACCACAAAGCCAAAACCTCACTTTTTGTTCTGCTGGTGGATCAGTACGATGAGAAAATAAATAAAATCTTTGGGATATTTTGAGTGGTAGGATGTAGACTCACGTGTGAGGTGTAGTGTCTCGATCGCAACAGGGATACCGGAATAGGAACGTAAATAATCGACCAAAGAAAAGAGTACAGTATTCCCCCGCATGTCTTTGAATTTGTTTTTGGAACCAATCATCTGTTATCTGCTGAAAAAGTCACAATCACCGTTTTTGTGCTCAGGCCAAAGCCACGTTTCATATAAAAATATTGCTTTGGTGCCAAAGAACTATGTTGAAGTGAGGGGAAGCTTTATGTAGTCAAGCCATAGCCCTGTCTAATAGACAAGTCGAGCTTTAACGCCATCTTGTGGCATCAATCGGCGATTCTAAAGCTTTTTAGAGGTGTGTCAATTACAACGGACGTCAGCTTATTTGCAGCAGGGCTCGGTCCTCGTTTCCACGGGGGAACACTACAATTCAAATTCTCCGATTGCCAAAGTCAGTGTACAAAGTATAAAGTACCTGCATATGTGATACATATATGTTCAGCTATAAAACAAAAACAGAAAATAAAAGGCCCCCTGGAAAAGGAGTACCGTCTCTTGCCTGGAAATGGAGCGTGGAGAGACGAGACAAGTGTCTGCCTTTAGGGGGAGCTTATCTTCCCAGGCCTCTTAAAAAATGCACCAGTTTTTCTTGACTTTTTGGCTTATTTCAGTTCCAGGAATTGTCAGGCGATCAACCAAAACCTCGGCGCTTCGTCCCTGTCCTTCCCTGTGCTTGCGTTGGTTTCTGTTTTTATTACATTCGTCCTTTCAGCTGAGGGCCTTATGTCGGCCCCCGCAGCAACCGCATGCTAGGCCTGCCCGGTGACACGCATTCAGCGGCGGGTACAAGCAGAGGCAGGGTGCCACCAGAGACAAACCCAACAGGGCCAGCCAGCGCGTGCCCAGCCGGCCGCCCTCACCCCCGTCGCAGGAGCACGGATCCGAGTAGTCTCCTTCCGGGTCAGACATGCAGTGGTAGAGCATGGTGTCCGCCAGCCACATGCAGCTGACCCGCCGGACGCAGCCCCGCACGGGGTCCGGAGCGTCCTGGCACCGGCCCCGCCTATTCTCGGTCACCGAGAAGGCCTCGCCGCAGTGCTCGCAGTGGGCCCGCTCCAGACCGTCCTCCTTGCGGCCCTTCACCCCGTTGGTGGACAAGGACGAGCTTGGCAGGAAGGACCGAGGCTGTGCGGAGACCACGGAAAAGCCCTGGCGGTAGGACCCGCCGTGGTGGTGGCCCTTAACGGCAAAGGGTCCAAGAGCTGGGTCCGAGTCTGAGGGCACCAGGGCGGGCGCCAACGGGTACGTGTAGTCGTGCTTCTGTTCCCCTGTCTTGGCAAAGTGGACGTAGGATTCGGTGTCCTCCATCTGGATGAACTTGTCGCGCATGGTGGCGTGGCGGTAGTCCTCGTAGCCCGTGAGCCAGGAGCGGTCTGACGGGCGCGCGTGGAGACGCTCGCTGACGCGGTCACTCGCCCGCTCCCAACTGCGCTCGCGCGGGTTGATGCGCACGATTTCCTCATCCTCCTGGAAGGTGACATGGGGAAGCCGGGACAAAGGCTGTGGAAAGAGAGAATATGTCAACACAGTGATTCTCAACTGTTCGATCAGGACCCAAAATTGGGCCTGGGACAGAAAAAAAAATGCCAAGTGGTCCCTCAGTCGAACGCAAGCTCTTTAGATTGTTCTGTAGAGGATTGGAACCAAATTCCAACCTGGTCCAGCAGGTAGTGGTCCGAGAGCCGGTATGATTCATGGAGGTTGTGACGATATCCCAGCATGCACCTGTGCCTCTGCGGAAGAGGCGAGGACTCGAGCGGCGGCAGGCAGCTCTCCAGCTTCTGGGAAGAGGAGTTGGACGAGCTGTCGGTGGCGTTCTAAGGAAGGGGGGGGGGCGACAAACAAACACAGGATGCGTCTGAGAGAAGCGGTGTCATTGGACGCAGAAAAAACAAAACAAAACAATAACAACAACCCAAAAACTCTTGTCGCCGGGTGGGGGATGTCGCGATTTGACAAGCAAAAACAGGAAGGCTCCACTCTGATTGGGGAAAAACAGGAAAGGAGAGCTTTTGTTTTTCAGTCCTTGGCTTCCTCATTTGGAAACGGGGGGGGGGGGGCAAACATTTCAACGCATCTGCCCACCAACGGAACCAAGCAGGTAGTTCTTAATGGCTCGAGGGACGGATGCACAACACTGATGCATGTGGTTACCATGGCAATGGAATCAAAGGCTTTTGGAGTAGTGCCTATCCATTTTCTCCAGCCCTTGTCCTCACTCAGGTCGCGGGTGAGCTGGAGCAACTCTCCTGTCGAGCCGCACCCGGGCTTTGAACGCATACCACCACCTGTCACCAGATGGAAGTCGAGTCCGTTAACCGATGAGCTAAAAGCCTGTGCCGCTAACTCAGTGGCCATTGACGCTCTTGCTGATGACGAGGAGTGATATTGTACTCTTATAAGCCCCTTTCTCCAACTTGTTTTTGTATTTTTATAATTGTCACAATCGCAAAAGATTAGCGTCAAAGTCGAGTGTTTTGTCTGACGTTTCTTTTTACAAAAAGCTAATCAGTTATGTTTTATTGCCGATTACCAAAGAAGCGACAAAGCTAGAAACATTTATTTTTCCGGTGAAAGAACTCTCTCTTCTGGTATGTTCAGTGCTTCTGTTGCCAACGAATATCCTGTGCATCTTAAAAGATCAGTCGTCATGTACTAAAATGCATGGCAATACTAGCATACGCTACCGCTGGCAGCGAATGAGTTAAACGCCTCTGTCAAAATTGGTTAGGCTATCTATTAGCAGGACATCCGATTTGGGGTCAAATCTCTTTAAAAAGGCAAAAAGCTCATTCAGTTGACAAATGGCTTTGGCCGGGATTAGCCCGGGCTGACATTCCCCCGCAGCTCTCTGGAGAATTGTTCTCATGATAGTTGCTCTGGAAGGGAATTCCCTACGGAAGGCTGCTGAGAAAGCCACCATGGTGCTCTCCAGTCAATCCACCCCCCACAAAAAAACCCCATAGAAAATATTTTTTTTCAAATACGATTCCAACTATCTTGACTCTTGAGTCCTCAGTGTCATTGGGTTCGCATGTTCGATGCACTTAACATGTTCACAACACCCATACCCTGACAGCTTTTCTTCCCTTTCTGCCAAAAGACCGTCAGGGCGCCGCTCCAAGTCAAATCTTGGCCAGACACACCGCACACGTCTGGCCACGCAGCACGCGGGCCGATCGATTTCAGACAGGCACACGAGAGGTCAGCCTCAGCAGTCGCAGGCATGTAAGGGGGCCTCGCCGTGTCCCAGCTGATGGGCACGTGTTTGGCGATGCGATCTTTACGAGCAATTTCGTGACAGGTAATAAGGTATTAGGATTGGTCAGTTTTAGGTTTTTGGGGGTCTAGGAATTGGGTACTGTTCAAGTCAAAAACACTGTCCAGCAGTTTTGCCTGAAGTTTTCTGTAATCTTTTCCAGAAAATGTGTGTGCGAAGCAAAACCCTCTGAAAACATGTTAGCTTAAATGTCAACTGTGAAATGATTTTTGGAAATCCAAAACCTTGATACATTTGTGACTATTGATGCTATTTGTGAGCCCATCTTGCATTCTGTATTAGCATTGAGATAGAGGAAAGCACAGTTGTGGTTGTTTTGAAAATGCGTAATTCTCTTTGTTTTATGTTTAGTTTGACAGTGACCTTTAACTGTGTAAATAGCTAGAAGCCAATTTTTTTTGGAAATACAGGTAGTTGTTCACTATCCACCAAATTGCCACTTGTGGCGACGTGTGTTGATTTCAATGACCATTAAGTGCTCGTGTCTCAAACGTAACAAAATCGCCCGAACGATAAGGCACCTCTATTTTAGCAGGGCTTATTTGCGACTATCCAATAAAAGCGACTATCTTTAAAACAATGTTTCTCGCATGACACATCTGTTTTAGCCACGGTGTCATTTTCACCCCTCGGAAGTTATTCCTAAGAATGATCGCACGGACAAACTGTTCACCTCGAGCGCTTTGATCCCGTCCATCTGGCAAATGGCGAGGCCTGAACTCTATGAATTATTTGCCAGATTTATATGACCCAGTTATGTTTGTGTGCATGAAGCCATACCCGTTATATGCTGGACGCGTTCCTGAGCAGCGCTCCCCACACGGATACAGCCACGCTGAGAATTCTACCCCCCCCCTCTTCTTTGCTTTCTTACAAAGCCCTTGCAGAGCAGACGGCCAAAAATAACAAAACATACCGCCTGTACTCTGGCCTGCGAGGCTGCGACTAATTCAAAACAGGATCGGAGCGCTTACACTGCGAGCAAGTTTAAGAGTTTCTTTCTGGACTCTTTCCTCCAATTTCCAATTCTGGATACTTCCGAGTTAGTTTCCAGGCTTTTTTGTGTTGCCCTCCTGAGACGAACCCAGAATTGACCCCCCTACCCCCAACCCTCTCTGTCGCATCCACTGTTACGAACAAGCCAAAATAGAGACAGCGAGACAGACGAGACGTTCTGAGAGGGAGGAGGAGGACGAGGAGGAGGAATCTTTAGGGAAGTATGCCCCCCCCTCTCCCCGTCCTCCGATGACTGTAAATCTGCTGCCGCATTTTGCGCCGTCCGCGACGGCACGCTTGGCGAGCCCTGCCTCCACGCCGCTAACTTTGGGAGAGGTCATTAACAGGGGCTAAAAGCAACAGCAGATAGGTCAACAAAATTGAAAAGATCACATTATGGTGTTGCTGCGCGTTATTGCGGTTCATCGTTAGCAACTGGACAACGTCACGTTCGGGTTCAAGTAGCAGTTGTTGAAAGATTTACAGACACTTAATAAGCTATGAATGCTAATTTCTATTAGTCTGTCTACTGAAACTGAAATTATATCTAAATTTCCTTTCCTTTTAAAAAGTAAATTTGAATCAACAGTTTGAATTTGTGTTCATTTGTATCACTTTGTTGAAAAACTGAAACCAAATAGTGACATTTAGAAATGGATTTGATTAGCTTGGAACTGAAGTCCAATAAACTTGAAACTGAAGGTAAGAAAATGAAATCTTATAATTTGTTCCTCACTGAAAATTCAACGATATATTTTCGCATTCCGTTCTCACAATTCAATGTCGGCGTTTTTCGGTAGTTTAGGAAAAGTAATCAAGTGAAGATACACGGGTCTGCTCTTCGGCCAATCGGCGACTGCATTTGAGGACGTAACAACCTGTAGGTGTCATCTCCGTTCCCACCCGACCATGTGCTTGGCCAAGCCAAGAGACTGTTTTGACCACGAATGACGCTGGAACAAATACGGTGACGGACTACGCACCACAGTTTAAACAAAGATGTATTTTGTTGAGATTTATTCCCTCCGCAATATCACACAAGAGGGATTGATGTTGGACAGTACTCACCAAGCTTTTTGAAATTGATTCCGTTTTTGGTTCAGCCATTTTTCCCCCCAAAGCAAAAACAGATGTTTGCAAATGTTTTATTTCTATTAAACACAAAAGACAATCGTTTTACTTCTATGAAGGACGGCAGAAATAAGATAATAATTACTGTTGAGACACTGACATCAGAGGACAATTTAAAGTGAAACAATGATGCATGAAAGATTTCAGTATTTTGGATGGCTGGAACGAATTAAGAGCATTTCATTACATTTCTATGGGCAAAATTGATTTGATGTGAGGAAATGCGCTTGCTCACAAAACAAAAATAAACTTAACTTAGTTAAGGAAGCACTGTATGTCCCCTTTAAAAATGCAGTACAATCGTTAAATGCATTGATCTTCCAAGAGAATTATTATTTTTGACCCAATCCAAGTGTTGTGGGGTCCTCTTGACAGCTCCGTAGAAGCCTCTCTCGGCCTCTTTGGGTGTTTGTGTGCATCTCTGCGGTGGCGGTACACTCCCAGCAGAGCACCTATTAGTCTTGGCCGTCGTAGACAGCCAGAGTCCAAAAGATGAACCCACGAGGCACTTCCTCTCATAAATCAGCCGCCCCGCACTAAGCTGGGAAACAGCTGCGAGCCGCTCGTTTGCACGCTGCCGCTCTCTTTTTAAGCCGCCCGGGAGGGTGGAGGGGAGGCTTGAATGGCGGCGGTGGTGGTGGGGCAGAGGGGGTAAAGAGGAGGTGGTAGGATACAGGAAGTAACCTTCTGACCTTGCCTGCTGCTCTCTGTGTCAGGTTACAGGGAGGTGGGGGGGGGGGGAGGGACCCTCTCAAGCACTTTTTATTTTAAATACTCCAAACAGCTCTGGTGTTTCCCAGAGTTAAACGAAAAGAAAACCACTTACGGTGAAGACGTCGTCGTCGCCCAGTTCACCCTCGTTCTGGAGTGCTGTAGAGGAGGTTGTGGAACCTACGGGGGGGGGGATAATGAAGGGCCTTGAGTTTGACACCAGTCGTTCACGGCTTCCTGCAAAGCTTCAATTTGCAAAGCTAGTTCCTATCAAGTTAGTTTGGAAGCCACTCTCTTGGGACAATGGCAACAGGGTATTTCACCATTTGCAGTTAGAAAAGCTTTGAGGCTCCCCTGGGAAGACTTTGCTTTGTGCACTGGGAACAAAAAAAAGGGCCTTTCCCCAAAAGGTTCCCACAAAGTATCCGGTTGTGCAAAAATGTCAAAAGAGTCAGGGGACATCTGAGAGGGTTGTTCAATAGACTTTGAATGTAGCATATTTACACTGATTGTAATTGTTTGTTTATGCTGATGCTGTTGCTTGGTTTTATGCGGGTGTTTTGGGGCAGAACGTGGTCATATATTGGCAGATGTCAAATATGTGTGGTTTTTTTTTTCTTTTTGGAAGAGTCCTGCTTTTGGTCTGAGGATATCCAATTATTATTATCAATTTTTTTACATCGCCATGTGTCGTACCCCTAATGCGGCATTCCGGAGGGGAGGAAAAAAACCCCAAACAAAAACAAAACTTCTGAATTGCGTCATTCGAACCACGCAATGTAATTCCAGCCTGAAGCTCATGCAGTCAAATCCCTGCTTGACTAATTGATGAAAAAATCTTCGACTTTTACTACACCACGCTATGGCGCTATGCTAACGCGATAGTCGACATCCAGCGATTCATTATTTGATCCCCACCTAGTCAAAAATCGAAAAAATTAAATAAATAGTGAGTACAGTCAAACCTCGGTTTTCGAACATCTCTGTTCTCGATCAATTCGGTTTTCGACCAAAAATTTTGAGTTTTTAGGCCTCGGATGACGAAAAAAAATGTGGTTCTCGAACAAACTAAGCGCACTTGAATGCACCATTTGACTCCTCTCGCCTTCCTTACACGAGGAAGTGATGCTTCCTCGTGTTGCTTTCCATTGTGAGCAGACGTGTTCAGTAAACATTTTTATTTTAAAAAGAGCGTGGTTTTGGTTTTCGAACAGCCTTCTGGAACAGATTATGGACAAAAACCGAGGTTTGACTGTATATTGTTTACCGAGCATGCCTTTTTGTGTCGGGCGACCAGATTGAACGCTAAATGTTGTTAGCACGCGTTAGTGGTAAAGGCGCAACGTACCTTCCGCCAAGTCCTCGATGGCTTTCCGCACCCCCCTGTCAAAAGCCCTGGCGTCGGCGGGACTCTGGAAGGACAGACCACACCTCCGGTCCTCCACCTTCCAGTGGTGAAAAGTGGGCGTGGCAATGGTGTAGACCAAGTCCTTCCTTAACGGACAGTCCATTATTACCTGCCAATCAGATGGTAAAAATAAACAAACAAACAAAACACACATTTTGACTTGAAAAATCACTAAATTAAAAAACACCCATCACCAGTTTGTCCCGTATCCGCTCGCCCCGGATGAGGAACTGGCAACTGCCAGAGGGTGGTAGCTGGGGTAGCTCGGGCGGCCGCAGGCGGCAGACCCCCACCCTACTGAGGGCGCCCCCATCCTGGGCCAGCCAGCCTCCACTCGAGTCGTCCCGCGTCATGACCACCGCTTTCACACGCACGATGTAGCTGTCACTGCAACATAACAAGAAGAACGGTTAGGCTCTTGCCCTGCTTGTTCAGCTATTGCAACGTTTGCTTGGAACTACAATGATCAGTGCGGTAATACTGTCCCACAGGGGTGTACAAAAATGCAAAGAGCCACTACAGATTTGAGTCATTTTGAGAAGTTTAAATGTCTAAAGCTTGTTGAAAAACTATTAACAACAACAACAAAGAAATTGTCTCGTCTCATATCATGGCTTTTCACCTGTCGTGGGTGAGTCTGAAACGTATCGCCGCGATACACGGGGGTTCATTGAATCATCTTTTCCCGGCCTCGAGTTTGCTTTCCAGTTTGCACACACCGGCAGAATGTTTGAGGGCGTCCGCAGTCACGACTTTGCCTCGTCCTGGCTCTAACGATGTGGGAGGTGTTGTGCACACATGCACGCACACACATCCATAAGTCACCATTTTTTTAATGAACTTAAAGCAGCGTTCTGAATTGCTCCTAAATGGTGACATTTTGATCCTAAAATTTGACACGGCGCAAGTAAAGTAGCTTTCGGGATGAAAAGTTTCGATGATGCAATCATGAGCTTCTTATCAATTCCCATCCTGGTCGGGTGGTCAGAACAAAACTTGTTCAAGCAACTTCAGACGAACAAAACATATCAGTGAGCGATCTGCGCAAACTAATGCATTTGATAATCGGCATTTATGGCAAATATTTTATTTACATTCATATTTTTTGTCATGTTACTCGATAAATACGAATTCTGAACTCCTCCTGATGGTGTTTGTGGCACCGTTGCAGGCTGTTTTATTGTGCTTTGGTATAGTAGAGATGATTGCAATAATTGTGATGCGACAGCGCTAATATTAAAAGGGTGTCTGGTAAGTCCCAGGTACGAAGTATTTGATAATATTAAAATTCAGTTTTTGAAAAATTCAGATCTTCATAATATGCACTTTAGTTTATGTGTGCTGATTTGAGGACCACCCTGTACCAGTACAGTGGTTTGACTCTTTCTCCTTGGATAACAGCTACAATGAAATCATTTCCTGTACAGGTAATTGACATTCTATCATTTTCTATGGATGTTTTTTTTTCTGAGGGGGGAAATTGAACGATGATGGAAGTCAACCAGCGTCAAAGAATCCATTTCGGTGATTCCACTCAAAATGGCGCCAAAAAAAAAAAAAAAAAAAGTCAGCCGTTGTTCGACACGCAGACGGAAGAACCTGCGACAGTTTAGTCTACAGCGTTCACCAGTACAAAACAAAAGAGTCGTCATGTTCCAACATATGACGGTCGCCACCCTCCGTGGGGACACAATGAGCTCGTTGCACTGATCTGACAACAACAGGAAGGAGTCTTTGTGTGCGTTTGTGCGTGTGTGTGTGTGTGTGTCGTTAAAAAGGAACAAAAAATGAACATGTAAAGCGGTGGGTGGATCGGCGCTCCACTGTTTGTCTGTCGACACACCGTCAGTCAGCCAGCCTGTCATTCAGTCACTTTTATGAATGTGCGTGGGTGGGGAGGGAGCCGCTCTACCGGTTTCGCCACCTGTGCTGTGCGTGTGTGTGCGTTTGCGTGTGTGTGTGTGTGCGTGCGCGCATAGATGCGTCAAATCCGCCGCACTGTCTGTAAGCTAATTATATAACATCACCCCTCTGTTCTGCACCTCCTTTTCCCTCTTCTTCGCTCGCTCGTTCGCCCACAGACACATCTGTATTTCCATTCTCGTCCATTGACATATACAGTAGCGCCCCCCCCCCCCCCGCCCCCCGCACGCTCCCGAAACCTTAACTGAGGCTGTCTTCAGTCATAACAACAGGTCGTATAAATAGCTTGGGACGGGTTAGCCAGAAAACGCATCAAAATTATCGAACAAATGCTTCAGCTGTCTCTTTTTTTTGTAAGATCCATTTTGGTTAGTTCACAGATGCAGTTTTCATCATTTATCGAACAGTCGACCCCAAACACAACTCATTTCACGTTATACTGAAGCCTTTTGGGGCATATACAGTCAAACCTCGGTTTTCGAACGTCTCGGTTCTCGACCAATTCGATTTTCGACCCAAAATTGAGTTTTTTATGCTTCGGATGACGAACAAATTTCAGTTCTCGAACAAACCGAGCGCACTTGAATGCACCATTTGACTCCTCTCGCCTTCCTATTGCTCTTTCCATTGTGAGCAGACGTGTTCAATAAACATTTTTATTTTAAAAAGAGCGTGGTTTCGGTTTTCGGACAGCCTTCTGGAACGGAGTATGGACGAAAACCGAGGCTTGACTGTAGTTATTGTGCCTTTTCTAGAAAAAAAAACGATTTTTGCCTTGTCATTGGCTAAAACGTCTTATCATTCAGCGGGCACAGTGCCACCTGTTGCTCGACATCCCGGCATTTTGAAACCTTGCTGTTACAAAGACTGCTCAGTTTTGATCATCACGAGCTGTATCAGGTGAAGCTACATGCCGCTGACTTTTGTTCAACTTGAAACATATGTGCGACAGTTTGGCCCCCCACATAGCCCACCCACATGCAGCAATAACAGCAAAAAAAATAAAATAAAAATCCAGACCTTTCTAAAAGCAAACATGCTCCAAGATACACAATAGCAGCTATCAGTGCTACCGGTGATGTGGAAATGTCACGTTTCGGTCTAGTCTTGTGACCCGTGTTTAAGAGCCCCCGTCTGCTGACAGGCCCTGTAATCTGTGGTGGGAAGAGCCACAAGCACTACTTTGATACGCACTGCGGCCACAGCGTGTTCTGGACCAACATGCAGACAAACAGACAAGGATGCACGCAAACTTTTGCAGGGCTGGAAACTGAATTATTTCCAGACGAATGTGATGAGCCCTTTGTGGAGTTTCTGGACCGTGTACAATTTATGAAAAGTTACGGTCAGGTTTCAAAGTAGAACTAATCCATTTCTGGCATCCAACTTTAGCCAGATAAGCAACTGTACAGGCAAAACGGCACGTAATATTTCAACATAAGTTCTTGATAAAAGTCAGAGCTAAAATACAGGAGTTTTGAATGACACAATTACAGATATGACTGACATGTTTTTTTAACGTAAAAAGAAGCTAAAGGGGAATTTGCGATTTCAAAAGACTATTTTTTTTTCCATATCAGTTTAATATCCGCATGACCTCACAGTAATACATTAGTAAAATGATCCGTGAAAAACAAGACTTGCCACCGTGTAGCTCTAACTAGTTAAAAAAAAAACATAAGAAAAAAGCAGCGTTAAAAAAAACCAACAACAAGAAAAACAAACAATCTGAGACAGAGGGCGTAACTGATACGTGCACACCCTCGCAGCCTTCGCATTGACCAGTTAGTTTGGGCTCCAGGAGCTTTTCTAATCCGATTGCAGAATATCCACCTACAGAAAATTAATACGTGCGACTCATTGACAATCACGCTGATAAGAGAAAAAGTGATCGATGAATCACATCTTTGTATTTAATCAGCCTCCCCCGTCATCAGGTTGAAGGTCAACCGGCATGATGAGTCTCTACCGCAAACATCCTCTTGCACCAGGCCACGATATGCACTTGCCACGACTTAGTTTGGACCATTTGTTTGCACTAGTATTAGTGAAATATATTTACCTTTTGGTCACCATATTCCCCCCACCCCCAAAAAACATTCAGTAATGACAATTGTTCAAAGCGCTGACTTCAGTTATGTGTGGCATCTGACTCATGCATGACTGATTGTGATCATAATAATAATTAAAGGCTCTTCCTGTATGCTAAGGGCGGCGACACTTCCTCCAAATGGCGCTGACGAGGGCCGCTCCTTGGTGTAATCGACACAAACACGCAGACGCACAAAAGGTACGCCGATCGGAGCCCCAAGTCCACGCCATCACGTAGTGGTGGCAACATTTCCTGGTTGATGCACTCGCATTGTTTCACACCGTTGCCAGGGCCAGATCTTAAACAATGAGGCACACGTTGGCTTTCTTGACATGATATTTGATGTTCCAATTATCCATCCATCCATCCATTTTCCGAACCGCTTTATTCTCACTAGGGTCGCGGGGGGCGCCGGAGCCTATCCCAGCTGTCTTCGGGCAGTAGGCGGGGGACACCCTGAATCAGTTGCCAGCCAATCGCAGGGCACACAGAGACGAACAACCATCCACGCCCACACTCACACCTAGGGACAATTTAGAGTGACCAATCAGCCTGCCATGCATGTTTTTGGAATGTGGGAGGAAACCGGAGCACCCGGAGAAAACCCACGCAGGCCCGGGGAGAACATGCAAACTCCACACAGGGAGGCCGGAGCTGGATTTGAACCCGGTACCTCAGCACTGTGAAGCCGACGTGCTAACCACTGGACTACCGCCCATGTTCCAATTACTATATTGGAATTTGGAATACAATGCACTGTTGGGCTTTCCCCAAATTAAATTCAGCCCATTGGAAGGCAAAGATTATGCAAGCGTGATTAAATCACAATGGGGGGAAAAAAATACACTTAACAAAGACAGACATGGCACACCCTCCTCCTCCCTCCAAAACATCATAAAAAAAAAAATATGAAGTCAACTTATTTTTTTTTAAAAGGCGTTTAACAGAGATGTTGCACCCCCTCTCCTCATCATTAAAAAAGTACAGCCAAACCTCGGTTTTCGTCCATAATCCGTTCCAGAAGGCTGTTCGAAAACCGAAACTGTTCGAAAACCGAAACCACGCCTTTTTAAAATAAAAATGTTTACTGAACACGTCTGCTCACAATGGAAAGCAACACGAGGAAGCGTCACTTCCTCGTGTAAGGAAGGCGAGAGGAGTCAAATGGTGCATTCAAGTGCGCTCAGTTTGTTCGAGAACTGAAATTTGTTCGAGGCATAAAAAACTCGAAATTTTTGGTCGAAAACCGAATTGGACGAGAACCGAGGCGTTCGAAAACCGAGGTTTGACTATACAACCAAAAGCCTATTGGAAACGTGGGAAATGAAAACATGATTTAGAAAATTTACCCCCCAAAAAAACAACCAAAAAACCCAAAAACAAAACAGACCACACTAGGTAGATTGTGCGATTTGACGCACCTGTTGAGTCCTTGGGGTGGGAAAAAAGCACATTTGCAGTACTCCTTTTTATACTATACGGTAAATACGATTACCGTAATTTCCGAACTACTAAACACCCTGATCAAAAGCAGCAGCAGCTAAATTTAGATAATAAACACACACCTGTCCATACATTGGCCACACTGTATTAACAGCCACGGGTCAACACGTTGTAAACATATTTGCAATGAAAGACATCATGCAAAAGGATTTAAAAAAATAAATCATAATAAATTACCTTAAACACCAGTAGACGTCTTTATCACTTTTTTTGTTCTGTAATTGGTCAGCTGTAACGAGACTGGGTAAACCTATTGCCTGGCATGAAGCCGAAATCCGTCAATACGCCGGCGAAATCGAAAAGTCACACACCGTTGAAAGAAAATGAACTGAATGAAAAGCTGCCCTATTCTCACTGCAAACGAAAAAAAGAAAAAAAAGCGCGAGGTGAAACGAGTTTGTTCCCAACTATTGACACTGATGCCTCCCGGGGGAAGCCGTGATCGGCTTCCTGCCAATCAGAAGCCCTTATATGGAAGACTCGCTCACGTGTTTGAAGCAGAGCGGTCGCTCAGCCACTCATTCTGTTGGTCAGTCGGATGCGTTTACCGTCGACATGGACGACAGGGCCTGCGTTGACGCTACATGAGGTGACCCTACACGAGGTGACCCTACACGAGGTGACCCTAACAAGGGTTCTCCAAAAACAATTTTTTTTAAGGGACCCTAGTCCCGCTTCTCATCGCCTAATGACAAAAGGCAACATTTTCATTCCGCTTTGAGGAACAAAACAGTCATACGATTACAACCTACGCATATTTTCCGATCAAGAGCTAAGATGTCCTTTGTTGGGATGAAAAGTCATCATGTTATGACTATAAAGGCATCTTTTTCTTAGTCACGTTATGATTTTGAAGTCAACACTTTAAAATCACAAGGGAGGAACCCGCCACCCTTTATTGAGTCAGGTTCAAAACGACAGCTTAACTCTCATATTATGCCTTTTAAAGATGGATTTCTTGTCTCACAAATAAGACTATTTTCTCGAGATTAAAAAAAATGCTGTTTTGGTCCCGAAAAATAGGACAACATTCAAATAAAAACGCCTTTTGTTCTAAAACGGATGTCTTTTCTGTAACAATACAGCTGCTCCAATAACTTAATGGAGAAATGACCGATTGATGTGATAATGCGTCACAATTATACCAGAGCAATTAATTGGCCCAAAGCTAATTGCTTTGTTGGCTGCCTTCCTATTTTTAAACCGTTAACGACGTCAGAATATACTGCAAATTATTTTGTGGACGCTCAAGCTAGTGAACCTCATTTTGAAAAGCCCCGACGTCGATTTGGTTCAAGGTGGGTGAGCGTGTCGCGGATAATGCAAACAGGAAATAGTGTTTTTGTTTTGTTTTTTTTCAAACGTCTGCGATGTGACACTACATCGGATCCGTTGAAATCAAGGTGGAAATATAAGCTGATTGCTTCTAAACCTCTTACAAGGTCAAAGTAAAACTCCCCATAAAGCTTCTTATCCTCTTAGACTTGAGCGGCTAATACTTTCAGTCCAGCCACATTGTTTTTTTTAAATGGAAATGAATGAAAAGTGGGGGACTCAAAATGCAAACATCAAAGACGGTTACAAAAGGACTGAGAGGGCATTTTGATGAGGATATTGACATGTAAAGCTACCTTTAATTTACGGCATTTTTTAAAAACTGTTATTAAGCATGCCTTTGTACTATGGTCTTTTTTTTTTTTAACCTATGTAAAACTTTTTTCCTAAGTGAAGAACATAAGAAAATAAACTTAGAGAGACTGCTGTAACCTCCATCGTCCTCCTTGCATTTTATAACTTTGTTTACATAAACAGTCGGATGTTGCGGTTTTCGCTCGTGGCGGCGCTTTTGGACATAAGAAAGCCATCTGATATTCAATGTGATTTCCGGCTGAGTTCTGTGCACTTAAATAACCCAGAGTGATTGTGCGCGTGTTCTACGAACGGTCCAAAAAAAATTACATTATTTGCCTCGTACTGCAAAGAATTCCTAAAGGGAGTAATTTCGGGCCAAGAAATACAAAGCGCATGAGACGTGTACTGTACATTGCGGCGCAGCTACCCACGTTTTGTTCACGTCATCACCCTCGCGAGCCGTCAAAGCCAGCAATCAAAAGTTGACGCCAACTACGGCTATTGATTCGATCCTGTCAGCTGGTGAGCAAGGATGTGGTTTTTTTAATCTATTTATTTTTTTCATGAGAAAGGACAAACAATCGGGCTCCATTGTTTGCTCTTGAGATATAAACAGCTCAGGCTATTATATAAAAGCTGTGATGAGTACAACACAGGAAACACTGTTACCATGGATCTGTTCCACATGATAGTGTGTGTGCATGCAAACTAGGGTGTGTGTGTGTTGGGTGGGGGAGGCTACCACGGTTTATTAAGTTCATTGAATTGATTGGAATGCGCTACCAACATGATGTTTTAATTACGTGCAGTATATCTCTAACAATGCATGTTGAAAGACGGGGCTCCTGTGGGTTATTTTCAGGATGTCCGCGCACGTATTGTTCCAGTCTTGAGTATCCATAGATCCTTCCTTCGTTCTAATGCCTTTATTGCGTCTGAACCATTGAAAACAACACAGTGATCATTTTTGGGGAAATCTGTGTAAAAGATTTGTTGACTTAATTACGTAGCTGGTGGTCTCCAATCACTATAAAAGGTCACATGACTGTATATCAAAAGTATCAGCCCATTTTCTTAAAATATTGTAATTTCCGATCAAAGTCATATAAACCCCACAAATTCACAGCTAGTTGTAGCACCTTGTTCGCAAAAATTTTCCAAAACATTCCTACAACGTTAGCTTGCTAGCATGCTAGTCAATAAGATAGGATGTATTACGTTTAGAGTACCTTGAGGCCTGGAGATTGCTTTTGACAACATCTGTGCATAAAATGTTTCCAAAACATTCCTACGACAGAGACAATTTATCTTTCAGCATCATATTTTGGGCCGTTTGACCGTCGGCCAATTTTATGATGGTGCTAACTTTCTAGCGCTGTCTGGAGGCTGGAGGCCTGAGTCAAAGCAAATCAGAATTACTGTTCTAACAAATTTTTTTCCAAGACTATTTTGACAACACCGGTTTGTGAAATTTTCAATAATGCTATCGAGGATAGAAAACAGTCAAGTTGTTGGCAGGTGGGCACCCGTATCAAATTTATCACACTTGCTTGGCCAATAAGCTACATCGTGTTATGTTGGGAGTACCCCATGTCCTTAACCCTCCTGTTATGTTGCTTCTCCGAAATAAAAATCATGCTCACGGGTCAATTTGAAGCATCTGGCATATGTGAACAGAATGGACCTGTGGCTTAACCTTATAATGAAACCAATTCCGTAATTATTTGACCTAAAACAAAAATGCTGGGCTATAGTTTTGTTCTATTTTCGAACATTTCTCAAACTTAGGTCAAGCCATTGGTAGTAAATGACCAAACGGGGCGATTCAATTGCACTTACCGAAGGGCCGTTGGCACAGATTTAGTGTGTTATTCTTGACGGTTATTATCGGTCGCCCACTATGAAATTCCACACTAACGGGGTCTCGATATCCATTGCTGACAAATATAAACATGAGGAACAGAACCATTTTAGCAAGGCAGTTGTGGCGGGGCTGAATACGCAGCTCCGCTAACTGGAGCGTCTGCTACGTGGTGAGTGCTTTTTTGTTTGGGGGTAGATTTCCTTTCCGCGGGATGCCGACTGACCCCGGATGAATGTCAACGGGCATCTTGCCGACAAATTACAGTCAAAGAAAAAAATATATAAATAATTGCAGCTGTAGTTATGGTAGACGTATTTTGCACGATTTCTTAATTGTCTTGAATCCATCAGTGCTGTAAAATATAATCATCAGGTGCTATTCTGTTGCGTGTTTAGAAAGTTGGTAATCCACCCATATTATATCTTTTGTAAAATAGGTAGTGCATGACAAACAACTGTGTTGCTTTTTATGTCTTGGAGGAGAAACTGTACTTGCTGTTTAACTCAGCAGTTAAAGGGTAAAAAAACACAAAAAAACAAAACAAAACACTGCTAGCATGTATGCTATACGAACTAGAATTATACACACAGAACTGGTCGCCAGCCAATCGCAGGACGATTTACACTCACATTCACACCGATGGATGATTTAGTCTCCACTTAACCTACCACGCATGTTTTTAGAAGGTGGTGAGTAACCAGCATGTATATGTAGAAAACCCCACACAGGCATGGGGAGCACATGCAAACGGCAAACAGGAAGGCCGAACCTTTGAGGCAGATGTGCTAAGCAGTTGGCCACCACAATGCCAGAAATAACTCGAGAAACGTCTGGGGCCAGTGTTAATACACAAGGACATGCTGTATAACTCGACGTTGAAACAGTTTGTTAGCATTTTCTACGTTTACAAGCATGAGAGCGTTCGAGTATGCTAGCTCAACAAAATAGCTCGATATATAGTACAGATATTTGAAGAGATTTTGACCTAAAAATGATATGTTACCAATTTCTACATTGATTATCTTAAAATGCATCATTTGAAGTCTTGAAGTTTGTGTGTTTACATTTACATTACTTTTAGATGCATTGAACACGCGTACCCCAACAATTCACTATGGAAATGCTTAATTTAGTCTCGAATTCCACCTTTACGAAGGGACAAAGACAGTCAACAAAATATTGGTGTTGCATTTGATATATTGGAGTGACACTTGTGTAACTTGACATTTAAACATTTTTAAAATGGGCTCGCTGGGCATTTTCCTGCTACCTTACAAGAGAAGTCACAATAGTCAACCTTCCATTTCAACTTTATTAATACACAGTATAAAACATTTTTAATTTTGCATTCCAGTGGGATACATGTTGTGCAACTTAAATGACACACAAAAAAAATGTTTTAGTCAAGTGTCCAGCTCGCTCCCCAGATTTCTCACTCAACACTTTTAGTCCATCACTGAAACGTTATTAATAAGTCATACACAACACAATAGACCCAGATGGAGAGACCTGGTAGCTATGGTTGGCTCTACACGCCATAAAGTGCAAGAGGACTAAAGAAAAGAAAGAAAACACAACATGTTGCAGTGTGCATTCCAGGGGAATATACACATACATTGTGCAACTTGATATTTTTTTTCTAAAAAAATAAAATAAAAATGTTAGCATTTTCTATGTTTACCAGTGTTGAACATGTGCTCAAGCAAGCTCATGTGGGAGCCCACTATGGAAATACTTCACTTAGTATCAAATTAAAGCGTCAATATAGTTACTTAAAAATGTACTAAAGTTTTCTATTCCATGCATTGGGGAAATTAATTGATGCGTAACTTGACAAAACATACTGTATGTGCCTGTTTGTAATTTCCAGGTCTGTCATGAAACAAGTCATGCAGGAATTGTGACATAGATAGAACAGGACATATTCCAGTTTTGCATTCCAGGAGGACACATGTGTAAATTTAACATTTAAATGAGAAAAGAAAACATTTGACAGTTTACTTGCATTACATATGGGCACAAACTTGGCTCACGTGGGGAAAAGCTTCATTTAGTCTCAAAGACAGCTTTATAATATAGTCCAAAATATATTAAAATGTTCTACAGTCAAACCTCGGTTTTCGGACGTCTCGGTTCTCGTACAATTCGGTTTTCGAACTAAAATTTTACATATTACCTGCTCTCCTATTACATTTATACAGTTTATTGTGTGAAATTGTAAAAAAAAAAGTGGTTTAAAAAAGTTTTCTTGATTGGAACGGATTAAAACATTTTACATTGATTCCAATGGGAAACATGGTTTCGGTTTCTGAACAATTCGGTTTCCGAACAGTCTTCTGGAACGGATTAAGTACGAAAACCGAGGTTTGACTGTATTACATGTACTGAGCGCTAGCAAATTTTAAGTCACTGTGAAAACGCCTGAATTTGACCCTAAATCAAGCTTTATACGAAGATACCAAGTGCAAAACAAAACATTAATTACCATACATGCATTTTCGAATATGCGTTAGAAATGTATTATTGATGTTTTTTTTTTTTTTAATGTATCAATTATTTAGTTATGGCTAACCTAGGGTTGTGCTAATAATTTAGCACACGGCTACAACGCTGAAGTCACCTTCCAAGGAGCGGTCGCTCTGTCACCCTTACCCCCGCGGAGCCGATTGTAGCCGTCGGGCATGAATGGCGAGACGGCTCAGGAAGGTTTAGAGGGCTTTTATGAATGAGGCCGGCGTCACGCTACCGCAGCACAAACATCCTCCTCCGATGCCCTTCGGCCCCTTCGACTGTTCCCCCCGCCCCCAACTCCAACCGATAGTTAGTTCCCACCAACACACATACACATACGCGCACAAATCGACACCGCAGAGCCAAAATGGCGAACCAGCATAACAAACGTCTCCATGTTGGCTCGTTAGAGAAGCCTCGTGGATGCTCACGGGAACGAGGCGTTTAAGGCACGTTGATGTTATTTTAACCAACACAATCATGCTAAATATGGGCTTGGCTACATAAAGTGGGCTCGTTTTTCTACCGGTTTTTTTTTTTTTATGAATGGGGGTATGCAAATGAGGCGTGATTGAGAAAGACATGGCGGATGAGGCGTATCGGATATCTCATATCCTGTGAGACTTCCCCTTTCGGTTAGAGGCACCACACACACACACACACACGCACACGGAGCTAAAAAACAAAATAACACACGCGCCGATAGGATCACACCGCGGCCTTTTCTCGCTTTTGACTGATTTGACGTAGTGAGAGTTCCAAGCACGCTCAGCCGAAGGAAGTCTTTGGAGAACGGGGGGGTTGGGGCAGTGCTGGACGGGGATCCTTTCACAAAATGTTTCCGATCCACCCACGCTTCTCCTTCTCCTCCCCCTCCTCCTCCTCCTATACCACCACTACCTCCTCGTCGTTTTTCGCCAAACACAACATGCCCCTTTTCGAGCTACCCACGCAGGCACTATTAGATTCTGTTGTCTTGTAACATCATGAACAGAAGGTATTTATAAAAGTAGTTGAGACCAAGTTGAGCCCGAGAGGGGGTGTAGTGGGAGAGCGCAAAGGGGGGGTAAAATGGAGGGGTGGAGGGGGGTTATACGGTTACTTACTCGTTTGGGTGTGTTTCTTCTTCTATCATGTTTCCTCGCTTCACCTCAGGTCACGTAGCGCGGCGGATACGTTCTTCTTCGGCCTCGTCATCGCGTCGATCCCCGCTCCAAATCCACATTTATCACCAAAGTATCCGACTGGAAGTCTTTTGTGTGCAATGCGAGCCGTCCCACTTCACCTCCCTCCTCTTCTACCTCGCCAGCCAGCTGCTTTTCGATTGCAAATGTCGAGCCCCTCTCCTCCCGATATGCTCCAACTTTTCAGAGGGCCAGCAGGTAGTGTTCGTCCGACGCAAGCTCCCCCCGCCTTGCAGGACAATATGGACTCGCCCTCAGGTGCTGGCTCGTTGTCGTTTTTTTTTTTTTTTTTTTTTTGCCCCTCTCGCTCCCCCCAAAATGTCCTCCGCACGACGGTAGCTGTGATTATAATGTTAAAATCGCGTCGTCGTCGTCGCCGTGGGGTGGCCCCGCCAGAGCCCCATCTCTTGCGCTGCTACTCCATGTTGGTTTGCGAGGGAGTCCAGGCAAGCAGGCAGACAGCCCGAGTCGCTCCAGCGATGCCGGGGGAGGAGAGAGGGAGTTGGAGGAGGGAGCAGGGCGGAAGTTGTGACGTCGGTCTCCAGTTTGGTGTCGGGGCTGCAAGCCACATGCCCCTCCACCCCCATTAAATGGCACCCCATCATAGCTCCGCTAACCCCGATATAGATTACTTTCTACCTCGTCGTGCATAAAATATAGTTTCATTCTCTTATTAACTTGCACGGTACTTGTCCTGAGAAAAAGAAGAAGAAAGTCACTGGAAACATGTTCATCAAAACGACGTAGCTTGGTTGACGTTGTGACCTGCCTCTCACGCAAGAATGCTAAATTACGTTATGGGAACTGCAAATATACACGTTATTAGCAAATGCTTCTTTAAATCTGGCAGGGAATTTTTGAATGCCAGAGGCTGGTAGTTTTTAGGCTGGCACAATACATTGCATTCTCCATTAATCGTTCTCGGAGCTGACAACATCAATTTTTCTAAATCAAGCCATGCAAGGGGGAATGTCTTGCGTCTCCGAATCTGTTGTATCATCCTTGTCATCACTCTGTGGTTCACATTCCTCAATGTTGCCATGGTCTTTGTTTGGTTTTTTTCACCCCGTAAATCCGTAAAATCTAAACGAATCAGTCAAGCTCTCAACCGCTGTTTTTAGTTTTTTTCCCCAGTTTGTCATCATATGCAACGATTGAAAAATAATGAGCCGATTTTCACACAGAAAAAAGCAGAAAGTACAGAGATAGGTTTTCAAGCAAACATAAAGGCAGTAAAAGTAAAAAAATTGTCATAAAAATCGAAATCTACCTGTATTTTATTGTGTGTTTGTGAGAATTTGTTGAAATTTTGCTGTCATTTTTAAGGACATTTTTTAGTTCAAATTTAGACCTGCTGGACCCAAAGTAGAACGTTTTAGGCCTTGGCGGAGGTCTATGTTCATCTCACCTCTGTGTGGCAGGCAACAGGCAGTTCCACATGCTTGATTATGCATAAACCAGATTAAAGAGGTTCAGTTTTAGTGAGACAATCGTTTTGGATTGATCTTTTTCACACCTATTGATCCACTTAAACTGTGAGCAAGTCAGATGATTTAGTGCCACTGTTTACACCACCACTAAACACTAGACTGCATTGTTTGTTTTTGTAAAGAGGGGCTCAAGTCTGGACTAATCCCCAGACAAGGTTTCATGAGAAAGCGCTATGTTGTAGCGTCCTCTACTGGTCATTCTTGCCTCTGTAAAGTACACAAGTATTGTAATAGGAAACATACTGTTATACATTAATTAAATAGAATGTAAATAATTAAACATGTCGTGCATCATGATTCCATGCTTCGATGCTCCCTGAGATAGTGCTCCTTTTTTGGGGCACGCGCCCTGCCCACCAGGGGGAAGTATAATATAATCTTACAGAGCAGTAATTCAAATTGAAAAGTTGAATAAGATGCAGTAATATTCGTCGCTTTTCGCAGAAGATACAAATATGGTATGTTGTCCGTCTACATGTGTCGATGCCAAGTCTGCGTTCATTTATCCGTACTGTCAAGGGTTGGTTATTACTACTGCATCATCAATGCTAGTTTTGTGAGCACGGCTATCGCGTTTTGTACTGCATGTTAGCATTAAGCTAACGATTTTTTTGGTAAATTTGATCATTTGGTTTAACTCGCTCGATGTGTAGTCCTTGTTGTTACATGTTTATTAATCTTGACTGGGACTGCCACTAACCATCTTGAGGCAAGCACATGGCCTATTTTTCTTTGAAGAATTGTTCCGCTTCTTGTGTGCAGCTTGCTGCTAGCGTTTAGCTCTCCCTTTATTAAAAAAAAAAAAAAACACGCACACACATACAACTGAAAATATCTCCTACTAAACAAAATACTCTTGTTTTAAAATAACATTTT
Source organism: Hippocampus abdominalis (assembly GCA_018466805.1). Taxonomy (NCBI): domain Eukaryota; kingdom Metazoa; phylum Chordata; class Actinopteri; order Syngnathiformes; family Syngnathidae; genus Hippocampus; species Hippocampus abdominalis. Next base: position 6,676,577 of record CM031702.1, on the reverse strand, counting down.
AGATTTTTCTTGTATGTTTAAAAAAACTTTTAAACCAATATTTAATTATTTTTTTTCTTGTGGTCCACATTACTCTTGCTAATCGGTAATAAGATCGAAACATCAATTTCATTTTACGATGAGCTCATGAGTAAAAAGAAAACACCTATCAATGCCCAAATACTTTTTCGTGGTACCTTTTCCTCGAATCTGATTTTTCTTTCCACATGGCCAATGAGTGACCACAAAACGAGGGCCAACACTGGCACCATGTGGCTCAAATGGGAAAAATCCTTGTGCAAAACTCAGGAGGCCAAAAAAAAAAAAATAAAAATATCCGAACTACGAAATTTAAGTCATTCATTCTTGTCTCCAAACACTAATAGACATACGTACGGACACTTCTGTTTGAGATCCATTTCATCATGCTTCTTATTAGTGACATACATCGTTTTCGAAACATGTGGTCTGCTTTATCTCCATGCATTGAAGGCTCAATTAATCCAAAAGGTCTCTAATGTGTGTGCATGCATGTACAGAAACGCTTTATAAGAGAGAAGACCACTCATTCATCACCGGGCCGAGTTAACACCAGTGAGTATTTTTCACTGTCTCCCATGGTGATGTATCGAGTAACACGGCTGTAAATTTTGGGACTAAACTGCCTGTTATGACTATACATTTAGTTCTTATTTGACTGGTAAAAAATACATTTGAAGAAGAATCCAGAGTGTTTTGACAGAAGTGTTGGTATGTAAAAAAAGAAAAGGTGGAAAAAACTGAATTTTAAGTGAAAAAATGTTACTTAAAAAACTTTTAGTTAAAAAAAATGATATCAAAACAATTGTAATTATAAAAAAATCTCAGAAAAAAATCACAATTTTAAAACTGTAGTAAAGTCAATGAAACTAAAAGAAAGGTCGGAAAAAAATAGTTAAAAAATAATCCCACAATACAAGAAATCGTATTTTAAACATTCTTAGAATTCTTCTTCTTCTTATTTTAATCAGTTGGACAATTTCTTATCCCAAAAAATAAATTCTCATAATTGTGAAGAACCTGAATTCAAAGTACTCATACAGGAAATCTGAAAAATGGTCATGCCTAATTGAAAATAATTCCCACAAAATTTTAAAAAAACATTTTGCTTTGTGACAGAAACACTTCACATGCTTATTCTCTTTTCAGCTTCTGCTCACTGAACAGAACTCTCAATTTCATACTTGAAGGTTTTGAGCCTGAGACAAAATTTGGACTGAAATGGACCTAATTTGTCTTTAATTCAAACCACACTGTGAAACCAGAACACATTCATCAGCTCTGACTCCATGACCTCTCTCCATCCCCATGCGCAGCCCCCACGGACTCCTCCACCTCTTCAGCCAGTCGGAAACTATCCAGCCAGCGTCTCCATGTCTGTAACTTTTGTACACTTATGAAGCCCAAAGAAGACCCCCGCCCCCTTTAAAATCAACAACACACACACACAGACGCACGTCTGTCCTACGTATCACAACAGCCCACATCCAGGTGATAAATGAGGTCGCCCCCCCAGTGTGCGGTTGGAGTTCAAAGGTCACCGTAACTGTTTTAGTGGGGTTCGAGGGCATGGAAAAGTCAGCGGGAGCCCACTTCCCCTGTTTAGCCAGCCTCATCCACCAGGGGGAGACAGACACTCACGTTATGCTGTGCATCCTTTCCGTGCCATTTCGTTCAAGAATCTTAAACTCGAACGTTCAAATTCAATATGAAAACACATTAGAAAACAAAATTGACAAAATAAAGTCAGAATGATAATAAAAAAAGGACAAATGCATCTTAAAAACACCAATAAAAATAAAACATTTAAAGACTAAAATAAAAATAAAATCTAAATCAGAAATAAAATAAAAAGTATATTTTTTCCCCCACCGAAAATATAGGTTTAGTTTTCAGAAATATTTTGGTTAAGAAAAACAATAGACAAAATGTAAATTAAATAAAAATGAAAGAAAACATTAGTTACAGAAAACAATAAATTCAAACAGGAACACAAATCTAAACTATAAAAAAGAAATTCCACTTCACATAAAATTAATACAAAACTAATAAAGATCAAATAAAAAAATATTAACACCAATTAAAAACAGGAAAAAAATGGTTCGCTCATAGCTGACCTCACATTTGTCTTCTTTTAACTAACAGCGCTTCTGCTGGTTTCTGCTCAGCAATGCACTGACATTTTTCCTCAATGGCTTCAATCAATCAATTTGTAACGATGTGTTAATTTATGCCTTTGCGGGAATCCTTCATCGTCATGCTTCCCAATAAAATACACTCTGGAAGTTAAACATATTTAGAGACAGTATTTTTACTAATTCTAAACAGATTGTTCCGAGAAATAAAATGTATTATAAGAAAGGCTTTTCTGAAATGCTGAGTCATTTTGAACATCCTTTGACGTTAGTAAATAAAAATATATTTTACCCAAGTGTTTTGGCAGAGGCTGGATATGTGCATCAAAGGCACATTTGTCTCATACCGAAAAGGCTCACGAGCTAAATCATTTTGACGTCTCCAGGAAATGGATGCAAGTCAATGTCCTCTGAAGTGATATGGAAGCATGATTGTGTGTGTGTGTGTGTGTGTGTGTGTGTTGTGTGTGCGTGTTCTGCAGGTCAGTCCCGAGGTCATCAGTGTTTAGTCTGTGCTTTTTGCCTGAGTGGCGGCTCCACTTTTCCGTTCGCCTTGCTGAGATTTCTTGCCAAACTGTCTCAACTTTGGCCTTTTTTCTTCAGCGCACTGTACATGTGTGTGTGTGTTTATTTCTCCTTTCCAAGTGATTATCCTCAACTATTAAATTGATTCAGAAATGTTATCCCAATAGAGAATGAGGGGACCTCAGCCGTGTAAGATAACATTAGCTTGTGTGTGTGTGTGTGTGTGTGCATGTCTGTGCGTGTGTGTGTTTGTGTGTGTGTTTTTTGTCATTTCTATATGCATATCCTCAAACATTTTGATTTTGTGGAAATTTCATCCAAGAGGAGACTAAGGGCGGTGAGAAAACGGGCTGCTGTAGCAGAGTGGAGTATGTGCAATGCCACACTGCACCATCCGCAGCCACAGAGTAAACTCATGTTTGCATGTGTTTCATTTCTGTAATCTTGAGCGGTGTATTGTCAAATCGATAAGGCAACAAATAATTTTTTTGGACCATTGCAGCAAAGTAGAGAATGTGGATGATTACAGTGCCTTGTCCAGAGCTAGGGCAGAGCAACCCAGGAAGTTAATAGCGTGTGTATTTTTGTTGTCATTTCTAACCGTGTATCCTCAAATGTTACATTACCGTTGTAATTTCATTCAAGAGGAGACTGCGGGCAGAGCAACAGGGTAGGTTAGCATGGATGTGTTTATTTTTTGTCTCTTCTAACTATATATCCTCAAATATCAATAACGGCAAAGCAATTTTATATTCGAGTGGAGACTTCGAGTAGGACGAAAACGGACTGCTGCGGCGAAGTGGAGACTGCGGAGTATAACACCACAGAAATGATGGATGGCGAAAGACGTGATAGCACAGAAAAAGCTCTGGTAATGAACTCGGGCTTGTCAGAAAGTGAGTCCGAAATAGAATAGATCCATCCAAATGAGTTTAAAAACATCTTAAGTCTGTCTCGGTGGGCTCTTTGAGTACATCAAATGCAATCAACAAACAGGACCTTTTGAACCATCCCCCATCTCGCCGCCCCCGTTCCCTCACCCTCATGCGGGCCCGTTAGCTGTTTGACTGGACTGTACATCATACTCTTGGATGGCTTCTAATTGCAAGTGACGGCTGTGTTTCTGTAGTGGTCAGTGTGGATTCTTTTGTGGAGGGGGAGTCTGGAGCCAGAACCTCGAGACGCAGATGGACAGAGTCTGATTCCCCCCCCCCCGCGCCCCCTCCCCAGAACCATTATAGGACATCCACTTCTGCTGGGGGAACCAGTTAATCAGTGTTTTGATAATTCAAGGTTGAAAGAGCCCATCAAAAGTTCAAAGATCAGATTTTTATTTCACCATTGGCCCTGTGCGTCATCCACTCTCCCCGTAGCAGGGCCATACGCTAATGACACTTTGCCCCTGCTGTGCTCGACTCCACAGTCTCCACTTTGCTGCAGATGCCCTCAATCGGCTCTCGAATAAAATGAGTGTCATTTTGAGAATTGTTTAGAAATGTTTATAGTTGGCATACATTTTCACATTAGATGTGTTACAGCACTCCAGCTCTACTGTGTTCTACTCCACAGTCTGCACTTGGTTGCACCAGCCCATTTTCTTTCTTCCCTTTGTCTCCTCTTTCACGAAATCGCTGCATCTTTATAACATCTTAGGATAAAATCCTGGGGCAAAAAGTGCAAACATTGGTATAACCTTTCGCTGGAGTATCACACTGTGGAGTCTCCACAGTCTCCACTTTCCTGCAACCGCCCTCAGCCTCCTCTCAAATCAAGATGGTTTCCTTTCCAACATTACTACAGTTATTCTTCTCCATTGTTTGGTTGTATGGTAGCTTGTTTTCATAGTAGGTCCATCTCTTGATATATTCAAACTCCAGGAAGCAGTATTAATTAGCCATTTGCTCAGTTGCACTTTTAAGTTGTCATCAAAGTTGTTTGCACTTAACTGCCAATCAGTGTCGGTCCGCCTTGAGCGCTTGTTTTCTTTGAACACATTCTAAAAGTTCAGCCAGCATGTCTTGTGTACGCCGCACATGACAAGTCCCAAATATTTGCAATTGCTCATGACAGATTTGACATAAACAGCTTCTCATCTGCCCGGTCCGGAGCTAAACAAATGCGCTGCTGATCAACCAACCTGACTTGATCTTCCTGCTTGATTTTTAAACAAACCCACCACCACACACATATATGCGCACACACACTTACACACACACACATTGTAATTCTGCACAAACAAAATTGCCTCACAGATCTCATACGCCCGTCAGTTCTCCAGATTAGCTGTTCGGCATCAACTATCAAAGCTAACAGCGGAAAGTCTTTTTTAAAAAAAAGACTGTGTGTGTGTGTGTGTGTGTGTGTGCGCGCGCGCACACACAGATCGACCCCCAGCCCCTGCCCTCGAAATCGGCCCTCTTTTGTTGGCGGGTTGCTCCAGGAGAGCGTTTTGATGGAGCCGCATCGATGTTCGGATTAGGGCACGCGTCCGTGATCAAGCGCTCAAACACTAGATAAGAGCAGAGGGAACACTCTTTAATCCTGTTAAAGAATAGCATCTCCAACGGATAAACAGACGGATGGACGGGCCTCTGTCACATGCGTTTTACTGTCAAATATCAAAGACATAGCAAGTAGAATGGAACTCAAGAGAGAGCTACCACCGCCAAGGTTGAGGCTTCAACACAAATCTTGGCATTTCAACCTTGACGGAGGTCTGCATGCTACCTAGTGTCGTTCCAACTGATATTTCCGATAAAATACAAGGGGGAAAACATTTTCATGGTTCATCCATGTCTTTTTGTTCGTATGTGACAATACACTACCTATGACAACATGGCTGTACCATGACTGGGTGACTACTTAATTGACCCAAATAGCTAGCTCGCTAGCTATCCAGCTAGCGAGCGAGCTAGCTAGCTAACTAACTACCTAACTAAGACTCACAAACTCTTTTTCTGTTTGGTTAGCTAAATAAAGAACGAACAGAATGCCTAACCAACTCTATCCAATTCCAACCACCTTGCAAAATAACTGACAAGCTAACTGACTGACTGGCTGACTAAACGACGGACTAACTCACTGTCTGACAGACATACAAACTGACCAGTGTGCTAACTTCACTGCATAACTGACATGTTTCACAAACTACCTAGGCTATCCAATTAACTGTCAAACTAGCCGACTAAACTCACTGACAAGCTAATTGAATGACTAACCAGGTAGACAACAACCAAACTCATAAACAGAGTATTTAACAGAATGAAATGCTAAAAACTAGACAATCAACAGCGGTCAGAACCGCACATTGACTAAGCTTTTAATAAATGGATATTTATATATTGGTAGAGTCTACATCAAGGTAGTACCGGGTAGTCCTGTATTCGTGCTGTCAATGTGGTATTTAAAAATGTAGTTTATATCTTTGACCCGTCTATAAATGTATTATGGGCCATATCTATAAATGACCGCAGGTAGTTCCTCCTGTGTAGAACAAAAGAAAGAACAGCAAGAGGAAAAAAAAAAAAAGATAGGTGTCCATTCACAAGTTTTGTCTCCACACGGCTTTTCATTTTCACCCCGACTTGCGCGCGAGTGTGCCGCAAAACTGTTGAAATTGGCTGCTGAGACGGCTTTGCTTTCGCGGCCTGTCAGCCTGAAGTAGATGTGTGAAAAGGTAATACAAGCTAAGCTTTTATTCTCACTCTCAACCCCCCCCCCCCACCCCATCCCACTTTTCGTACCCTTTTTTCCCTTCTTTTCTTCTACTACTCACTACCACGTTGACTCCTCCGCTTTGTCCTTGTCCATGCCGTCCAATGACAACACTTTCAACACAATTCCTGCTGGTCGTTTTTAAAGTGTTTCTTCGCCCAAAGGGATAAAATGACAGACTATTAAATGGGCGGAGAAAGTGGGGTGGGGGGGGGGGATGAAATCATATAATTTTACGTCCCTCTGGCATTTCTTAATTTCTGTCAATCATCTGTTGATTAAACTGAAGCACTCTCTTACTTTACGTACAACCTTGTTCTCAGTTTCCATTGTGCTCGAATTTTTGCCCGTTGGTCGGACAAAGAAAGTAGAGCAAAGTGTCTTTTTAGACCAATTCTGAAGCTGTATAATGGAAAATTATCAAATTTAACGCTCAGTTTAGGACTTTGGCTGCACAGTGACCAAGCGGTCACCAGTCAAAAGCAGGACACACATACAGGGTGAATGAAAAGTAACTACGCATTAAAATCTGAATGTGAAATAAAATTTCACATCACAAATTCAGTGCAACAAATGCTACCTGTTCTTTATTCCATGTGAAAATGAAAGTAAATCTTCATATATCAGTGGATGCACCGGTGGCGTAGATAGCACCAAACCAACAAACAGCTAAGTGAGTGGCCATCTGGAAAATATTAAGATAAGAAAATACGAATCAGGCAAAAAAAAATCCACATGAACGGCTTCTGTTTCAAAAAATGTTTTTGTAATGACTTCAGTGATGCTTCAAAGTTCATGGGACTTAAACAAGATCCCTGAACTGGTCACCAGCCAATCGTAAATGACTTAAGTCATGTTCACACTTATTTTTTTGAAGAGTCTTCAAATGACCACAGACGAAAACTGACGCGAGCACAGGGAGAACATGCAAACATCCACACAGGGCGGCCGGAGCCGAGATTCAAACACTGATCCTCACAACCGTGAGGCTGATGTGTCTACCGTCAAGTCAAAGGCAAGCCTTGTTGACTCTCTGCTGACAAGTCCTTACACGTCAAGACGTGCCGATCCCACCGCCGCGTGGAGATTAAAAACACCTGTTGGTAAACAAAACAAGCATCCCGCCGAGGCCGCCGCTAATCACACGCGCATCCTCCCGTGTCACGAGGCAACACGATATCCCCCCCCCCCCCCTGCCAAATCCTCGCTGATTAACTCTCGACTGTTTAACATTCACAGAGAAGCGCGTGCGTAAAAAAGCAGGCAATCCCAGGCGTGGGCGCAATTAGCTCTTAAATAAAGTGCCTGCTCCGCCGCGCGTTAGCAACATTTTAATTAGACAAACCTGCTTGAAGTGCAACCCCCCCGCCCCCTCTTTTTTGGGTCAAATAAACAGGCCTGTTTGCCTAGAAAGAGCTCCCTGGGGGAGGCACTCAGTGATGAGGGTGCTCAGGGCAGGAAATAGAGAGTTTACCCGAGGAGATAATGGCTGTTTGTTTCTTTTGAAGGAGATCCAACGCTTCCTTAAGCCACTCGAGAGCCCAACCAACACTCAGCTGCTCCATTGCCTTCCATGCTATGGTGGGAGAGACCATTCACACCCTTTAAGTGGAGGATAGTGAAACCCCCCCTTTATCGCAGGGGATATGTCCCAGACCCCACCTGAGATAGCTGAAAATCGGTTCCGTCGAAGAAAAAACAGACACAATATTGTTATAGCCCTCTGCTATACTTTTAAATACACCTCAACTTCGTAAATAACATACTTTTTAATCCTATTCCTCAGGTGTTTTTCCCATTCTCTGCCTGTCGTAAAAACGGGAGCTCGATAACATCACTTTGAAGAAATGAAGAGGAAAACTCTCTCGCTTACGGTTTGAAAAAAAAAAAACAACTGACATGAAACAAAAGATCAGAAGTAGCTTAATGCTAACATTTCATGCCAAAACGTCACAGATGGGCTAATCGGAATTAGCATAGATGTCCCAGTAATTATAAACTTCAAAAACTGCTACTTTACACACACATGGAGTGGCAACACATACAAACAGAGCATATGATACGACTCAGAGGCATATAATTTCCCCGCTCTGTCGGAACAATAAATATTACTGGAGATTAATTGGGGACCTTTTCTGCCACTCCTTATTTCTTCATTGGGCAGCAAATATCCTGTTTTTTGTTGTATTGTTTTTATGATTTACAGTAACAGCGGCTGTTATTTATTTATTTTTTCATACTTGCACAAGGGTGAACAGTGTTAAAAATGACAGATTTTTTTTTGGGGTGTAAATTTGTTTTGATCTAGTTTTACATTTTAGAAAATGAATTAAGCTCTTTGATGTAACTGATTTTACTGTCAGTAAAATTTTTGACAGATGTCGAACCTGAATAATTGCACTAAACTAAAACAAAAACAAAACTAAGTACTGTTTTTGCTTGTTCCATTGTAAGAATTCAGCTTAACATTTACTTCTTTATCAATCTAAAGATGGTCTTGATTGATGTTATTTGTATTCCGAACATGCAAATGATGTACAACACTTACACGAACAATTGACATAAAAACAAGCAAACAATCAAAAAACAATCTTCGCACAAAATGTACAACACAGAGAGAAAACACAACCGAAATGACACCCAAATACATGTCCTAAAACGGGAGAGAGAAAGTTACATCGCCATCAACATTGTTAATAATTATTATGATTTTTTTTATTTTTTTACTGGAGTCCCCTACATAAATGCGTGAATACTTTCACCACCTCTGGCCAAATTCTCCCAACCTGGATGCTTTTTGTCTCCTCGTTTTTCATAGCAGTGTTATTTCTTTGTTGGCCTCTGGAGGTCAGTGTAACCCCAGTGGTGAACAACTGGTCAGCAAGCTCTCCATTTGGACCTTGTCAAGTGGCCTCTGAGCGGTTGAGTTTCCAAGTACTTTGACCTCTTTAGATCAAATCCCGCTAGTTCGACTTTATTTAGTTCATTTTTTCAACCTTTTTCATATTGACTTTAGGTTTGTTGCGCTCCCCCAAACAGAACGAATGGCTCCCATTAATGTACGTGGTATGTCATTCTCCCGTTTCTGTCTTTGACCGTCATCCCATGTGAAAGTTTAAGCCCCGCGACCAATCCGCCGCTTTGTTTTTTTTTATTTCTTTCTTTATTTTTAATTCAAAAAGTGCTCGTTTACTTGCTTCTGCAACCCGTAAAGTTTCCTCTTGTTTTCCTGTCATCAGCTAGTGTCTCAAGATAAACTCCTTTGACAGAGCGCAATCTCTCATCTCCCCGCCGCCTCTTCTTAGACACGCCAATCAAGACGTATTCACAGTGAAGGGCCAACGACTTATTTTCTTAGATTCTTAGATTAGCTTGGAGAAAGTTGATAGACCTTAAAAGGCTTTGTTTTTCAACAGCCTTTGTTTTTCCCTTAGCGTTTCCGCGATGGGAATTAAAGCAAAGTTGGGAGTGAACCTTCCCAGCTATGATTTCTGGCCTTCTCAAGAAGAACAGGAAATTCACAAGTCTCTGCGTTTTTCCACTTTAATCGTTTTTGACTGATTTCCAGCTTTATTTCCATGCTTGGAAGCCGACAGCAAAACGGGGAAAGGACTTTAAGGGGTAAATTGTACGTGGAGTTCCTGGAACTTTTGTGTCTGATGACGACGATCCCTCATCCAGTTAGATATGTTCAGTGCTTCAAACCCCGCCAAAAATGTTCTTGGACATAAATACAAACTCCTGGGCCTCCATTTCACAGTAAAAGTACATTTAGACAAAGGTTCGAATCCCAGTGTAAAGTACCGGCGATGGAAATTCACTGTTATAAGAAATAGTTCTTCATCTCAGTTCCAGGAACTTTCTGGTCCTTGAACAGTAGCTACGAGAAGTTTCATACTTTAAACGGAGCAGGAATTCTTCCAATCAGATATGGTCAGTGCGGCAAGCCCCGCCCTAAAGGTTTCTGGACCTCTCAAAGCACTACTCACCCATGGCAGGGGTTTCTTTTGACACCCTAGTTCCTAGTTCCATAGTAAAGTCCCCATCACCTAAACGCATTTTTAGAAAGAAATCTCAGTAAAACTCTGGACCTTTTTCATACTTGCCATCATACCTGGTACTATTGTTTCCTCCACCAAATACGTCCTCCAACTAAATATGTTCAGTGCTGGAACCCTCACCCAAAAGGTTCCTGGGCCTTTCAAATCGAACAAGCACCCGTTTTTCAACATGGCTCAAGAACAACAAGCCTCTCTTATGGAGGCACAAAACAAAACATCACCTCGTGACAGATATTGTTTTCCGATATATTGCTGACAGAGAAAGAGAGAGAGAGAGAGAAGATACTTGGTCAGTCCAAACAGAGCTGTAAAGTGCCGCATGGTTAAGCCTGATGAATTAATAACAGGGAGGCAGATGGGTCCCAGGGACACACTGGGAGCGCGGCAGCATGGCCGACCGAGTGCACCGTACGCACACACACACGAGCGTGCGCGCACACACGCGTATAAGTAAAAAGTGAGGCATTTGCATAAAGTGAATCACAGGACAAAAGAGAAACATCTCACTAAGCGCGCACGCTTCAGTTTTCGAACTCACGACCTCATTAGTTTCCTTTGCTAATGTACAAATGTGGCTGAGTTGAGTCATTAGCACACCTAATGAAGGCTGACCCGGCCGAAAATCAGCATCGAATGCGGATCAGCATTTCAGCTCCGACGCTCAATCGCACCGTTTAACTTTTTTTTTTTTTTAAACCAAGGAGTAATCGTATAGCGGGACTTCTCGAGTTTAACGGCCCTCTTGCTCAATTAGCCAGGGATTTATCGTAGGCACAGATGCTTATTTTTTTTTTCCAGCATTTAAATTGCAATGCAGGGATGCAATTAGGTGGTTGTTTTTACTCATTAGCTGGCCTGCTAACATCTTATTGGTGTGTCCCAGGACGCTTTTTGAAATTACGGTCACTGGAAGATGCAAACTTTTTTTTGTCACACTTGGGCTGGTCAATAAAATGAAAATCTAAAAAAAATTCATCCATTCATCCATCTGTCCTCTGAACCTCTCAACCTCACTTAGTTCACGGGCACACAGGCATGGGGGGGGGGGGGGGCGAGCTTCCTGTTTGTATTCTTCTTTTCGTCTTCACGTGATTGCAATTGTTGGTAATGTCGCATCCCTCTTGTGTGATTGCAGATGTTGGGTGACAAGCCAGAATGCGACGGCGGCGGCGTCATTTACGATGGGCAGACGGGTCAAGGTTACCGTGCAATCTTCTCTGTGGTGCGGGAGCAGGGTGAGAACATGATTACGGTATACTGTTTGTCACATTATAGAACATGCAGTACAGTATATGACTTTTTTTATCGCTACGGCTGGATGATGTAACTTCCCAGCCGTAATGCAGTGTTTCTATTTAGTCAGTGTGAGACTCTCATGGCGCTACAGAAACTAAATGAAGACTTTAATACTTCACCAAAACAAACAACGGCGGTGATATCATCTTCCCAAAGTCTTTTTCAAAGACGTCAAGCGGCGAGTCACGCAATAAATACAACAATGGGCGGACTCATCAATGAAATAGGTAGAAACAAATCTGCATGATCACTTTGCTTCATAGTTCCCAGTTTCTTCGGTAGCAAAGCATTACAGTTATCCATTTTTAGCAAAAGAGCAAGAGAGGCAGCAAAACGCCCTAGTCCGGGGGTTGGCAACATGCGGCTCCAGAGCTGCATGCGATTCTTGAGCGACATCTAGTGTCTCCCTGGGGCTTTATAAAAAAATGTTTGAAAATGGAAAAAGATTTTGATATTTGGCTAATATCGCTCAAATAGATATAGATACATGTTGCAGCTCCGAAAAAGGAGAGCTGTGGTGTTGTTTTTTTAAAAAAAACGTTAACTTTATTTATGCTTTTAACAGTTTCGACAAACACAAACACGTCTGACTCCGTGCCTTCTCTCTTTGAGAGGCGTTCACAGACAGCCTAAAAAAAACGGAAATTAATGATCACTTTACTGACACTAAGAAAAGCGAAAATAATGCACCAAAAAAATCAAGCGAGGAAATTACAAAATAAATACTATGGGGGCGTTTGTGAACGCACAACAAAGGAATGAATAACCTAAACAATTCTGAGACAGTCCAGTCTCCTACATACATACAGCATGTGTTTCCTTCATTGTAAGTTTTATAGACGGCTTCTATTTTTTTGCGGCTCCAGACATATTTGTTTTGATGGTTTTTTTTTTGTCCTATATGGCTCTTTCAACATTTTGAGTTGCCGACCCCTGCCCTAGTCTAAATGCGCCCGGACTCCAACCACCTTCTTGTCGTCTCGCTGTCCTCTCCCCATCAAGCGGCGTGGCGTCGTCAAACGGATCCTGTCGCAAACAAAACAAAATATCCATATTTCATCGTGGCGACGGCGAAGGCCGTTTAGAAATGTCACATCAACTCACGCGCTAAAAGGTCTCGGCGCCATCGTTGTCATCCCGATCGGCCCACCATGAATAATTGAAAGCGCTCTCTCAGCCTGTCCGTCAGTTAAGTCATGTCGGGCGGAGATTTCACCTTGCGCCGAAGCCTCGTAGCGGTCCCGCTTCTGCGAGGCCTTCTTTCCAAAAAGTGTGTGAAGGCCTTGAATCAATAAGGACTGAAGAGAAGTCAGACACACCGCAGATGGCTGCCCACACCTGTACATACACACACACACAATCCCGCCCCCCCCCGAACCTGAGGCTGTATCATGCGCCTGTCAGGCCGATGGCGCTCACGCGTGTTTGACTTTTTGGGCGCGTATGCCAAATATGGAGTTGCAGGAAGAAGGCAAAGGAGAAGATGAGGGTAGATGGTTGGAGGGGCTGTTTCTTTATTCATTACCCAGTGGCCGAGGGGGGTGGGGGGGGGGGGTCATGGGGGACCTGGCAACAGCACTTCTCCCGGGCCCTTCGGTGAGTGTCACTCAGTGGCCTTTCCATGCTGCAAACCTGCAGCCTTCCTGTTCCTTTTCCTGGGATGTTAACCTTCGAACACTAGGCCCTCAACAATATACTGTCGGGAATTAGATTGTGAATTTAATAAAAAATGCTTCTGAAGGACACCTGGAAATGGCAGAAGTGACCGTGAAATGTAAGTTTCAAAGGAAAATTGCGGACTTACTGTATTGGCCCAAATAGAAGACGGCCCTGATTATAAGACGACCCCTTCTTTTTCAAGACTCAAGTTTTAAATAAGACTTTTTGAACACGAAATTAATTTTTATACAGAAAATAATTACAGTACATCTGAAAAAAATGATTAAAACAATATATTTGAGAGAAAAAGCACGTTATTTTGCCTCATTCAAATCTTAATATCTGAACATTTAAATATGTAAACTAAAGTGCAATCACATTCGTAAATGAATGGCTTTTGGTTTTGAAATGTAAATGACATCATAACTTCTCCTCAGCTGCTGGTTAAACTGGCCCATCTTCGACCCACTTTTCTCCAGATTGTCGCTATGTTTCTCCGTTTTCTGTTATCTCCTCCATTATTTTCTTCTCTTTTCCTTCTTACCGCTATTTTTTTTTTTTTTTTCTTCGTGCTACCGCTATTTTTATTTTTATTCTTCGTGACAGGGGTTCACTTTGGCCTGGGGAGTCAAGTTCAGCATTCGCTTCATTGATATCTGGCGCCATCTAGCGTCATGAATGGGTATAATGTCTAGACCCCGAATATAAGACCACCCCCACTTTTTCAGTCTTATTTCAATACAAAAAAAAACACTGTCTTATATTCAGGCCAATACGGTATTCTGTCTTTTTCGATGTGACACTTGTTTCGCGTGAGTTCGTTCGCAAGGGGGTGAAGACACAGCAGTTGCTTCGAGCGGGCAGGAGGATTTTTCTCGTCAGTCTGATGGTTGCTAAACGCTGTCTCCGTTGACAGTTCAACAATTATGAACAATTCATGCGTCTTTTCGGGCATAGCTTCTTATTTCTTCGTTTCTGAGTATACTCATGATCAAACCAAACACATTTCATACAGCTGAGTTCAAATTCAAAAGGATGACAGGGTTTCATGCCATGTGATCCCCTGGTAAAAAAATGTTTACCGGCCAGGATAATTTCCCGCCCTCTCCCTCTGAAGAGAGAGCATCGATTACCGCGACATCACACATCTCTCTCCTGACCCCTTCCGCCTCGCTCTAACCCTCACCGCGCCAAATTGATCAATGGCAATGCCGAGGGATCAATTCCTCAGGCTTTGGGGGTGTCAAATCCGATAGGACTCGAATGAGGGCGCGCCGGCTGACGCTTCAAACAATTCAAATTGAAGGCCGCCATTGATACAAGAGATGAGAGGTGCGCATCCTGACCTTTTTTTCGGTGTTTTGCTTTTCAATTGTTTATTGTTGAGCCATGTGGTGCATGATTAGAAGTGATTTGAAAGTACTTTTGACGTGCCCTATCCTTCACCTAGCAGCGGTCACTAACTGGGGGGGGGGGGGGGGGTCTGTTTCAACCCAACAGTAGAAGCTGTTCCATATGGACACAGCCATACAAATTATTTCCATTGTTTGTTGCTTCCACTCTATATTATTATCCATCCATCCATTTTACGATCCGCTTTATCCTCACAAGGGGGTTGCTGGAGCCCATCCCAGCCGTCTTCGGGCAGTAGGCGGGGGACACCCTGAACCGGTTGCCAGCCAATCGCAGGGCACACAGAGGCCAACAACGCTCCGCGCTCACACTCACACCTCGGGACAATTTCGAGTGTTCAATTAGCCTGCCATGCATGTTTTTGGAATGTGGGAGGAAACCGGAGCACCCGGAGAAAACCCACGCAGGCCCGGGGAGAACATGCAAACTCCACACAGGAAGGCCGGAGCTGGAGTTGAACCCGGTACCTCTGCACTATGAGGTCGGCACGCTAACCATTGGACCACCTGGCAGCCCACTCTATATTAATGTCTATAAAATGTAAGTACCTGCATTTCTACAGGCCAAAAAAATTCTTCATGACAAAACACAAAGGAAAGTCACATAAGAAATGTTACCGGGGAAAACAGCAACACTTAGAAGAAAGGAGGGATTGTAGGGGGAAACTCCCCCCCCCCCCCCCCCCACACACAAAAAGCATTAAAATTTAATTGAAAAATAAAAAGGATGCCGTCCCATGAAAAACATCTGAAATGGGTCTTGTGTGTGGCGGGAAGCGGCACGATGTACCTGAGGCACTGCAAAGTGTTAACACGGAAAACACATCAGAGGAGGAAAAGCGGACCGGGCCCGACGGCCTGTTTGGGCTTGGTGGGGAGGGGGAGCGGGGGGGGGGGGGGGGGGGCATGCATAGAAACTTGCATGATACGTCCCACTTTGCGATTTATCTGCATGACGGGATTGCATGCGGCTGCCAGGTGGGCCACGCGACTTCTGTTAGTAAACTGGTTCATCGTTAAATTCAGGGTAGTCAGAAAGAAGATTTCTGAATACACACGGAGACACCCTGAAAATTTGCCACATGTCAGATTTCAGCAGTCGCTGACTAATTGACGACGAAACTCACACATTCACCAACAGGCAAGTTAAAAAACTCACCAGTAAACAAACCAATGGATCATCAACCCATCAATTAAACCAACGAATGGAGCAACAAACTCACCAACCAATCAATGAACCAATTTTCCAAGAAACATATCTAACCAATCAACGACCTCGTCAAAGAAATAAAAACACCGAATCGAACCTGAGAACCTGACTGCAGCATTTTCAGTCTGTTTTGAGGTCATGTGACATTTCTCGTTCACTCAGAACGGTCTCGAAAAATAAAGTAAATGTTGAAATACAGTTTAAAATTTTTTCCTCTCTGCTTGCGCAAACTTAGTAAACGTCCTTGAGGACTCGTTGAAAAGTCTCGATGGAGAAATGATGCGCCCGTGGCAATGTTTGAACATAAAGATGCATCTATAGAGGCGCGTGAATGTTTCAGCGTATTTCCCAGCTTGTCTTCTTCACACATTATATTTATTTTATTTGAACACGCGTTTATTTTGCGCGGCCATTCGGGACGCGCGGATTTCTCCCGACCGCACCGTGTTTTGATCGATGCTGAGAAAGAGAAGGAATTAGCCAGTTAAGGATCTCCAAAGACGCGCAGCCCCCGTTTGTCTTTCTCAGAGTGTTTCCCATCAAGTTGCAAGTTTGAAGGAGGCCACACAGGAACCACCATCAGGAGGCCAAACTCACACAAATACCCTCAAACTCTTCACACTCGAGTTTGCTTTAGCATTGCACGCTTCTCACACACGTACCGTACACCAAAAAAGCAAGGGAAGGGGAGGGGGTACGCGGGGGGGTTCTTGACTTAATTGCAGTTTGCGGCACGCCATTATTCGTACAAGCGCATTATTCTCTTTCCAGTCTACCGAAACGCTCATATCGGTCCGTTTTGCTACATCAGGGTCCCACTTTGCTAAAATGGTAACGAGCTAACTACCCACCCAACCAATTATTCAACTAACCAATGAACTAAACTATGCCGCAAAAACTTCCAGGCAATCAGCCAAACACATCAAGACACTGGTCATCTAAGCCAATGATTTTCAAACTTTTTTGAGCCAAGGCACATTTACAGTCAAACGTCGGTTTTGGTCCATAATCCGTTCCAGAAGGCTGTTCAAAAACCGAAACCACGCTCTTTTTAAAATAAAAATGTTTACTGAACATGTCTGCTCACACTGGAAAGCAACACGAGGAAGCGTCACTTCCTCGTGTAAGGAAGGCGAGAGGAGTCAAATGGTGCATTCAAGTGCGCTCAGTTTGTTCGAGAACCGAAATTTGTTCGTCATCCGAGGCATAAAAAACTCGACATTTTTGGTTGAAAACCGAATTGGTCGAGAACCGAGACGTTCGAAAACCGAGGTTTGACTGTATTTCATTGAAAAAATCTCGCGGCACACCACTAGCTGAAAATGTGAATCCCCCCCCCCCCCCACTTATTTTAACAATTAACGTGTTATATTGTTACTATAACCATTTTTAACATTGAAGAATGACGTTCAAATTCGCTTGTCTGTAGGCTAAAAACAACGCAATTGGCTAGCTGTTGCTGCCCCCTAGCAGTATGAGAGGGTATTACACGATTACTTTCTGGGCGATAGTGCGCACCGGCATACAAATTCGATATTTTCCCACGGCACACCTGACAATGTCTCAGTGTGCCGCGGCACAGGGTTGGAAAAACACCGATCGAAGCTACCAACCAACCAACCAGCTACAAAACTTAAAACCAACAAACTCAACCCACCAGTGAACCATACCAACCAACCAACTGAGTCATGAACAAACACACCAGCCAATAACCTAAATCAACAACTAGCATTTGGTTTGTATTTTGTGCAAACACCCCAAAGAACATTTAGCTTGCGTGCTTGTATTTATATCTCAGCGCTAACATCCATATCAATACTCAGTTCATCTGTTTTTTGTTTTGTTTTTTTTGTTCCCCATAAACACGTTTATGGCTTCCTAATGCGTTATCATGCGTCGTTATTATTTAGACTTATACCGACGGTTACGATATCTAGATATAAGTAATGGCCTTGGATCTCAAAGAGATGTTTTTTTTTTTTTTTAAATCCCAATCATCCATCGCAGGAGTGACGTTTCTCGGAGTTCACATCTATTCCGGCGTGGCACATTTAATTGCCTGAAACATTTCAAGCTGCCGGCGTTAAGACGAGAGCTCTCAGGTGGCTTCTCAAGAGGAAGGCTGATGAGAGGCTATATTAAGGTTGTTAAACAGCGGAAAGGGGGGCTTGAAGGGGGGGGGGGGGTGATGGGGTAAGATCTCGCGGCAGCCCCGAAGAGACAAGAACCTTTATTGGAAATGTAATTTTTGTTTATCCGCAATCACCTGCCGGCTCGTTTGTTTTTACGGACGCGGCGCTTATAGCAAAAGAGCGGCCGAATCCTCCCAAGGATCGCTCTGCGGAGAGGCTGCGCTTTATTACAAATAGGAAGGCTTTCATTGCAGATTGGATAGGCGGAGCTACGCCGCTCTGCTCCGGAGATCGCTGGAGCAAAAAAATAAAAAATAAAAAAGAATTCTGCCTTCAACAATTGAATTTGTTGCATTGTTATGAGCATTTCCTCATTGGCATATCGCTGATGTCCTCATAAAGTTTACAAAAAAAAAAACATTCTAGAAAAACAATCAAACTGTTGTCTGCACACTGTCTTCTCCAGATTGTTGCCTGACTTCGGGTATTCACCATCAGCTTTTTTCCAAAAAGATGATCAGGACAATATCACAAATGTGAAATCAATCAGGGCGGCCCGGTGGACCAGTGGTTAGCACGTTGACCTCACAGTGCAGAGGTACCGGGTTCGATTCCAACTCTGGCCTCCCTGTGTGGAGTTTGCATATTCTCCCTGCGTGGGTTTTGTCCGGGTACTCCGGTTTCCTCCCACTTTCCAAAAACATGCATGTCAGGCTGATTGAACACTCGAAATTGTCCCTAGGTGTGTGTGTGTGTGTGTGTGTGAGCGTGGATGGCTGTTCGTCTCTGTGTGCCCGGCGATTGGCTGGCAAGCGGTTCAGGGTGTCCCCCGCCTACTGCCCAAAGACAGCTGGGATAGGCTCCAGCCTCCCCCTTGTGAGAATCAGCGGATCGGAAAATGAATGAATGAATGAAATCATTAAATTAAGGCTTTGCAAGGATTGTGAACCTTTTCAGTGGAGGTTTATTTATTCATTTAAAAAAAAAATTTTTTTTAGGATCTGCCTATCTAGGTTTTTTTTTTTTAAGCTGAAAAAAAGCTTTCAAAAAACCTGGTCGTGACAATAATATCAGTTTAACATTGAAGTACGGGGTAGGCCAGTGTGCCATGGATTATAAGGGTCAAGGATCCCCCGTGTACCAATTTCGGGTTGAGTTTTATGAGGGTCTACTGTACGGTCTGCTTCCAGAAAGATGCAAATTGACAAACTACCATTTGAAACTTGTGTGTGACGGGTCGTAAAAGTTGCGTGTCAAAAGTTCTCCCCCAATTAAATCAGTTTTAAATAAATATTTACAAAAAGCAAGGCGCCCAAAAAGGTTTCTTTCCCCTCTATTGAAGTCATGTGATCCTGTTTATCCGCCGCAATGATGTCACGGTGTGTCTGCGAATAACAGCCCTCTGGTCGCAGCTAATCGCTTTATCATCAGAGAACATTTCTCTAATAAGGTCACCACCCCGCCTAACCTCCACCCTGTTAATGATCAGGCCGGGTCATGGCTATTAGTTTGTCCCATGCCCCCCACACCCCCCACCACTCCCCTTATCGCTGTTCTGTAGGGGAATGGGAAGTTGGCCTTTGAGGAGGTAATTTGATTGGTGTAGAATTAGGGAGTCCTCTGGTGAAGTATTAAGGGCCAGTTCCTGGCGGGTCATTGCGGCTTCCGCCATATTTCTGGGCTTGATTAAAAATTGATCGGCGGCGAAGGCAATGTGAATATATTATTGCGCCATGATTCACCCCTGACACATAATTGGATGGTACACACGGCTCTATTTGCTTAGTCGCCATCGCTTTGTGTGTGTGTGAAGAAGTGAAACGGAGGCCAACTGCGTCCATTCGGGGTGCTTTGGCTCAATTCCGCTCGGTGTGAAAAATGGAGACACAGCGCATGAACATATAATCACTTTGCTGCAAATAAGTCATGACCTATCCCCGTAAAAAATTTGAAATAGAGCCCTGAAATACACTCTTGGATAAAACCAACACGGATTTGGCATTTTCACTTATCTCAGCCTAAAATTTGTCCTAAAAAGCAGCCCAAGTGTGGAGAATTCCCATAGTAGCGGTCGACTAGCGTAGCCAGCGGCTACAGATAGATATCCCCCGCCCCTTAAAAAAAAAAAAAAAAAAAAAAAGTGGTGGCTAATGCTATTTGCTATTCACTCGAGGCTTAGCGCGGTGCCATTGTCACGCCTTTTTAGCGTATTAAAACAGCGTGACGGAAGAGAGGGCTTGCACAACATGCTCTGTAAATACACCAGGGACACTTTGGCGTTCTCATCTTTCGTCTGAAAATGACTCTCGGTTGAAAGCTAACAACATTTTCAACATTTTCAACTTGACTCAATGCTCTGAACTCGTAAGGTAAGAGCAAATGAAACCGAGTAAATGCTTCATTAGCATTAGCATATTGGTCCAGTTTTTTTCAGGTGTAAAACAAATGTTCACAGCAATGAATTTCATACATTTTGACCCAAAGCGATGCCGGAAAGTGATTCTCAAGGATAACGCAACAAAATGGTGCAAAGAAAGGACGCCAAGTGACGCTGTAATCAGACCAACGTAGTCTTGCCTAGGTTAGATCAATCTTGTTCATAATTCTTCATTATATGCTATAACTATATACAGTGCTTCTCCATATGGGATGGGGGGGGGGGGGAAGAGAAGAGCCCCCACCGCTCACTCACAAAGACGTTTTTTTTTTTCTTCCCAAGTGGAAATCACTAGTGGAGATTAATAACGACATTAAGGCGGTAATGATGCTGCAACGGATGAAATATTTATTAAAAATCCCTCTGCTAGCAATTAGCGTATCATGTAATGGTTGTGCACAAGGAATGAATGCCATTGTGCCGGTCACCTTCATCACCTCCCAATTTAAACGCCCCCCCCCCAATCCCCCTCCTCCATTTCTGAACGGCTTTGCTCCAAACAGCCTTGACAACAGCAGCCTGGGGAGGTGCGTCCACAGTGGTGTACAAATTTAATTGCACACACGCCGCCTTCAGGAAATAAGGGGATAAGTTGCAGACTTGAGGGGTTGACGGACTCATGAGGACCAGTCAACAGCGTTATTGCAACTCAGAGTTATTGCAACTCAAAATTTCGAGTTACCCCAACTCAAAATTTCGATTTACCTAAACTCAGAATTTCGAGTTACTGCAACTCAAAATTTCGAGTTACCCCAACTCAAAATTTCGAGATACCTAAACTCAAAATTTCAAGTTACTTAAACTCAAAATTTCGAGTTACCTGAATTCAGAATTTGGAGTTATTTGCAACTCAAAATTTCAAGTTACCTAAACTCAAAATTTCGAGTTACCGCAACTCAAAATTTTGAGTTACCAAAACTCTGAATTTTGAATTATTGCAACTCCAAATTTCGAGTTACAGCAACTCAAAATTTCGAGTTACTGCAACTCAAAATTTCGAGTTACCGCAACTCAAAATTTCGGTTTACCTAAACTCATAATTTTGAGTTGTTGCAACTCAACATTTCGAGTTACCGCAACTCAAAATTGAATAACTGCCAATAACAAGCACTGACTGACTGACTGACCAACCAACCAATCAACCAAGTGACTAAACCAACCAACCCCGTTTGGGCAACGAACCAAACAAGCAACCACTCACTCCATCTTAGGTTTCACCATCATCTTCTCGATATTTACACGCCAAATTCAAACAGGTACACAATACACAACAAGTTTTCAGAAGACCTGTGATGAGGGCCGCGCGCCTTTCTTGAAAAAGTGACGTCGCCAACGCCAGGCCTGGCATGCATATGACATTTCCAGCTATTTTCAGACGTCCGGGCGATTGTTTTGACACGTTGCCATCTGTTTGTGTTCACACCTCGCAATTTTCCAGCGGTCGCCTCAGATGGATGACACGAAGCAGGGGCGGAGAGGCAAGAGGGTCCGTGTTGTTGCTGTTGTGACGAGAAAGGTCAGGGGGGGCCGAGCGTCCGATGGGTCCGCTTATTGGCGTCCGTGTGCGACCTCCAGGAGCTCATCAACGACGTTCAATCAGGCGTGAGACGACGGAACGAGAAGCAAACAGTACGCGCGCGTGTGTGTGTGTGTGTGTGTGTGTGTGTGTGTGTGTGTGTGTGTGTGTGTGTGTGTGTGTGTGTGTGTGTGTGTGTGTGTGTGTGTGCGTGTTCCTTTCTAATGTAATAGCAGTTCACTTCACAAAGCCGACAAAGGGAGACGGATCAATTTGCAATATTGTCCACAGCAACAAAAGAGAGGACATGAAAGCGAGCACATTAAGCGATGCCATTGTATGAACTCTGCAATCAATAAACATCAGGGGCCTTAAGGAACTGCGAGTGCGTGTGCGTGCGTGAGAGAACAATAGACAAGATTGGTTAAGTTCCCGACAAACTTTCTCCCCCCCCCCCCCACAACCCCACACCCCGCTATTGTTAATTAGATGGTTATCTTTAGCCCCCTCCGATAGACTGGATAAGCTCTTAATTAATCTTCTCATCTCATTAACTGCCTTGCCATTAATAACGTCAGACGCACGGCTGTTGTACCTTTGCCTGTCAGAGCCGACGAAGTGAAAGACTTTACACATCAGACGCAGTTCATTGAAAGGAACGGCGGTCCTCAAAGGTTTCGGTCCTGCGGAGGCGAGCGCGACGGAAAACGTTGGTGTGGAAAATAAAGGGCATATAACCTGCCTCTTAATGTAATTAAATTGAGTGGAACAAAGAGTTGGACTAAATGACTTGGAAAGGGCTGACTACGGAATGGCGAGCAGTTATATATGAGCAATGCCAATAAAGAAACACAAATTAAGAGCCCCCCACACCCGCCCGCCACCCCCATCTTCATTTTTATGACCCGATAGGAAATGTGAATAGCATTTAGCTAAAGGCTATCGATTACCATGAAGTTGGTCGGATCTCAACCATGGGTGTTGTTTGTTTGATTCGTTACGCGATCGTAAGTCCTCGACCGAGAAGGCTTAATTTTTGGTCAGTTAGTTAGTCCGCCAGGTAGTCAATTATTTCACTAGTTGTTTGGTTAGTTCCTTGATATCGTGTTGCTGCTGGATGATTCAGTCACTTGGTTGGTTGGTTCGATGCTCAGTTAGTTGGTCAGTCAGTTAGCTGATGAGTTAGTTTGCGGGTGAATTAGTTGGTTGACCATTCGGAAAGTCATGTATTCTTTTTTTTTTTTTTTGGTTAAGTGGTTGTCTAGTGAGTTGGCAGGTAAGTTTATTAGTTAGTTACTTGGTTCATCGGTGAGATGGTCAGTTAGTCAGTTATTAAATTGATATGTTATTTATTGTTTGTTGTTCCGTTAATGAGTTGATTGTTTAGTTTGTTGGTTCCATTGATAGTTGATGGGTTGTTTAATCATTCGGTTCGTCAATAGTTCGGAAAATCGTTCGTTGTTCGCTTAATCGGTGTGTTAGCTACTGAGTCAACCCTTCAGTTAATTGGTTAATTTGTTATTCATTTGCTGGTCAGTTAGTTGGCTTTGCAGTCTCTTAGTCAGGTACATAATTAGTTAGTAATATGTTGGTTGGTTAGTTTTTTTTTTTTATAACTCCTTGACAAGGAAGGCTAGATTGGGGGAGCTTGTTCGGGAAGTGGTAAGTCCTTGACAAAGACAGAAGTTAATTACTAAATTGAAAACCTTTTCTGTTAATTTTGCAGTTCCTACAAAAGACCACTAGGTGACAGTATCGCTCCAACGACACGTTCCCTCCCTCTTACTTGTCTGCGCAACACGTCAAAGGGTGAGTTGTTTTACTTTATCCTAGTCTTATCTTCCGGCGAGCTCCTCATTTGGACACTTTTATGACGCTTTACAAAAGACAACATGTGACTTTAAAACAATCGCAGAATAGTTATCAAAAGCCTTTTGGCAGTGGCAGTTGGACCCAGATGACTTGAAATTAATTCTTATGTGAGGGCATGGGAAGACCACCATTTTGCAGATGTACCTAATCAAATGTCCACTGAGTGTAAATGGATACCAATGTGGAAAATGTACACACACACACACACACACACATGTACACACACACATTCAGTCAGTAGTATCCTCGCTGGGATCGAGCCTCATTTGCATTATGATAGCGCGCAAATTAAGTACATTCCAGTGAACTCGAAAGGGCCTCTGTCGGAACAGTGCACACACACACACACACACACACACACACACACACACACACACACACGCACACATTGACAGAGTAATAATTATTTGTTCTTAATGGGAAAAAGGCTATCCTATTGGAAGTCTGGAGACACCACATCCTGCAATGGAGCCCTACAGCGTGGGCACTTTTTCCTCTCGTCTCAGTAGGAGGGGGAAACTGGCATTATGATGGTATTAATTATAAACTAGGTTACTTAGAATTCCCATTACTCCAATCATTGTGGCAGTTCTACGATACATTTCAACTTGAGCAGATGTAGAAAGGAAACCCAAAACCACCAGGGTCCTACAACACTTTTACATGTCACTTTGGGAGTTGAAGCATTTGTGCTTCCACCTAAGATTGACTGATAGATTACTTTAAAAAAAAAAAAAGTTAACAGGGGGCCAGGGGTGATTAGATACGCAAGATGTATTATTAGATATCGTGAAGGCCATGTTGTTCAATATCTGTTTAAATGAAAGTGGTTCGTGCTGTTATTTGCATTTTTTATACAGTCGGTGATGTGACATGACTCCTTCATGTGATTTGCTCCAAATCAGCTCTCGGGTTATTCAGGAATTTGGCCATTTTTGTTTCTGCTTTTTGTACTCGCAAAGCTTTTTTAACTCAGGTCCTCAAAGTGTCATTCAGTGGCTTGTTGATGAAGTTCTGCCTCCACCCATGAAAATGCAACCCATTCTTTTCCCACTCATGTGTGCGCTTTGCAGTTTATAATTGTGCCTAAACAAGTAGTTACACCTTGCAGTGCCGGTGGGCGGAGTGAGGAATGGCTCATTTGCATGAAATGGAATTCCTGCAAGGCAAAAAAAAAAAAACCACGGTAGCATGAACAGTGTGCTCTTATTCTTGTTAGTTTAACACTGTTAAGTACGAAGATAACTGGGAACTGCTTTCAATGGTTAAAACAAAACGCACAACACCGTACAATATGTCTCCTTTCAGGTTTTGAGTTCACGACACAACTTGTTCCTCGTGGGAAGAATCAAAAGAACCAAAATAAAATGCTAATAATAACCAAGGTACTCCCTCCACCTCACATTAGTAGCGTAGCTCCTTAGGGCCCATTTAGTTTTGCCGCCCCTACTGCTCAGGGCTCATGAATAACCAAAGCGGCGTGATCATTCTCGACATTAAAAACTTCCACACTTAGATTTAGATCTCCCCGTCCCGACCTCAGGTAAGAGAACGCTGAAAAATTTAACAGCCTGTAGAACCTTCCTGTCTGCCCCTTCCACAAATTAAAAAGTAATTCACATCTTGGCTACTTTTAAAGAGGTCCAGCGCTGACCGCGGTGAGCCTTGCCCTTTAAGACGAGGATGTCAAACTAGCATACTCCACACCTTACTCAGGGGGGGGGGGGGGGGCAACTTACTCATTGCATTAAGGCAATTAGACCATCTTTGCCCCAAAATAATAATAAATAATAAACTCTCAACCTTGCAGCGTGTGTTCAATATTTCATCTTTTATTCAGACTCGGGGAGTGCTTCGATAGTGAATGCAGGCCTCTCCGCAGTGCAGGTAGGTTTCCAAGGGAGGCTTTTAGATGGCGGAAGGAGGGGCGGGGCGAGTTGGGTAAAAGCCATTGGCTGAATAATGAATCGCCTACCTGCACCCTGTGCAAAAAAAAAAAAAAGAAAAAAAGAGGAAGAAAAAAAAAAAAGAAAAGCCGGTCAGCCAAATGGGAGAGGGAGTCAACAATAAAGGTGAGGATGGAAAGTAATTCAAAGTAAAAATGCTGAGACTTGCAGCACAGAAAAAAATATCATCGGATAAAACCACTGTAACAAAAAAAAAAAAAAAAACCAAACCAAAAAAAACCAAACAATAAATGTAACCACAAAAAATAAGATCATTCAAAATAAGACGGTTTGCAAGATGGTATTTCAAACACAAATATTAGTGGTGACAGCAAACCAATACCACCTACGGTATTTGTAGGATGCATTTTTTTTTAAAACAATTAACATGAAGTCATTACCAAACTGGTGAATCTCAATGGATTCTCATGTCCTTTAAGTTTTTTTCTAGATGTTTCCAATCACAATGAAAAAAGTCAGCAAGTGTTAATGAAAAAAAACCAACAATAAAACACTCCCTAATTTTAACTTAAAAGCAAAACAGAAAAGTGAGTTTTTTGATTAGCATCCGTTATTTTCCTATAAGTGTAAAAAAAAAAAAGTTAACCACTATAAAACGTAACTTCTTGTGTATATTCTCTCAACAGCCCCGTTTGAGGCCCACTCCTAATTTGGCTGCCAAATCATACGCACAAATCTCAAGAAAAATCAAAAAGAGTGAATCCTTTGACTTGCCGGGAAGAGTTCTCACTCACTTCTCGTATGAGGCCGTGCTCAACCGAGGCGACTCGTACGACGTCAGGGTTATCAATCCGCAAACAAAAACTAGGTGCCATTGAGAAGTCTATTAGGCGTGAAGGTAACATCAAACCACAAAAATCCCCTCATAGGGACAGTGACCCATCTAATAGGCAGAAGAAATGATGAAGGATGTGTATACTGTATTCATGTGTGTGTGTGTGTGTGAGGGGGGGGGGGTGGCGATAATTAGCACTGGTGGGTGCCCCCCCCCCCCCCCCCCCCGTTAAATTGAATTTAACGACAACACAGCAAGTCTTAGCCAGCGCCAGCTAATCCGGCACTCTGGAGCATTATGCTTAATGGGCTCGAAAAGAAAATGATGGCCGCTCAAAAGCAAAACCAATTAACACGAAGCAGAGAGATGATGCGGAGTGCTGAGCTCTACACATCTCGCCGCCACGTACGCCTGCCATTATATAACGCCATTTCTGCTCATTTTGAATAATGAAGGAGGCCGAGAGAGGCGGGACATCGTGTTGCTATCATGACAGCGCCGGTTTATTTTAGAGGGCAGAACCCCTAAATTGAATCCGAAAATGCTAATCCAGGGGGTCGGCAACGCAAAATGTTGAAAGAGCCGTATTGGACCAAAAAAAAAAAAAATTCTGGATGTGCAAAAAATTAAAAGCCTTACAATGAACGCAACATATGCTGTATTTATGTCTCTAAGTTAGCCTAGTATCAAAATCAAAGTTGGCTACAAATACACGATGAGCCTCCATGATTAATGTTTTTTTTCCCCTGCCGTGCATCCTGTGGAGCAGGGGTGCCCAAACTTTTTTGACTGAAGAGCTACTTTTCGATCACACAACCTCCCGCGATCGACCCATTACCACACGCGCAAGCTCCAACGGCCCCGAAAATGAACGAAACAGAAAAATAAAGTAGACACACAAGTGTGTGAAAATCACTACCTTCATCGAGACCTGACGCGGAGGCACGGGACGCACTTTTGTGGCTTGTTAACTATCGTAGCTCACATGTACCGTTTAACCCCCATGCAGTAATTATACCAAAATTGGACATTTCGGACACCACAGACAAAACAGTGAAAAATAACTCCATGAAGCTGAAATTTTGCATAGGATGTATATCTATGTCTTGGCCAATTCCCACTGAACATTTTGAGGGGTTGAAAGTGAAAAAAAATTAAAAGTGAAAAAAGTTGTTGCACATTGGAAGAGGGACATTTTTGGGACGTAACACCCTTTATGCAGCCGCTTAAAAATACTGCATGAGGGTTAAAAATGCTTCTCTCGGCCCTTCAGATTCCCATTCTTTGCCAGTACCCTCGGTGAATTGTACCTGAAATGCCGTTTTTTTTTTTACAACAGCCACCTGCCTGGTATCCCACCCTGCCAATAGAATCCTGTGTCGGATGCTGTTATGCAAATCATGAAGGATGTTTGTGTAATGTTGTCCTATGACAGAAAACATATAAAAACAACAAATATGTTCCCCCGCCCCATCTTTTTCCATTTTCAAACATTTTTGAAAAAGCTCCATGGAGCCACTAAGGCGGCGCTAAAGAGCCGTATGCGGCTCTTGAGCCGAGCGTTGCCGACCCTCGCCCCACCCTTGGCTTGTCCCAAAATCTCGAACCCTCATCCCGAACCCTATTTTCAAACACAAACTCTATTTTTTTACAGGGCAGTATGTCACCCTAACTGCAAACCCTCCTCTTGTCTCTTATGAGGAACCCTTAACCTGAAATATCAAACACCAATGAAGGAATTACATTCCAACGCAGTCAAGTACCCTTTTTCAGTTGTGTGTTGCCTTCCCCATCCAAACTCGACTGAATTCAACCATTCCAATGTTTCGCAACTCGCGAGACCCCACAGAAGGCTTTTCCCGGTCCTTATCCTCAATTCTGTTTGCTGGACATGTCTCCAAGTAAGCTCGGGAAAAAAAAGTACACAACAGTATCTCTGTTCAAGTGTGCTGTCAACCTCTTACGTTTGCCAACTCACAAGAACTCGGCCTCCACCGGCCTTGAGATCTTCTCGCCCGCACGCTGTGTCGGGAAACTGGATTAGCAATACTCATTGGAGTCCGTGTGAGGTTTCCCCACAAGGAAGTAATAATATGTAGCATAACCGCTAAAAAGTAGCACAACAAATTATCTGCTCTGTGCCCGATGCTCACATGTTAAAATGAGAAACTCGACTCAGACTTTGTAAGCTCCTGTGCTCCCTAAAGAGACCACCCCGGCCATACATCATCGTAATTAAAGGCCGACGTAATGACGCGGGGTCTCAGCAGCATGATTTCTGTCGGATCGCCATGCTGCTTCATTAAGACCACTCAAGCTAACGAGCTGTGGCTGTAATAAAGTCCTCCCTACGGTCTGCCGCCGGTGATGAAGGGGCCGTGAGCCAAGGCCTGAGATGGAATTAGTCGGGGAAGAGTTTTAGGTGGACTGAGGGACGGCCAGTGGTCTGGTGATGAGGGGGGTGGGAGGGGTCAAGGTGCTTTTACATTGCGACTCCTGGCTGCTTTAGGACGTTTTGTTTTTTCTGAAGCGAACAATGGTTTCGCGTTTTTGAGCTGTGCTTCACAGAAGCCCTTTTCGTGCAATTATTTTTTAATGTACGTTGGTACCTCTACTTACGTATGACATTTTCAAGTTACAAAACGCCTCAACAGGAAATATTGCCTCTTCTTACAAAATAAATTTCAAGATACAAAAGGTAAAAATACAGTATGGGCTGCTACTCGCAGCTCCGAGTTTCCTGAACGCAACATACTCGTAGCTGCTCTGCCATTGTCTATTACAGAGCATCTTCTTGGGATCCCATTGGCTAAGAGGGACCTCTACCGGACGTGTGTATGTGTGTTGATAGATAAATATGTGTCTAGGCAGCGTCCTCGTCATTTGTCCCCCAGGCCTTGAGGCGTTCCTAGAAAAAGTGTTCACTGGTCCGGCGATCACTCATGATGCTGATGTTTACCTAGGACATTTTCGAATGATTGATGAAAAGCCGACAAATCAAACGTCCTTGAATCAGTTCTTTACAAAACGCCAGGCAAAAAACACTTCTGAGACAGAATATGAACTAAAGAGGACAAAAAACAACGAGGACGCAGTTAAAAGTTCCTCACTCTATTCTTTTTTTTTTTTTTTTTTACTTTTTGCACAACTCTCATTTATTGTGCTATAATCTAATTGTACCATGTATTTGTTAGATATTTTGATGCATTTTTATGCTTTAGAAAACATTTATGTCTGAATTTTGGGACGTTTGGAACGGATTAGGGCATTTACATGGAAAACATGTCTCTACTTACAAAATTCTCTAGTTAAGAAATTCCTTCCAGAACCAATTAATTTCATAAGAAGAGGTACCACTGTATATTATGTTGTGATTTTATGATAGTTTTCTTACGCTGCCGGGGAAACAAAATCCCAAATATAAAGGAATATCTGCGTTTGTCGACTTATCAGGACGTAGCATTTACTGCTTGTCCTTCCCTTTCGACTGCTTCATTGCCATGCTTGGCTGTGATTAGTCACACGACGCGACATTAACCTGTAAATTAAAATTCTTCCATGCAATTTGATGGGTGATTTAATTCTAGTATTGTACCCACCCCCAACCCCTCTACCATCCCCATCCTTCAGACACCCACCCCCCGCGCTTTCTCCGTCTCCACCCGCCGTGGGCTAATCCCATTATGAATTCTTTATATAGCCTTTTCCCTTAATGATCAGCGGGGCCTGCTCCAATCCTGATTACTATTGTACACTTAGCACTACATAAAGCAGGGGATTAATACGCCCCTCCAGGATCGTTGCTATGGATCCACTCGTTGCCTTCCGAGAGATGTTGCCCGCCGCTTCAATTGGCCATAAATTGCTTTCCCCGGTGGCTTCCCACGTAGCAGACAGCGCGCGTACAAGAATAGGGGGTGAATTTCTCTCTCTCGTGGTCTAGCGCTGTCTCCCCGGAACGAGACGAAAGCGATCCGCTCTATAATTCATGACCCAGCACTTTCGCTTTCTTCTGCCTTCAAATTTTTCCCCTCTGTGGCCAAGACGCTGTAGTAACCCCGCTCTTCCATAGCAACCACCCCTTTCTCCCCCCCTTATTTTCTTACCCCCCCCCCCTTTAACAATGTGAAAAAGGTTCTTTCAGGGTAGGCGGGCCTCGTACGCCAACGCAAATTGTGACAGCGTTGACGACATGATGAATTCGGAGGCTGTTAATGGGCTTCCCCGAAAAGTTCAGCGAGGCTAACAAGCAACACAGTGTGAACTGTCCGGTCTGGTTAAGCTACATTTAGCTCAAGACGAGTGTAATAGTAGATCAAGGCAGCATTTATGTCACAAGCTAGACTACTGTATCCCCGGATTTCTGCCTACTTCAAACAGTTACCACGCAGAGTCATTGGAAACCTCCCCAGAAACAGTTGGCAGCTCCTCAATAGTTGAACAAGAATTATCTCACACATTTGGTTGCCTGTGATGATCTCATAGAGTTATGTTTTAAAGACTGTTCCAATTCTCAAGTAGGCTTTCGTCACTCTCGATTGGTCGTGCGGCAATGGGATGAATTTCTCTATGAGAGTTAGTCGGTCACGCCAGTGATTTTGCCCGTCCTGCGCTAGACTTACGATTGAACTGGCCATTTGATTGAACTGGAATCGTATGGAGGGATTGGCAGATCCAAGTTGCATTATGTCAAGAATTTGGTTGAAGACAGTTTCAAACGTGATTCTTCTTGTCTGACGCACGAGAAGTGGTCGGTAGCTTCCAGTTGATCTGGCCGTGAGTAATGAAATTTCAAAAATGTGGTTGGCTGTGGTAATGACTCTGCCGCGTGGAAACAAGAGTTACAACTACATTTGCCAAACTGCATCCCTTCCAAACCAAAACCTGATTCTTGCTGTCAGATAAGTCAGTAGCATCACCTTGTTCAGAAATTTGGTTTGCTGCGACAGTGATCGCGAACAGCTGAAGCAGAGTAACGAACGGATTTCATCCACTTTGAGTCACTTCATTGTACCCGTTTCAACCCCAGGACGGTTTTAAACCCAATTTCAAGTGTTTGGACTATCAGGAAGTTGAATGGCAGCTCGCGATCGGTCTGAGAACAATTAGAAGAATTATGTTAAAAGTAAAAATTGTCAGCAGCAACAGTGATTTGGGATTGAAAGCAGATTTTAAAATAGGTTCCAAACGGGTAGACAATCGAGCGATTTACATCTCCCGATGAGTTCTACGGGAGGCTCGGAGATTGGGAAATCTTGTCCGACTCTATTTTAACCGTGCAAGATCATGATTGTGAACAACCAAATTTCTGGAAGAAATACATCTTATTTATTGGACGGCCAATCGGGAGCTGCCAGTTCCTTCTTGAGTCCGATGACTCCAGGATGGCAACCTGCAAACTTTTTTTCCAAAGCTAGCTTTCAAAGCAGTGGGTGATGTCATAGCGACTACACCGTGTACATGTCCAGCGCAGTCTATCGGGACAGCCCGGGCTTTGTTTACGTTCTTATGTTGCGCTAGTCTGAAAGTTTTGCTTTTCTTGATCCGCCGCCCTTGTAGCCCTGCAGCATCTCTCTCTCTTCCCTCATAACTTGACGTGGTCAAGCCTCATTGCCCTCCGAGGGGCCGGCCAGCGCCAGGCGGCCACAGATGTGCTCATACAGCGTAACGTCCCGTCGTAGACACACACGGCCCAAATCCCACACAACGGCCAAACTCACACTCCGGCGTCTCTCGCCAGGTCCACCACCTGCCCTGGCCTCTGCCGCTTTTCCCCCAGCCAAGGAAGCTCATGCATGGGCACACCGGGCAGCGGCCCAGCCTCTCACATCCCGGGCCAGGGCCAGGAGACGACGGCCAACAGCTGGCCGAGTGCAGAGGAAGGCTGGAGGCTTCCACAGTAGATGAATCACCGCGGATTAATATTTAACTCCAGACTTCTGCTTCCCTCCAGCATTTCTCTGTCCTCCCCCCTCTTTTTCCTGCTTTCTCGCACCGTCGCCCCCCACATCCCCATCCCAACCCTGCAAGGAAGTTGGCTCAACATACCTTCACTGGAAATATCATACGGGGGTTGTGATCAAATTTGGCTTCATGTGGCGTGAGCCAATACCGTTAGGATTTTAGCCTTGTGAGAACTTGATCTGCTTTTTCATTTAATATACAGTGGTCCTCGGATAACGGTGGAGTTCCATTCCTATGGTGGCGACGTGACACGAATTTGAGACTTTTTAAGTGCTTGTTTCATATTTTTTGTAAATTATTTTGGGGGGGGAAATTCCACCAAGATGGCAGCTACTTATCATATTGCTTCTGTAAAGGTTTTTTTTCTCCAACCCAATATGGATTTTATATACGCTTACGGTGCATGTTTTGACTACAAAATGGAACGACTGCTGAAAAGATTTTGTTGGAATTTCGGAATTGGAAAATCGCTCTGATCTATCATTTACAGTTAAACATTTTTAAGCTGTTAGACGTTTTAGGTCAGGTGCTCTACTTTTTTTTTTCTCCATTTGATTGTTCTAGATTCATGTCCAGTACATGTTTATCATACAAAGATCAAGGAATTTGGTTGCTTTGTGAACCGATGGCTGTTTCTTAATACCGGTGAAGGTGGTTTGACCAAATTTTGGTAGCAACGGATAAAAGTGTTGCATCCTGTGACTGATTATTTGTGCGTTTTGGCTGATATTTTATGGACCCTTAAGAAATTCAAAAGTCAATGGTGCGTTTTTTATCAGTATTGAATTTGGAATGAACTGATTGACTTTGGATTTTGAACAGAGTCGTGTTTTTAGTTGTGAGCCATTTTCGGGTTTGGTTCGGCAGATATTTTATTGCTTCTCGGGGAATTTCAAAGTCTCATCCTGGGAACCAGAATGACCAAGAAAACTTACCCTGACTTTAAAAGTGCGGCGGCTATTGATTTTGATGGATTTCTGGAACTTTGCTGATTGACTAGAGATCATAAACGGTTTCGCATTTTTATTTGTGAGATATTTCATGAATCCCGAAGGAAATTCCAGATGACCAAAGAAACTCGAGTGTCAGCGGTGAGCACTGTAGCAGCCTGGGAACCAAAATGACATAAAACTGTATTTTTTTGCAGGTACTAAAGCTTCCGTCAGCCCCGTAGCGGTGACAACCCGAGCCATGCGGCCTCATGATGGCATTCCCAGATGGGATCTGCGTCGTGATGAGTGCTCTGATTTTGCGATTAAACAAAAAACAAAGCGGAAAAAAAAAGAAAAACCAAGCCTGCTTCTCTTCATCTTCCCTCTTCTTGCAGACCTTCTTTGTTTCTGCGACGCCGCACTTTCCACTCCCCCGCCGTCTTTTCCACTGTATATGTTTGCGAAGATATTTTACGTCCCCCCTGCGGTTGCCTCTCATTCACATGCATGTTCGGCGAGGCTCGTACATAAATCCACCTCTTTATGGCCCCGGTATAAAAGCCAAAAGCGCGGGGTGGGGTGGGGGTGGGGAGGGAAGCGAAAGACGTGATTCTTCTATGTTCCGATCCCACTTGTAAGGGATCAAGCACCCGTGTTTTCACTTTCTTATTAGACTCGTAGTGTCCAAATTATAACACGTGGACCATTTGCAGGTTGCGGTCTATTTTTTTTTTAGAAGCCCACGTCATGTAGTGGAAGAGAACTACCGTATTGGCCCGAATAGAAGACGGCCCTGATTATAAGACAACCCCCTCTTTATCAAGACTCAAGTTTGAAAAAAGACTTTTTGAACACCAAATTAATTTTTATAGAGAAAATAATTGCAGTAAATATGAAAAAAATGATTCTAACAATATACTTGAGAGAAAAGGCTTGTTATTTTGCCTCATTCAAATCTTAATATCTGAACATTTAAATATGTAAACTAAAGTGCAATCACATTCGTAAATGAATGGCTTCTGGTTTTTGAAATGTAAATGACATCATAACTTCTCCTCAGCTGCCGGTTAACCTGGCCCATCTTCGACCCACTTTTCTCCAGATTGTCGCTACGTTTTTCCATTTTCCGTTTATTTTCTTCTTTTTTCTTTCTTACCGCTATTTCTTATTTTTCTTCTTCGTGCTACTGCTATTTTTATTCTTGTTCTTCGTGGCAGGCGTTCACTTTGGCGTGGGGAGTCAAGTTCAGCATTCGCTTCAATGATATCTGGCGCCATCTAGCGTCGTGAATGGGTATAATGTCTAGACCCCGAATATAAGACGACCCCCACTTTTTCTTATTTCAATGCAAAAAACACTGTCTTAAATTCGGGCCAATACGGTACATCCGTCTACAATATGTCCCTCTTGACGCAGCTCAAGGTGCGCTTCTCGGTCACGTGATAGGTTACCACTAAAATGAAAACCGGGAGCTAGCAAAATGAGTAAAAAAACAAACGTCTTTGGGAAGGGGAAAAGGCCCAGCCAGATAGCGTAATTTTTTTTTTCTTGATGTAGCCCTCCAAAAAGTTTGGACAAACCTCCTTCAGATGGCATTGAACCCTTTCATGCCCCCTGTAACCTATCATGTTAAACTGTCCACTGTAGTAACCGTTGTCCCTGAAAGGGTTACTCTGCGCTTATATGGATCATGTTGCGACCATGAACTAAAGCGTCTGCCTTCATCTGAATACGTAACCAACCAACGGGCCCGCCGGAATTTGCGGGAGATTCGATGGGAATCGCCATGGGGGTGGAGGTCCCGGCGGGGCCGCTTCCCGTCCGCCCGATTCAGGTTCGCTCGGCGGGTGCCGGTGCCGTCCCGCCACGCAGTCCCGGACGAGGCTTCAGCAGAAAATGAGTCTCTTTTGTGCGCCGAGGCGAGAGCACAATCGGAGAGGCCGCAGATTGTCTTTCAAAGGGGCTCCAAATATGAATATGCATATTCATAAGCAATACCCTCCCACCCCCCTTCTCCTCTTCCTCTGCTATTCATTCCTCTCCTCATTTTCCATTCCAAACATGGCGCATCGGCAAATGAAAGGTTGCCGTGTCACACCCCTGAAGGTTTGACAATGGTAGAAAAATCCTAATTACATCCTTTTTTTTGTGATTATTATGCTCTGATTATTATTCCTCCGCACCGAGAATGTGTGGGCCGATGTTTGGTGAGTCTCCACGGAGACAAAAGTACTTAACAGCTCCACTTTAGAGGCCAAAGCTGCGCTATTTTCATTGAACTCGACGCTTGAACACCAGTTTCCTCGTTAAATGCTAAACGGATGCCTTTTTTTTTCTCGTAAAAAGCATGATTGGGGGTTGGGGGGGGGGAACAAAATTTGGACTGAATTCTGCTTAATGCATTCAGTTGAGCGTAGACCTTCACCAAGGCCAAATAATCCTGATTTGGATCAGCACCTTCACAGATACGACAGTAAAGTACAGTACAAAGTCAAGAAAAAGCCTACTAGAACAGCGAAGCTTCATTTGGGATTCACCGGCGGCCCTTAAGTGGTAGCAGCTGTGCGCTAAAACAGGAGTTTGAATGGGAGTCGCTAATTCTGAACATTCCCTGTTGTAAGAAAGTATGCACACTTGTGCAACCTCATTATTTCAACCTGTATTTTTGTTCAAATTAGTTTTCCAAACATATAAGCTACAATCACGGTGGGAAAAGTTTAAAAAATGATTTAGCTTCGTCTTGCGCTCGCGTTCTTCCGAATTAAACGCGACTACGGCTCTCTTGCGCTCATCCTCCTTCTCTACCCAAATCACGGCAGTGAGTATTTTTACTTGGTATGAAAAACGATACTTTGGCTCCGTCGAACAAATAATCGCCCTTTAGCGCCAAAAAGACAAAGCGAGTGTTTGTTTACAGGCGGTGCATCCAAGTGTGCAAAATAAAGTGGTATTTTCGGCGCGTGATGACTCACATGTGGCGTGCGTATGTGAGTAATCACACAGTGGGAGACTCTTTCAA
This sequence comes from Hippocampus abdominalis, assembly GCA_018466805.1. NCBI lineage: Eukaryota > Metazoa > Chordata > Actinopteri > Syngnathiformes > Syngnathidae > Hippocampus > Hippocampus abdominalis. The sequence continues at coordinate 6,639,933 of CM031702.1, read as the reverse complement.
GTGCTCCTGTTCGTCATGTTTAGTCAAAGTACAGGGAGAATAAAAAATTACTGCCCATCCTGGAAAGGGAATTCAGATTTTTTTTTCTTTTGTCAAATGCATTACACATTCTTAAAGATAATTGCTATAAATATGCCAAGACTGATAACTACGGAGTACTTACTTGTGGGGATACGGTGCTAAACTGTTTTTCACCATCTCAGTTGTTTTTGGGGGGGGGGGGGGGGGGCGGGGGTTAAAACAGGAGCCCACTGGCACACATTGGCGTAATCGCCCCGCCCTCGAATATAAGAACTTGAGCACCTTCAGTTGCATCAGCTTTTATCTACTGCAGTTGTGGCACACAGTTAGCGAGTTAGTGTGCTAGCATTAGAGCGCCTCGTTGTTCGCAGTGAGTGTGCTCACATAAACCAGGAGAAAGGGAGAAGAGCAAGGGAGTGGAAACAAAAACCCAACTTGACAACCAGCGGCTTGGACAAGGGCTTCGGGCTGGCGTGGCTGCTTTAGAGTGCCTCGTTGTCGGTCTTGAGTGCATGCAGGTCACTGAGAGAAAGTGGATGAGTCAAGTTGCAAAAAAAACTAACAAAAAAAATTCTATCTTCAAAGTACTGATTGGGAGTGTGTGGACCGATGCTGCAATATGCTCCGAGCGCAAAACTAGGCCAGGATTACTCTACCCAGCTTGTCCCCAGTGAAGCGTGTGCACCGAATGTGTGTGTGTGTACACGCAGGTGAATGTGTGTATGTATGTATGTGTGTTTGAGGGGCCCAGGAGAGCAAGCGAGCTTCCATTCTGTCCAGCACAGCAGTGAGAAACGCGTTGGGCATATGGAGGCTAGCTATTGGGCCAGCAGGTATTTTTCAACGTCTGCTCTCTCAATCCTCTTTTGTTTCCGACTTTCATGTGAGGCCGGCAGGGACTGCAGCCGCCGCCGAAGCTACAAAATCTCTTGTAAGAAACCCTGCAGGAGGTCATCAAAGATAAATGACAAACCTGCTATTTCTTGATCGTTGCTGCCTTTGTGGCATCAGCAGTTTCACGCGTTTAGGGGGCGGGATTTAGAAAGGAACGAGCATCCATCTTGGATTTGCTATTTAATAATAATAATACATTTCATTTATAAGCGCCTTTCAAAACACTCAAGGACACTTTATTTTTGCCAATTAGTTTATGTATCTCCGGAAAGACCAGAGTAGTGATTAGCTTTTGTGTTTTTGGCATATTACAGACCAACATAGTACTGTACGTGCATCAGAATTTGTTTGTGCATTTGCTACATTGTCTATTTGAAGGCCCTCACACCCCTGTACAGTACGTATACAACGAAATATACTCAGTGAGTCACAGGAAACTGAAATCTCCAAGCATGTTTCAGTCCAAGTCAATATGTTGCTTTTTCTACACAAAGAACCCATTTCATAATTTCTTTTTTTTTTCTTCTTGAATTTTCGTGTATTTTGTGATCCTGCAAAACATGTTTGTGAACCCAACGCTAATTTGATCACGTGTGGAGAACGTGAAGGTTTTTTTTTTTTTTTTAAATATAAATCAAAAAGTGACACACATACACACGTCCTATAATATCGTCATGGCTTCAAAGTAAATTGTTCTCTTAATTAGGTTGCAGATCAGTGCTTATGGCTGCAGGGAACACCAGCATATCAAGTCATATCTCTGCGGGTATGTACATAAAGTGCATATATCAAAGACTATATATGCGACTGTATTGGCCCGAATATAAGACAGTGTTTTTTGCATTGAAATAAGACTGAAAAAGTGGGGGCCGTCTTATATTCGGGGTCTAGACATTATACCCATTCACGACGCTAGATGGCGCCAGATATCATTGACGCAAATGCTGAACTTGACTCCCCAGGCCAAAGCGAACCCCTGTCACGAAGAATAAAAATAAAAAAGGATGTTTATGTTTGTCAATTAGAATACGACCAATGAATGCCTAAATTGTTTTTTTTTTAGTTTGAGGCATCACTCAAGCAAAGAATATTAGCTTCAAAGTCACTGTTCTGGTTGACATGTTGCCTTTCACAAAAAAGCTTGTTTTATGGGGTTTTTTTTGGGGCGGGGGGGGGGGGTGTTTCAGGTGAAACCGACCCATGTCCTACAGCTACTTTTTTTTGCCTGGTGAAAGTAAAGAGTGTACTCTTTGTTTTCATAGGTTTGGTGCGTATATCAAGTATCAAGTACAACTTTATTGTCAAATGTACATACAGCACAGATGAAATTTCACATATTGTCACAAAACACAAAATTCTTGGACTCTCGAAAGATCGGGGGAAAAAAAAACCAACATCCTGCCGGAGTGGTTGCCTGCCTTTTTAAGGGGCGGTGCCACAACAGAACCCATTTGACGCCGCCGTAGGATAGAAATCCCCACGAGTAGTTTTTGTCACGGAGCTCAGCAATGAGAAACGGCAGCATTTGATACGGATATATTTTTTTGGGCTGTGTTTGTCATCTTGGAAACATGATGATAGGCATGCTAGCATATTATCATTTTGTTCTTCCGTCGTGTTGCTCTTGTCATCTCCGCATGGCGACACCCTCGATAAGTCTCAAATCACGTGTTAGTCAGTCCGTCTCCCGTCCAAGCTGCTGCGTTGACATTTAAAGAGCTAATTCTTGTAATTCTGTCATCTGTAGTGGAAACAGCAGTCGAGTGTTCCTGTGGATTCCGCGTGTCCAGCTTGTAGCGTTTAGCTCTGGCGTAGCATAGCGGCAGCGGTGGCTTGGCAGGTGAAAGTGTTTAGCTCGAGCGACCTCCTAGCTGGAGGGCCCCCCGCTTCTTGCAGCTGGGCGTCATTACAATCCCTCCTTCTCCCGTTCTTGATTACTTCCCCGTGTAGCATCAGATTAGCCAGAAAGGTTGTAGGGGGGGGCATATTTTGACATGACAAACGTACAGTGCGCTCGTTTATGTTATTTTTCTTTCGGATAGGGCAATTAACGAATGAGAGGTTTAACCACTCAAAACGATTGGATGGCGGACGTTTGGGAAAAGTTGCCTGTTCCGCTGACTGTCCTCGGATTGAAGCTAATTTCGAGTCTTTGTATCCAGACTTGAGCTCCGCTGATGGTGGGATAAGACGCTTTTTGTCGGGGGAAGGCAAGCGTGGCGGCTTCCAATCAACTGGGGCGGAAAACACCTGTTCTTGCTACAGGTGCGCAATGCTAGTTCATACGCGGCGGCTTCTCCCGCAAACCCCCCCCCCCCCCCCCCCAACCTCCCAAAAGCCCAAACGATGACCTCCTCTGTTACAGTGTGCTTTCAGAACTCACATTCCAGCATGGGAAAACAAGTGAAAGTAAAGAGAGAGAACAGATCAAACCCGATGAAGGACAACAACCCAGATAACGGCACAGAAAAAAAAATACAACAAGAGAAGCAAGAGAGAAAAGAAAGAACAGGGTAACAATAACACCTGATAGTTCGGAAGAGAGGACAGACAAAAAAAAAAAAAAAAATCAAGAACAAAAGAATGCATTAGTGCTGCTTAAGTAACAAATCTGATGGTATCCGAGAGCGCCACATGGCTCTGCACAGTAAAGATAACGGCAATGGGCAGCAAATGAGAAAAAGACACTGCGCAGATAGATGGACTGATACCACCGACGCAGGAGATGGATGGATAAGCACGCTTGCAGTAGCTGGCTAGAAGATGGCTACAAAACCCTCCACCCTCTTTTCGTCTTCATCAGAAGCAGGCGGGCTAACGCAGGAAGCGGCGCGTGGCTAACGCGGTTACGCCGCCACTGACGCATGGAGCCTCGCCGAGCAGGCTTTTCTGCTTCTTGTCAAGACCTTGCCACCAAAGTCAATTTGTCCGTGCCCTGGCCGAGCCTAATAGTCCGCTAATCGCATCAACCAGGAAATTACGTCGGCGGGTCTGTATTGATACCACAGGACATGATTGAACAATCATCTGGCGCATTACTGTAAACCCCGTAAGAAAATACAAAAAAAAAACCTGAGATCTCATTACCTCGCATGACATGACGTCAGCCCGAGTCAAACAGAAGCGTACTTGGATTAGCATCTGGGCTAATGATGATGATGATGCCATTAATGGTGACCAGCATCTGACAAATTTAACACGTTGGCTTGTACAGTGGAACTCCTCTACAACAAAATCATGTTTGCAGCAAGAAATTTTAATAATAAATAATACAGATTAACGGAGAGCGTGTCCGTCCGACCTCAAACGTCATGTCGTCTCCACTAACTAGCTTAGCTGTTGTCGTGGCTAGGCTAGCTTAGCTGTTGTCGTAGATCAAAGCTCTTTGATGTGTGACGTCCGTTGCGTCAGCACTGATTGGTTGAAGCCAAAACACGTGCGTGCGTACACGTCCGCGCTGATGCTTCACTCGAGTGGCGGCGCTACAGGCTCATAAATAGTGTTAGCTAGCATGCTAGCCTTAATAAAAGCAAATAATGAAAGGGGGGAGGGGTCCCCAAAAAATCAAATAGGTGAATATGTGAAACCATCAAATGATCGCTTAATAATCTATGATATAGTAGTGGTTCACTGTAATGTGAATTCATCGGTCCTGTCGTGAAATTTCAAAGCCTTCAATGCGAAGGCTCGTTGAAGGTTACGCCTCCCTCTCCTCTGTAGCGCCAGGAAAAGCTTGTTAAAAGTCTAATAGTTGCTATCAAAGGCTATTGATTAGCTTTCCCGCCCTGTTTGGGTGACAAAGTGAGCATTAAGCCCGAGCTACACGCTGTAGCGCTTCCTTCGGAAGACACACCTCCTTAAGGGGGGGGGGGGGGGGGGGCACACCAAAACATGCCTCCAAAAGGGCTCTGTCCACTACACACATTGCTATCCTTTCACCCTCCTGCCACCTGATAATCCATTTTACAGCCGGGGATCAAGCACTGAGCCCTCTGGCTACCATAACACACATACACACACACACACACACACACGCACACACACTAAATAAACCTTCGCAGAGAAGTTACTTCCCCGCCTTGTTGTTCATTTTGGCTCCCCGCACCACAGCCGAACATGACATTGCACCAACACAATAGTCAAGTCCTCCTTAAGTGCGTTTCGGGGTATCTTTAGCGGGGGCACTGGTGCAAACGGGAAGAATGGGTTATATCGGGCAAGTCGCTACAACCAAATTAATGGATGTCTGCTGAAATATTCATTTGATTAACCCCCCCCCCCCCCCTTTCCTCCCCGCATTCAAATGCAGACACACACACACCCACACACAAAAATCTGCATTGATGTGTTTGTGTCGTTTTCGCTCGGCTGCACTCTAATGGGAGTGCGGACTCTCACTCTGGCTGCGTGGCTTTATTTGCTGCACCGTGCCACGTCTAAGGTGAATTTTTGTTTTTGTGCATTGAGCGAAATATCGAAGTGCAAAGTCAAAACCGTGATTGAACCATGAAAAAAGAAAGGCAACTTTACACTGGGGTTAAAAATGAGGGTGCTATATTGTTTGGGAAGATTGTTGAGGCATATTGGTGGGAAATAAGTTCGATCGGAACTCGAAGTCACCAAAAATTGGAGGGTTTTGTTCGTGTTATTGAAAAAAAAATTAGGGTTACTTCGAAATGTATTATTATTTTTTTTTCTCGATGCATTTCTCATTCACTTTTCCTTTTTTTCTATCCAACTGTAAATAGCAAGTAGCATCTAACTGGAGCTTATGGAGCCTTAAAGTCTGCTCTGATGTGTGTGTGTGTGTGTGTGTGTGTGTGTGTGTGTGTGTGTGTGTGTGCGTGTGTGTGTGTGGCACAACAGTGGTAAATATTTGTAGTTTTAATTTGGCGTTGACGTCGAGCAACAATTAGAAGTGAACTCAGACGATTTGCTGTTGCGTGACACTGAAGCTGTATTTAGTAGCTTACTAAGAGCTTATTCAATTTATTCATGATCCAAACCACACTGTGTGTGTGTGTGTGTGTGTGTGTGTGTGTGTTATCATGTGTGCGCGCACGCATGTGTTTGTGTGTGAGGAGGATCTGAAGTGAACCATGAAATGAAAACACCCTCCAACCATTTCGGCGCATCTCTCAATTAGGACATCGTCTTTGCCCAGAGAATCTTCACCAGCGTGTTAACTGGCTTCTTCGTCTTGATTCTTTTACGAATTGTCCACGATTCCATGACTTTCGTCGGCATCGGTTCTTCCGCTGGATGCTGGCTTTCATTTTTCTTCAGGTTCCATCTTCGGTCGGGGTGTAGGACTGTAGGGAGTCCATACTGTCATTGGGTTGAACTGGTTCTTATTTGGTCCAGGGCTACGTTTCTGAGTACTTAATGGGTCTTTGTCTTGTTCTAACGTGATCCTAAACTGAATTTTACCGAGTCTAGTTCTGAACAAGTTCTGATTTGGTCAGAAACGTGTTTTTACTTGGTCCTAATCATGTTTGAACTTTGCGAGTCACGTTGTCCTAAATCTGTTTCACGTAGTCTTCATTTAGTCCTGAATTGTCCTCAACTGGTCCAAAATGGTTTCTCACTTTGTTTTCACTTGGTCCTAAACTATTTCTTGCTTTCTCTTCAACTGGTTTCAATTTGCTCTTGAACTGGAACTCAGGTTCCTCTAAAGGGGTCCCCACTTGGTCCAAAACGAAGATCCTTTTGTCTGAAATGTGTCCTAACCCCGTTCTGAACTGGCTCTCTCTGTTTTTGTTTTTGTTTTTTTTGCTCGAATAAATGTTCAAAAAATTCAAAGATTAAACACAAATTGAATTCTAATCCAGGGCCATTAAAAATTAGGTACAACCATTGAATATTTTCAGGCTATAAATCATTCGATGATTTTGAATTTCTGTTACACTGAGCACGAGATCCCACCCGAGCCCACAACAAAATACCAGTGCCTCCCAAAACCATCAAGCATGATCATCTGTTGTGCACATAAACTAACTTTACAGAATCTACTAGGTCCAGGTGTTGATGTGTTCCAAAAAACATCCCAGCTGCGGCCCACTGGAGTCCTCTTTTGGCGCTTCAGGCCCACTCTCTCCCTCCTCTTATATTTTATACATGAAGCTTGCCACTTACAGTCTGATGAGCAAGGCCGGCTTATTAACGACATGGCGCTCAGCAAATACTCATGTAAAATTTAACACAATTTGTTTACACGGCGCCTCCGAACAAGCCACTCAAGGGGTTTTGTTGGAAAAAGCGTCACCGTTTTGATTAGGCGCCAGGCGCTCTCCGCCGAGGGCGGTAACCATTTGCTGAAGAGAAAAAAAAAAAAATAAAAATGGTGATGTTTGAGAAAGGCGATACTCGCTTGAGTGTTCGGGACGTTCGCATTTGTTCAGGGATACGCTGCTTGAATGAAAGCCCAATGACTCGGTGATGGCTCCACTTTGGAGGAATTAAGCTAAGTATTATGATTGCTATGCTAAGTATGATGATTGCAGCTGGTTTGGCCTGGAGCAGGCTGGTGGGGAGCGATCAGCGTCGGTCACTAGTGTCAGATTACCACCACAGTCCCGCTCAAACTCCAAAAAGACAAAGGCACCGTCCAAACAAAATAGCGTTCTTTGAATGGTCCTACACTGGATCTCACTTGGTCATTAATGGCTTCTCGTTCTCACTTGGTCCTAAACTGGTTCTGACTCGCTCCTTAACCCTTTCATGCACCCTGTAACCTGATAATACGATAAGGTGTCCACTGTAGTAACCGCTGTCCCCGAACTGGTTCTCACTTGATTCTTGATTTGCGCCAAACTGGTTATTTGTTTCATTCATTCCCCTTTTGGGTCCTAAACTAATTTTCACTTGTTCCTAAACCCTTTAACACTTGGTCTGAAACTATTTCTCACATGATTCTTAGTTAGTCCTAAACAGAGACTCCATCTGGTTCTAAACTAAAGCTTGGTCTCGAACTGGGTCTAACTTGGTACCAACCTGGTTCTCACTTGATCTTCGCTTGATCCTTGTTTTGTCCTAAACTGGTTCTTAGGTCATCCTTCACTGTACCTGAAGTTGTTCACATTTCATCCATAACACATTCTTACTGGGTCCTTGTTGGTTTTCACTTGATTGGTCTTTAACCAATTTTCACTTACTCCTGAATTAGTCCTGAAGTGATTTTCACTTGGTCCTAATTCTTACTTGGTTCCATCACTGGTTCTTACTTGTCTTCACTAGATCACCAGTTTTTTTTTTCTCACTTGGCTTGAAACTGGTTTGGACTTGAACCCTTTCGGGGACAGCAGTTCCTAAATCCATCCATCCATCCATTTTCCGATCCGCTTTATCCTCACAAGGATCGCGGGGGTTGCTGGAGCCTATCCCAGTCGTCTTCGGGCAGTAGGCGGGGACACCCTGAACCGGTTGCCAGCCAATCGCAGGGCACACAGAGACGAGCAACCATCCGCGCTCACATTCACACCTAGGGACAATTTAGAGTGTTCAATCAGCCTTTGGGAATGTGGGAGGAAGCCGGAGTACCCGGAGAAGACCCACGCAGGCCCAGGGAGAACATCCAAACTCCACACAGAGAGGCCGCAGCTGGAATCGAACCCGGTACCTCTGCACTGTGAGGTCAACGCGCTAACCACTGGCCCACAGGGCCACCCCGGCAGTTAGGAGAGTGGATGGCTTATCATGTTATCAGGTTACAGGGTGCATGAAAGGCTGAAGCAGTTCTGTTCTTCTCCTGTCTTGATGTTCAAACAATTCAGTTATTTAATTTAACTCATTCAGTACCAGCCAATTCTGGACCAAGTCTGAAAAGACGTTTAATAACGTCTTTGGGAGAATGAGTTAAAATCCACAGTATGTCCATCCGGCATTGTTTCCCTGGTTTTTGTGTGCCACCAGACTCTTGCTGTTTACCATCTTGATCCTATCAACGAGGCTCTCGATAGACGGCGATTCCACTTTGCGAAAGTAAAAGTGTCCATTTGTCAGTTCTTTGACAAGTTTGTCATGCTTGTAAAAAGATAATTACGGCATCTGGGGAAATGATAGCCACATTGTGCTTCTGAGGAGATAATTGCGGTGCGGCGTATCGTATGGTAGCACCAATTAGACGCACCGATGACACCGACAACCCTTTCTACATGTACACCAAGTGAGTTTCCCCTGATGGTGGCAAATGAAAAACAAAATGATTTTTTTTTTTTTACGTGCTGCGTGTTATTACTACCAGCTCGGACCGGAATAGATGTGTTTAAAAAAAAAAAGAAAAAGATCCTTCACAGGGGAGTTCAGGCCCGCCTTCACAGGTGCTGAGGCAGGTTGTGATTTAGGTTGATTGACAACTAATCAGCAAATCAATTAGGCCTTGACCCAAAAAGCGAGACAAAAGAAGAGGAAATTCCTTTCTTCCTTTCTCTCTTCTGGCTCGTGCCTGTCTCAGCTCGGACCCTCCGGTGCCGCTGATGGCTCCGATTTGAATCCTCTTGGCTCCAGAACCTATAGTGGCTTTTTTAATGGATCTATCTATCAAAATGTGCACTAAAAATTGCTTTATGGACGCTTTTCTTTCTACGCGGGGGTCTCTTCTGTGATCTTGACTTCCGTGGCTTCAGTCTGAGGCAATGTAGTGATTCACATCGTCATTCTTCCAAGGAGGTCTGTCCGATGTCTGCCGGAGACACTTTGGGTGAACCCTGTTCACCTGGAGAACGGGAATTCGTCTCCCTCCCTCCCTCCCTCCCTCCCGCCTGCTTCCTCCCTCCCCACGCATCTTTCAACCCCTCGGCTCCGCCAGCATCTGCGAGGAACAGAGCATCCGTTGACAGAGGGCCTGCTTCTCATGCCCCCGTGGAGTACCCTCCACCCCTTGTCCAGGAGACACCCCCCCCCCCCTCCCCCTGAACCGAACCCCTCTCTCTATCCAGTGCAATCAAAGAAAGCTTCATTACCTGCTGACTAATTTGCCCGCTGCCCCCGAGATGACTCGCAGGTAATGGCAGGGGGAAGGTTGGCCTCTTTAGAACCTGACAATGGGGCTCTCTCAGGGGCCTGCTACCCCCCCACCTCCACCCATCCTCCTGAATCTTCAATCCAGTAGGGGGAAAAGAAAAAAAATCTCGGCATCGGGGAGCGAGCCAGCATCGCGACACAAGGTTTGTGAATGCGTGGACCGGGAGAGGCGCCGTCGTGCCTCTCCAATGAAATTACCCAGCAGACAAAGGCGAGGCCCGAGGAGCTGACACTTCCTTTGAGTGTGTCAGCAGCTTGCGCCATTTTCCATTTCTCGCCCCCCCCCCCCTAAAATAAATAAAATAAAAGAAAGAAAAAAAGATTTGCTCCAGAGGGAAGTGACAATGGCAGGGACAATCCTTCTAACGCTGTTATAAAAAAAATAAAAAAATAAAAATTGGGATGAGATTGAGGGATTTGGATCCTCTACTCGGGGAGTTGAGTGATAACACGTCTGACAAAGTGGGAAGGATGAGTTATTTACAAGTGAAAATCGCATCGTGGGGAAAATAATAAAAAACACTTTCGCTTGTCACCTTTGCTCAGTATGAAAAATCGTTCATTCTTGATCTTCTTTTGGATTCGTGTGCCCTCCGAAAAATGCGTTTAGGGTCGGATTAAGGTTTGGGGTTGGAGGTTTGGTTTCAAAGTTAGGGCTCGGGTGTTCATGGAGATGGGGGTTATGTTTTGGAGGTTTGGGTACAGTGTTGGGGTCGATGCTCAAAGTTTCAGGGTGGAGGGTGGGGGTAAAAGTTACAGATAGGGGGCTTCAGGGTTTATGATTTGGGTTCGAGTTTCAGTTTTAAAGTTGGATCTTGGGTTCTGGGGTTTAGGGTTAGGTCCATACATAGGGTGTTAGGTTTGGGAGGTTTTGGGGTTAGGGTTGGGGGTCGAGTTATGGTGGGAGAAACATGATGCAATATATGGTAAAACATTCAAGTTAGGTTCCTTAGAAATGTTTCTCTTCTTGATAGAAGAATCACAGACCATGTCAATTAAAATCTTTCAAGGACTCATTCTGGACATTGAATAGGATGTCATCCATTTTAGTCAAAACAGCCATTTCTAGCTAATGATTTTTTTCAGTCTCCTACGAGGAAATTTGCTGAAATCTCGGAAGCAGGCATACAAGACAGATTGGCAATGCTAAAATATTGAAGCTTTATTGTCTGCCGTCAAATGTCGATGATCATTTTGAGGATTTGCGAAGAAAACAGGGGTGAATAAAGTTTTTCTATGGATTAAGTCATTGCAGAGGTCACCTTTTTTTTTCGGAATTATAAAAGTCAGTCAACTGAAAACAAACTTGAGTGTTTCTACCTATCAAGGTTATCCAGTCATGAAATACAGTTTGGACTGAGAAACAGGACTTCTAAACTCTTCATAAATATGACCTCAGAATCCTTCCCACAATGCGCAAGACTCTCATTCTCTCCTTAAACCCCATCCCTTTGCAACCCCCCCAAAAAAGTATGTCATCATTCCAAGGACTCTGGGGTGAGCTCCATCTCTAATCAATGAACCCCATCTACGGGGGAAGCCGGTATCCCTGGTGACGCCGTTGCCAGGACAGTTGTGCTTGGCAAGCGACGGATGCACCGTGGAGATGAGTCCCCCCCCAACCCCCCCTTGATGCCATGCGGAGGCTCGCTGTACTTGGAAAACTTTTCCCATGAACAGCAATATTCTATAACACAATTATATTTCCAGTACCCCTGGAAATGTAAACATCAGCCATTTCAAACCAAAATGGCCGATGTTTGACCATTTTGTTCTGAGAAGGGGCTTTTCCCTGTTTACCCCCACTGAGGACTCCTCTGCTGAAAAGCCCCCCCCTGCCCCCCAAGAGAGCTTTAAGAAAAGGGAAGTGCATCTTTTTCCAGCGCTCTTCTCATTGATGAAATGTTTCCTTTTCCTCTTCAATTATTCAGAGCGTTTTCATTGGAGAAGTCCCAGCGGTGCCCCCGGTGAGATTTGCATCTTGATTTATTTGTCATATATCCTTTCTCGCGCTAAATTCTTTATACCTCTCCGGTGGGTGCCACCCATGCATCTTTCATGGGGGGCAAACATGCCCACATTACACCTTTGCTCTTGTAGGCTGGATGAAAAATGCATTCGGTCATTAATTTATTTTCTCCCAACTCCTGTTTTTTTTTTTTTTTTTTGTCAGGAGTAGCACTTTTCTGCTTTTCAGACACTTGGCTGTGACCTGGAAAATGTAGCCCATGATGAGTGAGTGACACAATTAGGTGAAGACGACGCTAGCCACAGGGCAAAATGCATTTATTTATCAAGCACATTCCGCAAAGTTCATCTAAAGTGAAATTTGCTATTTCAGAAAGATTGTGATATCCCACACCGCTAACGGTAAGCAAGGGGATTGTAAACGGTATGGTGTTCAATCCTGTCAAATTAATGGGATGTCTTGAATTTGATTAGTCGTCTAACAAAATGTTTTAAAAAGTTAAGCCTCCTTTAAACTTACAAGCATAAAATGAACTTTGAATTCAGTACATGGAATCATATCACAGGCAATAAAACATTACCTGAGCTTACATCGGGGGTTTACATGCTAACTCCTTGTTGGACAAACAGGATGTACAAATTCGCTCGAATGACATTCAATCTCTTATATTTGATGATTTAAAAAGGTCTTAAAAGTCTTACATTTGGGTAATAGGTACCCCGTTATGACATGAACTCGACCACTCGTGTTATAAACGCATGTCACGCTAATTGGAACTAGCCAGTTGGCGTTAGCGCAAGAAGCTAACACAGTACTCTGAAAAAGATACTTATCAAAGTCGTTTGTTCACAAAAACCATTGCTTTCGTACACTGGCTCGATCTGAATCATATCAAGCCAACGGAAATGGAAGAAAAACAAAAAGTTGAAACCTACCGAATTGAAAAGCTAACATACCTGAAAAACTGGCTAACACTGGATCAAAGAACTTGGACACGTCGGCTTTACTGGGTCATCATTTTCACACAAATCTTTACAAATCTTTATAACAAATACCTTTTAACACACACATTCAATAAATATTCATTAGTGTGATCCTATTTACAAACACGACAGTGTCAATGGAATGCAGTTGACGGGCCTTAAACTTGCTACTCACATCGATGGACACGGAACGGCAAATTTCAGAGCGGCCGGCTTGCCAAGCGCGAAGCTACCGTTTTGCCCCACTATAACTGTATATGCTATTATTTTTAAAATCGGGGGCATTGTTGTGGCAGACCTTAAGGATTATTTCTTTTTTTTTTTTTCTTTTGTTGGGCTGACAGACAAATTCCAGTAAAGGAGACGAGCGGGTGACAAAGCTTTGAACCGGCGTCACGCAGTCAACACTTGAGCCGCAGGATGAGATAAACATGTTTGCCATGGCGTACATTTTATTCCCACATCTACGTCTCTTTCTCTCTCTCTCTCTCTCTCTCTCTCGCCCTCACCGGAGTTCGGCAATCCCGATGGACTAATTCCCTCTCAATTATCTCTCCCATCCCTCCGCCTCTTTCCTCCGGATTTCTTTTCGTGCCCCCGGCCTTCGGCTCATGAGTCGGTGCGCAGTGCAGAAGGCAGATCGGGATGCGGGAATGCGCCGTCAAGCCTCACAATCTCCATCTGTGGGGCCCAAGTTGGGGATGAACGAGGGATGGGAAGAGAGCGGAATGATGGAATGCGTATTAAATATACAGCAGACTGCTGAGAACATGTTGCGGGATGATTTTATTTTTTATTTTTTTGCCTTATCTTGGTGCATCGGGACTTTTGCTGCTATTGTCCTTTTCTGGTCTTTTGACGTTTTTATAGGGCAATGAGTGAATGAGGAAAATCAAGCTAAATATGTTGAATATAAATTGAAAATACTCGAAAATTTGTGCAAAAACCTGGCGAGACATTTTTATGTTCGTATGTTTTCAAAATATATTTATATCAATAGTCACTCCTTATATTTTACATGGTGATTACCTTTTTGTATTTTACTCTGCAGAATCTTTATGGCAGAGTATGGGATTTTCACTGCCAAATTTACAAAAGATCTGGCAAAATCTATTACATTTTTTTGGGACAAAATAAAACATTTTTAATAATAATTATTAAAATAATAATAATAATAATATATTCTAATAATATTTATTATTATTATTAAAACATATTTTTAAAGGAAAATATAATAATTTTGAGGGCAGAATATACAGTTTTTGTGAGGCAAAACGTACCGACATGTTTCTTTTTAACACTGAAATATAATTGTCCAGCACGCTTGTGCTGTTTTTGCTCCAGGGATGCCATATTTTCATTAATTAATTTTTTTCCTGCAGGGTTTCTTAACCCCGCTTATTGTAAATTGGTAGAATGAACTAAAACAACAATATCTTGTCAAAAAAAAATCTTGAGGGTTGGGTGTGGGTACGGCGACGTTGCGCGGTGGTATCACATAATTTCTTTTATCACTTTGTCTTATTTTATTGAATCCCGCCGCAGTGTTCCTTCTCCGAGTGGAAAGTCTCTCCGGATGCATGTCCTGTCTTCATGACAGCTCGCTAACGCATCTCCACATCTTTGTTGTGTTTGTCATCTGATTCACACGTCGGCTGAGAAGCCGCCTGAAGGAAATCGGATGGTAAAACATTGTGAAAACATCATGGGATGAGGGTGTTGCCGAGCGGGGGGGGGGGGCTATGTGGGTCACATATGCGCGTCCGGATCACTTTTTTTTTTTCTGGTTGGAGGGACGGTGGGCTTCTGTCACGAAATACTGTACAATGTGTGTGTGTGTGTGTGTGCGCGTGTGTGTGTGTGTGTGTGTGTGTGTGTGTGTGTGTGTGGCGCGCTAGGTAAGCCTGACTGGAAAAGCGTGTTGCTCTATTTTTAATTCATGCCGTACCACCTGGCTAATGGTGTTTTTGGATCCACCCCCCCCTCTCAGAGCAGAACTTGCTTGGGATAATCAGACCTCCACCAAATGCGTCCAAATTATTCATGGCCATCCACATTATGCGGATTTCATAATATCGGAATATTCAAGCAAATGTGGGGGGGGATGTCAGGTGGCATTAGGGTGCACCGGTGACAAAAAAACAAACAGCCGCGGCGGGCCGATTGATGGAAAAATATGTTTGTTTCTTATTGTCCTCAGGTGATTCCAGTGATTATAGTGAGCAGAAGGAATCAGGATTATCGAGATTTCATGATATTGCTTGAAAAAATGTCACGTTAGTGTATTGCAAGCCTTGCTCGATGCACTTTTTGCACATGAAAAAAATCAGAAAAATAAATTTAATACTGCCCGCGAGACCAAATCGGGTTAATTTTTAAATGATGGAATACATAGTAATATGCCCCATGTTTACGGTAATCTTTGATTTCATGGCAATTTTCTCAAAATGTACTTTTTATTTTACTTTTCATTTTAAATTTACTTTTTTTTTGGTGGCAAGGAAGACAGATAATTATTATTTTATTGAAGTTTTTTGGTTGGAATGGTATGCAAATCTTTTGTGGCAAAATATGCTAAATTTGTGTGTCCTGCCCGGCAAAAAAGAAAAAAAAAAAGAAAATATACAAAATTAAAAGAATATGTATTTGTTTGGGTGGCACGTTGGTCAACTGGTTAGCACGCCTGCCCCACAATGCCGAAGTGCTGTGTTCGATTCCGGCTACGGCTTTCCTGTGTGTTGTTTGCATGTTCTCCCGGTGCCTGCGTGGGTTTTCTCTGGGTATTCCCTTTTCCTCCCACTTTCCAAAAAACACGCATGGCAGGTTAATGAAACGCTGGAAATTGGCCTGAGGTGTGAGTGTGAGCGCCAATGGTTGTTCGTTTGTGTGTGCCCTGCGATTTCCTGGCAACCAGTTCAAGGTGTCCCCCGCCTACTAAGAATCAGAAAATGAATAGATGGATGAAACGTGTGGCAAAATCTTGGTGTCAAAATATACAAAATCTTTTCGGCAGAATATAAAAATGTTTGTGGCCAACTATAAAGATAAAATCCGTTTTGTTGTGGCAAATTTTCTAAAAAATGTGTCAATGTTTTTTTTGTGGCAAAATATGAAGCCCTGCACTTCATTTTGACTCACTTGCTTCAGGGCACAATTCCACCGAATTCTTCACGATCGCTTATTATGCCCATTCCAAACGGTGACTTTATAAGCTTTGCAGTCACTGACGCAACAACGAGGCCGTCACGTTTTAAAATCCAAAGTTGCACTTTGCCTAAATGCTGACAGTGACATGTGGGCTAATCCTCTTAGCACACACTGTAAAGCTTTGTTGGTAAATAGTGTATCAAGTTTGTTGGGTTGACAAGGCGACATTTGCGCGTGCATTCCATGGAAGAACGCTCGCAAAAGTTCAAGCCTTGTTAAAAAAACAACAACAACTGCTCTTTGCCAAGTTTGCGAGACTCCAACAATGGGTCCGTCGTGCTGGCAGGTTGAATCATTTTCCCCGAGATTTGCATGTGTGCTTTCGTTGAAGCACGACTAACAGCTGTGATAATTGCTTTGGCAGACTTGGACTGATAATTTTATCTTCACGTTAGTCTCATTTTACGTTCTCAGGCAGCGTGAATCGAGATAAAGATCGCTGACGAGGACCAGTTAATTTTATGATAAAATACTTAAAAAGAGGGTTCAACAAAACACCAACTGTGTTTTTACTCGTATTTTTTGTGTTTCATTTCGTATTGTGGGCAGTTTAATTTCGAAAAATGAAATTTGGTAGGTGTGTCGATCATGAGCAGACCAACAAAAAAAGTCTCAAAAGTCTGGCATTTCGCAATGATTTGATCCATTTTTGCAGATCCAAACTTATTTATTTGAAAAAATTCAGCCACGAGGGCCAGTTTTATTTGCATGACTGTATGTCTTTCATGAGTAAATATACCCACAAAAAATGTCTCTCGACCCCATACCTGAAAAGACACAGGAAATCTGCCATTTTGGTTTGAAACAGTCATTTAGGTGTATTTTACCAATTCATCGAGATCCTCCAAAAACAAACATGTCCTCCCGAAATATTTTCAAAAGGTAACCCCTGAAGGCATTTTCACTAAATAACGTTGGCAGGTCATGAGTAAAAACCACCAAGCTTACAACATGAAATTTGGTCAAATTGTCTATCATGGGAAGACCCACAAAAAAGTTTTGAAACCATTCCCCAAAATTGAGCATTTTGGTTCCAAGCGGCCAATTGATTGCCATTTCCCAGGGATCCTTCAACATCGAACTTGTCTAAGACGTTTTGTCCGATTGCAACCAAATTGTTATAATTCGAATTGCAAAATATTGTCATTTTTGTCATTGCCCCGTGGACAGAGCGAGGTGGCCAAGTTTGATGACTCGTCCTAAAACCCAAAAATAACAACTCCACCACCAGAACAGCGGTCCAGACGGCCACAACTGAAGCGGTCGGTTGTCCATTTACTTTTCCATAAGACCGCTCCTATCAATATTTCATAACAAGCTCATGCTATATACCGCGGCTCAATGCCGCTTAATGCTCTCATCTTACGTTAAAGTGAAGCGGTCAACGAGTGCGGGGCTTGTTTTTCGACCAAGATGACATCACCGGAGGACTGTTTGCCATCTCCTCATATTCATGATAAGAGATTATGGCCGTTCAATATTGAATGGTTGTGATTTAAAAATGATGAAGAGGAAGCTCGTGGTGTTTCTCACCTGAAGGCAAACACGTTTTCCCAGGAAGGCCTTCTTCTTCTTCTTCTTCTTCTTCTTCTCTCCCTTCTCGTTGATCCATTATTTAGCACAATTAGCCTGCGCCGAGCTCTTTTTTTTTACAAGCATCTATAAGGTAGACTCGACGTACACAACAATGTGCATTTCACCGCCGGGTTATTTATTTGGCACATTAATGCGCAGTTGGATTGCTATCGACATAGCTTTTATAGCTTCACTTATTGAGTAGGGCTTCTGTTGCGGAAGCACCGTTATCGTCAACAGCAAAGATGACTTAATTGGATCTTCGGACCCCATCACGCCCCGAGAACTCACTTCATCGCGCTAACTTTGGATAATGTGAAGAATTCCACTACCAATACCAGTTTCACTGATGGATCCGAAATTGGGTCGACGTGTTTATCATAACGGGCCGCGCGAAATAGTCTCGAGTATCCATGCCCAGATTTGAACAGGAAATGGACTATTTTGTCTTCAAATGTCCCAAACAGCTTTTCAATAGCTGTCTTACATTTTTTGTGACTTGAATGCTTGATTGACATCAACATACACTTCGAGAAAGAGAACAGCTTTTGAAAAGCTGCCGATGCGCCACTTATGTTCTCGAGGTCATCGCTGTCCACCCTTCTCACTTACATATGACTTTTACCGTAATTTCCGGACTATAAGCCGCGACTTTTGTCACACGCTTTCAACTCTGCGGCTTATTTAATGAAGCGGCCTATATAAAGACTTTTTTTAACGGCCGCCTGTGTACCGTCTTTCTTTGTAAATATCTCATGTAACAATATGGGCACCTGCGGCTTATAGACAGGTGAGGCTTATGTGTGTACAAAATGTTTTTTTTTCTTTTAAAAATGTAGTGGTGCGGCTTATAATCAGGTGCGGTCTATAGTCCAGAAATTACGGTACTTCTCACAGAAGAAAACAGCTCGAGTCGCTGTTGACTGCAGTGACTGATTTGCAAATTTAAAATTGGAAAAAAAAAATACGACTCGAGACGAAAACAGCTTTGGAACAGCTGTCCACTGGAATGACCACCGAGCATGAAAGGGTTAACCCCCCCCCCCCCCCCCTTTACCTCAGAGTATGTCCTCCCCCGGGGGTAGAGCCCCGGAGGCTTTGATCCGGCTCCGCGCACCCCCAGAATGCACCCCGGTTATAAGGCCGCATGAGGGGGTCAGATGAGAGGCAAAGAATGAAAGAGAAAAGGGAGGGGTGGGGGGTCTTGTAAAGATCAACTAGGGTTGACTAAAAGGGCTGGATAAGTGGAAGGGGGTGGGCTAATGAATCCTCTCATACCACCCTAACACTCCAATCCACACACACACACACACTTTAGTAGCCTAATTACCTGCCTGATTAGCAGCGATGACGGCACCTGCGAGGAGGGGTCAAAGAGCACATGTGCGAGGTGCCAAGCGCCACACTAACGAAGGCCTCATGCTAATTGAAGCTAATCACGCGCCGTGTTAGCACGCTGCTAATGTGAGTCAGAGAAGATCACAAAACCGTCCTTTTTCATCTTGAAAGTAGCGCGCCGCCGCCGCCGCCGCCGGCCGGGACCGCTTCAACAACGACAGCTATCGGGCTAGCGGACCGTACCGGCGAAGAACACGCCGGTTCGTGCGCCGCAGCTTCAATGAGGCTCGTTTGCATCGGCCGTTGGGAAAGCCCCACTCGAGGTGCATGCATCTGGTCTTGAGCTTAAGGGTTAAATTTTTACAATACAAAAAGCATTTTGGGCTTCCTTGCTAACCTGTGTTGGGAAGTAACAAAATACACATGCTTTGTTTTGTACTTAATGAGATTTTCCTGTAATTGATACTTTTCTTGAGTATTTCTTGTACAGTCAAACCTCGGTTTTCGAACGTCTCGGTTCTCGTGCAATTCGGTGACCAAAATTTTGAGTTTTTTATGCCTCGGATGACAAATTTCGGTTGTCGAACAAACTGAGCGCACTTGATGGATACAAAAATTCGTCTTCATGTTTTTTATTCATTTTTTGTATATAATGGAATGGAAAAGCGACACTAGTCCGGATTGTGATCGCAACTGGTCATTACCGTTTGGTGGGTGGTGCGCAGCCACACTCGGAAAGGCGGGGTTTGAGTGAAGCAGGCATCTTTTTTCCGGGTTAGAAAAATAGCCAGCAAAATAACTCGTACAGTCAAACCTCAGTTTTCGAACGTCTCGGTTCTCGACCAATTCGGTTTTTGACCAAAAATTTTGAGTTTTTTATGCCTCGGATGACGAACACATTTCGGTTCTCGAACAAACTGAGCGCACTTGAATGCACCATTTGATTCCTCTCGCCTTCCTTACATGAGGAAAGCAACACGAGGAAGTGACGCTTCCTCGTGTTGCTTTCCATTGTGAGCAGACGTGTTCAATAAACATTTTTATTTCAAAAAGAGCGTGGTTTCGGTTTTCGAACAATTCGGTTTTTGAACAGCCTTCTGGAACGGATTATGGACGAAAACCGAGGTTTGACTGTATTTTTAATTTTACTCCCTACTTTTAAACACCTATCTGTACCCACTTTATACGTTTTCAAGATATGACCCACCACCTTGGCACTTTTGAGTCTTCTTGCCTTGTGAGCAAACTACTGTCAGTGTTATACTGCCCCCTTGTGGCCAGGAAATGCACACCAGAAGGAGCAGCACAATGTCAATCCGTATTGAAGTACGAAATTGTGGTGCAGAAACGATTTCATTCTTGACAGTGTATTGTTTTTTTGATTTTTTGTACTATATGATACGGTATAGTGTCATCCGTACGCATTACTGTGCAATAACGTCGAGCAGTGGTCCCCAATGACGGTGCCGCGGGCCATCGAGTACCAGGCCACACAAACTCACTGTGCTTCTCTTTTGACGCAATTATCTTTCCATCTGCTTCAGTAGAATGTGCGTCTATTGTTTATTGAACATATCAGGATGTGCTTTGGGGTGTAACAGGAAGTGCGAGGCGGCTTTTATCCGGCATTATCAAAGCACATCTCCGATAGCGGCACGCGCCTCGATCGCTTCAAATCAATGCTCGCTCAGATAAAATGGCACTTTGATAAAAGTGCGTGCGCGTATGTGTGTGTAATCCTCGCTTGAAGAGCGAGGAGAGGGAGGAGAGGGGGGGGGGAAGCAAACAGTGCCTGAGGCCTCACCAGAAATGGAGGCCAAGTTTTAAAGAGGGGAAGCCAAGTGAACGTCATTAGGGAAAGTCCAAACATTAGGGACACCCGCGCGCATATCCGTTGATACCCGACGCAAAGATTCTGCTTAGAATTTCTTTTGTACTTGACTCATCATGTCACATTTGCGTACTTTTATATACAGTGGACCCTTGTGGTGCGTTCGAACCAAAGAATAGGGAAGCCCCCTCAGTCTTTAATCCCCCTAATGAGGAAAATGAGGACCCCTGAACACCCCCACCCTTACCCCGCCCCACCGCACCGCACCTGTGGCCGCTTTTCTCTTTAATGAGCTTCGCATCCCTTTTAAAGCCATTTTGTTAGTTTGCTCGTGGTGGATTTGTGCGAGTGGCGTGACGTGTATTCAAGATGACAGAGGCATCCAAAACAACAAAGTGCTCTCTTGAGGCTGACAATATCCTCTATGTCTCTGTCGGTGTGTGTGTGTGTGTCCATGAAGACTATGTAAGTGTGTGTGCGTGGGGAGGGATGGTGGGGGGTGGTTGACAGGCGCAAACGCTGATACTCTGTGGCGGCAGGAGCACATCTGAGAGCACATGGGCGGCGTCCAACTGGGAGCAAAAATGATATTCATTGGTCTTAAACGGCCCAGGACAGAGGGAGTGTTGCCACCGCCTGTGTCATGTTGCATTATGACCTGACTGCAAGGAAGACCAGGAAGGACGGCAGGGGAGTGCGAGGAGCCAGGTGCCGACGAGACCAAAATTTTTTTTTTTTAAATAAAAATTGGAAAAAAAAAAAAACTGTCATAGTAAAAAATATACCGTCAAACCTCGGTTTTCGAACGTCTCGGTTCTCGACCAATTCGGTTTTCAACCAAAAACTTCGAGTTTTTTATGCCTCGGATGACGAACACATTTCGGTTCTCGAACAAACTGAGCGCACTTGAATGCACCATTTGACTCCTCTCGCCTTCCTTACACCAGGAAGTGACGCTTCATCGTGTTGCTTTCCATTGTGAGCAGACGTGTTCAGTAAACATTTTTATTTGAAAAAGAGCGTGGTTTCGGTTTTCGAACAATTTTGGTTTTCGAACAGCCTTCTGGAACGGGTTATGGACGAAAAACAAGGTTTAACTGTATCCATATTTATGAAGCCATTTATTGTTACATATTTCATAGAATAATATAAAATGGCGATGCAATTAAACAAATATTTAAAGTGATAGTACCCTATCTTTACCGTCATGCAAATAAATGTCAAAAAATGTTTGCCTTGTTCATCATGTAATTTTTTCGTACGAAAAAAAAAAAAATCGTGACATACAACCGTAACTCACGAGCTTTGGAATTGTGATCTTACGCAACAAGTGTTTGCACTGTCAGCGCACAGTTGAATGCACCATTTGACTCATCTCGCTTTCCTTACACGAGGAAGTGACGCTTCCTCGTGTTGCTTTCCATTGTGAGCAGACGTGTTCAGTAAACATTTTTATTTTAAAAAGGACGTAATTTCGGTTTTCGAACAATTTCGGTTTTCGAACAGCCTTCTGGAACGGATTATGGACGAAAACCGAGGTTTGACTGTAAAAGCGATGACGCTGACGTACAAAAAGCGTGTTCTCTGCTTTTTGTTTTTTGCTCCAAAATAGGTGATTTGCATGACACCAACTCATTTTTTACCACGTTACCAAAAAAAAAATAGAATGAGGTAGAATTTTTTTTTGGTGATGGAAGTTGAAAGTCTAATCTTCTAAAGTTCTGTATTTCCATAAAACACCGTCGTCTGTCAGGCTTGAAAGATCAGTCAGAATGCTCAAGACGTTCCGTTTTTGAAAATGGCCGCCATTGAAAGAGTTCATCGTTTCCATCACTTGATTGTGAATTGCTCCAGTGTGCCACGATTTTGCATTTTTTATACATTCTTGATGGTTTTTATAGTTGTGACACACTGAATGCACCAAATGCAACAACAAGTCTTGCGCCTACTTTTAGTATACACTCGTGTTGTCTTCTGGTGCGACACACAGTTTTGCAAAACAAGTTGAACCAAGTTTTTTTTTTTTTTTTTTTTGGTGGGGGTCGTAGAAACAAAAAGCTTGAGCACAAAACAATCAAATCAGGGTAAAAACAAAAGCCGGTGTTTATCGGGTTGCGCGGCATTGAGCGTCAGACATTGGATTGGGACAAAGAACAGCTGCGCCGCCCGAAATAAGACGAGACGGCAGAAGGCCCTCCATTGTCAGGGCACACCTTGACACCTGTTGTCTTCATTATGTCGTTGGTTTTGAACAAGTGGATGGATTTGTCATCAGATGTCCATTGTTTTGCCAAGTTCACATCTCTCGCTTTCCGCAGAGCACTTTCATCATGTCACAAAGCGGGTTTTTTTTTTGTCAGGGTGTCTCGGAATTAGCTTCTCCCGAATGGAAAGCCTTGATTCTTTAAAAAAAAAAAAGAAAAAAGACACAAATCAGTACAGATGCTGTTTAAAATGCCAAATATGTTGTCCAATTTTGTTCCGTTTTTTTTTCCATTTATAATATAGAAAAGATAGATTCAATATTACTAACCGCATGAAAAATTTACGCATGAAAAAAACTTAAGATATTGCTTTATTATTTTGCTCACTTTTAGTGGTGGCATTTAATAGAGCAGACGTTTTCAATTGAATGAGAGACACAATTAAAGGTCTTTCTTAAACCGTCGGATCCGCATTATATATAAAAAAAAAAATTGGATTTCAATACAGTGAAACTCCTCTACAACGAAACCTACATGGGCGAAAATACCCCCTAGTGTGAAAAAAAATCTTCATGCATTAATGTCTGTGTGTGTGTTTACATCCGAGATCAAATTTGGTACAGTGAAAAACCCCCTGTTGTGAAAAATGTCTTGCTGCAAACACGATTTTGTTGTAGAGGAGTTTCACTGTATCAAGCGATTTGCATCTTCACATTTTTTGTGGCTTTAAAAAGTCATAAATGTAGCTTCCTTCAACTTGCTGTGTCCCTGCTGCAGAAAATATGAATTCAAAATTTCTTAAACTATCATCAGATATGAATGAATCCATATCGGCCACTCCTGGTTCTCATCTTCACTAAAGGAGAGATCTTAAATTTGATCTGAAGTGGGTTTTAAAGAGTCGAAAAACAGATTTCATTCAACATATTAAATAAATATATCAATATGTTTCATATTGCATGGCAAAAATTCTCATCTAATTCTCAACTAATGGTCATCTAATGAAGGGAATGTCTTAAATTTGATTAAAAATACCTTAAAATAAATCAATTTCCACATTTTTTTTCTAAAATAATCCTGGCCATCTATTTACTCAGTTGATCAAATGACTATTACATTTAATCGTTTATTAAGGGGGAGGACTTTATTTTTCCAAGTGCATTCTTATAATTTTACACAGTACATCGGTTGTAATTCCTCCATCCGCAAACCCAAATAAACTATACGGGGAGGGGAAAAAAATCCAAACGTAGGCTTCCGTGGCGCGCCTCCCCACCGTCTCGCTCGTCTTGCGTTAGCATCTTGGGCGCGCTCGCAGCTGTGCTAACATCTGTGCACCTGTGTTCTCCATCCGCCCCGTTCCCTCCAATAAGTTACCGGTGCCATGACGGGTATGAATAAAGGACGGAACAATCTGGAGCCTCAGCTTGCACAAGCGGCCGCCAGGACGTGGAGCGACTCAATAAACCATGAGGCCGGGTTCACTTTTGAACTCGGATTCCATCGATGGACCACTTGGTGAGTTTTTGGGAGGCCTTTGTTATCTCGACTGTTTTGTTTGACAGAAAGTTAAAATTTCGTGGCGCAAGGTAAATCTTGAAATCAAAATATACTGCAGCTTTAATTAAAATGCAACCCTTGCAATTGGTCCAAAATAGCAGCAATAGTTTTTTTTGGCCATAGATTTTGACCTTTTTTTGGGGGACGGGTCAACTCATGTCAACCAAATCTATGTTGGTAAGTGAAAGAGCCTTCAAGGCTTTGAATGACCCTTGAAAATGTCCACAATGGGATCTCTAAACCAAAGTGGGAAACTTCCTGTGTCTTCTTGACCATGGTTTCTTGACACTTTTTTTGTGGGTCTTCTCATGGTGACCATGCCAACAGAATTCTACCTTGATTCAACGGTCATTTTGACCATTTCCAGGGTGTTTTTAGATGACAAATTTTGGAAAATTCAGTCCCTGGAGCCAGTTTCACTCAACAACATAAAATTTGGTAGGCATACCGATCATGAGTTGACCCACAAAAAAAAAAATCCTCGAAAAGCATGCTCAAAAAGACATCAGAAGGCTGTCATTTTGACCATTCGACTGATTTTGTCACTGAATTATTTGGAAAATTCTGACCCAGAAGCCAATTTCATTTTGCCACAAGAATAAATAAGTTCAAACCTTGGTGGAGTTCCATAATATCAGCAATTATGGGTTGCTGGGCTTTTATTGCGACATTAACGCTATTAGTGCCAAAGAAAAGTGTCTATTTGTGTGTGTCGGGAGAGGCGTTTGTACAATTGGGCTGGCACTGGTGCTTGCCAGCGTGGGTGGGCGGGGCCACATTAATATGGTGCGAGCCCGCTAATGGCTTTATGATTGGATAATTAGAGGTAGGTGGGTAATTAGGAGTGAGTTGTGTGTGCACGCTTGGCCCGGCGCACTGTAGTGAGTGGGAACAGGATGACTCCCCGCTGGCTGCTCAAGGGTGTTTATGTGTGTGTGAAGGGGGTTGTGTGAATGTGTGCGTGCGTGCATATGTGTGTGCTTATGTGTGAGTGCGTCTCACATCCAACAGCTTGCAGAATGGGAATTTTGGAGGTTCTGCTATCGAGAAAAAAACCCCCCCACATTTTATCCATTTAATAGGTTTTGTTAAGAAGATATTCATTCCTTAAATTGGGGGGGATTAAATATGTCTGCATATTGTTTTGTTCTTGCAATGTAATTCACTCAAGTGGAGTTGCGATACGATTCACTCCAAAGGGGATACGATATAATGTGAGATCATGTGCTACGATGCAATGCAGTGCAAGATGCGTCACTGGAATTATTGTATCGCATAATAATATAGTTGGAGTTAGTGATGCAATATGACTAACTCCAACTATACTATTATGCGATACAATAATGCAATGCTGCCCTGCGATTGGCTGGCAACCGGTTCAGGGTGTCCCCCGCCTACTGCCTGAAGACGGCTGGGATAGGCTCCAGCACCCTTGTGAGGATAATGAAAGGATGGATGGATAATGCAATGCGATATCAGGTGATTCACTCCAAAATACAATGCAACAAAATTCACTCGGATTCTGGAACACAAATTATGACACAATAGAATACAATATGACACAAATACGATATCATACAATATGATACCATCCATCCATCCATTTTCCGAACCGCTTCATCCTCACTAGGGTCGCGGGGGGTGCCGGAGCCTATCCCAGCTGGCTTCGGGCAGTAGGCGGGGGACACCCTGAATTGGTTGCCAGCCAATCGCAGGGCACACAAAGACGAACAACCATCCACGCTCACACTCACACCTAGGGACAATTTAGAGTGCACAATCAGCCTGCCATGCATGTTTTTGGAACGTGGGAGGAAACCGGAGCACCCGGAGAAAACCCACGCAGGCCCGGGGAGAACATGCAAACTCCACACAGGGAGGCCGGAGCTGGATTCGAACCCGGTACCTCTGCACTGTGAAGCCGACGTGCTAACCACTGGACTACCGGGCCGCCCACAATATGATACCATCCATCCATCCATTTTCCGAGCCGCTTCATCCTCACTAGGGTCGCGGGGGGTGCTGGAGCCTATCCCAGCAGTCTTCGGGCAGTAGGCGGGGGACACCCTGAATTGGTCGCCAGCCAATCGCAGGGCACACAGAGACGAACAACCATCCACGCTCACACTCATACCTAGGGACAATTTAGAGTGCCCAACGAGCCTGCCATGCATGTTTTTGGAATGTGGGAGGAAACCGTGCAAACTCCACACAGGGAGGCCGGAGCTGGGATCGAACCCGGTACCTCTGCACTGTGAAGCCGACGTGCTAACCACTGGACTACCGGGCCGCCTCCAATATGATACCATTAACTTTAATTACAACACTGTGCACTACAATGAGGTATGAAATAATGTAAAACAGTATGTTTCACTCCAATTTCGATGTCATACAATATGATATGATTAACTCCATTTCCCGTATTTTCCACACTATAAGGCGCTACGGAGTATAAGGCGCACCTTCAATGAATGGCCTATTTTAAAACTGTTTTCATATATAGGGCACACGGCATTTATAAGGTGCATAGAATAGAAGCGACAATCGTGGCTGCGGTTGCGTTATGCATCCACTAGATGGAGCTATGCGAAAGGGAATACAATACAATATAATACAGCTTTATTTATACAGAGCTTTCACAACCGCTGCGGCTGTAACAAAGCGCTTTACAGAACATTTAAAATACTACGTCCCCCCAAAAATCGGAATATTGATCATATATAAGGCGCATCGGATTATAAGCCGCACTGTTGGCTTTTGAGAAAATGGAATGCTTTAAGCTGCGCCTTATAGTGCGGAAAATACGGTAGAATGAGATCTGATATGAGGCAATACGATATGATCCAAATCATGACACAATTTGCTCCAATGACAATGTGGAATGATAAAAATGAATTCTATTACGATATGATATGATATGAAACAATTTGCTCCAATTATGATACGGCGTGGTAGCATGTGGTCAGATGTGATATGATTTACTGAAACTACAATTCTATGTGATACGACTGACGTAGCTGAACTGGCAATTTGGCACTACAACAGCAGAGACAACAACAATTTGAACTGAACTGCACATTTTTTAGATATAATTTTTAGATTGTTCAAAAGTCAAGCACCACTTTTCATTTTCACACTTCCCGTCATTCGCCCAAATGCCTTAAAAAAAAAAAAAAAGATGCGAGTAAACGACACACTGACGCTAACGACGTCTGCCCTACCTTTACGCCCCGGTCCAGCGTCTCCAGACATCATTAAAAGGCGATGCTGTAGCCGTGGGCTTCGTGTGAAACCCTCCTTCAAACTGTACACTTTATCCATAATTCAACCCCCTTCTCCCGCCTGAATTATTCACGCAAATAGCGAGGCAAATAATGGAGTTCACAGAATCTTACGTACACATCAAACTATTTAAATGTTGATTTGAATTTTTGAGGCGCTCCGATGCGGCTGCAAGCGACTAAGTGGGGGTGTGGGGGGGTTAATAAGTCGATCGCACGTATGAGAGAGATAAATGAAGACATTGAAGGGGCCATATCATGCTATTTTAAGCATGTCACTGTTAACTATAAGCATACTTGTTTATTTTTTTACTTTTGGCACAATGGCGATCTAATTTCGATTGAAATACAGTCAAACCTCGGTTTTCGTCGATAATCCGTTCCAGAAGGCTGTTGGAAAACCGAAATAGTTCGAAAACTGAAACCACGCTCTTTTTAAAATAAAAATGTTTACTGAACACGTCTGCTCACAATGGAAAGCAACACGAGGAAGCGTCACTTCCTCGTCTACCCGAGGAAGCGTCACTCCCTCGTGTAAGGAAGGCGAGAGGAGTCAAATGGTGCATTCAAGTGCGCTCAGTTTGTTCGAGAACCGAAATTTGTTCGTCATCCGAGGCATAAAAAACTCAAAATTTTTGGTCAAAAACCGAATTGGTCAAGAACCGAGACGTTCGAAAACCGAAGTTTGACTGTACGAGTTATTTTGCTAGCTATTTTTCTAACCCGGAAACAAGATGCCTGCTTCACTCAAACCCCGCCTTTCCGAGTGTGGCTGCGCACCACCCACTAAACGGTAATGACCAGTTGCGATCACAAGGCGGACTAGTGTCGCTTTTCCATTCCATTATATATAAAGAAATGAATAAAAAACATGACGAATTTTTTTATCCATGTCAGGGGCGGCCATTTTGCTCCTTGCCATCGATGGAAAATGACATCACAATGCCTTTATGAAAAAAAACTTGCCATTTGCAAGCTGAGCCCCGAGCAACTGTGATGTCATTTACAGTCGATAGCAAGTAACAAAATGGCTGCCCCCTGCGATGGATAAAAACAGCTGGATTTTGCTGCTTAAATCATATCCCATAAACACAATATTAATCAGAAACCGTGTTTAAACTCGATGGGGCACATAGAACCTATTATTGTAAAGACCATTTTTTTGCTTGAATGCCCCTTAAAGACAATTATGCTGTTAGTATAACGACTTGTGGGTTACGCTCCACATCGCTTATGCGGACTCAACACTGAGGTGATCAATAAAAATGTGAGTTCCACCCTTAAACGTCGACGCTAGCGGCACATCTCACCACTTCCTGCATGCTCACGCGAGGCCTCCCCTCATGTTGAAGAGGTACGGGAGGCTAAATGTAGCCGTGGCCCTGACTTGATACCATATCAGCAAAAGGCTGAATTAACACGAGTTGCTTACTTACCATATCGTGAATCATTTACTCCCCTTGGAGTCCGGGAAGGCCATGCAAGTTTTATGGCGGAAAAAAGAATCAGAATTCCCGGGATGGCGGCGCAGGGGTGGCTCATGCATAAGTCAAACTTGCGCGCTACATGCTAGCACTATAACCTTGCTGGGGGATTTGGCTGCCGGCGTATGAGAGTGCATCACTCAGAGCTTTTCATGCACCGTCTTGTGCGCCGGAGAATATTTGTGGCTAAATAACACAGTGCTGGGAGGTAATGAAGTAAAATACTTTATTGTTCTTGCGTAGATTTTTCAGTTATTTGTTTTATACTTTCCTCCCTAGATTTGTACAGTGGTACCTTGATTTGCCATCTTAAGTCAAATCAATGTTCCTCATTGAAATGAATTGAAATGCCATTAAACCGTTCCAGCCCCCCTATCAAAACACATTTTTTTTCAGTGTGTTATCAAGAAAAAGAAAAATAGAACGGCATTGTAAAATTTAAATATAAAAACATAACAAAATAGAATGTAATTGAACTACACACATATGCGTTCACATTGTAGTACATTCATGTGTCGATGTGTGCCTTTAAAGGGCTGAAATTGCATTGGTGGGGGGATGGGGGGGTTGTGTTTGTCACTCAAGTGACAATGTATATATATTTTTGTTTCATGTTTTTAAATTCATCTTTTTTAATAGCCTTTATGAAAGTTGTTTCTTTATGCCCACAAATAGTGCAAACACATTCAAACACATTGTTTATTGAACGAGAACAAGAGCAAAACTATTGTACTGATCAGTGTGATTACAGGACTGCAAACAATTATTTTCAAAACTGATCATCTCACAAGACTTCAAAAAAAAAAAATTGCTGTACTTCTACATAAGTGTGAGTACTTTTGCCACCTCTGGTTATACACACAAACTCACTCACTCCTGCGTATTCCCTCTTTTGCGCCATCCTCATGGCTTGCCTGTCTTCTTAACTGCCTTTGATACAACACACACACACTCGTGCACTGCGGGGACTACACGCGCGATGAAAGCATCTGGGTATCATGTGAATCCAGCACTTTAACATCATGGCTCATCCCAGCTCAAATGGACAAATTGGAGTGAAACACTTATTGCTCAGGCGGCGCTCTCATTAAAACTCCAGTGGACTCGTTACACCACTCTGACCGCTTAAAAATATTTCAGCACTCCACTAAAAGAAATTAAAAATGGGTACATTTTTCTTTTTTTTTTGTTTTCATGACAACAGCCTGGAAACGCAACCATTATAAACGTGTGTCGTAAACTAGAAGTTTCACTCCAATTACGATATCGTGCGATACCGTGCGTTAAAAAAAAAAGCAATGTTGATCAGAGACGATTCGCTTTCATTATAATACGTTGCGATATTTCACAACACAATGCAATAAAAACACGTTTGCGATGCAATGTAATGTGCGAAAACGGAAGACGTATCTGAAATGAAGCAATTCGGATTTGAGGAAACGGCGCGGTGTGGGTCGCGGGAGGCACGAGGGGGCGTAAGGAGCTAAGGATCACGGCCAAGTGGAGAGCAAGGAGGCGACAACCAATTTGACACATCGGGACAGAATTCCAGCAGCGTCTGCCACCATCAACACGTTTATCCTCCTCGACTCATTGCCGCCGGAGAGACGGGCCTCGGCGTCTGTCGGATCAGTGAAGACTCATACGAAGGATCAAAAAGCCATAAGAAAAGCATCCGACGTCACGAGAGATGGCAGGAACGGGATCGTCTATTCCTCTGCTTTAGGATTTTTACAATCGCAAGTGCAATTTTAATGACAAAGACAAAGGCATAAACCTTCATATGTATAAAATGCATCTTTATTTATATAGCACGTTGAAACAAAGCGCACGAAACATAAAATAACACAAAATCTCCGTATTTGTGACTTGCCATGCGCTTTTTTTATCGTTCCTCTTTAGCCTTAGCACAAAAAACGTTTTCAGCGAATAACGGAAAATCCACCCCCAAAAAAATCCACGAATAGTTGAATCAGGAATCGTGATGTATGCGGGCTAGCACTCGACTTGGTTTTCAGCCGAGAACAACGATTTCAACATTTGTGGGGCGCACGCGTCTTCTCATGCCAACAAGTATGAACCAAGCGTGTTTTGGGGGGGGTCTGAATGTCCCCCCCGTCAACAAAGCACCGCGAGCTGTGTTCGCAGTAATGGGTGGGGGTGCGCCGAGCCAATTCTTCCTGCGGGTTTTTTAATGTTTAATGCTAGCGTAGCGGCGGCGCGGGAGTATCCCGGTGTGCGCGCCCGCATTCGGCTGTGTTCCCAAATGCGTCGTGGGATTCGTACTTCATACACTCGATGAATATTGTTCATGAAATACTTAAGTGCGACGACGTTTTCGTTTTCCGTCATAAAAATGGAAAGAACGTGAGTTTAACGGTGGGAGCTCAGTGTCAGCCAAGCGTTAATTTACTTGGCAAAACCATCCCCCAAAAAATGAGTGCAGCGTGCTGGAGGTGTTCAACAACAGCTGCAAGTCGCGGCATACGTTGTGTCATAAAATTATGGGGAAAAAGGTGGTAAAATGTTTTCATTGTGCAATAATATGACAAACCGGAGTGGAACAATTTTCCCAAGTGAAATAATGGAAAAATGGATCATCTGTTCCATTCGAGGCTTGTGATCAAAGTTCATTACCGATATGATATCAAGAAAAGCACAGGCTGCTATAATTTTGATACTGAGGATACTGAAACACACATGCAGACTGTACAGTCAAACCTCGGTTTTCGAACGTCTCGGTTCTCGACCAATTCGGTTTTCGACCAAAATTACGAGTTTTTTATGCATCAGATGACGAACAAATTTCGGTTCTCGAACAAACTGAGCGCACTTGAATGCACCATTTGACTCCTCTCACTTTCCTTACACGAGGAAGTGACGCTATTGTGAGCAGACGTGTTCAGTAAACATTTTTATTTGAAAAAGAACATGGTTTGGGTTTTCGAACAATTTCGGTTTTCGAACAGCCTTCTGGAACGGATTGTGGACGAAAACTGAGGTTCGATTGTATTAGAAAATATGTGCAGGTATTTTACACTTAGGTCAAAATCTACCACAAATTTCCTTCATAATGCCAATGCCAAGTGATATCCAGGCTGGTATCGCCAAAAGGGATATTGATATCAATATTTTGCATCGGTATTAATATCTTTAGTTGTAATTTTTATCATCACCGTAGCCTGTGAATTCCATTATCTGTTTTGTACTCTGTTGTTTGCTTACTTTCTCCCGGATAATATCTGGATTGCTGGTAACAGAGTAGCAGTATTTTCAGTATCGATGCAACCAACGGTATCATGAAATAATGACTTTATATTTCAACACTTGAGTGGGAAATGACACATATGAAGCTCATAATGTCATACCTGCTTCCGTACTGGTACGATACCACGTAAAATAATAACTAGTATCGCACTGATATTGATCGTGATGGTTCACAGAATGTCATATATATAAATGAGCTCCTATAACCTGTTTTCTTTCGTAGTCTTGACAGATATGAAAATCGAATTCCAGTATCACGACGTAATGATAGAGGTTGGTATCACCGATATCAATATTGATATCTATGTTCCATAGAGAAGACTCACAGTATCACTTGCTGCAATAGTTGACTTGAATAACTCCAAGCATACCTTCGAGCTCCCGAATTGATTTTAGTACAGAGGAGGCTGTTATCAAAGTATCGATATTTCCGTATCATTCCAATCTGATCTCTAATCTAGCCTGTGTTTCCCAGAAGACATTTGCTTTGGTTGATATTATTGTGTATGTCTTTACGGGACGAACAGGCTAACTGCTGTCCTGCTAAGAGGCTTGTGGACATCTCCCAAATGTAAACACACAGACAAATTCTCATCTTGACCCGAGGTTGGAGGCTAATTCGCTAACTTCCTGAGGTCCTCCTCCTCTTTTGGAAAAACATTGCAATGAGTATAACCTTTCACATATTGATTATCTGGTTAGTAAGAAAAAAAAAAAAAGAGCCAGTGGCATTAAGTTCTAATGATGAGCAATTTTTAGGACCCGGGGGGACCTCAGCTGGTTCCTGGTGCAGACATATTGGCCTGTGATGAGCTAAAGTGAGTCCATTTGCACACAAACACATATGCATAATGGACAAATAATGGAATCTTCTAATCATTTGTTTGGGCTGCGGAGGGAAATGACATGAACCCTGTGGCCTAACACCATTAGAATTTCAACTATGAAGCCATCCCCAGCCCCCCCGACCCCCTTACCTCCCCCATTCTTTTTTCTTTTCGTCTGGAGATGGATTATTGAGATTTGCCGCCATGATTTTTGGCTCTCTTGCCAACTCCCCGTGACATTCCCTCAGTGTGACACGTGTCTGCCAATCACTTTGATGGACAGCTGACACAGAGAGCACACAAAGACCGTCAGTTTTGGGCTCCAGTGACACCGATGTGCGAGGAGACCTTCCCCACGTCATCACTTTAGTGATGGACAAAAATCTTATTCACTGCATTTAGAAACGAAGCAGTAACATGCAAAAATAAAATATAATACAAAAAAAAGGATATATAATATAATTTCATTGGTATCTTCGGTGGATTCATTTGTCAGTAGCGTTGATAATGTTTAGTGTGGCAACACATTAAGAATAATGGACCATGGAAGTATTAGCAAGCGAGCACTTGGGATGTTAAAGAACGTTTATTTGCCTGCAGGGGCCCTAAACTCCGCTTGCGGGCCCATGTGATGATGTCACGGGTGGATTTTGGCTTTGGAGCTTTGGGTAATCTCTGTGTTGCGGATGAGGCCCGCTGGGAGCCAATGAAAGTTGGAACAGGATCTCTGTGTGAAGGTGCTACCCGCCCCATCCTCCTTCCTCCTCCAGGGTGGGAGATTAACACCAATGCCATATTTGAAAATGGGGCCGAACCCCCCCCCCCCAAAAAAAATTGTGAAAAAAAATCTGACTATCTATGATGAGAAAGCTTGGATTATTAATGCCTGCACAGAACATCAATGGAGTGAACAAGATTATGTTTATGTCTTATTTTGCAGATGGGATCACGGATTTCGTTGATCAGTGGGGAAATTATGACACTGCAATCAATTACCAATTTTGCATTAGATGCAAAATATTTGCGGATCCCATCCAGCTGATCGGATTTTTGGAAAATTTAGTATTTTCCCAAATTCTTTTGTACTTTGTGAAGATGAAGAAAAAATATCTGTACTTTTTTTCCCCCCCCAATATTTTTGAGTTGTCATATTTTTCTACCGTATTTTTTCCGCACTAAAAAGGCGCACCTAAAAGCCTTCCATTTTCTTAAAAGCTCACAGCGCGCCTTAAAATCCGATGCGCCCTGTGTATGGCTATTACAGTAATATTTCAACCTCAAAATGGCTCCTTGCTCGAGACATGCTGACAACGCAGAGTTCAAACTTAAGGCGATTGGGTTACGCAGTTGAACATGGAAATAGAGCTGTGGCAAGAGAGTTCAACGTTAACGAGTCAATGTTATAACTTGCTGTTGGTTAAGTTTTACTGACATTGGATCGTTCTGTTGGCGTTTCCTTGAGCGTAGCTCCATCTAGTGGATGCATTGTAGATTGCGTCTTATAATGCGGTGCGCCCAATGTATGAAAAAAAATTACAAAATAGGCTATTCATAGAAGGTCTGCCTCATAATCCAGTGCACCTTTTATTGTGAAAAATACGGTATTTTGTATTTGTAATATTTGTATTTTTTTCCCTTGTATGTGAGTGTGTGTGAAATCTGTAGTATTAGAGAGGCTTCAGAGAAAAGAGGATATGTGTGTGTGTGTGTGTGTGTGTGTGTGTGTGTGTGTGTGTGTGTGTGTGTGTGTGTGTGTGTGTGTGTGTGTGTGAGAGAGAGTGTGTTGCAAGTATATTGCTGCAGTAGCCCGAGAGAAGCCAAACCTGGC
Source organism: Hippocampus abdominalis (assembly GCA_018466805.1). Taxonomy (NCBI): domain Eukaryota; kingdom Metazoa; phylum Chordata; class Actinopteri; order Syngnathiformes; family Syngnathidae; genus Hippocampus; species Hippocampus abdominalis. The sequence goes on along the minus strand of CM031702.1, from coordinate 6,604,643 downwards.
TTGGTGTTGTACTCGGAGAGGCCTGGCAGTGGGAAAGCTCTTCTGATATGTCCACGCACACACACACACACACACACACACACACACACACACACACAGAGTCAGGAGTCAGCTGTCGGGGCCTGTTTCTCAGCTCATTAAACGCAATCCTGATGACGGGAGTGAAGAATTTCAATTAGAAGGCCGACTTTGATGTGGCTGTAGTCGGGACTTTTTGGCTTCCTGCAGGTAACGACTGCTTTTGTCCCACGTTCAGTGGCCTCTACTGTATTTTTACATCATTTGAGCGTGACGCTGTAAGTGTAAATCCGACATAAGCCCTTTCGCCACCCCCCCTCGTTTTGGCCCCCGGGTTTTGTCTGCTCGTGGCAGAGCGAGAGGCCCAACAGAAATTGGCCAACTTAAAGTGTTTAAAGCACTTTCGGAAAATATAAGAATTAAAGACTGTCACTGAAGACGTTTCAAATTGAGCCACTCCAAACTAGAGTGGGCTAACTCCATTCTTCTCTTTTCTAATTTCAGTGCAGAAATAAATAGAGAACAGAGCAAAGCTTCCAGACAAAGTCGACATCTAATGTTTACTTTCGTTCCAATGTGGTATTTTGTTCAATTTAACCCTCATGCAGTATTTTTAAGCGGCTGCAAGGGTATTACGTCCTCGAGGATTGTCCCAAAAATGTCCCTCTTCCAATGTGCAACGTTTTTCACTTTCAACCCCTCAAAATGTTCAGTGGGAATTGGCCAAGACATAGATATACATCCTATGCAAAATTTCAGCTTCGTGGAGTTATTTGTCACTGTTTTGTCTGTGGTGTCCAACAGTCCAAAATCGTCCAAAGTGTCCGAAATGTCCAATTTTGGGATAATTACTGCATGGGGGTTAATGTCACCTCAATAATCTTTTGACCAGGGCGGCCCCAAAAATATTTGTCGGCGGCGGCGTCGACGTGCTAATCGAAAGCATTTTGTTGACTTGATGACTCGTAGCGGGGCTTGGTGGGACAAAATGGCGTCCCCCGTGGACGACTGGACCCGACGTGCAGTGCGTCATTTGCGTTCGGAGAGCGATGTTCCTGATTTTGCGAAACGGAGGGTTGCACGACGTTCAGTTAGCCTCATCATTTTGTCTTCAAACTATAAAACCCGAGACAGATTTTTATATACGCAGTACAGTATTTTTTGCAAATTTGCCCCTTTCCAAGTCCTAACACTGTGTACTTTACCTCGGCCGTACTCTCATAAATAGAACATAAATCAAAGTTTATCTTGTAGACTTTGGCCGGGGTGGGGTGGGGGGGAAGAAAAAACACTAAAGACTCTTTCAGTGACATGAAAGAGGACGGCAGTCGATGTAAAAATCATCTGGTTTCTCTCATATTTTAATCGTTTATGAGGCTTCTGCAAAACATCTTCCTTGGCCTTCTCTTTCTCTCTCTCTCTGTCTCGCCCACTCGAGTCACCTCTGAACTTTTTCTCCTTTTGCGAAAAACAGCCGTCGTCCGATTCACTCGCGTCAGGGATTTACCGCCTGGATCCCACGAATCAAGCAGAGGGTGGATGCCCATTGTGCCCCAATCAAAGCACTTCCTCTTGAGGTAATCCCTCCATCTGAGCAGGAAGAAAGGGAAGATGAGAGAGGGGGGATGGAGGGGGGGGGGGGTCTATTCTATGATGTGATTTATGCTTCCTTTCTGTCTTGATTCAACTGTTTATTCCTCGACTGAACCGGTGTCCTGCTCTCGTGAGCTTCCCTTTTCGCGTCTTCGCCGGGTGATTGACGTGTCGCCAAAAGAGACACAATTAGCCGCGTACGTCAGGTTAGCGCGACGTCGGCATACGGCGTTACGGGTGGCAGATAAGCCGCGCAGATTTTGTCGCTTTTCGTCTTTTGACGCCAGGTTTGACAGGCATTGTGTCGTCGTTTTTGCCAATTATCGTCAAGTTCGGTGTCTCCGGTGTTTGTCAATAACGATCTCCAGATGGGAACTGCAATGTCAACGCCATCATCGCTCGATAGCGACGAACAAAACATGTCAGTGCATCTGTTTGTGAGCTGTCAGATTTCAAGTTAAAACATTCATGTCAATAGGATTTTTTTTTTTACTCAACTTTGATCTTTTTTTTTTTCCAGAGCACCTTTTATCCTTGAACTGGGTCACGGTTTTGATCAAGCTTACTGTCAATTTTATTGCGTTATGCTAGCAAAACACTCGCCTCTAACATTAATATTTTTTACAAAATATGCTAGAATGCCTTAAAGCAATGGATATATGAACCTAAAGGATGCAGCGACGTGTGTAAACGGATATAGTCTTTATCCCCTGCGAAGAACTACAGACATTACTGAGGCTTGCTAAGTCGGTTGTGGGCAAAGGTTATCGCATATCATCATATCGCAGTAATAACAGTATCGTGAATGTGTTATTATCGCGCAACACCGTATTGTCATACAGGCAATACAGCAATTCCTCGTTTATCACGGGGGTTACGTTCCAAAAAGAACCAGTGATAAGTGAAATCCGTGAAGTAGTGAACTTTAATTTTTTTTACAGTTATTACAGAATAATTAACTATATATTACCAAAAAAAATCAAACGTTTTCAACAAATAACTTAATAGTTTTTGGAAATACTGTACTGTTGACACACGGCCCCGCCGACACGTTCTGATTTAAAGGGTTAAAAGCATTAAAAAACTGCACACAAAAAAACGTGAAACAGTGAAGCCGCGGAAAGTGAACTGAGTTAGAGCGAGGGATCACTGTAGTCATGCTTTGAAAAAAATGGCAAAAATGAACCAAATTCTGGTTGCCGCATATTTATTAAGCATTTCATTTCAGGGGTAGATATGAATGATCGGTTTCACTATGGATGTCGTCGATTTTAACCGAGGTGGCCAGCGTCCTCGAAGGTTTAAGGCACATTTGATCTATTTATTTATTTATTTTGTCAAAATAGACCATTATTTTAAGCGCCTGACGATATGTTGTTTTCGGCTGTCGCTGGTTACCGCCCAACATCCGTCTCCCAAGTGAAACGTCTACGAGCTAAGTGCACCGAAGACAAAGTGGCTCACCTTGGTGTACATCGAAGGCCTTGACATTTACGACACCACTCCAAGCATCGATGCATTATCTATATGTCGGAAGAGCTATTGATTGTTTGATGGGTAACCTTCTTAAAGTTCACCTTCCGAGTGCTCGACTCATCGAAACAACAAACTTGACTTCACGATCACCATCGTCATCGTGCAAAATGCTTGTAAGTGTCAAAGTTCTTGTTCTAACGAGACAGCAAGTTTGTCCGACGCGACCGCGGCCAGTGCCTCGGTCATAAAACCACATTTTCCAGACTGTGGCGCTCTTAATAAGTTTTGCTGTGTCTGGGCCAGCGCAGATGTTGCTGTTGTGTCTCTTGGATCTCTCTGAGTGGCTTTTGTGTTTTGTCTCTGTGGCAGCTGCTGCTTCTGGAGCGCTTCGCTCACGTCCGTCCAAATGTTAAAGTCCCCTCAGGACCAGTGCACAAGACAGACGTCAACACTAAAGCTGTTGGCTAAATGTCACACCCTCAGAAAAGGCAAACTGGCCAGGCGTTAGTGTCAAAATGTGATATGGTTGTAACTAAAATGCTAACGTCGTCGCCTGATATTTGCTTTTTGAATCAACTAGTTTTTTAAAAACTGAAATGTTAGCATTAGCCAAGCTAACAACTCAACTCAAGTCTGAGTCATGCCGAGTCAAACGCCAAAGAATACAAATGAGTTTCCTCGCTGCCCATCTTTAAAACTCGTCTCAAAACTCATTTGTATTCTTTGGCGTTTGACTCGGCATGACTCAGACTTGAGTTGAGTTGTTAGCTTGGCTAATGCTAACATTTTAGTTTGACTAGGCATGACTCAGACTTGATCTTATTTTTACTGTTTTGTGCTTTCTACTGTCTTCATTCTTAATTTATTGTTTTATTGTTGTATATATGATATTTGCTCCATGTACGGCACTTGGCATACAGTGGCGGTTGCTTTAAAGTGCTCTATAAATACAGTTGAGTTGAGTTGTTAGCTTAGCTAATGCTAACATTTTAGTTGAAGGCTAAATACAGTTCATATAGGCTTATTTTGATGTTCTTTTTGAATGACAGTCTCAGTAAATATATATTTTTGTAATCATTATTATGTTTAACCAACAAGGCTATATTCTCCTGGTTGCGGCGTTTGCATTATTATTTTTCTTTTTACGTTTGAATAATCGTCACACAAAATACGTTTATATTTTTTGTCGCCAAAAATGTCAAGTTCATGCGAAGCTAACAAGGCTATCCCGTTTCTATTGGCTTTAGAAACTGTCACGTAATTCTAATTTCACGACGCTACAACTACTATTCTTCACAACCAAAGTGCTAGCCTTATGCTACATTTTACAGAAATTGGATCTACATCTCCCATTTTTTTTTTACACCGTCCACTATAATCACATAACACTTTGTGTTGGTGTTTCTGTTTGGAAATCTTTGATGTTGAGTTCTCGTCAGCGTCCAATATCTCTTTTCCCTACGGATCCATTGATGTGGTGTAACCCAAACTCCTGGTAGTCTGCTCGCATCAATTGATGTCATTGACCGCGGCCGACGGAACACGCAACCTTTACCGGCCTTGTGAGCTCCTCGAGCACAGGAAGTCAAAATAGACGAGTGGATTAAGTGGGAGGTGGCGTCCCCGGGAGACTCATTAGAAAGGGGGGAGAGCGGGATATCGGAGGACCGATCCCAGCTGGTCGGACTTCCCTGCACATGTGACCTAATCGCCGACGTCTGCCGGGTCAGTGACCATCCACAAAAAAAAAGACACAAGATGCCCCCAAAAATAAAAAATAAATAAAAAAGCAACACCAGACTTTTATTAGCATGGACAACAATGGTTTGTTTTCCACTTAAAACTGAAAAAAAAACGAGTGCATTGAACACATCACAGTAATAGAATAACAACAAATGAGGAGAACGAGGGTCTCCGCGGTTTACGTTGGCATGTGGTTCTTGTGAAGTGAGGGCAGCTTGAATATGGAGCACTGCAGTTAAGTGAAGACTATGGATTGTAATCCACAAATGCTGTAACGACAATTTTACCGGTATATCCAAGAAGAGACTGAGGGTAAGTAAAATGGGCTACTGCAGCAAAATGGAGATTGTGGAGCGTTATTCAACAGCGTAAACTAAATTTGATTGTTGTCTTTTCTAGCCGCCGATCCTCAAATGTTACAAGGACAGCTTTTATATGCGAGAGGAGACTAAGGGCATCTAAAAATGGGCAAAAACTGCACAAAATGGAGACTGTGGAGTATAATACAACAAGGTAAGTTAAAACGTTTGTTTTTGATGCCTTTTCTAAACTTGCATCTCGCTTCTGGAGGAGACTGAAGGTAACTAAAAATTGGGCTACTAACCTGAAAAATACTAATATTATTAATATTATTATTATTATTATTTTGAAAACTTAATCTGCTCGAGCAATGAGGGCAGATGTGAAATTTGTGCAAAAAAATTGATCTGGATTCAGATTTCAAAATGTTATTTAAAAAATTTTATAAAATGTTGTTTGTTAGTGTTTTTTAATTGCAAGAGCCAGATTTTTCTTTTTGAGATGTTCAAAGCAAAAAAATGCAACCGAAATGTTTTATTTCCTTGCACTTCCACACTTCCCAAGTGCGTCCATATGTGGCCCACGTTGAGCTTGCCTGATGCGTGTAATTGCGGCACGCCGGGAAACGGCGCATTAAGGTTTACGACTTGTGAAAAGAGGTACAGTACCATCACCTGTGTTGGCCCCCCGAGATGGCGCCGCGCTCGTCTGTACTCGCCAACACGGCCGGGCTTCAATTTAAAATCACCGGAACCGTTCGTTCAGTCCAACACGCTCGCCAGCTAGCATGCTATTTTCCTACACCGGCCGAAAGTGGCCTGGGCCTCCTCGGCCGACCGCTTCCTCCCTCCACTCGCCGCTTTCAAGCCCGGATCAAATGTTAGCCCCTTTAAGGAGCAAAACAGTTTGATGTGGATCAGCAACTGCCGACGGAGGACTTTAATCTGCAATGCTGTAATGTATTTAATTTCACACCCTCTTATGCCCCTGTTTAGGATTACCCACGGGAGAGGGGGGCACTTTGTGGGGGTGCGAGCACAAGGGCATGGTAGCGTTATTGGGGGGGGGCGGCGAGGGTGTGGGTGTGTGTGTGTGTGTGTGTGGGGGGGGGATAATGAAGAACAACTTAGGGAAGAGAGAGGCAGCAATTATTTACCCGACACGATGTCAAACTTTTATTAATAATTATAATTATTGTAAAAGTTGGTCACCAAAAAGACATTTTATGACGCAGTGAACGGCTGTGTTTTGTTTGTTTTTAAGCTTAGAACTGATGTGGCACAGAGTAAATTTGACACAAAATACAGACTAGATTGTCATCGTGAAAACAAAAACCCATCTGGAAAGATAAATAAAATAATAAATTAAAAAAAATTTATATATATATATATATATAGATATATACAGTCAAACCTCGGTTTTCGTCCATAATCCGTTCCAGAAGGCTGTTCGAAAACCGAAACCACGCTCTTTTTAAAATAAAAATGTTTCCTGAACACGTCTGCTCACAATGGAAAGCAACACGAGGAAGCGTCACTTCCTCGTCTACCCGAGAAAGCGTCACTTCCTCGTGTAAGGAAGGCGAGAGGAGTCAAATGGTGCATTCAAGTGCTCTCAGTTTGTTCGAGAACCGAAATTTGTTCGTCATCCGAGGCATAAAAAATGTGAAATTCCGAAAACTGAGGTTTGACTGTGTATATATATATATATATATATTGCTATCACAATATTACTCGCATCTCCACAGTCTCCAATTTGCTGCAGCTGCCCACATATTTGCTCTCAGTCTCCTCCTTTAGAATCAATAGTTACGTCAGGGTAATGTTTGACAAGATACCACAAGAAATGAGAACTGTAAACCCAATTGCTAACATTAGCCCCCCCCTGCTGTTGTGCTTTCACTCTTGACACTGCACAATCACACTCCACAGTCTCCACTTTTATGAGCTGCACATTTCTTTTGCCCATAGTTTCCAGTGGAATATAGGATTGTCCCATCACTGTAATATAAGCATGCATCGAGTAGAAATGTCAAAATTAAACACACATGCTAACGTTAGCTTACCCCATCGCTGTGCCTTACTCCACAGTCTCCACTTGGCCGCCGCCGCATGGTTTCTTGCACTTTTGAAAATATATTGTCTTACGTGACATCGCCAACTACTGGCCTGGCATGCAAACAACTGTTTTCTGTCAATCCGTGCGCAGGAACTGCTGTTGTCATTCTGCGAAACTTCCCCGAAAGGAAAAGGAAGAAACTTTACTTTGCGTTCCTTGGAAGAGAGAAGAAAAGATGTCACATGCATGTCGTTGGACCTAAGGGTCCGCGGGGCGAGCGAGGCAGGAAAAAAGTCTTTCTAAGAGTAGAAAAGAGAAAGAAAAGAAAAGAATGCCACTTAACGATTTGGAATGCTTGTATTCAAGCGGGAGGCTGCAGCTGGAAAATCCTATTGTGCAGCTCGGGCAGCAACGGATACAGTCTATGAGATGAGCATCTATGCGGCCCCCGACACGTACACAGGGGGAGAGCGGCAATAATTCCCCGGTGACGGGAGCGCACACTAGCTCCTTTATATCGCCCCCCCCCCCCCATCCCCCCTTTCCCCCAACACGCCTAATATCCAATTTACGGGCTCAGGCCCTCGGCCAGCGCGGCCCTCCAGAACGCAGCGGCCCCAACGCCAGCGTGAGATGGAATTAGGGCCAAGTTCTTTTTCTCTTGCCAAAAAGTTTGAGGCTTACAGAAATACGAAACTGTTTTCCTCCTTCTCCGTCCGTTCACCAACGCTTTTGCCTCGGAAATCGCCAAAGAATAATCAACTCGTAATGAGATTAAAAGACTTTTTTTTTTTTTCTTCTTCTCTCTCTCCATTTAAACGACACAAATGTTTGTGTTACTTGGGAGATTTGTAAAAGTGGGGAGGGACGAGGTTGGGGGTGAAGGTAGGGGGCAGTGAGGAGAGTCCATCATGCTTTGATGAGTGGGGGATTTATTTTGCCCCCCCCCCCTCCCACCACCAAAAGTAAAAGTTAGCAAGTGTATACATGCTTAAGAGGCGTGATATCCCCCCTCTGCTGATCTCCTTATCCTCTCCTTAGCCTTTCTAAGCAACACGCACACACACACACACACACACACACACACACACACACACACACACACACACACACACACACTGGAAGCTTGCCTCCAGCTCAGTGAGCCTGTGGCTGTATTTACTAATAATAAGGGCTTAGGTCAGTAAGAATATACTATATGCTGATTTATGCTGTGACCACTCGAGGATTATGTTGCTTATTTTTGCACTTTGATAAGTCACACAAACACACACACACACACACACACACATATATTCATGCACCCTCCACTTCATCATACAAGCTTGGACGCTCCAGAGTTATACTCCGCAGTCTCCAATTTGCTGCAGCGCTTTTTCTGGTTGTCTTTAGTCGCCACTGCGATATGAAATGTTTATGACATTTAAGGCTACACGGTTAGAAATTACACATGCGAGCCTTAGTTTTACTGTCGCATTGGATCCAGAAATGTTACACTCCGCAGTCTCTACTTTGTTGCAGCAGCCCACTTTTTTGATGCCCTCCGTCTTATCTGAAACATTAAATGCCGTGTCATCGCAACAGTGGAGGATACACGGCAGGACATGTCCAAGCAATGCACTCTAGCATTAGCCAGAGTTCTTCTCCATAGTCTCCACTTTGCTGAAGCTGCCCGGTTTCTCGCTAAACTCAATTTCCTCTCAAAATACTTTTTTTTTTCATTAAAATATCAATTCTTTCGTGCCATTATTCTTTGTGTCCATCTAGCCTCTCCTCCCTAGACCACTTTGGGCTGCACAAATGAGATGACCGTTTAGGGAGGAGGGTGTGTGTGAGGGGGGGGTCAATGTCTTCTGAAGACGGGCGGCAGCGATGAGCAAAAAGGTCCCGAAGAAAAAGAAGAAGAAGAGCAGGCGAGGGCCGCCAGCACGGTGCCATGGAAGGTTGCTGCTAATTCTTCCATATCTAAGCCTCTTTGCACAAACTCGCTTTGTCTTCCAAGTCACAGTCATTAGAGCCTAATCCTATCAAGCAGGGGCTAATCTGAGGCCACGGGGTTCAGCCCCCACAGCTCCGCCGGCCGGCCCTTTACACGCACCATACGCGCACACACACACATGCACACATTCACACACACACACACACATATCGAAAGATGCCACCAGACTCTCTAACAACAGTTGCAACAGCTGCAACACTTTGTCATTCGAATCTCCCCTCATGTCTCGAGATGGACTGACACCATTTTGTGAAACTTTTGAGTGCTCGTCGATACGAGTACCGATACTTGATTGTGCAATATTGATGACGGGGGATTTTGGTTGTCTTAAAAGACGTTTCGCCTATTATCCGAGGAGGCTCCATCGGTTCCTCCAACTCGGGCATTTGAGTGAGAACTCATTTTTGCAAGCAGTCGAGGGTGTATCTACCTCTTGGCCGAAATCAGAAAAAACAGTGTTGGGATGTAACAAAGTATTTTTAAAAAATTACAAAATAAAACAGGGATGGGCGAGTAACGACACCAGCCTCATTTTGAGGTAAAAGTGCTTAAACTGTTGTAAGAATAAAAATAAACAGTGATTCCAAGACCTAATGGTGATGTAATTAAAGCAGAGATGACATCCATCCCAAAAGTTATTCAAACTTTTTTCAAAGTGTGTGTGTGTGTGCGTGTGTGTGCATGTGCGTGTGTGTGTGTGTGTCGGCGGTGCATCAATTCCCCTCACATTCCGGCACAGCTCGCTCTCTCCCTGGGCCATCATCATCACTCTGGTCTTTATTTCAATGTGGACGACGGGGCCGAGATTAGTTATTGATCAGCCGGCATATAAATTATGCTCAAGTAAAAGCCAACAACACAGAGACTATGGATCGGCTATCGACCCGCTCCGATTTATCATCCCATTTCTACGACGACGCCCACGCCCTGCCTTGGGGGGGGGGGGCTGAAGAAATACCGGAATAATGTGAGGAGAGGGACGTTTACGACCAAGCCCTGACATTCAGAATCTGTGAAAAACACGCTGCATTGAATGTGTCGTCCAGATTGATAACCGCTAACAAACAACAAAAGATGGGCATATATTTCCATTTGATCCAAAACGAGATTAAGGGCACCTATAGTAAAGTGGAGACTATGGGTGGAATATTATAGCATCAGGAAGTCAGGCACAGCGAACAAATTCAGATTCTACCTATTAATGCTTTCGGGGACAGCGGGTCACTACAGTGGACAGCCAATCAGGTTATCAGGTTGTCATTATTGGTGCATGAAAGGGTTAAACGTTCTAAAATATGGATTTTTCTATAGAGGGCTCCGTCCTTTTAGCAATTACCCACAATGCACTACCGGCGGCCATATTGGAGGGCTGTTATAAACAAGCAATACACGTGTATTACTTGTTTATAACAGTAATACACGTGTATTACTTGGTTATAACTTGTTTATAACAGTAATACACGTGTATTACTTGTTTATAACAGTAATACACGTGTATTACTTGTTTATAACAGCCCTCCAATATGGCCGCCGGTAGTGCATTGTGGGTATTTGCTAAAAGGACGGAGCCCTCTATATGCAAAAAGAAAAAAATCCAAAACATATGCTATTGATATGAAATATATCCTGTAAATGCCAGAAATGGTTGAGTTAAGTTATTGAATATAAAACATGGCGAATTCTGTTGAAAAATGATAGAATTGTTGACTTTAATGAGGCTTTTCTGGCAAACAAACAAACAAACAAAAAAAGAAAAGAAAACAACAATAGGCAACAGCTGGGAGGAAAACACGCATCAATTCTCCAGGTGTTGTCATTGACAACTTGTGATTTTCTTTCCCTTCAAACAGACACCTGGCGTTTTGGCGTCTCAAGGCCGAAAAGAAAACGGCGTAATTAAAGCCACGCGGGCGTGCCACCGTAACAAAGGACGTCGAGGTGGATGCCTGTCACACGCCAACGACGTTCGTCGGAATTAACGGGAAGACAAATCAATCACAGTCGCCTCGACTCGGGTGTCTCTGTGCCGAGATGGTCTGCGACGGTCTCTCGCGCTTGGGAAGATTCCTTCTTGGGACCATGTCGGCGTGATTTTGGGTCACCTCCGACCTCTCGGTGAACTTCGCAGAGGTAACTTCGGGGGGGGTTCCGTTGGACATAACATTAGGTACACTGGCCACTATATGCAAATGTATTAGTGTTGAGATTCGTGCTTTTTTATGGTGCAGAAATTTGAAAAAAATCAACATTATGGATCTGAAATATTTATCATTTATCAAATCAAATCATAATCAAGATTGGTGATTCAATCTGAGAATTTAAGTAAAAAGAAAAATTGTGTTGTGAGATTTTTTTTCTGTTGAAGTGAGACAACAATCTTGTATCCGCGCCAATATTTATAATATTATTTTTTTAGATTTAATAATAATAATCATCATAATTCAGGACAAGTCCATACAAGTCTGAGAAATCTAAAACTGTGAAGAATTTCTGTATCTGCTCCAATATTTAATGGCTTTTTATAAAAAGAGTAATAATAGACTAGCAATAAATAATAATTTTGTGCAAATATAATAAATCTATAGAAATTTTGAAAACCAACAAAAAAATATGAAGAAATCCCGAATCTGTACCAATATTTACTGATGGTGACTTGAAATAATAATATTAATAAAATAATGATAAAAGTTTTTGGTAAAAGTACATCGTTGAACAAAGTTTCGGTGTAATAAAATTGTATGTCTTATGATTGTTATGAAGAAATGTTTTGGATAATTAACATTTCCTGTAAATATTTAAAGCTCTTTACATTAACAAACAAATGAATATAAATGTCAACAATGCTTTAAAAATGCTTGTTTATCCCCAAATAAAAATAAATCTGTTATCTGTTAAATTGTTGAAAAGAGAATGCCATTCCACTTCCAGCCCCCAGGGGCGCTCAAACCACAGTTTGGCACCGGTGTTCTCTAGCAACCAGAAAACAACAGCAAAGAGTTTAAACCATAAAAAAATTAAAGTAGTGACTTAATACAGCTGTAAAAATCTGATGAATACGCCACTGCGTTTTTATATTTTTATATTAGCTAAACGGCCATCCAAAAATAAGAATAATCTGGCATTTGGTTTAAAGACCCATCTGCTGCACAGTCAAACAGAGGGCCTTTAACTATGAAATTATTACTTGGCTTTGGAAAATTACAAATCTTTCCCTAGACTAAAAATAGTGACTTGCTTAATAATCAAACCTGAACTTTCTGTGAGATTTTTTTAAATTTTTTTTAGGGGAGGGGGGCCATTAAAAGTTTAAAATTAGACATATTATTAATGGGAATTGCAGCCTAAATCATGATACGATTCTTGCAACTCTTGGCCGTCGTTGCTAATGGTATCGCGGTACGGCCGTTGTGCAATTGATGTCCTGCGAAAACACCATTTGCCACATCACCACGGCACATCGACCGCTTAATCTGCTGCATGTAATGAAAGCAAACGGTTTATAGAAAGGATGTGGCGTAAATTGCAATACGATATCATGTTATGTTTTCCGACGATATCAGTGGGATCGCGATACAGCGGTAATTGATATATTGCAAGAAAATCTACGCTGCATTAAAATCACTTACGGTACATTAAGTAACAAGACTTTTTGATGTTTAATTTTTAACACAATGCAATTCACTCCAATTACATTGCAATACGATTGTCCAATTATGATACAGTTAACTGTAATTTTCAGAATATTAAACAGATATGCAATAAAACATGGTTTTATTGGTGGTTTATGTCTGAAATCATCGCATTGCATAAATTTGGATATTTTGCTGCATCTATGCAATGATATTATGATATTTTGCCAGTGATACCACTGGTATCACGATACAGTGATTCTTGTATTCGTATTAGTTTTGCATTGTTACCATTCAAAAAGTTGTTAATGACAATCACAACTGAATGCAAATCATTAAATCATTAAAAAACAACATTTTTATTGCAACAAATGAACTACAATACCTCATTGTCATTCAAGTGTACATACTAGCAATATTTGATGCTCCATTGCGATATTATTTTGTGAAAATGTCCGATCCGAACTCAAATCATCGTCCGTTTTTTTTTTTTTTGTTTTTAAGTCAGTCAGGTTTTTGCCACTCATACCCGCCGCCATGAAAAGATGAATCTTCACACCACCATCCTCTTCTTCCTCTCCTTCTTGACTCAGCCTCTCTCCTCACGTCCTTCCTCACTCTCCTTTCTCACATGTCTCCATCCCTGCCTCCCTCCCTCTGAGGTGCTGATCAATTCACAGCCTCCCTGCAAGGTGTGACCACCCCTCACCCGTGCATCCCGTCTGTCCTCACCCTCAACACTTTTTGGTGAGGGGTGGGGAGGCGCGGGCAAGAGATGATCTTCCAAGCGTGTGAAGCCATTAGAACACCTGAAACAAAAGCTGCAGTGGCAAATGTTATAGGCGGGGGTGGAGGGAGGATCGATGGAGGAGGGGAAAGACGGGTGAGGTTAATTCGGCAGTCTGCTATGACCCGATTGGTCACAATGTGAGAATGGATTTTATTTCGATAAGCAAAAGGACTGATGCAGCTCAAGGCTCTCCATAATACCACTCATACCACACGTAGAAATATGCTATACTGTAATATACTATACTATACTTTGTATATTAGAGCTTGGGCTTAGACCCAAAATCCGCGTCCACTACTCATTTAGCATTGAAGCAGCAAATACCGAATTGTACATTTGCCCAAAAAGACATGGTTGTCCAAAAAAAAAAAAGAAATATAAAGCGCTTTATATCCACCATATGTGATTCAAAAGCGTTTGTATCAAGCCTTATATTCACTTCTCAGGAAACACATTGGGGCGTACACTGACGTCGCCGTGTCAGCCTATGGGAAGGTATTCCTTTTTAGCTTAAAATAACTTACTTTAAGCTCTACACTGGCCAAATGGCAGAATCCAGTGTTATCAATTTTAAACCAATCCGCTTGCGTCATACCTGCTTCTAGCTAGCGCTAAGCTAATCTGGGTATTCCTGTATTTTGTCTCCCTTGCGAGGACGACGTAGGGAGACCGACAGAAAGGAACAAAAGGTGTAGAGACACCGCCTAGCTGGACTTTAGTGACTAACTGCTTCACGGTTGAATTTAATACTCATTTGAAGGCGGTGCGCTTTTCCACAAAACCTGCACTGCCCATGTAACATTCTCTAGCAAACTTCACATGTTCTGTGGTTTCCTATGGTCCGGGCAGATCCGATATGATGCGAAGGGATACAGAAATGCAATCCGACATTTAGGTTATAATTCACTCCGATTACGATCCGATTCCTTTTCAATTTACGATGTTATCCATGTTCGACATGATACGTAATAATATACCCCAAATAAGATCCGATCACAAAGCGATACGACGCAATACGTTATTTTACAATTACACAGAATGATACGATGATCCGGGAATTGTCTCACTATGCTATTGAGAACAGTTGAGCTTTTAATGTTGCCTGATCACTTTTATAACGCCATGTTTGACACCAAGCTAGGCAAAAATTTCACACCGTACTCACTGAAGTGAGTTACTTTGTCGTCTATTCATCAAAATTGTGACGTGCGTGGCCAAGCTAACAAATGTGTGTGTGTGTGTGTGTGTGTGTGTGTGTGTGTGTGTGTGTGTGTGTGTGTGTGTGTGATGCACTGATGCATTGGCACTCCTTTATCATCAATGACGCCACACCTCGCAGCGTGTTTGACACGTCGCATGTGCGCTTCACAATTAATCTGGAATTGGGTTTCCAGAGAGAAAGGCATCGCCACAACTCAGTGTGTGAAAGAGTGTCAACTGCCGCACCAGATGTTTTTTTTTTTTTTTTTTTTCATGCCGAGTAAGCAAGTTAACTTCACGGACACGCTTGACATTTGCAATTAAAAAGACAAACACACACAAGAGGCTCTGTTCAGACGGTGGTTTTTTTATTTTTTTATTTGGTTTAAAGATCAGAGGACAAACAAATTTTATTGACACGAGCCAGACACGTCTTTAGAGGGCATCTGCACCCTGTAAAAATTTGCAATAGAGAAATGGTGTCTTTATACAGATAATAATACTCTATTTATTACAGCAAACATTCAGTGACATGAATACACACGTACATAAACATGCTACTTGTACAAATAACCGTATACCACTTAATGCAATTCGCACTTCATGAGTTGGGGGTTACGAATCTTTGGGTCCTCAAAAAGTACGGTTCTTCTTCTTCTTATTCTTATTTGTCGTAGTAGTGTAATTTGCTGTGGTATCTTTAGTTGGTACCATGAAAATGACTTGATAAAATGTAAAGTGTG
Organism: Hippocampus abdominalis; assembly: GCA_018466805.1. Classification (NCBI taxonomy): domain Eukaryota; kingdom Metazoa; phylum Chordata; class Actinopteri; order Syngnathiformes; family Syngnathidae; genus Hippocampus; species Hippocampus abdominalis. The sequence goes on along the minus strand of CM031702.1, from coordinate 6,589,094 downwards.
ATTTTTTTTATGTATTGAAAAAATATTCCAACTGTGCAAAATGTGTATAAAACTGCAACTCATCGTTCTGAGAACTGTTCCTAATATTTTGGCCTGAAATTACTGATGGTAATCAAGTAATTAGGGACAGCGCTCAATACCTACGCTGTGTAGTTTTATACTGATCATGCAAACTTTTAATTGTTTTTTTTTAGTTAATTACAGGAATATATACAGGAGAAACAAAAATTGTTTTTATAGTATTTTGTCTGATACATTATCTATCATCTTCCACGTGTACTTATTCTTGATTTTTCTTTTAAAATAAATTTGCGCCCTATGTATCCATTAAATGAATACTTCTCTGGCAGTGTCTAACAGAGGTGAGTATTGTAACGTACTGCATGCAAATTTCTTAGACTAATATTGTGGTAGGGGTGGCCATCCTGTATTTGTTAGGGGTGTCATTCCCGACTACTCCGCTAGGAGGCGCACACGATTAAGTATTCATGTGTGTGAGAAGCGAAAGGAGACGCACTCAAACGCTTCCAAAAAGAAGCCAAGCAGACGTTCATAAAATGGAACGAAACAGCCAATCATGTGAACACGATTTTACACGTTGGGATCATTAAACCAGTTGCATTTGTATTATTTTGCGCCCCCTCAAAAAATTCACAGTGCTTCAAATTAAAATCAATTGAATTAAATTTTTAAAAAAAAAACTTAAACGCTACGTTGAAAATTGTGCCATCTTATATTGCTGTTATTTTGACTTGATTTATGTTAGTTATCTCAAAGTAAAAGAATCCGAATCAGAGAGTGGAAAGTTTATACCTCAATTTCTTTTGTTTTCCTTTTTTTTTTACTTGTCAGGTAAAGACTGAGAACTTTAGTTTGAGAGTCCGGGTGCATGTTTGCAGATCCCCCACACGTTTGACCTCACTTTGACTCCTTCCTGCGACCAGTTGTTCCTGCGGTATGTCAAAAATGTACGCAAAACTCTTGATTTGTATTTTTTTTTTTTTTTCCAAAACCGGATAACCTCTTCGGGCAAGGCTCCAGCCAATCGCAAAAGAGACGAACAACCATAAAATACGCACAATCAGCCTTAAACGCAACACAATTCCACACAGGGAGGCCGGAGCTGACTCGTATTATTTGTCCTTTTCAAGCTGATTTTATTGAAGTCATTGCTGTCTCGTTGAAGCCCCTCAACGAGGCTGGAGAAAGTGGAGCTTGGCGTTTATATAGACGCTAATTGAAGCCAGCTAATGACTTTCAAACGCCTTTGGCTTGACTTTACTGCCCGGCCAGCTGCTCATTGGACCCCCCCCCCTTTTGTGTCCATGTCTAACTAGACCTCCCCTAACAATTCCACTCCAAACACATTCAGTAAATTTCAACAAGTTAGTCGTACTTAATATGCTTGAGAAGAAAAAAAAATCAAAATGGCGAATCATACTCACCAGTTATTTCGAACCTTGGTAACTCGGTTGGGCGTATAAATCCGTCGTGCGTCCTGGTCGGCTCCGAGAGGAGGACTGAAGGAAGAAGATGAAGAAGGAGCCCCTAACACGCCTCTTCCCCGCGTCCCTCGTCGCCCCCGTGCCGGCCTTCCTCGCAGCCGTCGTCCCTCGCTGAATGTGACGGACGACTTTCAGCCACCAAAGAAGCAGCCTGGAACGTACGCACCCGCCCCCACATTAATATTAGCATAACTATCATGATCAATAAATGCATATCTATCCGCCAAGTCATATGATGACGTCACACAGTGCACTAACAGGAATGACATTTATTGCACTTTGCACCTTTTGTCATATATATTATATCATAAATAATGCATACGCTGGGGGGGGGGGATATGACGTCACTGGTTACAATCATGACTTTTTGCAGCTCTACGTGAATTTATATACTTGTAAAAATGATGACACCACTATTTTAAAGTTCTACCTACCAATCTATCGAGCTATCCGTCCACATAAATCACACTTCGCACACTGCTCTACCTGCATATTTATTAATTTATATACAGTATATTAATCCATATGATGGGAATTGTGAGGACAGAACTCGTCAAAGGCATATTTTCATACAGAAATTACGTTTATTGCGGTTTACTTCTTTATGTTAATAGATTTGGAAAGCTGCTGAAGTCACTGGCGAGTGGAATCTGACTACACACAGAACTCACATGGATTACCTTAATGCAGGAAATATGACTTTACGATCACCTTGTCACTAAATATCGCCGACAAATTAGTTACATCAATGCAAATGAATTTTGGCGTCATAAGTTAAAGTACGACCCAGTATATCACATTTATTCTATTTTACTTGCATGCTTTCTACTTTATATGGCGTATCCTCGGATATGTTAATTACGTCCTTCGAACGATCGATGTACAGATCACATGTATTGCATTTGAGCAGTCCACACATTTATTGTTGTTTTTTTTACCAGCTCAGTTCCTACTTTATGCGCATATGAGGAATTGCGGTGACGTATATATCAAGCATCATAACATGGAAGTTATGGGCGTTATCGTGTTTTTGCATATGACAATAACGTAATTATTTAGGTAATAAAGGGCAACTCGGTGACAACTGAAAGTTTTTCGAATGCATTTGAAGACAAAAAAAATACTGATTTTTAAGTATAAACAGATTAATTTAATGAGCATGCGTGCAGTTTAATTGGGTGGGTGAATTGGGGTTCAAAAAAAAGTGAAATCACATGGGACAATTCTTTTCAGTTGTGCATTTATTATTGTGCGTTTATTACACCCAACCCCACCCCATCAAATTGACCATAAACAAGCACCACAATGTTGTAAATAAACCGAAAGTGTGGCCTGGTGATGATGATGATGATGTGCTTGCTTTTGCACCTTCTCGCCAATAACCTCGGACCAATCAATCAATCATTCCGCGGATCGATCGCTGAGGGCAGCCAATCCCAGCGCCTCCCTCCAACAGCTCCCTTCTGGGGCACGCTATCATTGGCCAGAGCGCCTGGAATGGACTGACCGATTCGGCTCACCAGCAGGGGTGGAGGAGAAGGGAGCCAGTTGGCAAACTACTTCCCAATTATGATTTAACAACAAATGAAGCTAACCAAACACCTTCTGTGAGGTATCTACACTCGATGAACTCATTCTTCAATGTTACACGCCGCGAAACCTGACATGCAAAAGCGAAACAAAACTTTGGTCGCACCGGGCAACGAGAGCCCCCGAAACCGGCCAGACAGGACCAGTTAGGTGGTAAGAATGTCACGCAATAACACCTCACATAACGCATTATTCGCAACAATACAGAGTTGCTTTATGTTATTTAGCAGCGTTGAGTAGTGGCGATTGATTCGGCGTCTCTTGCGACGACATACGTGGCGAGGTTTTGCTAATTTTGGACGAAAATGAGCTCATCGGGTGTATTAAAATGGCGAATTTCTCAATGGACTCTGGTTCCCCCCTCAAGAGTGCGGACCACTTACTGCAGTCCGTCTCCACTTGTTAAGGCCAAAGTATTTCCGGGTTCGAATCCACACACACTCACGCGCACACACAACGCCCGCTCATCCCCATATAAACACGCCACACGGCTCCTTTAAGAAAAGCCTCGAGCCGGAATGATGAGCCCTCCTCCTCCTCCTCTTCATCCACCACCACCACCACCTCCTCCTCCTCCTTCTCCTCCTCTTGAGCTCTTCCACTCGTCTTTGCATAAGTAAATCAAGCCGCGGGAGAGCGGGCAGCCAGCAGCCGCCGAAGCCAGGAAGAGACGCTTCATTCCCGGCCGTGAGTAGGAGCGCCGAGCCGGTGATAGATCCAGCGGACCAAAACCAGTGAAGGAACCCCACCGACGAGCAAGCAACGCCGGACACGCGGGGGAGCCTAAAACGAGCCATGAGAACCACCGGGTGTCTTTTAAGGCTTTGAATTTATTTTGGTTTTTGGGGGGTTGGGGGGGGGGGGCGGACTCGGAGCGAGAAGGAGATCCGAGGATCGACTCTCCTCGGCCGGGTTCAACTTGGCCGGCGCCGCGGTGACTGGCTGGAGGGGAGAAGCCCCCCAAAACCACAATCCCAAAGGATTTTTTTTATTTTTTATTTTGCATTATTTTTATGTTTGCTTTTTTAAATGTAACCCCACCTCCTTTCAATTTTTGTTTGGATTTGCTAATTTGCCGTGCAAGGCTGGCTTCCGAGTGGATTTAAGTGGGGCTGGAATCACGAACGGCGGGCAGCGAGGAGGCTTATGGCGCAAAGGGTACGTACAACCAAAGCAAGCGGCCAAACACGCGTGGACTTCATGAAAAAAGTTACTTTTGGTATCTTTTTTTTTTTTTTTTTTTGGTAGGGGGGTACCAACATTACGCACGGACGACCTCGCTTTGCATTGCACCCCCCCACCCTCCTCCCTACTCGCACACGCATCCATCTACACACTTCTTTCGTGGACGTGTTTTTGCAGATGACTTGTGACAGCACTGCGTGGATTCTCTTGGTGACAAATCTCAAACATTTGTCTCGTGACTTGAGATCTCCACGCAACCCCCCTCCCCCCTCCACTATCTTTCATAAAATGCACCGAAACGTACGATTAAAAAGTCATATTTCATAGAGAAATGACTACAAATATAATTTGATTGACACACTGTGTGCCAAAAAAATCTGTCACGCTGACTTGCTTTTTGCACCTGGTCGCCTGGAGGCTTGTTAGCCTTGTTTTCCCAAATAACTTCCCTAATCAACACTGGAAGACTTCGTTTAAAATGTTCGAAACAAAGCAACACTTTGTCCAAGGGAAGTGAAAATACTGTCTTGCAAAAAAAAATACATTTTAGTGGCAAAGGTGTTTACTTATTGCACAATTTCAAGACTTTGGGAAAACTGCGAAAACGCACTTTATTACTGGTGAGTTAATTGTGCTAATTCCTCGAGTCCAATCTTTGACGTCGCGGCATTCAACAAAACCAACGTGTGAAAAAGTTGGATTTTAGGAATAGCCCACTGCAGTTTTATTTTAAGCGGTTCCAAAAGTAACAGTCAGTGGTTTGAATTAAATCACTTGGCATGTCAACATCTTCGGCTCGAATACTTCCTTTTTTTCCTGTTTTAAAATGCTTAAAAAGTTGGTTTATTTCCTACGCTAGCTCCTTTTTTTTATTTTTATAAATTGAGGTAAACACTACTTGATTAATAATTACATTTGTGAGAGTAATAGTGCAATTCTCGTGTGTGTGTGTGTGTGTGTCGTTCCGGTGCAGTACGAAGACTTGCCCCACTACGGGATGGACGGGGTGGGCATCCCGACCACCATGTACGGAGATCCGCACGGCGCGCGCTCCATGCAGGCCGTGCACCTCAACCACGGGCCCCAGCTGCACTCGCACCAGTACCCGCACACGGCGCACACCAACACCATGCCCCCCAGCATGGGCTCGTCGGTGAATGACGCGCTCAAGAGGGACAAGGACGCCATATACGGGTACGGAGCTCCGGAGGGATTTGGGTGAGGGACTTCCGAGAGGTTCGGCGGTGGAGCTCGGCTTGCGTTGCCCGCGGACAGTGAGGGCTTGGCGGGCTTGACTCGCTCGGCGTGTCGCTGAGTCGGGGTGGATTTCTGTGTCCATTTTTAAATTTTTTTTTTATACCGGACTGATTATATTTTATCATTTGCGGTAATATATACTTTTATGCGTTGTTATAAACGTATATTGCGCATTTAAATAATAATTTAAACCAAGTGGAAATAATTACAGTCTATTGCTAATTGAATTAATCGTAGCCCATTAAAAATGAAATCTGCGTTTCGTTCAGACTGGTGCTGGCTGTTCATACACTTTTTTTTAATGTCTGTTTAGAATTGACGGAAAATGTATTTTTGTTACATAAAGTAACGGATTAAAATATATCTACCTAGTTTCCAACTTGTTAGCATTGCTCAACCTCAGCCTATATCTTCTGTAGAAGAAACACACTTAAACGTGCACACAACGCGCAGATTTGTGTTTCGCTTTGCAGCTTCCCTGCATGCATGAATGCATGCAGGCTCCCCACGGGAAAATTGCTGCAAAAATAAAACAATATATAAATACATATATAGGGGGAGGGGGGACATGGCTGCCCAAATCCAGCCTGCAGTCGTCTTGACCCCTGCGCTGACATTTGCTATTGTGTGCTCATACTCTCCAAATGTGTGTGTGTGTGTGTGTGTGTGTGTTTGACTATCCAGGCACCCCTTGTTCCCTCTGCTAGCACTGATTTTCGAGAAATGTGAATTAGCGACGTGCACCCCCAGAGAGCCCGGCGTGGCAGGAGGGGACGTGTGCTCGTCCGAGTCCTTCAACGAGGACATCGCCGTGTTTGCCAAACAGGTCAGCAAGCAGTCCCAAAGCACTAAAAAAAAAAAAAAATCAACTTTGGAGAAAATTCTTCGGGGAGGGGGCTCAATGTCTTTTACTGCCAGTGTTGATGGTATGTGATGTGTATTTGGCATGATTATCACACGACTTCTTGGTTTTTAGATTCGTGCAGAAAAACCTTTATTTTCATCAAATCCAGAATTGGATAATCTGGTAAGTCGCTTCAAGTTGTTTTATTGTAACGTTGGCGTGTTTGCACCTTTTTATAGACTGCACTTTATATCACGAATATTAACCACACGTGATGTCACTTCAAGTGTAGTTGAATGAAAAGAAGGCACTAATTGGCTTGATTTGTGTTTTTATTTTTAATTTTTTTGTTTTTGCAGATGATTCAAGCCATTCAAGTGTTACGGTTTCACCTGCTGGAGCTGGAAAAGGTAAGAAAAAGAAATCTCTTTCTCTCGCTTCCTAATTTGCATCACTGTATTTTTGCGAGTCGCTTATAATTAGCGTTCAAATCAATCAAGCCACTTTTTTTTTTTTTTCCTCCCTCCTCCGACCTCATCCTCCCGGTACGTGTTAATCAGCGTCGGCGGACAGGTTCTGACGCATTTTTCTTCAAGTCTTGCTATACTGTATTCTTGATTTTGGGTTGGGGGGGGGGGGGGCAGGCAGTCAATCCGATCGTCACGCGGGGGTGGCTGCTGGTGGGATTTTTCACACGCGTGTTGAGTGCGTCGTGGCCCGTGTGAGCCCTCGTGTCACTGCCAATTTTCGGGGATATCTCCATCCTTGGAGGGGCAAGGGGGAGCGGGAGGAGAAGGGGGGGGGGAGAGGGGGGATACAGTCATCTTGCACTGCCCTGGGCACCTCATTAGGTACACCTGCGTGCACAAATCTCGCATTGTGCTGAGTTGTTCTTTGAGAGACATGATGATCATTATTTTGGCTGTTAGGTGCACAGAGGGCGTGAAAATAGGAGCATTCTTGCACACTTTGTCAACTCGGATTGATTTATTTTTCCTTCGAAAAGACAGTGCAGGTGTGCAAAATAGTTTGACTCGAGATAAATCTGATTCTGAATTGTAAAAGAAATGGGTTCTTGTTGTTATTTTTGGTTTGATCGACAGCAAAGCGAGTGTGAGAGCCATGACATGACAAGCACCCCTAAAACGTCACACCTAATTCATTGTCATGATGCCTTTTTTTTTTTTTTTAGCTCCTAAGATTGATACGTGTGCCAAATTGTTTGACCAAATGATGGGTGTTATTTCGATGGATGAAAAAAAAAAAGTTGCTTGACTCTCATCTTCATCCGTCGTTGTGTTCAAATGTTTGATTTGACTAATTTCTTCCGGCTTGTTTTATAGTGCGTGGTGTGTCTGTTTGAGGGCTGCTCCTAAATAATTTGGTTGGCACACTTTGGAAAAGTTGATCCTTTTTTTTTTTTGCCTGAAATTTTGACAGGTGATTGGTTTTATCATCCTGATTTTTTTTAAAAAAAAAAACTAGAATCTGCTCTCCATTTTGTGTTGCCTATATTTGATCAAATCTTTGTTTTTTTTTTTGGTGGTGTGTCAGGCTGTTCCTAATATTTTGGCTGACGGCACAAGCGCCAGAGAGGAGGTTAAAATGATGTTTTTGTCTTGGCGAATACAGTGCAAGTGTGCCCAGTATGGCATTGATTTATTTTATTGTTACAAATGTTTCCCCCCCCAAAAGTTGCATGAATGCAGTCGACTGTCCTTGTTGTGTAAGATTAACTTTTATGGGTAATTTCTTGCAGCTTGTTTTGTGGCTTGGAGGCAGTTTCTAATATTTTGGTTGAGACTCTCGGTGTGAAGTTTGATGGATTATTTATTTATTATTATTCCTTTTTTTTTTTTTAAGTGGTAGCTGCTTTGGGATACTTAATATTTTGGCATTTTGATCCGTAATTATTGTTATTTTTAATGATTTCCAAAAATGCTGGTTTCACATCATCTGCTCTCATTTTTGGGTTTTTTAATTTTTGTTAGAGTAATTTCCTTCAGCTGAGTTTGCGGTGCAGAGCGCCATGATTTATTGATTGATTGATTTTTTTTCCTCATGAGGTACAGTGTAGGTGTACCTAATATTTTGGCCTGTGATTGGTCCTACTGGTTAAATTTTTTTTTTTTTTTAACGGTGCTTAAATATGATCTAGCAAGCTTTTGAAATACGTATTTTTTAATTTCGATCTTGTTTTATGTTCCGTAGTACCGATTCACTCCACAAGAATGAATGTGTGAGTCTCGAAGCGTTTGCAATATGGTGCAGGTGTGCCTAATCTTTTGACCAGCGGTATGGAGAATTTTTACGGATTTATGAAAAATGTTGTTTGAATATAATATACTCTCATTATCGCGCTAGATTGACTTTTATGAGTCATTTCTTGTATTTTGTTGGCATGCGTCAGGGTTGCTCCTATTATTTTGTTTCCCACACTTTGTGAAGTTTTTTTTTTTTTTAGCTCATGAGACCCATTACGGGTGTGCCGAATCTTTGGACCAGCGATTGATATGATTTCACAATTTTAAAAGAATGCCCCCTTGACTAGAACATATTCTCCGTTTTTGAGTCGGATTGAATTTTGCCCCAAATTCCCCACCTAAAAAGTGCATCTGATTGCTGTTGGTTTGCCCCACGCAGGTTCACGAGCTGTGCGACAACTTCTGCCACCGCTACATCAGCTGCTTAAAGGGCAAGATGCCCATCGACCTCGTCATAGACGACCGCGAGGGGGGCTCCAAGTCGGACAGCGAGGAAATCACCCGTTCCTCCGTGGCCCTCGACCAGGTACACACACACACACACACACACACAAATGATCCCCCCTCACCACCCCCAATTCCTCCAATCATCCCCTCCATTGGAATGAGACATTTTCTGCATAAATACTTCTCATTGGCTCATTAAGACTTGACCCGCTTTCCCGTCCATTTGAATTTGCGGGGGCCTTTTCCCCACCCTCCACCTACCCCTCACGCTGGCCTCGCTCAAGCCCAGCAGAGCGCGTCCGGCGGCGGGGCGCCTCGGCTTTCCCCGGTCTTGCTTCTGCTTTTGGTCCCTCTTTTTTTTTTTTCTTGGTCGTCCTGCTCCTCCTCCAGTCCGTGCACGCTTCATTAGGCGTCTTGTCAGTGTTTCTCCTCAGACATGAGTGCACATTGCTTATCGAGAGACCCCCCCCCCCCCCACTCTCCCCCACCACATCACAGTCGCTTTTATGTGGATTGCGGTGCAATAAGCACAGGTGGGGAAAGTACTTACACTTAAGTAGAGGATAACTAATGATAACTGAAAAAAAAATACGCTTTTTTTTTCTTGACATGACTAAACATGAAATGTAATGAATTCCCCCCCCCCCCCCAAAAAAAAAAGCACAGTGATTTGTTTTTTGGAGCGGCTGCGTCATTTTAATACAGAAAGCAGCATTTTATTGTCTAAAAAACATAATGAAAGAGAATGTCAAGACATAATTGCTATACTCACTGTAGTGTTTGTGTTTTGGATGTGTGCCCTTAAGGGGCGTGGTCTAGCGAGCGACATCAGGAACTGTGCTATTCGTGTTTGTGTGAGTGTCTGGGCGCGAGTTGTGGCTTACAGCAGGTCCGAGGGACTTGTTTGTTCTTTCAACTGGTTGTCTCATTCAATTATTGGCAGTGGCGGCTCTCCTTGCCCACATGCGATGGCATTGCAAACAATTTCTTTTTTTCACTTGACTCAAACGGCGGCGTATCTGAAGCTTGCTCCTAAAGACGGTCGAGAAAGAGCAGTTCTCTCTTTTTTTTTTTTTTTTTGAGGGAGTCAAAGTAAAAAGTTGGACAAATAAATATTCAAGTTCATATTGAGTAACGATTAAGTAGTAACAAAGTAACGAAGTACTGTATTTGTCGTCTCCCACCACTGAGAATCCAGTTAGTGTGTATTTCCTTTTTTTGCGCACAGGTTCTTTTCATTATTTTGCCACTCCGGGGACAAGCGCGTCTCTGTGTGTGTGTGTGTGTGTGTGTATGCTCATGATCCATATGCTGGCTGTGGAAATCTAGCGGGATACAGGTCATATTTTGCTTTTGTGCACGGCGCAAAGGTGCTTGCAAGTCAATGAAATTAACGGCGCATGCGACATAAAAAAAAGTCACCAAGCTAAATAATTTAAATCTGCGCGGCGTCCATATGGGTGAGTGGCTGGGAGAGGCTGGATGGCAGGGCTGGGAGCAAAGGCGAAGGGGAGGGAGGGAGGAATAGGGGGTGGGGTGTTCTTTGTGTGTGTGTGTGTGTGTGTGATTATGGAAATGAAGATCAGCCGGCAAAGATAACACAGCGGCCTTTTAATCCAGAAAAAGAATGAAATAACACACTCGTAAGTGTCTCTTTGAGGGGGCTTCGTGTATCCTCTTGAGAGTTTCCTTTTTTTTTGTCCAAAGTGGTCCTTTCTTCTAGAGATGGCGCAGGTCGGTCGGAGCAACCCCGCTGTTGTGGTGCGGGTCGGATTGACCCGTGTCAAAAGTAGGTTTTCTTAGGTATGAAAGTTCAACAGTGCACCTTATAATGAGTTAATTGGACATTTTTCCCTGCAAGGTTTATGGTCTCTCCCTTTCTGATCATCAAAACAGGCCCTGGGTCAAATTGACCCAGGAACATTATTGCTGTTCTCGAAAAACTAACTTGACACAAGAGTGAAAGTCTCCTCAGGTTTTAAAGGTATATTAAGACGATGATTATGTGGCCAACCTTCCCGTTTGGCTTGTTTCTTTAGTATGACAAAAAACGTTCATGGGTCAGTCTGACCCGCTGCGTTGTTTAACTGTCTAGGAAAAATGTGACATTTCAGTTCCCTTTTTAGTGCATTGTGTCACTGTCATTTCAATATGTTTAATAATGTATGCAAATAATAATAAAAAGATGAACAAAAATCATTTACATGGGTCAATTTGACCCTTAAAACAAGAAGAGGGTATTTAAAGACACTGGTTCTGTGTTCCAAGAGACTCTGATGCAGATATGAACCCATTTTGTGACTTTGTTCCTTTGGGTAAAAATGTTTATGGGTCAAATTGACCCACTGCATGTTGAACACAAAACGTCTGCCCCTCTTTAGCCGCTTGTGTAGTTAATTCACCCTTAATTTTCAAAAATATATTAAAAAAAAAAAGTCAAATACAATACTATTACCTCATTCACTCCCAAAGACGTTTTTATATGTCTTTTCAGACTTGGTTTGGAATTGGCTGGTACTGAATGAGTTAGGGTCAATTCGACCCGTAACATAATCAGACAAAGACCGCTTGGGTGTGTGACGAAATTTGTTTTGCGTAGATCTTTATATAATAACTTTCTGAGATGATGCACATGCATACTTGCAAAGTTCTGTACATTTTTATTTTGTGCTCGACGGTATTTTTGCGTGACATCTTATCCGCACTGGTGACATCCTTAACGAATTGGCCTTGTGTGAATGGATTTTTGTGTGCGTGCGTGTGCGTGTGTGTGTGTGTGTGTGTGTGTGTGTGTGTGCACCCGCATTATCTTGCCCCCCCCTCACCCCTCCCTCCCACATATGTATTTTTAATATATACCCCCAGGCATAAAGTTGAAGAGCAAGAGCGGCCGGCAAATTTGCACAAAAGCAGCAATGTTAACAAGAAGGCACATTTATTCATAAAGCAATTTATTCCGGTGCGAGGCGAGTGTAGCGGAGAAAAGAAAATGTCAGAGAGAGAGAGAGAGAGAAAAAAAAGACTTTGAATTTATTCAAACTTTTTTTTTTTTTTTTTTGCAAGGCTTGACAGTGTTCAGGAATTATGCGTCCGCCGTGCATGTGTCACGCCGCTAATATTCAGAATATTTAAGCCGTGTTGTTCTTAGCCTGCCTGAGCAGGCCGGCGTGCAGAGGTGAAAAAGTCAGAGGAGGCTGGTGAATGCCACCAAGCCAGTTTGCTACGAATGTGTGTCGACAAGTGCGTGTGTGTGTGTGTGTGCGCGTTCGTGTGTGTGTGTGTTGAGACTGGCCTGATAAATGCAGCACCCCCTCAGGTGCTGTGTTGAGTGGAGCGACTGCTTAGCACCGGTCGGACTGAGTTAACCGTTTCCCCGCCGCCGTTCCTTCTGCTCCCTGGAGGGGATTCCCAACACATCCGCGTCCACTTGCACACTCTCGCAAATCCTCACCAATTCCAAGTAAGGGGGCGCGCTTGAAAAGGCTCGGATTGTCATGCGCCAGCATTTTTATTTTTTTTTTAAAGTGCGCACGTTTGAATTGAATTCTGCTTTTTACAATCCGGACATGAGAAGAAGGTTGACATACTGTCGAGAGTTGATGCAACTTTCGTGCTGGTTTTTCGTTTCCCAGTGCTACACTCGAAAAACACAACTTGTATTTTTTTTTTTGGGGGGGGGGGTTTCGGGGTCGGCTGAAACAGTTATTTAACCCTTTCAGGGACAGCGGTCACCGCAGTGGACAGCTTCTCATGTTATCTGGTTACAGGGGGCATGAAAGGGTTGAACTGCAACAATATTGTGACATTGATGGCAACCGTGTTAGTTAGCACAACAAAACAGGCAAGTGGGTCGCTCCAAAACAATTTTACGAAGTTGTTTTGAAATATTTTGTTGGCTGGAGCTGTAAGAAGCTGGGGAAAGTGAAATTTGGCATGTAGAAGAGGTTTGGAATACATTTTCGTATGAGAATGATTTAGTCACAGCGAATGTAAAATGTTAAAATCGAATTTTTCGGGTCAAAATTGATGCACTGTGCTCCAAATGGTCAATCGTTTCTTTGCTTAAGCCTAAAATGCGTGTGTGTGTGTGTCCCTTTAAATTTCTTCCGCTGTTCCATTAACGATCATCTTCAACCAAAATCTTGACTGTCGATACAGAAGTTGCAAATCTACCTCGAAAGCGGTCGACAATTGTAACAACGTCGCGACCAATTATCGACAGTCACCGGTTATTCTTCAAGGTGTTTCTGGTCATTTGAATCCATTATGCTGCTTGGAAAAGTCTCCTGAAGTGCCTGAACCCTGACCTAAAAGCAGACGACTCGCGGTTTGGATGCAGAAAGTCGCCGCCAGTGCCCTTAATTGCGCATGCAGAGGGTGGGTGGGGGGGGTTGGGTGAGGGTGGCGGAAGCGGCTAACGAAGTGGGAGAGGGAAGCTAATGACGCTAAGGACTCTCTGGGTGTCTGGAGAGTCTCCCCACTTCATCAAGTGGGACTGGAAATAATTGGAACTTCCCTTTCAAAATATTCCCCCCCCCCCTTCCCCCCCCCCCCACAGTTCATTGAAGAGCCAGGAGGTATTTTGATTACGCTTCGTTTTTGTCGAATGTAACGTGACCTCTTCCTACTTTCACAATGTGGTTTGAGTCCCAGGTTAGCCGTTAGCTTAGCCCAAGGACTGCCAGCGGTTGACGTGCTGGTTGATGGTGGTGCTGGTGTCCATTTTCAAGTCATGTAGAAGTTACCAAATATGGTTCCTTGGTATTTAAAGGGTCATAACTCGAATCGGGTGTGCTGGGGCGCACCAGATTTTCAGTGTTTGTACAAAATAAAAGATTTGTTGTTCGTTTATTTTGGGTAGGACTTTAATCCGACGTCTTGATTCTGATTGTTGTTGGCATCATCTTTGAAATTGTGGCGTGCGCACCACTCCATGGTGTCTGTTTCCGCTTGTGTAAGCCCCCCCATGTTATATATTTTGGACATTGATAACAGCTTTAAAACTGAACATTATGCCTTGAATATAAACAAAAAAACCCCATTTTTGGGGGGGGGGGTAGTTAAAAAAGTCATTTATTTATTTTTCCAAGATTTGATTTATATTTTGTGAAAACTGTGAAAACAAACAAATAGGATGTGATGGACCGGATCTGGCCCTCGGGCCTTGCATTTAACACCTATGTTTTATTTTCTCAAAAAATTATTTATTTGGCGTATCCATTTTATTTTAAGTTAGTTTCGATTTAAAACCAAACATGCTGCCGTTATTGGTGTGTGGATTATGGGGGTGGGCAACTCTGTGGGGGCGCGTCCCAGGGAACTGTTGCTTTAGCGCTATCGGGCTATCTTTCGGCAACAATCGGCTATGCAGTTACGCAATGCATCTTTCCAGGTCAGCAGTGTTGGTTTAGGTAACGCCGCTGGTCAAAGGGTGAGCCCCCCCCCGACCCCCTCCCATCCCAACACACCCCCTGAGTTGAAAGGGGGAGAGGAAGGGAGGTGCGTCATCCACCATTTTCCTAATCGGGTCGGCCTTGCTATTGCTAATCTATTAGCTTGCCCCTGCCGGAGTCTCATGCGGGCTTCTTTTTGTGCGCCTCAAACGGCTCCTCTCAAAGCAAACTTCTGAGTCGCGGCAGGAGGCGGTATGCTGTGGTCCTGGTGTGTGTGGGGGGGGGGGGGGGGGGGTTGTCTGTAATGGCGACTTTTGTGGCGGCATAAAGGGGTGGTTTGACCCCCTCCCCTCATCCTAACCCTCCCTCCGCCTTTCGGGGTGGCAGATTCAACAAGTGTCACAAAAGAGAGGCGACCACGTGACTTGTGTGCATCTTAGCCCGTTGGAATAGCAAGTAGGTTCATTCAAAGGAGGGGGTCCTCTTAGTCAACCCCCACCGCCCCCCGCCCCCTGAAAAAAAATGCAAAAGACCATTTTGTACCCCCAAAGTTATGATGCCTGACATGCGGCCATGTTTGAAGTTGGCGCAAACAATAACGTGGCATGTGTGTACTTAGCTAATGGGAACCCCCCCGCCCCCACCCACCCATACACACACACACACACACACACACACACACACAACCCCCTTCCCACACTCCCCAAACTAACCCCCTGCTGGCCTCTCACAATGGCCGCTGTGGCTATCGTGCCGAGCTAGGCTAAGCTAATGAGGAAATGGGCAGCACAACAACATGTCATTCACAAATCTGGTCTTTCCTTGAAGGGGGGTGCGGTGGGGGCAAAAATGGGAGATGTACTGTATAGTATTGAGGGATGGGGTTTTTGGGCGAGAGGGGGGGGGGCATGTGGGAGTGTTCCCAAAGTGTAAACAAGCAGAGCGTGGAACTCAGCGATGGACTGAGCACGCTCGGTTTTCTTTTTCTTTGGCTGTTTTTGCAATACTTACTCCAAAGGGAAGCATCGAACGTACGTGGTATCGAACACAATTTGTGTTTTCTCGTCTTCTTTCGAATAATGTGATGAGACTCGACTCACAGGAAGATACGCTAAACGGACTCACTCGCCATCGCGACATATTATTAGAGTTGGGTGACACTTGGGCACAAATGTCAATTTAACACACGATCATCAACTTAAGAAAAGTGATTGTTGACGGCCATGCGGTGACTGGCGGATGGCACGAGTTGTGAGGTTCTGGGTTTGAACCTGGGGTCTTTTATGTATAATGTACATATTTTAATTTGTTATTTATAGAGTGTCTCGATAATTTCAGTGCTTAAGAAGTGCAGTCCAAGTATCGTTTTGTGGAACATGAGAAGTCGACGCGATAAAGCCACAGATTGGTTCGTATTATTGCCGTAGTCGGATTGGTGATTTATTGACGCTGCAAGTCAAAGTGTAATTGAAATTAAAGTAGATAATTCTGTCTTTCATAATAACCCTTCATGCACCCTGTAACCCGATAACATGAGATGCTGTCCATTGGAGTAATCACTGTTCCTGAAAGCGTGAATTAGACAAATGTTTAACAAATTGGATATTCTGTGATTACTCAGGCTTCCGTTTTGAGAGAATCTTTGGCCACAATCTGAACAGGCAAAAGGTTTCTCACCAGTGTGAGTTCTTACATGCTGTATTAACCCTCATGCAGTATTTTTAAGCGGCTGCATGAAGGGTATTACGTCCCCAAAATGTCCCTCTTCCAATGTGCAACAACTTTTTTCACTTGTAATTTTTTTTCACTTTCAACCCCTCAAAATGTTCAGTGGGAATTGGCCAAGACATGGATATACATCCTATGCAAAATTTCAGCTTCGTGGAGTTATTTTTCACTGTTTTGTCTGTGGTGTCCATTTGTCCAACAGTCCAAAATCGTCCAAAGTGTCCGAAATGTCCAATTTTGGGATAATTACTGCATGGGGGTTAAGTTTCTCTTCTGAGACAATCTTTGATCACAATCTGAATATTGTTCCAGATAAATGAATTCCTCAATCGCAGTATTGCGGGGGAATCCTAATGCCATCATTTTTAAAAATTGTTCAGCCATACTGCATGATTTCCTTTTTATGGGGAACACAGCTGCATCGGCAAAGCATTCTGGGGGATGGAGTTGCGTACATGTCATCTTCGATTCACGTGGGCCACCACTGAAGAATGTGTGTGCGTGCGTGTGTGTGTGTGTGTGTGTGTGTGTGTGTGTGTGTGTATGGTGTGGCGGGGATTATGTCTATTTACGCCTGTGCCTCTTAAGTATGCACATATGATTATTCCTGCACCCTGGCCGCCTGTAAATAAGCGGAACGTCTCCAAAAAGATTTCAGCACCTCAACCTTAGCCGTTATTATTAATATATTATTATGACTGCAAATCAATCGGCGAGGCGACGTTTCTTCTTGCTTTGCTTGCTTGCATGAGGGAACCCCCCCCCCCCCCCCCCCCTTCGTCACCTCCCGCCCACACACACACGGAATGAGAGCACACCGGATTGGAATGCCGAATCACAATTTCCAGCAAGAGGAATCTTTTCATGGCGAATTAGGGAAGAAAAATGATAAAAAAGTGTGTGTGTGTGTGTGTGGTGGGGGGTGGGGGTGTGGGGGGGGGTGTCTTAACTCAGGATGGGGGGTTGCTTGCGTGCGCTTCCCTGGGCGTCAGATTTAAGAAGTTTAGCGAAAAGCGAGGCAGAACAGAAGCAGGGAAATTGAATTTACTTGACAATTAAGCGTTGGAATACAACCTAGTGCACATGCAGCAAAATGGGGGGGGGGGGGATGAGAGGGGGGGCGGCGGTGGAGGGAAGGATTTAGGGAATATGCCGAGGGAGGAGGAATGGCGGCTCATTAGGAGAACACAGAATAAATCAAGTGTGTCGCTTTGTGTGCAGTCTGCCCGTCCGTCGCCTTTTTTTCTGCTCAGTCGACGTCAGCGCTGGTCAAACTTTTGAAATTCGGCAACTTTCGACGTGCTCGACACAGGAAAAGCATTCCAATGCGCAGGCTTGTACAATGCTCGAAGGAGCCGAGCACATTCCAACATTGGTGACAAAGCCAGTCAGTCGCCTTTGGTGTTATCTGACATGTTTGAGGTATTTTTTTCCCCTCATACTTGTATATTTATTTTATTGGCCTTTATTTTGGCTTTAATCCTCATTTGTAATGATCTGAAAAAAAACACTGGGCTGTCCCCCCACCCCCTCTTAAATTCTTTATTTTTGTCATTATTATTATTATTATTATTGATATTGATATTAATATTTTACCTTTGGGGGGTGTTTTTGCCTTAATACTCAATATTTCACTTCAAGCCATGCATGGCTAATTTTAATTTAGCATTTTATTACTATTAGGGTTTAATTTGATTGATTTAATTCATTTTGGAAGTGTATTACTCTGCATTCCTATGATTGGTTTTCATTGTTCACATTTATTTTATTTTATTAAATACTTATTTGTAAAATGTTCTTTTTTCATTATAAATGTCTTCTATTTACAAAAACTATTCAACCCATTTTTGTGGGCCGAATCTTATTTTTATTGCTGATATTTTGATTTTATGCAGCCAGGACTACGCGCTGTTTATTTTTAAGAGCGCAAAATATTCTTCTTAAAACACTGATAATTATTCCACATATATTTTCTCCCAAAATGTGAGAATGGGGTTGGAATTTCCTTTTATCCATGTATTAAAAATGACACAGTATATCAAGAATACATTTTTAGCACGTTTTTTTTCTGGTCCTTATTTAAAAATAACTGCGTTGTCGTTTGTGGCCCCTTCACGAGCACTTATAAAAAATAGTGGCCCCCTCCAGCATGAAGTTGCCCATCCCTGTGTGTGTGCACAGGGCGTGTGTTTGTATCTGTGTGTATGTGTGCACTTTGCGGTCAGGGTGTGTGTGCTTTTGTTAAATAGCAGGAGGAACGTGTATATATGTGCGTGTGTACAAAACGTCCCTCCATTAAATACAAGCGAGAAAAAACGTCTGTTGTAGTGTATTTGCCAATGGGTGTGTGCGCGCACTCTGTGTGTGTATTGGTATGTGTGTATCTGTGTGAGTGTGTGTGTGTGTGTGTGTGTGTGATCTCTGAATTAATTGCGCGTCAGATCAGCGCTTGCATCTAAGGGCGGCCTGTGTGATTATAAATAAACTCCTCCCCCTCCACCCCTCGTCCCCACGGAGATGCCATTCGCCCCCCCCCCCCTTCAACGCCCCCCCCCCCCCTCCCCTGTTTCCCGTGGGGCCTAAGCGGCCACCTCCCAGCAGGCACTGCGCTCTTTTGTTCAATTACAGCTAATGCACAACTTTGCCTCCCCGCACTCCGTCCTCCGTGTTCTAATTATATTTTCAAATTAAAACACAAAGAACTTGCACGCAGCGGGCTCTCGCGTACACGATTAGCACGTCTGCTTCGCAGGCCTGAGGTTCGGGATTCGAATCGTTGGCGCTTTTCAACACCGCGCCCCGTTCACTTCATTCAAGAGGCTCATTAACAACTCATTGACTCCCAAAGACGTTTTTAAACGTCTTTTCAGACTTGGTCTAGAATTGGGTGGTACTGAATGAGTTAATTAGTCTTTTGTAGGAAATGAACAAAATGTTTAATTTAATTAATCTATCATTGGTCTAATCGACAACTTATGTGCTAAACGTACGAGTGGTATCGGTTACTTGGTATCGGTGAGCACTCGAGTTGAAGTCCCGCTTAGCCGCCCTTCCCAGATGCAGAGTCACCCCCCTGTAACCTCACAACTGTTTTTGGCCAGCACACTCATAATCAAAGATAGAGAAGAAGTTTCAAAGGTGGAAAAAATGAAGGTCGGAAAGATGTTGTTTTTTTTTTAATTGGAAATAAAGGTGGAGTCGTCAGTTTTAGGTGGAAATCAAGTGTGGCAAAATAAATCTAAATTAAAGGTTAAGGAAATGAAGACGCACAAGCTCATTGTGTTGTTGTTGTTGTTGTTGTTTTTTTTCAATGCTTTTAACTGCCACACACCAGCAAAATTGAGTTCATCGCCACTTTATAGTCAAATTGAGTCTTTTTGAAAAAAGAGATGAAACAGGATTGTACTGAATAGCCAAGACAGAAAAAGACATGTCATATGAAATAAGTTTCACTCCCAGTTCTATGGTTATTGTCACTGTTTGCCTTCTGTGGTCGAAAACCACTGCACTTCATATGCCCATTTGAATCCACATCTCTCAACTTTTTTTTTGTGTTTGTTATCCTTTGCACTGTACTCATTCCGTGCAACTCGTGTTCAGTGCGCCCAGCATGTAGTGGGAATAACCTGGTGGTGGTGTTTTATTATGGGGGGGGGGGGGGACTTTCATCGTCGTGGACTCATTTTACGGTAAACAACTGCGATGTTATGCGTGCTCTAATCCTTCAGTTCGGCGACATCAAGCCAACCGCCAATGTTTTGAATTTGCAACACGCTGATCTTGAATATCATCTTTGTTGTTCGCCCATTTTTAACGCTCTCCAACTGTCTCAGTTGCGCGGCATAAAAGGATCCAGATTGAAACCAGTTGATGTGTTTTTGTTTTTTTGTTTGTTTGGTTTTTTTTTTAATCCTGCTCCTCGACTAACCCTTTCGTCCTCCGCGAGGTCTTCCATCACTCAATTTGGGGCCTCGAGGATGAAAAAAAAAATCTGCATCAGCTTGGTTTTGACTCACAGGTGGTTGTGTGTGTGTGTGTGTGTGTGTGTGTGTGTGTGTGTGTGTGTGTGTGTGTGTGTGTGTGTGTGTGTGTGTGTGTGTGAGAGAGGGATGCCGTGATAGCTCCCGTTTGAAGTCCCCTCGTCCCTTTCAGAAGCGGAATAAGAGGTAACATCTGGTTTGCTTGCAGTGTGAGGCAGCCACATTGGAGGAGGCATGTGTGTGTGTACTGGTGTACATCTGCAGCGTACACACACACACACACACAAAGTGTATGTGTTTGTGTCTGAAAATAACACGGTCAATGAGAGGTTCCCCCGAATTCAGTCACACTTTGGCAGCGTATGCATCAAACTTTCGCTTCAGTTTTGTCCCAAATCGTTCTGGTTCTGTTGGGGGGAGGACTTCCTCGCTTCTGGTCTGGCTCTGAGGGGTATTTTTATGCCGCGGAAACCTTTTCGGGTTTTAAAAAAAAGTTTGGTCTTGAGAAAATAAAAGGATTCATGCAGGCTTGCAGAGACTGGAAACATTGGAACATGGGTTATACGTGACATATGTAAGTAATGTCGAGTCCACGGCACACTTTTGTGAATTTGCATTTTCGTGCCTTTCACGCAGAGATTTTATTTCGCATCGGTGATAGAAGAGTAGAGCGGTCTTTGTCGTTCACATTCAGTAAAGTTTGCGACTAAATACCAGAAAAGGCCTACTAGAACAGCGCGAACTTTGTTTGGGTTTAATCAGTGGCATTTTAGCTGTTAGCAGTCAAGAGGGTGTGCACATTTTTGCAAACATGTCAGTTTTTATTTGTATTTTCCTGCTCTGATTATTTATTTTTTTTTTAAATGTTAATCGTGGTTAATAGTGGCTCTTTTCTTTGTCGTTCGCTAGTTTTGTCCGCTAACACGTGCTAGCTCGCATTTAGCGCTGTCATTTTCACACTTTTTATGCGTCTACAGAGCCATATTTCTCGACGCAGCTCTTAGGCAGCGCTGTATACATTTGAATGTATTTCTTTTGCGGATGACATCACTTTCGCTGGTTGCTCACTGTTGTGCTTGTTGTCATCTGCTAGCAGTTTGTCCCAAATGGAGACAGACGTGGATCGCATGCTTCACAAAGCTGGGAACTCATGCAACATGTTGGCTTGCTGCTTTTTTTTCTTTTTTTTTTTCCCTTCCTCGTCTTTCCCTCAGCCCTCATTCCATATGATGGTGTCATGCACACTCGCTTGTGCCTGCATGCCCTTATATGAGTGCGAGACTCGCGCTGTATGCAGACAAAAAAAAAAAAAAAAAGACATGACAGCACTCGAAGTAGAGCGGAAACCTCCGCCAAGGCTGAGTGACAATGACACACAGTGCTTTGTGTTGTCTTATTTCAACCAGCTCATTTGCTGCTGCAAATCGGACCGCCGCATATCATATTTTCCTATGGCTGGTGCGGTTAAAAAAAAAAAAAGCAAAAAAAAAGCATGTGGCAACAAGAAAATTAAGTCTCCGGGCATCCATTTTTTTTTTTTTTAATCTTGAGTAAAATGATCACTTATTTTAAGCAAAATTGAAAAAAGATACACTAATATACTGAACAGAATAAGAAAATAAATTACAGTCCATGTCTTTCGGTTTGTGCTCTTCCACTCCAGCCCTGTAGTGGGCAGTCATGTTTATTTTTGGACTCATTGTTTTCTTGTTAAAAAAAGGAGAGAGAGAAAAACTTTCAAATGAAGAAATACTGTTCTGCTAAAATTCGTCCAACCATGCAATTTCTTCCACTTGTATGGGGTCAAGGGGTGACTTTTTGATATTTCCCCAAATGAATGTAAACATGTGCTGTGTACCCACCTTGTTCAACACGTACAATAAAATTAAATGCATTCTCTTAGTAAAGTCTAATGAATTTGTCCCATTTTGTTTCTCTGCAGACGTCCTGGAACCGAGACCACGACGACACGGCGTCCACGCGCTCCGGAGGCACGCCGGGCCCGTCAAGCGGCGGCCACACGTCCCACAGCGGCGACAACAGCAGCGAGCAAGGTAAGGGAGGGCCGCTTTGTTGCGTGTGGCGCTCGCCGCGTTACATCAGCTGCCTCAAGCTGAGCCAGACGGGCGGCTTGCAGGCGCTTTGCAAGATTTGTTGCTCAGAAAGCCTTGTGCCCCCCCCCCCCCCCATGACACCTCCTTAAAGCGACAGTAGCCTGTTGATTGACCAAAGAAAACATGCTGGAGCATTCTGGTGTTGTTGGGATGTTGTCATTACTCTGTGCTCGTGTTAAGATTCATTTATCATTTACGTGCAAAATAGGGATGTCCACAGTCTCCCTTTTGCTGTCCGGTTCCTGACTGCCCTCAGTCTCTTCTACATTCGAAAATTGTTGGTTTATGCAATGCATGGCAAAAAAATGCAGACAATTTCAAGAGGCATGCAAATAGTAATGTATCATACTCCATAGTCTCCAGATTGCTGCAATAGTCCGCTTTGTTGCAGCCCTCAATCTCGATAATACAATTGCAGAGTGATTGTAAAAAGTTGAAAAATCAGCAAAAAATCAACTTGCATGCAAACATGTCTTAGTGCTTGATGCTGAAAGAATGTGCCCCATAGTCTCTGCAGTTTCCTATTGCCCACAATGCTCACATGCCTTGGTGCTGGACACTGCAGAAGTATGCGTAGCCTGTCGCCGACTGGTGGAGCCTTTTTTAGAACAGTTTAGGATGAGGAGCTAGAAGTGACCAAGAAAATGAATACAAACATGTCTTAGCTCCCGATGCTGCAGGATTATGCCCCATAGTCTCTGCATTGCTGCCGTAGCCTGGGTTCTTGCGGCCCTGTCGTAAAGTTGTGGCATTAGAAGATTCATGACTTCATAATTCATAATTACGTTAACGTCAGTTTATCTTACCGTATTATACGCCACAGTCGGGTTTCTCGCCGCCCACAGTCTCAACTCAACTGTAAGATTGCCGCATCTTTGTAACATTTAATGATTAATTGAGAATGATAAACACACATGCTGACATGCCTTAGCGCTCAATTCAGAGTGTTATTAGACTCCACTTTGCTGCAACTGCCCTCATTCTCATCTTGAATATACATTTTCAGTAATGATG
This sequence comes from Hippocampus abdominalis, assembly GCA_018466805.1. Lineage (NCBI taxonomy): Eukaryota > Metazoa > Chordata > Actinopteri > Syngnathiformes > Syngnathidae > Hippocampus > Hippocampus abdominalis. The sequence goes on along the minus strand of CM031702.1, from coordinate 6,565,773 downwards.
TGACATTTAAAATATATATACACACAAAAACGACAAGAACAAACACATCCCTAACGCTTGCTGAGCTTGTTGTTGCGCCTTAGCTGCGGATGCTGTCGACTTCCATTCTGCAGTCCCAACTTTGCTGCAGGACTGCCCTTGTGTCTCTCCCCAGTCTCTTAATTGCTGCGTCATTGTAACTTTTGATGATACACAACTCGAAAACGACACACTTGTGAACTTGCCTTTGCTCTGGACACTGTTGCATCATACTCCGCGGTCCACACTTTGCTGCAGCGCTACGTGTTAAGTTCCGTTGAATGAATGGCTCCCCGACGGCGTCGGTCAAAACCGAGTATTGTGATCTCAAACAGTTTTGAGGGTTGCTGGGGTGTCCCTAATGAAACGGCCAATGTTTAGCACTCCAGTGGACAGGAGAAAAAAAATAAAAAATCAAATTCATATATTATTAAAGATGAGTTTGCAGGGTGAGCCAGTGGCAGGGAAAACACCACTGCCACCACGGCTTCTGCTCCAATGAGTGGACATTTTTTTTTTGTGTGCGCGTGTGCGTGTTACCGTATCGTGTCATCGTTGTCATTCCTGGTTGCAAACACGTTTGGAGAGAGAGAGAGCTCGTTCCACCTGTTTGTGTCGTTTTGGTTGACTTCGCTTTAAAGGTGTAAGAATTCTGCTTCAGACAAATTTATTTGCTTGAAAGTGTGAACGTGAAGAGTTGGTCATTTGTTTTCTGCACTTCAATAATGCGGGGAAAAATTAGGTTATCACGATTGAATCTGTTTCGAATCGATTGTCGGATTGATTGTTTGATGGAATAATTGAGTAATCTGATGGATTTGGTATGATTGTCTTTTGCAGTACAGTTTCCGATTTGTCAAATCTCATGATGGATTTAATCTCTGTGTTTATGTGAAACTCTCAGCAGACGGTTCTTTTCTTTTTCAGATATCGCAATACGGTCGATATCACCGTCAGGAAATGATCACCATCATATGTTGTGACATGAGTGATTGTGTGATGCCCTATCACAAGCTGTCAAATCCACAGTTAATTAGGATAGTTAATGTTATGATAGGAGGAATGTTGAAATGTTACTTCTTTTAAATCCGGGTAGAAATGCCGATACTGTGATTTTTATATTGTTTTCTGCTCTGTTTCTATATCGATACACGCACGCCAGGTATCAATATTGCTGCCGTGTAATTGCTGAACTTGATTTGAAACACTGTTCTTTTTTTACTTTTTTTTTAATATATCACGCAATCGCCATATCACGATACCGTCTATCATGAGTCTGAAGCACTTTATCGCTGTTTTCTTTTATAAGCCATCTCAGGTACAGCGGTTACTACGGTGGACAGTTTATCATGTTACCTGGTTACAGGTTATCATTATTGGTGCATGAAAGGGTTAGTTATCACGCCATCACCGTATCACGATACTGTCTATCATCCTAAAAATATCACCATAAAGTTACACACACAGTTACTGTGTGATTTCCAACCATCCGTAGCTAAAACAATGCCATTGAAGTTTACAGTGAATTTGTAATGTTGTCATAGTGACAGCTGGAGTGTGTTTTACCGTACATATACTTTGTGTGTCTCGTACTGCCGTACGTTTATACTGTTTAGAGTGTTCCAACCCTTTCCTTCTTGCTACATACAGTAATTATGACATACAGGAACTTCATAAGCTTGTGGTGGGCCGCTGTCCAAATATTTTTGGCCCTCTGGCATGTCTTCATTTGGAACCCCTTTCAATTATGGAATGGGTATATTCCCATACATCCTTCCACTTTCCAGTTTCTAATCATATACGTGGCTATATTTGCTGCTCTTTCGTGCTAAATTCTGCACACTGTTGTGGTTCGGTGGCGTGAGGCGTTCAGGCTCCCCTCGTGCTTCACGCGAGTGTCTCGAAAAGCCTTAGAACGTGCAATATCATCAGTGTCATTAAAAAAACATAACATAAAAACACTGACTAAACTTTTAAATGTACTTTAGGAGTCATTTAAAAAAATAAATGTAAAATAACAGTAGGTGCTTATTTGCATGCAATAACATGATTCAAATTTTTGTCAAAATTCTACCCTTTCATATATAAAGTCAAACCTCGGTTTTCGTCCATAATCCGTTCCGGAAGGCTGTTCGAAAACCGAAATTGTTTGAAAACCGAAACCACGCTCTTTTTAAAATAAAAATGTTTACTGAACACGTCTGCTCACAATGGAAAGCAACACGAGGAAGCGTCACTTCCTCGTCCACCCGAGGAAGCGTCACTTCCTCGTGTAAGGAAGGCGAGAGGAGTCAAATGGTGCATTCAAGTGCGCGCAGTTTGTTCGAGAACCGAAATTTGTTCGTCATCCGAGGCATAAAAAACTCGACATTTTTGGTCCAAAACCGAATTGGACGAGAACCGAGACGTTCGAAAACCGAGGACTGTATATAAATGATGAAAAATTCTACCCTTTTATATGCATATATGTAGATAATGTAGACAAAATTTCGATCCACACAAAGCAACAAGCAATGTCAACAATGAGAAAGTGGGCATGCAGTACATCCAGGAGGTGTGTACTTAGCGTGCATTAACATGATTATTCTTTAATTGGGTTAGAGGCTGTTAACATGTGTCCACCATTGTGTATTGTCTTCACAGGGTTCATGTTACATATGTTATTGGTACACCGGGTGGTGTGTATTACACACACACGCACACACACACACTCATGCAGGGACAAGAGTAAGTACCGGAGGCCATGTTGGACGTGTTTCAGTGTTTATGTGGGTTAAGAGTGCTCTCCACCGCGTCATATTTGCCTCTGTCAGTCACTCTGTAATCCCGCTAAGCTGGTTATTTATCTGTTTGTGGCGTCCCCCCCCCCTCCTCACCCCAAACGCTTTCATCTCCCACCTCCTCTCCAGTGTCTCGCTTTCATTTTGCCGCCGATTGTTGGGCCTCCCACTCGCTCCCCGAAACGCCGCCTTTTGTTTATCTTCACCTCACAACTTGCTCCCTCCTCCTCCTCACATCGCCTTCTTCCTCTTGCTGCTGTTGTTGTTGTTGTTGTTGTTGGTTCTTGATTTCTTCTCTTCCTTCCACTCTTCCGCCTCTGATTGAGTTCTCCCTGACCTTTTCCTTCTCCACCTTTTTCGTCAAAACCCCCCCGCCCCCTCGCCCCACTTTACTCTGGAGGGAAGATGTCGGCCGGCCAAGCGCTCCTGGTGTTTTTTTTTTTTTTCCCTCTCCCTGTGAACGCCTCACTGGACAAAGCTGGAAACATCCACTCTAGTGCAAGGGTACACAGCTTGGAATGACAGAAATACAGTAAACTTGCATGCAAACATACCTTAGCAATGTGTGTGCTCCACATTCTCCACTTTGCTGCAATACGTTGTTGTCTTGCTGCCCTTAGTCTCCTTTAGATTGTACCATGGCAACATTAGAGGATATATGGACAGGGATAACAAAACAGCGTAAAATTCAGTTTACTTGGCTGAATTTGACTCCACAGTCTCCCCTTTACTGTTGTTTCCCGGTTTCTTGCTTCCCTCAATCTTCTATTATGAAATTGTCATGCCATTGTAATGATTGAGGACACATGGCGCGAATGAGAAAAAAAAAAACACAAATGCTAACTTGATTTACTGCTGAATGCTTCGTGGTTACGCTCCACTGTCTCGATTTTGTTGTAGGTAGCCTGTTTTTTTTTGTTTACATTTTTGTTAAAAAACTATGAAATTGTCACATCATTGTAACATTTTGCGGATACGTGGCTAGAAATAACAGGAATAAACCCTACATGCTAGCTGGATGTTGCAGGATTACTCTCCATAATCTCAGTTTTGCTGCAGTAGCCCATTTTTTTGTTTTCTTTGTTTGTTTTGTTTTTTTGCTGCCTCCAGTCTTCTTGCGATTTTCAAATTGTTACATTTTTGTAATATTTGCAGATACATGGCTAGAAATAAACACACGTGACAGTTGGACGTTGCAGGATTATGCTCCATAGTCTCCGTTTTGCTGCAGTAGCCCATTTCTTTCTTGCCCACATTCTCCTCTTGGTTATGAAATTGTCACATTATTGTAACATTTGCGAATGCATGCCTAGAAATGGCAGAAATAAACATACATGCTAGCTAGATGTTGCAGGATTGTGCGCCATAGCCTCCATTTTGCGGGGGTAGTCTACTTTTTGGGCATGTGGGGGGCTCCCCAAAAAGGCCATTCATGGGATTCTTACTCAGCTCCTGTCTTGCATCTTTGGTGAGACACATTCAGCCTTGCACACTCCAGTGTAACGGCGAGCCTCGCAGGGAGCTGTTTGCCTTGGCCCGGGGCCGGTGCTCTCCTCTTTTACAAATGCTGTGGGTAATTGGTGATACATATCTAATACGGCCAGTCATCACCTCGCTCCCTGGATGCTTCTGACAGACAGCGGAGGAGGGAGGAGGGAAGAAGGAAAGCTGTGTGGCGCTCCAAAAAAAGAGACCAAACACTCGCCGGTGTTGTTCTTCTGTTTCCCCCCCCCCCTCGCACGCCAAGCAAGAATGAGCACTCTATTCCCTCCGTGGGGCGGCGGACGTGATCTGATTCGAACGCTCTTAACATGTCATCCGAGCGTAAGAGAAGTTGTTAGTGTTAAAAAAAAATTACAAAAAAAATTTAAATCCAAAGAAAAAGCAAAAGGCACTCGCAGAGTTAATCATTTGATCCTCATGAGGTAAGATTGAAATTCAGTAAGGTACCACTTCAAAGGCACTCGTTTTCCAAAGTCATTAAATGTAAGGAAGGAAAAATAAAATATAACCGTTTGTGGAATTATTATAAAAAAAAATTTTTCTTATCATAAAGGAAATATATCTGTGATTGGCTGGCAACCAGTTCAGGGTGTCCCCCGCCGACTGCCCGAAGACAGCTGGGACAGGCTCCAGCGTGCCCCGCGACCCTTGCGAGGATAAGCGGTTTATAAAACTGATAGACGGAAATATTATGTATGCATCCAAAGCCTTGACAAATGAGGAAAACGGTCATCGGTATCAAGGAAGTATGTTGAAGTGATACATCTCGACTGAGACTGAAATAATTGCACTTTGGGGAGGAGCTAAGTTTAGCCTGGGTTGTTAGCGGAAGTTGCAGAGTCCACCACTCATCCACTCGGCTTTGCATGTTGACCACCGGGGGGCAGTATAATACCTGCATACATAATATACACGAAAAAGACCGTCGCAACTAAGTTGCAGTAAAATGTTTTTTTTCTTCCTGTTAGCGTTGTTATAATGTCTATCTACTTAATGTTGTCGCACCGTTTGTGTTCAAATATTCATTGGGACAACGTCGATGCTGCTTTTGTTAGTTAGCCCTTGTATCGTGTTTTGCATTGAGTGTTAGCATAGCGCTAGCAGACTTTCCCAAGCTATGCGGTGTGGTTAAATACACAACGTGTAATTCTCCCTCCGCTCGCTCTCATATGTGAGCTGTTAGCTATGACGAGTGCCAATGGTTTTTTTTTTTTTACAAAGGGCGAACCGATGGCAGCGGCCTGCTGGCAAACAGCTGGGCTAATAGGGAGGGTCTAATTAACGCCACCATCACTACCATCGCTTCTGCTGCCAGCGAGGAAGGGTTGGGGTGGGGGAGGGGTGGGGGGCATCTGAGGAGACGCTCCCTTTTTAATGACATGTGCCAAACAAATGTGGGGTTTTTTTTGGGGGGGGGTGGACATATATGCCAATGGAATCCAGTGTGCGCCTAGAAAGAAATAAGGGGGAAAAAAATGGCACGAGTAGGCTTGTGGTCAAGACATAAACACCCGAGCTGGGAATGCGGTGTGGGAGCCACCCAAAAAAAAAAAAAAAAGAGAGAGAAAAAAAGAAAAGAAAAAGTGGTTCTCCTAATTGCTCACAGCGAGACGGCAGCAGCGCCGTGTGTAAAAATCCTCGTTAAAGCTGGGATTTTATATAAAGTCACATTAGCGGGCTTGCGCTTACTTATGCCTCTCTTTGCTATTTCAAAGCGGGGAAAAAAAAACGCGCTACATTGAAGGCATCACGATTAAAGAATACAGAGTTCTTCTGTTATACCTCACTTTAATATTCACACCGCATAGACTTTATGACCATTCACATGCATTGAGTGCTGGTGGCAGGGTGGGGGAGATTCGGAGTTATTGTTTTACTGTAAGCCCCCCCCCCCAAAATAATACAAAAAAAAGTTTGAAAATATTGAAAAAAATTGGTACACCTTGGTACAAAATACACAATGTGAATCTCTGGGTGTCAAACCGGAAGTATGCGGAGTCCACTGTGTAGTGTGAATCTTGCTTTTTTGGGGGGGTGCTAGAGCCCAACTGATTAATTGGCTGATTGATATATTTGGTTTATATTAGCTCTTTTGAAATTGGCAAAAAATTGGCTGACTTTTGACTTTTTTTTTTCTTTAAAACAGTTATCATGAAATTGAAACATCCCCCCAAAAATAAATTGACCCCCCCAAAAAAAATTGGCTGATTTTTGCAATTTTTTCTATTAACCAAAATAGCTATACGTAACGAAGTTAAACAACGACTAAAGCGCAAAACAATTTCAAACAGTCAAATGTTCTGCCTGTTACTCCTAACTTTATTGTTGTCAACATTAACGGACCAAGAAAATAAGTTATTTTATTCATGACACATTTTTAAAATTAATCAGCCGATTAATCGGTGATCGGAATTTTGTTCGACCGCATATCGAAATTTGCACGGGCCTCATAGAATCCATATTGGTAACCACTGCAACCTCGCATATTGTTATCCCAGTCCCTCCATCAGAACTCGTCGGCTTCGGCCTCCCATCGATCCGGCCGGGCTATTTTGGATCCATACCCTCTGACCTCCGCCAAGGTCGGTCGCGGCCGGATCGAGCTCGTCCAATGGCTCTGCTCGGCGTGGCCTCTTCAAAGTGGCCAATTAATGGGTGCCGTTGTCCAGCAGACTGGAAGAGAGAACCCGAGTGTGTGTGTGTGTCTCGCACTCTCTCCCCGTGGGCCTCGCTCGTTCGCTCGCATCGCTTTCTCTCTTTTGGAATCAAAGCGTGTGGAATTAGCTCCACTTTAACAGGCCATCGGTGTCGAAAGAACACAGGGTTGGCCGCCGCTCAACCGTGGCTTTGGCGGACGTCCATGCTTCCAACGCAAACACGACTGCACTTATGGAAGTAACAGTAGATTTTCAGGCAAAAATAAGCTATTACAAGGTTGAAATTTGCCTTGGCACGCGCCTTCTTACCACCCACAAGGAAGTTAACAATGTACTGTCAAGTCAAATTATCTGTTTTCCGAGTTAAACAGAAACCTGCGTGGGTATTTTTTTTTTTAAGTCACATCTGCTCATTGTCAACTGTCATACAAAGAATTAATATTCAAACAATTCAAAATAAATTCATATTAGTTTATGCTCTGTAGACAGTTTATTGGATTAGATTACCAAACAGGTGTGGAGAAAACAAATCCATAAACCAGATTACAATAGAAATGCAAACTAAAATCTGTGGCTTTGTCACTTCAACTTTTCAATGACACCCAAACACGTATACGGCGTAGCGCCATGGGTGTCAAACTCATTTTTTTGTCGCGAGGCCACATTGTCGTTAGGATTTCCCCACGGACGGCCGTTATGACTGTCAATGTTGATAGTACAGTCAAACCTCGGTTTTCGTCCATAATCCGTTCCAGAAGGCTGTTCGAAAACCGAAATTGTTCGTAAACCGAAACCACACTCTTTTTAAAATAAAAATGTTTACTGAACACGTCTGCTCACAATGGAAAGCGACACGAGGAAGCGTCACTTCCTCGTGTAAGGAAGGCGAGAGGAGTCAAATGGTGCATTCAAGTGCGCTCAGTTTGTTCGAGAACCGAAATGTGTTCGTCATCCGAGGCATAAAAAACTCAAAATTTTTGGTCGAAAACCGAATTGGACGAGAACCGAGATGTTCGAAAAACCGAGGTTTGACTGTACTATATAAATGTTTAACCACCTCTGCATATTACATACCCAGCGAACAACAAATTGATGGATAACTTATTGTTTTGAAATCAGAAGTCAAGAATAATGTCTTGCTCAAACATTGTTAATTTGGAATAGATATGACAAATTTGAAATTTTGGTTCAGACTTTAGCAAGCTTCATGTAAATTAACATGCTTGATTTGCTTTCGCGGGCCACATAAAATGCTGTGGCGGGCCACATCTGGCCCCTGGGCCTTGACTTTGACACCCATGGTATCGCGAGAATTTTACTTTTACAAAAATGACACTCCTCTGCATCGACAATTTCTTGAATGTTCATGACAAAATGTAGACACGCCATTAGGCGCGTACTGCGTATGTGAATGTGGATCCAATTTACGATTGTTTGGCCAGGGCGGAGGTGTCTGCAATACTCACAGAAATATTTGTTTTTATACACGCACACATATATATATATATATTTGTCTTTTTGGCGCCCATTTATGTAAATAGTGTCTTTAAACATGATCAGATAAAGGTGAGAAAGCCATAAAAGTCTTCTCATTCTGTTTGCGGCAGCATCAACGCTTTTGAGGAAGCTGCCGGAGGCTAGTAGCGTTGTTTGTCTGGAATTTAGTGCACGGCAAACTCTGTTGATAAGCTCACCTCGGCAAAAAAAAAAAAAAAAAAAATTTACAACTTCTCTGTCCACGCTGGAAAACGCTTCCAACACAATGAAATATTTTCCATGACGCGCAGAGCGATAAGGCGGGAATGTAGCAAGTGGGCAATATGTACGCAGGGTGTACCTAATGAGTGGTCCAAGTGCCAGCGTATGGGTGTGAAGCGGCTCTGTGATGACTTTTCACACGACGGCGCGGTTGTAAAAAGTGAGATGGAAAAAAAAAAAAATGAGGAAACTGAAGTCAGGTTCTCACACGGAGGGTTTGCCTGTCGGACGAGCGGCCCGGAGGAACACGACGGAGGCAACCGGCAGGCGCGTCGCGCTTTTCTCGTAGGCCAAGACGGCGAGCAAATGTGAGGGAGAATCGGACGCGTATGTTCATGCTGTTTGCATGAGAAGCGCTGGAAGATGCCAACTTTCAATTTCTCCAGCCTCTCCGTTGTGCATTCGTTCTGGCTGAGTCACCAAATGATTCGAAACAGCTGTCGGTCGGATGGAGTGCAGTCGCACGTGACGTGGAACGATAACCGCGATAATAAGAATTAGAATTGATGACATTATTCCGCCTCTGACCGAGCATATCACAACAAAGTAGTTTCCAATGCATTTATTTGAAATCTATATTTTTTTTCATTTGTTTTTTTGGATGAATAAAAAGAATTCTATTTTAGATGTGCTATGAATTACATTTTTAAAATCTGCCTTTTTTTTTAATGAGCATTATTTATTTTTATGAGCACGCATCCATCCTTTATTCTTCATGCATGGATATTTAGATGAATAACTGGCAAGCAATCATTGGATTTGTATTTATTACAGTAAGTTGATATTACAATTTAATAGCATGAAAGTTTATACATGTATTTTGAATTATTATTATTATTTGTTTTTTTACAAAATCTACCATTGGCTCTTTGATATCTATCGATCGATCTATCGATCGATCGATAGATATATAGATATATAATAAAATTCTGATTTAAATGGAATATTTTTAATTACATTCATTTTTTAAATACATTTTTAAAAAATATAATAAAGGCATAATTAACATTAAAAAAAAACTAAAATCAACACCTTTTCAGTAAATTCGTGGATTATATTTCATTTAAAAAATATATGAAATCAATATTTATTTTGTATGAGTTAAAACAAAATCAATCTATTTTAAATTATTTTTTTAATCAAATCTAATAAACAAAAGATGATCACATTTTATTTCAAAACTTTGAAAAACATTTGATGCAACATGAGGCCCTTGAATGTATTATTTTGCTTCATATACATTTAAATAGTTTTCAAATCGATTTTGAATTTCGTGCCTTTATAAGTGAATGCAAATGCATTTGTACTTTTTTATCTTTTTATGTCTTGCAATAAACCAAAAGACTCTCGAGTTTTTTTGCAATTTGTTTTCGGCATTGTGCTCCAATGACTTGTCCTTAATCAAGTGGCCATTGAGCAACTCTTCAATTTGTGAGCTGTTGCGTTCAAGTGGAGGAAAAAAAGAAAAGCAGGATCCACTTCGTTTACTCCAGCGAGGCGATGCTCGAGGAGGGGTGTGGATGGGGGTGCGGAGAGAGGGGGGGGGCGTTACCCACGCTATAAAGCATATCTTTAGCTCCCATGTTGTAATTGCGGGCCCGCTAATGATGTACGCGTATCCTCGCTCATTTGTTGACAGGAAGCGCTCTTCTTTAATTTGAGAGCGCCGGGCCGATATCTAATTGCTGGTGTTTTGCTCAAAGATACTATTTCCACGCAGCAGAGTTCAACGCTCAGCAAAGCCCAATTGCGGAATGGGAACGTTTTCCAAAAGTGCTCAATTCTTTTATTTCATTTTTCGGTGGATGCGGCACCATAATTAGCGGGCTTCTTTGGCCAAATGACTGAGTGTGAATCGTTTGATTGTGTAATTATAGATCCATAAGATGGTTCAAATGCGGTGCCGTGTACAAGTGAAAAGGTCAAAGTAGGAGCTTCCACTTGTGGGAAGCTACTACTACAATGATGCGAGTTTGAGATTTTGAATTGTAGTTCAGTTTTAGTCCGTTTTGACTTTTAAATTCCGTTCATTGTAATTACGTTTTTCAGGCAGGTGTGTTGTTTTTTTTAAATCTGTTTTTAGTTTGTGAAAAGTTCTTTTTTCAATTATTTTGATTAGTTTTAGTATTAGTTTTATTTATTTATTTATTTTTAAAAAGGAGTATATGTCGAATGCAAGCTTAAAAAAAAACCTCACAAAGCGTTGTGTAAATAAAGTATAGTAAACTGTAATTCCAATTCGGTTTTCCTCCTGTACGGATGTACAGCAACACTGAAATTAAAACATTTAAAATGAACTCTGAAACCTTCCCTTTAAAAATATAATTTTAGTTCGTTTCATTATCAAAAGATGCTTTCGTTATTCTTTTTTTTTTAACCCTTTCATGCACCCTGTAACCTGATAACTGTTGATAAGCTGTCCATTGGAGTAACTGCTGTCCCTGAAAGGGAAAAATAATTATTAATGAATTTATTTATTTATTTAAATAATTTCATTAGTCTTCATTGACTATACAATAATAACCTTGGAAAGAACGTTGGAGATAAAAGTGAAAGAATTGAAATAATACCACGTACCAGGACTGGTACTTTTGCACAGTTCAGCAAAACAGGAAAAAAAAAAATAAAAGATGACGTGTGCTTACTTCATGCTGTTTATGAGTCAGACCAGTAAAATATGGACAGTGTTTGTTTTTTTTTTTATGTGAAAAGAGCAAAAGTCGGACGAGCGCACTGTGGTCGACTGGAGCATACTTTCTTACGCCCCTCAGAGTAACAGTCCAGCATCTGATGCTGCTACGGAAGACAAGTCTGTTTGAATCCCCCCCCCCCCCCCAAAAAAAAAATCCAACATTGTGCAGCATATTTAACACCAAAATGTTCAAGCAAAGCACTGAACTTAGTTGAACAAAAGTCACTTTGCTTAATGCTAATTTGATCTGATCCAGGTATTTTATGCAGGATTAGTATCAAAGTCTTCATTTCGGTATCATGACAACACTACTGCAGATCCCAACCAACGGTTCCCTGGACCCCTCAAAATCAGTCCCGCTGACTGCCGAAATGGTCTCATCCACCCACACTGATTGATGGACTAAGTGCTTTATCTCAACACTTGAGTCCACATTTGCACTGAATACCTCTTGCCTCACACACACTGTGCACAAATGTTTATTTAGCCGTTTGATGAAGAGATTAGCGCCATCGTCATCCTACGCTCTTAAACCAGCCAAGGGGCGGGGGATGGGGGGGGGTCCATGTTGAGGAAATCCAGGATTTCCTGACACGCGGGGGTCTCGGATGCCAAAACCGCGACGTTTGCGAGACATCCACGCGTCTCGAGATGACCGCTCTGGTCTTGTCCTGGTACAAGTTGGTGAAGAAACAGGAAGTGGTTGTGTCAGCTGGGTTCTTCTTCTACTTCTTCTGTTGTTGCCGCTGTTTATTATTAGGCCCGTCACAGTGGTCTGGCTTAGAGCTACAAACAGCAAAGTGCTAATTTTAGCCTCCAAAGAGGATGATGAGGATAAATAGCCTCCTGCCTCCCACTGTGCCATATGCTCCTCTCGCCATGATATTGTCTCGCGGTATTTGCACCCCCCCCCGACACCATCTCACTAACTCACTCATATCATATGAGATTACTTAATGAGATCACATAGACGGACGGTATGGAGATTTTCAACCACAGGAGCTGGTTCGAAACTTTTAGACGACAATCATGTGTGTAGGGGCACCAAGTATTTTCTAAATGTAGTTTCTGTGGTCATTTCCCAGCGTCAAAATAAGACACTGCTATGGGGTAGCAATGTTGAGAGAACCAAGAGCCTTTGGTGTGAGACCTACTTCAGGAACAACAACAAAAAAAGGGGTGTGTGGAAATTGACATAAAGGTGATCTGTACTTAGAACTCAAATTCCAGGAAATAGGACTTGGTACTTGTAGATTTTGGAAGTGCATTGATACGTTGCTGTGACTCTGCCTTCAAATGAATACAGTCAAACCTCGGTTTTCGAACGTCTCGGTTCTCGACCAAATCAGTTTTCGACCAAAAATGTTGAGTTTTTTATGCCTCGGATGACGAACAAATTTCGGTTCTCGAACAAACTGAGCGCACTTGAATGCACCATTTGACTCCTCTCGCCTTCCTTACACGAGAAAGTGACGCTTCCTCGTGTTGCTTTCCATTGTGAGCAGACGTGTTTTTTTTTTTTTTTAAAGAGCACTGGTTTCGGTTTTTGAAAAATTTCGTTTTTTGAACAGCCTTCTGGAACGGATTATGGACGAAAACCGAGGTTTGACTGTAGTAGCAACTAGCTACAAAGTTTTAAGTCTTAAATTTGATCTACAGGAACTTGGAACTGAAAAGCTTCTCGTGAGATCAATTCAGAGTGGAAAATGTCACCCCGAAAGGCATCTTGGACCTCTTGAAAATTCTTGCCCCTGCTAGCAGGGTCTTCCAAATTGCCCCCTGAACTAAATTTACACAATAGTCCCCACAGTCCAAGTACACAATGGTAAATTCCGATGAAAATGCTTCCTATGTTGTGCCTAAGCTTAAAAAAGTGGCTTCGTTGATGGCTCAAAGTGGAATTTTTCCAAAAGTGGCGCTAGTAGTAGCATAGCGGCATTTCGCTTTCATCTGCTATCGCTTCCAGCTGCAAGGTAACATACACCCCCCCCCCCCCCCGCCGCCCCCCCCCCCCTCATCTGTAATCTCCCGCAATTTACTTGATATTCCCACTTGTAAATGGGAGCCTGCATTGGAATAGAGATGAGCACTCTCTCGCTCTCTCTCTCTCTCTCTCTCTCTCTCCCTCTGTATTATTCTCTCACATGCTCGCCCTCAAATTGAAATAATTCAATTTATGGACACAGTTCCAGACCTCCCCGGCTAAGACCATTATGCACGGACCCGCCGCCCCTCCCCTCTTTTCCCGACAAAAGAACGGGAGAATTTACCAGCGGGCTCTCCAAAACGACACCCACGCAAAGCCAATTTCATGCCAGCCCAGAAGACCCGCGAGAGGCACCATTTTAGCAAACCCCCGCAGGATTGTTTTTTATCATCCGATGTGGGTCGATAGCGCTTTAAATTTATTCTTATGGCTTTTTTATCACCTCGCTCCGTCACATAGCGAGGGGTTCCTGCTACGATGTCGCCGGCTTGATCCCCTCAATAATCACCTGATGTTTTTGACTCACTCAAGACAAACCTGACACTTTAGAGGTGGAAAGATGGCGCCTGCTCTCGTGGGAATTTAGTAGGATTTTCTGCCAAAAGGGTACACGTGATTTATTTTTTTTCCCCCCCCCCCCCCCCCCTACCCAAAACGGAGGCCACAACTGACCTTCAAAATGATGCTTTAAGCTTTAATCCTGTCATTCGGGCGTCTTAAGAATGCAGTCGGGTTATACTATGCTTGGTAAATATAAATAGAAAGATTTATACAATTTGCATAAATAAGTGTAAAATTGTGAAGAAAAATTGTGATTTCACATTGGACCCATATCACCCACTCTCCAAGTGGTCACGTAAAATGAAGGAGATAGCTTAGGTATCATCAAAACTGTCCTTAAAGTTGGAAATTGAATTTCTTTGAACCTGAAAATAAATATTTCATCCATGTTTTTCAAATTAATGAGTGCACTTAAAATAAAATAATAATATTAAATAGCAGCTAATGTATGTGTTTTAAAAATTATATTATATTATAACATATAGAAAATTGTCCCAAGAATAGAATACAATATATTTTTAAAAATACAGTGGATACCTGAATAATGTTTTATTTATTTCTTTTTTCGTGCATTTTGTAAAAAATTTTATGTTTTTAAATCTCCATCTACACCCTGCTTATTGAATTTTTGTCAGCAATTGTTGATGATTTTTTTTGGAGGGGAGGAGGGGGCTGAACTCATTCAGTACCAGCCGATTCTAGACCAAGTCTGTAAAGACGTATACAAACGTCTTTGGGAGTGAATGAGAAAAATGTTTTTATTGATTTATTTTATAACAGTACATGTGTAAAATAAATAATATATATATATATATATAGTAATAGTATTTGCTATATCAGACCTTAACTCTCCTGAGCTGTTTTTAGATTTATAGCACAACATGACAAAATATCATGCTTTCAGTGAAAGCCGTGTTTACTTAACATTTTTATTTATTCAAAAAAAGTCTGATACTAAATGGTCATTTTGAAAGAGGTTGTCCTGGGATGCTTGCCGCTCATAGTGAGAGTGTGTGTGCCCGTGTCCGCCGGGCCAAAGCTTGACCTGAGGCTGACCCTCAGCAAACAGGGAACCCCCTCCACCCTCACCCTCCTCACCTTCCATTACCTCCCTTAAGGCCTGATCGCCTCTCCTCGTGCTCCCTTTGACATGGATAGCAGCTTTCGGGCTTTAAGTGGGAGATAAAGACCTGAGTGAGTTGTGTGTTTAGAGGAAAGCCAGGGCCAGATAACAAATACCTGTAGGTAAACACACAGGGGGTGGCGGGGCGGGCTGTGGGGGTAGTGGGGGTGTCTTGGGGGTTCTTGTTTTGTTTGTATGTTTGCAAAGCAACACAGGGCAGGCCACTTGTGATTTGTGCAACACACATTAGGACGTAACTCGATCATCTGCTGCTGTTGCTGGAGTCAGTGAAACTCTCCGAGATAAGAGATGCTCACCTGAGATAACCTCTTGACACAAACACACACTCACGCAGGCACATGCAGGGGTCATACTATTACAGGAAGTCACCCCGCCGCCTCCAGGAAGTGACTCCAAAGGGCCAAAATTTCCGGGGGGTGATATCACTCGTTCCACACGCAGGAAGGTGGTCGGTAAAAAGCAAGGCTTGCTTCCTGTTCCTGGTTCAATGATTGAGGAGACTTGATAGGAAAAAGTACGATCCCAGCGTCAGGGACTTACTTTGACTCTAGAACTAGATTTCAACACTAACGGTATGAGGAACGTGACTTGTCGAGTAAAGCTCCTTGTGGATCATATACAGTCAAACCTCGGTTTTCGAACGTCTCGGTTCTCGACCAATTCGGTTTTCGACCAAAAATTTCGAGTTTTTTATGCCTCGGATGACGAACAAATTTCAGTTCTCGAACAAACTGAGCGCACTTGAATGCACCATTTCACTCCTCTCGCCATCCTTACACGAGGAAGTGACACTTCCATTGTGAGCAGACGTGTTCAGTAAACATTTTTATTTAAAAAAGAGCGTGGTTTCGGTTTTTGAACAATTTCGGTTTTCGAACAGTCTTCTGGAACGGATGATGGACGAAAACCGAGGTTTGACTGTACTGCCTAAAGAAGCATTTGTGGTTTTAGTTCTTGCCCCACGCAGAACTGAATTCAGACAATCATGGTCCAAACTTGTCCAGACCTTTCTAACTGCTTTGGTTCAGGTGCAACCTTTTCCGTAATAGAATAGGTGTCGCAACAGTGCTGTAGACTCCTTTCCAAAGGTTCTTGGGTTCTTGCACCTCTCAGAAGTCCAAATGCTACCTCAAGTACTGAAAATGTTTCATTCCTGGCATTTAAAGTCTCCAATGAGATCTCTCAAGCCATACAACGTCCACCGCAAAGGTTCCTGGACCTCTCAGAAGCACTCTCCCCTTGCCGGGTTTTCTTTCAATCCTGATAAATTACCCCACAACTAAATTTAGACACTAGTACTGTGTTTCAACCCCCACAAAAAAAAACAACAATTCTCCAGAAGTTCCTCTGTCACTCCACAGCATCATTTGCCGCCCCCACACAGGGGTCGTATCACTCTGTCCACACGCAGGAAGTACGCCCGTAAAAGCCCGGCTCACTTCCTGTTTCTCGACAAGTCCTTATCTGGTACGCATGGGGAGCCTTGATAGGACTACAAATCCCCCACCGGCCTCTCGCCGCATCCTGCGCCCGTCAAGGACGTGCTGACAGCGAGGAGGAAGTTGAAACGTTACGTTTAATCCACACACCGCCGCTCGAATGTAAATGAAACGACAAGATGCGAGGCGGCTTAGCAGGTCTGACCTGTTTGTCCGTCCCGCTTCCCACACTGAACATTCCTTTCATTTGCTCAGAATAACTGGAAATAGAATAGAAATAACCAGAACAACCTGAAATCATCCCCAAAAGTCCACGGTGTGAAGCGGCACGTACGCGCACAAAATAAGAGCCGTGTTAGAAACAAACTACAAATAAAACGTCGAGTACAAAACAGGAAGGACAAATCTCGGCCCAGTTTGGCACGGTTCGAAAGACGTGATGTGAAGATTTATCGTTGAAACGAGCCTTCTCACGTTTAACTCTCTCACAATTGTTTGGCCCCCCTCTTAGATGGCTTTTGACACCTCCAACCCTTCCGAGCAAAGAGTGGTAGATAGCGAGGGAGGGGAGTCAAATGGAAAAGTGGAGGGTGTTGGGGGGTGTGGGGTGGTAGGGGTGGGAGGCCATACAAAAGCCAAGAGCACTTAGCGGCACAATGGCACGGCGGCGGGCCTTTTTCCAAAAGTCAGCTGACAAAGTTCTTGAATGCCAACGTGGGACAAAGAGGGAGAACCTTTGGGCTCAACTAAAATAAAAGGGGGGAGGGGGGGAACCCCCCCATCCCGTTCTTCCCCCCCCGATTCGATTTAGTCATGCGAACGCTAGAAAAAGACGAGAAAATGAATCACATGTGTCTCAAAGAGTCAAGGACACAAGACTTCCACGCTGCCTGGAATGAAGCCCGGATGTTCAAGGGGGGGGCGTCAATCGGCGGAGGTACCCGGGGAAAGTTGCGCTCTCACGGGTAATAAGGCCGGACGGACTTTAGCCCCTCCAGCTCTGCTCACCCACCAGTTAGATACTAGCAGCTCAGGCTAATCATATATCTCGTCATTGTGTTCATTTTCTATTGCAATCAAAAGTATTGCTGAGCTTGGAACGGATCAGGGCATTTACATGGAAAACGCGTCTTGACCTACAACATTTTCTAGTTAAGAAATTTCTTCCAGAACCACTTAATTTCGTAAGTTAGGGGTACCACTGTATTCATTTTTTGAATTTTGAAATCTCCTGGCACAACCGAAGTCTGGACAAATGGTGCCATGGACTTTTTGTGGTTTTGGATTTCTAATCATCCTGATCATTTCTGTCGTGCAAGGTGGCCATTTTCATAAATAACCGCTGAGAGGAGTGGTCACCTTCATTGTAACGCCCTACGTTGTGCCTGCTCTGGACTCTTCCTTTGATCGTGGATGATTTCAAGTTGTTCTGTATTTCTATTGTGCACGGTGGCCACTATCACAAACACAAAGGCAAGAGCGGTTTAAAAAAAAAATCAATAGCTGCACGGCAAAAGTGCTCGACATGAAAGGGTGAACTCATCACCCGACAATTCCATCTTAGCTTGTACCGTCGACCCCTTTCTCCCGGAAGTGGGAATAAAAGCCAGTGACTGTGTTTATGTGTGTAGCCGTGTGTGTTGTGTGTGTGTGTGATAGGTTTAATGTCATGTCGCTGGCCGGCGCTCTGGGCTGTTTTGCGGCGTGTCAAGGCAGGCCCCTGGTGATGACCCTTTACGGTGGGGGGCGGGGGGGGGAATGGCACCGAGAGAGCAGTCACATTTACGCTGACATTTTTTGCCGTCACCTATGGCGATGTCAACAGGAGCCCACTCCTACTCCCAACCTTCCCCCCCGCCCTCTCACACACACACACACACACACATACACACACACACACACACGTACGCACTACATTGTCATAGATATGAGAAGCACACACATTTGATGCCGTTTTAATCTCAATTCCTTAACAGTCATTATGTGGCCACCATATATACAGAAATAGTGATGACCTACATTCGGTGATAAAACACACCACCACGCACACGCGCGCACACGGCAGCTGACCTTTTGCTACAAGCGTAAAAGCGTTCCACTGCCTCCCTTTCAGTGCGTGTTGTATCTCTGCTTAAGAGCTGCCACTTGACGTAAAAGGAGCTACTTTTTGCAGGGTCTCTGTGTGAAACATGCGACGGAATCGCCATGTTATTGTCTCCGGTGTTAATGACGTCAAAAGCAAGTGTTCAACAGCGTAAGGCACTGGTGTCAAACTCAAGGCCTGGGGGTCAGATCTGGCCCATCACATTATTTTATGTGGCCCGCGAAAGCAAATCAAACATGACAACTTCCATGATGCCTGCTAAAATCTCGAACAAAATTTTAAATTCTAATATGTAATAAATAAGAGAGATATTCTACGCATTTTCTTGTTACCAAACCCTTCATTACAATAACTTGAACAATAGTTGAATAACCCGTTATTGACTTTTTTGATTTGGTTTCAGTCATAACGGCCCTCCAAGGGAAACGGTAACTAAAATGTGGCCCACGACAAAAAATGAGTTTGACACCCCTGGCTTAATGTATCGTTTGATTAGCCATACGATGATAACCCTAGAACCCCCCGCACCCCCCTCCAAAGTAAGTAGTGGTACTCTAATTGATTGGCCACTGATTGCGATCGGCCGATTTCTCTGGAAAAGATTGACTAGCCTGTGTGATTATAACACTGCACAAACTTAATCAGAACACTGTCAATTTGATAGAAATACGGATACAATCGATCAATTCATCGCAAAAATAATCGACAAATTAATTGATGATGAAAATAATCGTTAGAGAGAGCAATCGAAAAGTGTGCGGATAATCTACGTGATCTTTATCGGAATCGGTATATACCGGGCGGCCCGGTAGTCCAGTCAATCATGCAGAGGTGACAAGTTTGCATGTTCTCCCCGGGCTTGCGTGGGTTTTCTCCGGGTGCTCCGGTTTCCTCCCACATTCCAAAAACATGCATGCAGGCGTTGGGCCTCCAAATTGCCGGTGTGAGTTGGACGTCTCTGCCCTGCGATTGGCTGGCAAAATTCGGTTCCCCGCCTACTGCCCGATGCTGGGATAGGCTCCAGCACCCCCCGCGACCCTAGTGAGGATGAAGCGGTTCGGAAAATGGATGGATGGTATATACCGATCTCAATCATGGATGACAAATTGGCCGCCTGCTGAGTTGGACAAAAACGGTTGGATTTTGCCGCTTAATTCCTGTTGCTATACCGTGTTTCGACTTGTAGGTCCTCATAGAACACGTTTTTGTCAAGAAATGTGTTGACTTGACTTCCTCTTGAATGGTTAAAACACAGTTTTAAGGGAACAAACGTCACGTTCATGTCAAAGATAGATAAATAGGCAAGTGCTACCAGTGAATGACTCCAACAAACGCGTTTACTATTATCGCATTCTTAAAAAAATCAAATAAACAAAAGTCCACGTGTGACCACAACATGCCTCATACAGTCTGTGACTCAGCAATGAAGTGAAGAAGTTGACCCAATTGTACTTTTTCGTCATGACAACTCCACTTATTTTTTTTTTCACGTTCCGCAAAATGAAATCTACCCCTGGCGGAGGGATGTGATCGGACTGCATTGCGATCCCAAAATAGTGGCGTGGCTCTCTGGCGCGGGCAGGAAGGGAAAGTCTAGACGCCGCCGTTTTGTTTTGTCCACAGCGCATGTCATTATGTGCACCCAAAGCTGCGCAAGTCGGCGGGCATTTCTCTCGCCTTTCCTCTATCCGCGCAGTGAAAAAAAAAAAAAAAAAGCTTTGGTCACAAAGAGTGTTTTGTGTCTTAAGAGTGTGTTGTTTGGAATACTTCTAGTAACCATTTTGGAACGTCGCCTCGCGGAACATCCCGTGAAGAAGAAAGAAAAAAAAAAAAGCGTGTCTGTTCTCTGGCGCCGTAAAAGGAGAAAGTGGTACCCCGCCTTTAGAATCTCCCAGGAATTCCAGCATGTTCAGAATATTTGGGAGAAGGAAGGCTCCCCCCCCTATCACCCACCCAACCACCCCCGCTTTAGAGCTTATGAATGGCCAGAATACAATAAGCGCCAATTTTTTTTTCTACCCCACTGCCCGCCCCCTTTTTTCTTGTGAGCGCTGCATCACCCAGCGAGGTTGCTGGGAATGCGCTGTTTGTGTTTGGAGAATTTATTTTTTTTCTACTTCTTTCTTTCTGTTCAAATTGCGTTTATCAACGTGACTTCAAAACAACGTCCACTTTAACTCTGGTATAGGATGGATTTTGTTTCTTACAACCTGAACCAGAAACCTTTCATTGCAATTAATGCAGCTATCTTCCTTATACAGTCAAACCTCGGTTTTCGTCCATAATCCGTTCCAGAAGGCTGTTTGAAAACCGAAATCGTTCGAAAACCGAAACCAGGCTCTGTTTTAAAATAAAAATGTTTATTGAACACGTCTGCTCACAATGGAAAGCAACGCGAGGAAGCGTCACTTCCTCGTCTACCCGAGGGTGCGTCACTTCCTCGTGTAAGGAAGGCGAGAGGAGTCAAATGGTGCATTCAAGTGCGCGCAGTCTGTTCGAGAACCGAAATTTGTTCGTCATCCGAGGCATAAAAAAATCCAAGTTGCCAACCAATTTGATTGGAGCCTGGTTTCAACCAATTTGATTGGTTGGCAACTGGTTCAGGGTGTCCCCTGCCTACTGCCCGAGACAGCTGGGATTGTGAGGATAAAGTGGATAAAAAAATGGATGGATGGATTATGATGGGGGTTTTTTTTTCCGACGGTGGTTTCATAAAAAGCACAAAATGTGAATCGACTCTAATGCCGCGCAACTCGTAATCGATAATCACATAAAGGATCGTTATTTTGCAATACAATCTCCACCTACATTGACGCTTTTCAGAAGGAGGCAAAGGTGAACAGTTTAAACGCTATTTTTGAATCGCTATTTTTCGGGCAGTAGGCAGGGGACACCCTGAATCAGTTGCCAGCCAATCGCAGGGCACACAGAGACCAACAACCATCCACGCCCACACTCACACCTAGGGACAATTTAGAGCGCCCAATCAGCCTGCCATGCATGTCTTTGGAATGTGGGAGGAAACCGGAGCACCCGGAGAAAACCCACACAGGCCCGGGGAGAACATGCAAACTCCACACAGGGAGGCCGGAGCTGGAATCGAACCCAGTACCTCTGCACTGTGAAGCCGACGTGCTAACCACTGGGCTACCGGGCCGCCCTGTCTATTTTCCATCAATGTCAAATCAGATTTCAGCTTGCTTCGACAAACGACCCTAATCCCGGTGAAGGGTAACTGTTTAGCATCGCAAGAACAATCCACGCGCTTTGATGGAAAATGATACGTGGACGCATAAAGCAGAGCTCGTTTGTAGCGCAGTCGAAACTGATCGAAAATGATCTTCTCTCGACGTCGCTGTTATGTTCTATCAACGTCGACAGGATTTCAACACCGATCTTTTCCAGATTCGACCGCATGTCATTGCCAAGAAAAAAAATCACACGCGAGCGAAAGGCAAATCCAAGCTGGTTGTGATTTTCCCCCCGCCGCGTGAATGTTGCCCTGTGATGCGGCACCTGGATTTCGACTGGGTTTTTCACCTGCTACACAAGAGCCCGCCGCGTCTCCCATGTGGAACACGATAGCCAGGCCCCGAGGCCCGGGTCTCGCCCGGGTCTGGCCTGCCCCGCCGTCATGTGAGACGCTCTTCTTGTGAAACTCCAAAAAAGAGCCGGGCCGGGGGGCCCCACGGGAAGCGAGCTCGGCGGAGGTCACTTGACAACGCAGAAATGAGCCTTCACGTGATATCTCCTCAAAGCACTTCTTCTCCCTCTCAAATCCAACTCGCGCTCCATAAAATCTCACACAAACATCCCCCCCCCCCCCCTAAAAAAAAGCGTTTCGCCATCTGTAAACGATTCCCGTGCTCATGACATCTGGCACAAAGCTAATATTCATCACCCTTTGCGCTCTTGGCACTTGTGGGGGAAACAAATGGGTATATTAGAAAGCTTAAATGTCATAATTCTCCCACGTGGCGCCGGAAGCAAGACGGCGCACTTTTTGCACATGACCGAGTGGCAGAAATTGGCGACTGTTCATTTTTTTTTTTTTTTTTTTTTCCAGGCGGCTGAAAAACGTCCGACACCTCCAACGTGGCGCGGCGCGAGCGACGACTCGTAATCAGATCATAACAGATTAGCCTAGATAGCGCTCGATAATGTCAGCGTTTGCCTTGAGACGTAACACTAAAGAGATGAAGCGTCATTAGTCTTCTTGATAGCGCTGTTTTGGTTGAAACCTTCCCGTTATGTACGTTGGAGATGAAAGATTAATCCGCGCTTTGTGTGTGTGTGTGTGTGTGTGTGTGTTTTTTTTATTGCGGTGAAATAAGGTTTGTGAGGGTGTGATACTTATGAAATCTAGTAGTAGGCACACGTGTGTATTTGCATCAAGATAAAAGGTATTCATTCGATATTTTTGCCGACGTTTTAGCCCCTTATGTCACTGCTGGTTGAATATTTTCATGACACCAACATACGGGGGTCCACAAGCAGGGAAAAAAAAAGTATTTTCATTTCATGCGGTGCAAACCTCAAAAGGATCAAAAATTGTAGGAGAATAACGCTATCTTCAATCTGTAGACGGGATCTTCCGTCAGCGACACTTGGATTTGGTCCATGTCGACACACAACTCGAGCTAACGAAAATTAACGATAAAAACTAAAATTGGGGAAAAAACATTTACAAAATAAAACCACAAAAAAAAGACTTCTTAAGGTTAAAAAACTGATTATAGCAAAATTGCCCTTTGTTTGTTTTGTTTTGTGTGTATGTGTGTGTGTGTGTGTGTGTGTGTGTGTGTGTGTGCGTGTGAGGCTGAGGCGACTGATAAAATATTCTTTCCCTTGGTTGGCCCCGGGGCATTTCAATTGCCCCTGGCTCCTTCCAGTCACTGGCCTGCTCCCTAATTGCCACACACACACACACACACACACACACACACACACACACACACACACACAAACGCATGTCCATACACACAACCGGCGTGCTTGGAAACACATGCATAAAGAAAAGGCCGCACGCACACAGACCGATGCACATCTATGCATGCATGCATGCATGCGTGTTGCACACGCACACACACACACACACACACACACACACACACACACACACACACACGATCCAGCCTTGCACCCCCACGGCCAAGCACCACCCTTCATTGATTCGGCCCTTCTTCAACCTCGTCTTCCTCTTCTTCCTGCTTGTTTTCGTGTCTTGAGCGTGTTTGGGTCGTTTTGGAGCAAGACCGGCCATCTTGAATGTGGTCACTTGACGCTTGATGATGTCATGCTTTTGCAATCTGTTTATTTTTAGGACATGCAGTCAAAAAAAAACCCTCAAAATGCTTTGTTAAAAAAATATATATATATATATAAAATAGGTAACATTTCCTCAACATGTCGACCACCTTCCTTCCCTCCTCCTCCTCCTCCGCTTCCTCCTCCAGAAGTAGCCTTCGCTCTTCCCTTTTGCAGAAATTAGCCCCAGACCTGGCCGAGGTGATCGGTATCAAATTGCGGCAGGAACGGTAATGCCGATAACATTGACGGCACTTCCTCCGCTTTCTGCCTACTCGGTAACAGCAAGCATTAGCATCACTGAAACCAAAACCGTAAGCGTAAGCATAACCGGGTTGCGCGAGGCTCACCCTGCGGAGGACAAGTCTGGAAGAAAGGCTTTGAGTTTCAACACAAAAGCCAACATGGTAAATGTATTACTTTTGTCTCAACCACCTTTTTAAATCTTATTTGAAAACGTTACTCTAAAACCTTAAGCCCAGCTCGATCGCCGTGATACTTTTCTAATCCTAACTTGAATTTGAAACCCAAATTTAAAGTCCTCAACCTGGTTTGAAACCCGAAATGTGCTTTGAAGCCCTAATTTGTAATCCTAATTTGACCCTGGTTTGAAACCCAAACTTAAAGCCATGATACAAGTTAGAAACTCAATATGAAACAATATGCTTTGTTTGAAACCTAACCTTGTCTTGAAACTAATGTGGCTTGCAACCTTAATACGTCACCAACATTCCAAACCCTTACCCTCGTTCAAAACCGTGACACGAAATCCTAGCCCTGGCTTGAAACCCTAATGGCATATCAAAACCCTATTATGACAACTCTCTTTTGTTGAAAACCAAACGCTGTTTTTAATCCTGACCTTGAAGCCACCACCCTGATTTAAGACCCTAATTCTGAAACGCTAACCTTTGCTTGAATCTCTAACCCTTGAAGCCCTAACCTTCATTTCAAACCTGAAAATGAAACCCTAACCCTATCTTGCATAAAACCCTAATTTGACACCCTAACCATTCTAATTCGGTCTTGAAACCTAATTTGAAACCCTACCCCTGATTTCAAACCTGAAAATGAAACCCTAACCCTATCTTGCATAAAACCCTAATTTGAAACACTAACCATCCTAATTCCGTTTTGAAACCTAATTTGAAACCCTAACCCCTGGTTTGAGCCCCCAGCCCGAGCTGCGAAACCCTCCTTTCACTTCCTAACCCAACTTTGAAAAGCCCGATTTTGCATTTTTGATGAGCTTTGATAGTTTGTTTCAATGTGTTAGCGTGATGTAAGAGAAGGCACCAAAAACAAGGCAAGGATCTTTGAACGCGTCACTTGCGATACTTCTCGTGATCTCCTCGTTTCCCTCCTTCTCTTTCCTCCCTCGCTCGCTCGCTCGCACGCTCGCTCGCTCACTGGCTCACTGGCTCGCGTTCACCAGCGAGACATTTGCTTCTGTTTTCCCAACTCGCACGGGACGAGCCCCTGGGTTTGTTATTGTAGGCTTTGCTGAACATGAGCTGGTCTTTACAGCGGATTCAGAGCATTTGCTTCCAATGAAAATCTGCTCTTGGATTACAAACGCCTCGGCTGCACGGACGGACCCGCCCGCACGCTCACGCATTGTCTGAACTTGAGGGTGCTCAGCCCCCCCTGAACATTTGATTTTTTTTAAAGAAATGATGACAATGGAACACCTTCCATGTGCCTTTATACCCTTTGAGGACACCCCATTTGCTCACAAACAAGCCGACGAGATACAATAAACATACACCGGTGCAAGCGTCGGTATTAGCTACATGACTCCAGACCTGCTGTTGCATTCTGGAAATTGTAGTTTTAGTAGATTTTATAGGTGTGGGTTTGACTTCCCGGCATCCAAAATCACAGTGGTCCTTCAAACGTTACCAGTTTTTGTGGTAGTGATGCCTCATGGGTACAAGTTTGACAAGTTACACATACTACATAAATCTAGTCGTGCCAGCAGTCCAAACACGCAATGATTCCCTGAAAATTCCTGCTTGTCCGGTTTCTGTTGTAGGAGTGCCAGGAACTTCTGGCGACTTTATATTTCCTGGGACTCAAAAGGCTCATTTGCATATTTTCATATGCCCGGAGCCTGTCCCCAAAGGTTTGGTAGGCTCTTCTTTTGGCCCTGATGAATTGCCCCAGACCTAAATATTAGACCAAGTTCCAAACAGGCAATATTTATTCAAGCGTTGATGTTCCTGCCATTGACGTGCTAGCTAAACTTTTGTTGTCGGTATTCATTCCTGGAACAACATTGAGAAGCAACCATAGTCAAACCTCGGTTTTCGTCCATAATCCGTTCCAGAAGGCTGTTCGAAAACCGAAATTGTTCGAAAACCGAAACCACGCTCTTTTTAAAATAAAAATGTTTACTGAACACGTCTGCTCACAATGGAAAGCAACACGAGGAAGCGTCACTTCCTCGTGTAAGGAAGGCGAGAGGAGTCAAATGGTCCATTCAAGTGCGATCAGTTTGTTCGAGAACCGAATTGGTCGAGAACCGAGACGTTCGAAAACTGAGGATTGACTGTACATTTTGACTCTCTGCAGTCCAAACCAATAATGGTCCTTGAAAAGTTCCTTGTTCCTATGGTTGACATGCATCTTGGATTCAAGTTTGACAATTTAGAGAGTAGTTTCTGCAGTCCGAACATATGATTCTCTGAAATTCTTGGTTCTGGAGGACAGTTTCTGCTGTTGAAGCACTTGATACTGATAGTTCCTGTCGCTAGAAATAGCCAATCAGATATATTCAGAGCCGGGCCCAAAGTAACCCTCTAGCAAGTACCTTTTCATACCTGGAAAATGTTCCTGGTTCTAAATTTGGACAATACAGTAGCTCACAGTGGCCTCTAAAAGTTCCTTGTCCTTGTCGTCGAAACCTACCTTTTGGCGGTGCGTCCACACCCACCACGGCTGTGCCGCCATCTTCCTGCGCCTATGTGCATTATTAATGTTTTCACCTTTGTCTCTGGAAGCTTCTTTTATCATCGCAACGTCATTAAAAAAGCTCTCCATATGTGCGCATATGCATCTTGGTATTGCAGTAGCCGGCAGTACGGATCCGTGCGAGCTTACTAGCCTAATAGCGTGTATAATTCAGGTGCCCCGCAGGCGCGCTTTCAGGAATTCTTTTGCCCGAGGTAATGGGGAGCAAAGGCCCCCGGTTTTAGGCCGCTGATTATTCCGCTGATGGCGGCGGGCGTGGAAAAAAGTCATCTCCAGCCGGATTAGCGCCAACATCCCCATTAATTATCAATGTGCTCCGGGTTTAGCGAGGTGTTGCTCCCCGCGCCGCTGGAAGCCTAGCGAGCTTTAGAAGTGCTTTGTGTGTAATCAATAAATAACCGCAGCCAATTCTCGCAGCGCTTTTTATTTGTATTTTTTTTCCCGTCTGCACTCGCGGCTCGGCTAAGTCGCTTGTTTACCGCTCCTCGTGTTTCTTTGATGAACGTCATCTGGCTTCTTATTCTGAATACCGATAGCAACAATTAGGTCCATATGGAAGCGCTAACAGTAATTGGTGAGATGTGCTTGTGGATATATATAGGTACAGTATATGAACGAATGCAGAGCCTTTGAAAGCCCCCCCCCCCTACCCGCACCCCTTTTTAAGCTGTCTAGCCCCTCAGGTGAGGTGAACTGGCCTTAATATAGCGCCTTATCGAAGCCCTACAGGTTGCTGTAAGCATCCGTGACACCATTGTTATGAAAAGCAGCTAGCTTTGTTAGCGCCTTTTTTTTTCCGCGCTACCTTTTATTTGGCAGTCTCCCCTTTTGTACCGCCGTGTTACTGTTTTCTAGCGCGAGTCAAATGGCGGAATAACTATCCCCCCCCCCCCCCCCCCCCCCTCCACATGCAAGGATAATAAAGACTAAATCTCTCTGTCAGTTTCAATTCTGCGCGGGGCAGGATGGCTGAGTGGGGAAATGCGACCTTACAAGTCCTTTGTGCTGGGATGCGCGCTGTGTTTTGACTGTGAGGGTTATGAAAGGCAGCGATATTTATAAAAGTATTAAAAATGAATGCGTTTATGACGCGCTTTTCACTTTGGGCTATTGTCACGTTTGCATACAAAGCCCGACTCCCCCACCGCCATCGCCCGGGGGATTCTTCGCTATTTTATTGCCCTTTGAGATGCTTGACGTCAACAAATAGCATGTCTAATGTCTCGTCTTCTATTTTTTGATTTGATTTTTTTTTTTTTCAGGTGACGGCCTGGACAACAGTGTGGCCTCGCCGAGCACGGGCGACGACGACGACCCGGATAAGGAGAAGAAGCGCAACAAAAAGAGGGGCATCTTCCCCAAGGTGGCCACCAATATCATGCGGGCGTGGCTCTTCCAGCACCTAACGGTGAGTTTGGATTTTTTTTAAAAACACTCCCTGACTAGATTTTTTCCACCATTACATTCATTCAGTCGGCATGTAGTTGTTCCCTCTTTATGACTTTAGTTTCTCTTTATCTCGTTCATATGAAAAAGATTCTGCATGGATTTTAAAGTTATTTTTAAAACTATTTTAGAATTCTATGTACTCAGTCATGCAGTGTTGCTCTGCGGCACAGTGGTCGGCTGTTTAGCACGTCCGCCTCACAGTGCAGAGGTGCAGGGTTCGATTCCGGCCTTCCTGTGCGGAGTTTGCATGTCGTGCCTGCGTGGGTTTTCTCCGGGTATTTCCTCCCACATTCCAAAAACATGCATGGCAGGTTAATGGAACACTCTAAATTGTCCCTGGGTGTGATTGTGAACGCGAATGGTTGTTTGTGTATGCGTGCACTGCGATTGGCTGGCAACCAGCCTGAAGACGGCTGCGATAGGCTCCGGCACGCCCGCGACCCTTGTGTGGATAAGCGGATTAAAAAATGGATGGATGGATGGATAAAGTACAGTCAAATCTCGGTTTTCGAACGTCTCGGTTCTCGATCAATTCGGTTTTCGACCAAATATTTTGAGTTTCTTATGCCTCGGATGACGAACAAATTTCGGTTCTCGAACAAACTGAGCGCACTTGAAAGCACCATTTGACTCCTCTCGCCTTCCTTACACGAGGAAGTGACACTTCCTCGTGTTGCTTTCCATTGTGAGCAGACGTGTTCAGTCAACATTTTTATTTTAAAAAGAGCATGGTTTCGGTTTTCGAACAATTTCGGTTTTCAAACAGCCTTCTGGAACGGATCATGGACGAAAACCGAGGTTTGACTGTATTGCTATGCCCTCTGAGACTCCGGATTTCTCCAAACATAAATGCTTTTCTTCAAAAATAATCATGAAAAAAGAAATGTGTGGCCTTGGAAATGTTTCCTTTCACTTAGTCGGCTTGTGGTAATGCCAGTTCTTTCATTTTGGGTTTCTGTTCTGTCAATACAAATAGAATGCTTCCCGCTGAGACATGAGAATTCCATTCACTTATGATGCACACATTGTTCCTCTTTCTGTGAACTTCGGTTTCGAATGAAGTCCCGCCTCCCTGTATTGTCACCGATGTCACGGTCACTAATTAGATTTGAAAAACGGCCTGTTTTCTTGAATTTCCTCCGAGTATCGTCATAAACGTCATTCAAATGGCAGTCACCAGTCAGATCCAAAGTATCATAGACTACATTTTGCTCCTCGGTTGCTCTCAGCGTCACATTTCGTGTGAAAAACATCTCGACGCGACCGCAGCCAACCAACACGTCAATGTTGGCCGGATCACAGCCCCCCTTCTCATTTTTCTTCTTCTTCTACTGTCACGCTGCACCGCTCTCATAAACACACACTTGTGTTGTCATCCGCTCCAAGCGTGGCAACCCCCCCCCCCCCCCCTCAAGCTAGTGGCTTGTGTAGACGCTTTGATGGAGCGCTTATTAAAAACAAATATGTCATTCTTTTAAAGAGACCTAAAATGGTGAGAAGCAGCTTGTGATTTCACTCGATGTGCTGATAGCAGCAGCAGCAGCAGCAGCGACGGACCACAAGATCACGCCAGGGCACTTCCTCGCTCAGTGAGGATTTGATGGGGGTTCGTCTTTACACTTGAACTCATCCAACCCCGAAATGTCACGCCAACACCGCGGGCTAGCTTCATTCCCTCCGCGTACAAAGTTGGGTTTACACTCCAATTCGAAATGCCCAAGAAATATGTAATTATAGCGCAGTGAACACCCACCTCCCCCTCCCCCACCCTCCTGTTAATCGCGAAGGGTTCGTTCCTGACCCACCCACCATATGCAATATGCTGAAACTATAAAAAAATGTTTTTTATAATTTTTCCCATGGCACACTCTTTAATTATGTTGAACTTTATTAAACGTGTTTGAAACAAATAACCGTGTCCCTTTTAAGAGGCAGCTGAAAAGTGCAAACTGACTGGGGCTTTCCTTTCCCACTTACGAGGGCATTCCAATAAATAATACGCATTAAAAAAAAAAAACCTGCTTTAAAAAAATATGATATAGCGACAAATGGCCCGGTAGTCGAGTGGTTCGCGCATCGACCTCACAGTGCAGAGTTACCGGGTTCGATTCCGGCTCCGGCCTTCCTGTGTGGAGTTTGCATGTTCTCCCAGGTACACAGATATTTAAATGACACTCCATTTACCATTGTAATCAAATTTGATTTTTCATTCTTTGGATTATGACAAGGGCGGTAAGGTGGGCGAGTGGTTAGCGCGTCGAGCACAAAGTGCAGAGGTCGTGGGTTCGATTCTGGCTCTGGGCCTACTCCCCGTGCTGGGTGGGTTTTCCTCCCACATTCCAAAAACATGCATGGCAGGCTGATTGAACACTCAAATTGTCCCGAGGTGTGAGTGTGAGCACGGATGGTTGTTTATCTCTTTGTGCCATGCGATTGGCTGGCAACCGGTTCAGGGTGTCCCCCGCCTACTGCCCGAAGACGGCTGGGATAGACTCCAGCACGCCCCGTGATGTAAAAGTCTTTGTGTCATTTTCAAACAATGTAACATAATGAAGGGGGTGGGGGGGGGGGACGCTTGGAAGAGCTAAAGTCAGCATACGTGCACCACCCGAGGTCACTCTTGGGCGGACATTATTCTAAATTTGCTTGGCAACTTGGCTATGGAGGCCACAACAAAGAAGAAAAAAAACTGTTTTCCATTAAACTTTTTTGAGAATTGGTTTTACTGAGAATTTGTATAAAGGCACAAATGACACAAATTCCTATCACAAATTCTGCCTGAAGGTTGCCAGTTTTATTAATCTTAATCCATGATCACGCCGAATCGACAGTTCTCTGCGGACGAATGGGCGGATCGGACAAGTGAGCCTGTCGTTGTGAGCCGTCCTGTTTCGAGGAAACGGTTCCCGATCTGGCGCTAATCCGTGAATAACTGCAGTGGTCTGGTTTTATCGCATGCCTCATTTTTTTTATAGGATTGCCATCATTTTAATCGCGCTACTTTCCAGTTAATGCCACCCTTACTGGCTGCCTCAGTGTCTCAGCTTCTGCTTTTTGTGATACACCAATTGGACACATGCACACATACAACCCCCCCCCCCCACCCCACCCCCACCCCCTCCATTATCTTTCAAGTGTATTTAATAATTGAGCGCACATGCAGGAGAAGATTTGATACAGCAAAACCAGAGCAGTGGGATCCTCCCCGCTCACGTTCGGGCCCTCGGGGGAGTCGCCGTTGTGCCTGAGTGGAAGGGAAGGTGGGTGGTGGGAAGAAGCTGCCAGGAGATGGAGTCGGAGGTGGCAGGAGACATTCATCCAGCTGTCCCCGGCATCTGATTTCAGCTTTTGGGGTTTTCATCTGATGTCTTAAGCCCAATTCCAGCGAGAATGTAAATAATTTTGGGGGATCAGTGGACCTTGGATGTCATCAATAATTTAGATCAGCGATGGGCAACCTGAATGCTGGAGGTGGCACATTTTTTTTGTCGGTGCTATTAGGGGGGCGGGGTCACATAGAACCACGCACTTCCTAACCAGATGTATTGCACAAAAAAAAATTGGGGGGGGGGGCATAAGTGTCAGAGCTGCAGCCGCTGAGGAGGAAACACAGTACTGCCTCTTCAAAGTATCCCATCATGCATTTGGAATCTACAGCCTGCTGCCCCGAACCCCCCCCCCCCCATTCCTTTGCCTTCATCCAAATGGTATTTTGTTGTTTAATTTAACAAGAAATGAGTAGTAAATGAAAGCTCGGGCCTCCGACGCGCCCCGTACTCCGCTCTCCTCTCCCCTCCGAAAAGGCAATTTGTGAAATTACGTGATGGAGTAATTAGACGGAAATCACAAGCACGGCTCAAACCCCCACCCTGGCATCACCCCCCTCACCACCACCACCACCACCACCAACTGTTATTCACGTTCATGGCTGCCTGCCTCGAACAGGGAGGGGGCGCTGGGTGTTAGCGTGTTAGCTGGCAGACTGGGACACGATCTCGTCGACATGATCGCTAACGCTCCCGTCGCTGGCTGAGCTCCCCGCCTATTTGTACACACTGGCGGCGTAACGAGAGGCAGCCGCGATCGCAGCTCGTAAACGCAGCAAAAAAGGGAAAAAAAAAAAACCCTCGCAATGCAACCACCTCCGCTCCCTCCCCACCATAGTGACACACCTATTCTTTCTTTTAAAACGTATAAAGCGCGCCAAGAGAGCGTTTAAATAAAAAAAACAAAAATCCAGGCATAATCCACCGTTAATACAATTAGAGGCTAATTCAAGCGCTCGTGTACCCACATGTGCTACCCTTACTAGCTCAAAGCACACACACACACACACACACACACATTGAATAGAAACGAAAAAGCCACGTCATTCATTCAAGCGCTGGAAAAGGAGCCGTCATGTGCTTGAAGAACCCATCCAGGAGCAATGTAACAAAAGACGAGAGATAAAAAAAAAAAAAAATCTTCTGAATCTGAATCAAAATGTTAATATTGTTGTGGTCCACTGTAAATGTGAATCGAGAATTTACTCGGGGTGTCACGATTCTCCAAACTTCATTTGATTTTCCATTTTAGGGTCACGGTTCAATTCATTCATCCATTCATTCATTTTCGGATCCACCTTATCCTCACAAGGGTCGCGGGGGGGGGTGCCGGAGCCTATCCCAGCTGTCTGAGGGCAGTAGGCGGGGGACACCCTGAACCGGTTGCCAGCCAATCGCAGGGCACACAGAGACGAACAACCATCCACGCCCACACTCACACTCACACCTAGGGACAATTTAGAGCGTCCAATTAGCCTGCCATGCATGTTTTTGGAACGCGGGAGGAAACCGGAGTACCCGGAGAAAACGAGCGGTTTGCCGTTCGTTACTCTTCGCGACGCGTAATACGTGGGGACGATCGGGATCACGCCGATGAGATCGCCGCGGATCTGCCGAGCGGATCTGCCGAGCGGATCTGCCGAGCGCTCTTGCGGGTGCCGAAAGAGGCCAAAGTCGGCCTCAGACGGCGTCAGTCTGAGACTGTTTATTGCTGGAGCCTGAACATGTCATCGCGGCGGTCACCTGGGGCAAGAACATCAGTGCGCCCTCAAAAGAGCGTCACTTTAGTGCTCCCCCCTCTCTTCGTTATAAGGGCTGACATTGTAGACAGAAGTCCTCATCAGTCGACCCTTGTTGCCGCTCCTCCCCAATCTTCATTCTTCATCTTACCAAGAAATTCGCGATGCTGCATTCCATAATGCCGGAAAGATGATTAGAGGAAAAATTGGGGAAATAAGAAGAAATAAATAAATTGATAAATATTAGAGACCCACTGAAAAGCTACAGTTAGCTTAATTATTATTATTATTATTATTATTATTATTATTATTCATAGTCAATGAGATCATTATTTAACCTCAACCTCCATTTAAAATCTGCATGCAAATTGGTGTGGAGGTATAATAAATCAATCATTTTGTCAGGTCATGTTTCACAGTTTATTATTCTTAAAAATGTCACTTTGTCCTATAAATGTGACATTTAACGGTCATGCCGCAGTGTGTCTAATTTGCATCCACGGCTTCATTAAATCATGTGTTCCACAATTATGAGCGCCAGCAAAACGGCACCTCATCTTTTGCGAATAATGTTTCACTTCGACCATTTCCTCTTTGCGCAATATCTCACGGTCATCCTCTTAAATCTCCTTATAAGCTCGCTCCACAGGTTTTTCAATCAATGGGGTTGAGGTCTGGGGACCGCGGTGTCCGTGGGCGGAGCTTGATTCTGTGTCTGATGAAATGTATGGCTCCAATTTTATTTGAAGGCGTTTAATTTATCTTAACCAGGGACAGTTTTTTTGTCATTCTGTTTAGTAATTAAAGATACAATGTATGTACAGCGGTACCTCTACTTAGGAAATTAATTGGTTCTGGAAGAAATTTCTTAACTAGAAAATTTTGTAAGTAGAGACACGTTTTCCCATGTTAATGCCCTAATCCGTTCCAAGCCCCCTCAAAATTCAGACTTTTATGCTTTTCCTAAAGCATAAAAATGCATTAAATATGTAACAAATACATGTTACAATTAGATTATGGCGCAATAAATGAGAATTGTGCATAATGTAAAAAACAAATAATAGAGTAAAGAATAAAAATGATGGTCATTTAATTTTTAACTGCCTATTTATCGTTTTTTTTTCTCTTTAGTTCATGTTCTCTCTCAGAAGTGGTTTTTGCCTGGCGTTTTGTACAGAACTAATCCAAGGACATTTGCTTTTGTCGGCTTTTAACAATCCATCGAAAATGTCCAAGGCAAACATCAGCATAGTGAGCGATCGCACGACTGGTGAACACTTTTTCTGGGTGATTCACGTTTACGTAAAACTATCGAAACATCTCACGGCCCGAGGGGCGAATGACGAGGACGCTCCATAAACACATACCTATCAATCTACACACATAGACACATACGGGTTGAAGTTTCTCTTAGCCAATGGGATGCCAGGATGTGATGCTAGGTAATAGCCAATGGCAGAGCAGCTATCAGTATGTTGCGTTCAAAAAACTCAGCCCATACTGTATTTTTACCTTTCACATCTTGAAATTTCTTTCGTAACAAGAGGCAATATGTTCTTGTTGAGGCGTTTCGTAACTTAAAAATGTCGTATGAAGAGACGTTCGGAAGTAGAGGTGCCACTGTAATTGTTCTTGTTTCGATTCACGGTGAACTCCAATTTAACGGCGCAAAATCGCATGCGCTACACGCTTGCTAAACAAGTAACATGGGGCTCGAAAACAGGTTAATCAGCGAACCCCACTCGAGTTTTCAAGGCTTCCAAAAAGGCTATTCAGCTCTCTTAAG
The DNA here is from genome assembly GCA_018466805.1 of Hippocampus abdominalis. Classification (NCBI taxonomy): domain Eukaryota; kingdom Metazoa; phylum Chordata; class Actinopteri; order Syngnathiformes; family Syngnathidae; genus Hippocampus; species Hippocampus abdominalis. The sequence continues at coordinate 6,530,550 of CM031702.1, read as the reverse complement.
ACTTTGTTGATAGTCTCCCTGTCTGCGGTTGACTGGCCACGTGTCCCAGTGCTGCTTTTACCCCATGATTGTTGTTGTTCTGTCAGAGCAAAGAGGGGAAGGGGTAGGAAGGGGAGGCGAGACTGCACAACATCAGCTGACCGTCCGTCTTTAGCTCCATATCAAAGACAAACAAAGGCGCAATGTCCATTCTCCACCGCGTGCTGCGCAGTCACATCTCCCCTTTGTTACGCGATTGCGATCTTAATGCAGTCTTAAGTGGCCGTCAGAATCGGAGGCGCCAGCGCTTTGACGCCTTTCAAAGAGAGGGCAGGCGGCGGCGCGCATGTGCCAGCGAGACCTAGCGTGACGATCGTGACGTCGGAGAACAAGCCGCAGTTCTTTGCACGCTCTGAGATGCTCCATGTGAGGCGGCGGGACTGCCTCTGGGCTGTTGGTGTGTTAGACCGTGTGGTGTTTGTTTGTTTGTCTCTGGTGTGAGTTGCGCTGTCATTGGTACGGTGCGGATGATTTGATGTCTGGCTGGGCGATTTATCAAGCCGAGCCATTAATTAAAGTTTATTGTGCATGGCAATCATTAAAAACAAACACTTTTTTTTTAAACTTATTTTGCAGCCTCCATAATTTAAAGCAGTGGTTCTCAAACCAGGGGGCCGCAAGTCATGGCTTTGTGTTCTGCAACATGGTGAAATTATCTTCTTGCGTTTAATTAAAAAAAAATAATAATAATTAAAAAGTGCATCTCTACATATGGGCCCTGCCAGGCCAATAAAACAAACAAAATAACACAATGACTCTTCGCTAGCTTAGCTTTGGGTCAATTCCCTCTGATATGCCGTGACGCATCGCCAAATGATTCGGACTTTCCTGCATTGACTATTAATATATTATGACAAAAGGCGTATTATGACAGGAATAAATTTATATTTTGAAGGTTGACTTGTAAAATCTTCCCTCATTAAGCTATCAAAAGATGACTTTTCATCCCAACAAATGTGTCTTTGTCCTTTTGATTGATTGATTGACTTTTTTTTTCCTTGAAAAAAATATAACTTCCCTCTCATAATTTTTTTTTTTTCGACAACAAAATAAATTATTCTCGCATTTTGACCATCAAAGACAGACAACTTCTGAATTACTCTAGTGTACTTAGGTGTTAAGGTTTGATCATAAAGCAAACATGTTGTTCATGTCATTGTCGTTTAGGGAGCCGGGGGGTGGGGGGGGGGGGGGGTGATTAAGATCAAGAATCGTCTTTTTGTGGGGAACAAAAAGAACATTCAGAGATTTTAGTTGACGGCTGGAACACCCAACCCAAATTGAAGGTATCAGACGCCACTTGGTGTCAAGCAAGGAAGGCAGCTGAGTCAACCTCCGACACACACACACACACACACACACACACACGTACGTGCACACACATTCTGTGGTGCCCAACCCCCTCATTGGCCCACACCTTGAAATGAAAACATCATCAATTATCCCTCTTGACAGGCCCTAGAGACCAAAGGCAGACAAGGGGGGCATCTTTTTTGTTGACTGACCCTCACACACACACACACACACACATTAAGATATTCACACAAACGCTTGCTTTTGTGTGTGTGTGTGTGTGTGTATCGAAATAAAAACAATAGTTCGATGAGCCATCTTTGCCAAATAGTGACCCATGGGAGTGTGTGTGCAACTGGGAATTATCCAGTATATTACATGGGGTCTTAGTGTTGTGTGGGGGGTCGTAGTAGGACCAGGGCAGTGGGGTAGCCAGCGGTCCCGACACAGATTACATGAAAGGCCATCTGTTCTCTGATTGATGGACAGAATGATGGATGGACCTTTTTTTCTGCTTTTTTTACAAGGGCACGGGAGCATATTTGGTAACCCGAGTGGGAGGTCACGACGGACCCTCGCTATGAGGCACTGTGTGACCTCTCCCACACAAAGCAAAGAAATAACTAATAAAGCATATGTTTAGGAAATTTGTGGTAGTGGTCGTGTGTATTGATTATATAAGCGTCTCGGTAGGGTTTCAGACCGACTTGAAGTTTAGTACATTGAAATGGATGGATAGGTAGATGCGTGGATGGGGTTGTCGGGTGGGAGGAGTGATGGATGGATGCATGGATGGATCGATGGACAGAGACGGAGAAGTGGATGGAACAAAGGATGGATGGGTGGGTCAATGGATGAGTTTTTGCATGGAAGGGTGGATGGGTAGGAGTATGTCGGATACATGGATGATTGATAGAAGTGATCAATGGGTCGATGGAAGGACAGATGGATGGGTGAATCGGTACAATGGTAGATTGAATAGATGCACGGCTGGATGGACGGTAAAATTGAAACATACAAAACATATAGTGCTACGTTAATTTTGTGTCGACTCGTTCTACCATTGCTTTTATGTTTGTTGTGGCTAACGGTAGCATAGCAACATGGCCACCATAGTGACACATAATTAACCCTCATGCAGTATTTTTAAGCGGCTGCATGAAGGTATTACGTCCTCGAGGATTGTCCCAAAAATGTCCCTCTTCCAATGTGCAACAACTTTTTTCACTTTTAATTTTCTTTTCACTTTCAACCCCTCAAAATGTTCAGTGGGAATTGGCCAAGACATAGATATACATCCTATGCAAAATGTCAGCTTCGTGGAGTTACTTTTCACTGTTTTGTCTGTGGTGTCCATTTGTCCAACAGTCCAAAATCGTCCAAAGTGTCCGAAATGTCCAATTTTGGGATAATTACTGCATGGGGGTTAAGAGTTGTCCACTTGCATCATCATAATTTGTGTGTTTGTTTGATTGTGTGTCTGCGTGTGTCTGTCTCATCAGTGACATGATTGATGGCTTCATGCACATGCTCTTTCACAGTCTTTCTCGCTTTCATTATCAACTGTGTGTTGGGGGGCGTGGAGAGAGACTATCCATCCATCCATTTTCCGAACCGCTTCATCCTCACTAGGGTCGCGGGGGGTGCTGGAGCCTATCCCAGCAGTCTTCGGGCAGTAGGCGGGGGACACCCTGAATTGGTTGCCAGCCAATCGCAGGGCACACAGAGACGAACAACCATCCACGCTCACACTCACACCTAGGGACAATTTAGAGTGCCCAACGAGCCTGCCATGCATGTTTTTGGAATGTGGGAGGAAGCCGGAGCACCCGGAGAAAACCCACGCAAGCCCGGGGAGAACATGCAAACTCCACACAGGGAGGCCGGAGCTGGGATCGAACCCGGTACCTCTGCACTGTGAAGCCGACGTGCTAACCACTGGACTACCGGGCCGCCCGGAGAGAGACTAATAACTCGAAAATAATAAATCATTCTAGGTTGGGTGCTACTGCATTACAGCGAGATACGCGCGCTCAACTGTGACATCAGCGCACGGGTGGGATGCGGAGTTCCCCACCATCGCTGTGGTATTTATTGGAGAGCGAGTGGCAAGTCCAAGGGTGGAAAATACGGTCACAAGTTAGCCGTTCAGCTCGACACTATCAAAACATCCAGCTTGGCTTTTTTTTGGGGGGGGAGAGACCTCCGCCAAGGCGCAACAATCCTAATTGGATTTAGCAATTCTTTCAAAGTTGTCGTAAAGATTTACTGTATGCATTGGTCACCGAGAAATGATGACATCATCAATCCCCCAAAAATTATTTAAAACACATCGTAGATAACATTTCAAATAAATAGCTGGCAAGATTCGACATGCGGCGAAGACTTTCCATAATTTCCCCTAACAACCCAGGCGAAACTTAGCTTTGAGGCCATTTTATGGTACCTTTGGGTGTTTCAGAAATAGCACAAATACCGTAAATAGACAAACAACACAAAAAGACGAATTTGCGATTATTGAACCGCGATAAGCTGGGAGATTTATGGTATTGCAAGATTGGAAGAACATGGCTTGAGCTGCTCCTTTATCCAGATACTCACCAAAATGTCAGCATTTTTCTCGGCAAGCTTCAGTTGAGTTGAAAAAATGGATTAAGCACTTTTTTTATGCTACTTTTATTTATCAAATCAGCAGTTTTACATTAAAACGTCTTAAAATAAGTTCAGCGGCTTTGAAGAAAGTTTAGCATAGCCTCAGTGTGCGTGTGTGTGTGTGTGTGTGTGTGTGTGTGTGTGTGTAGCTAGGTTGTGTTCAGCCAGCAATATATTAACTCTGCTTTAGTGTGAAATCACATTAGTGCTAGCTGTTAGCCGCTATCCATTAAGGCTGTTTTGGTGATCCGCGGGATTGTCGGATCTTTTCTGGCTGGAGTCAGCAGCTCAATACCTTGTACTTATAGGGCCACTGCCCCCCCCCCCCACCTCCCACACATACTTCATTTATTTGTGTGCGTGTGTGTCTTTGTCAGTGGTGTTATTTATTCCTGTTTGTGCGCGCAAGCTGATAACCAGATATGCTAATACATCAATGGCTTTGTGTTGCTAGATTGTACATCATCTATCTCTCTATCGAGCTATCTCTCGACCTATCTATCTATCTAGATATATATCTATATGTAGATGTATATATATATATACATAGATAGATAGATATAGAGAGAGAGATGGACTAATTTAGCGTCCTCAGTGAAACTAGCGTGAAAATAGCACGTGTTTTTGTGGAAGTAAGCCAAAGTCATTTGTACCTGGAGAAAACGTACACAAGCACAGGGAGTATTTGTGAACCTCACACAGTAAGTTCCAAACTCAGATTTGAACCCAGAAACTGTAGAACTGTGAGGTAGATGTGCCAACCACTAATTCACCGTGCGCCCTGCTCCTGTGACGCAACCTCTCAAGCCGGTGTAATTGATGGATCGCGTGTGTGTGTTCAGTCTTGTGAGCGGATTCCTATATCCAGTCAAGCAGGTGGTGACTGTAGACGAGCAGCACGTCATGATGGTGGAATTCGAAGCCGAAACGAAAAAGCATGACATTTTCCTGACTTCCTCTCATGATGTTTATTTTTTTTGTGTTTTCTCAACAAAATCGAGTCGTCTTATTTCTTGACTCTTGTTAATACCTTGCACGCTTCACCTCCGCCCCGCAATCGGGAGATGAAGCAAGTGCTGCTCACTTGTTTGTTACGACGGATTAGCTCATTGATTTGTCATAGTGGTGCACTGATGGAGAAGATGAGCAGGAGGAGGGGAGAGGAGGCCGAGCTTGGGCACTTAACAGAAACTTAACAAGAGGAGGAGGAGGCAAATGGAAGGAAAATAAAAGTGGGGTGGGAAGGATAGGGGGTGTTGTAGCGTGAGAAAGCTAGCATAAAAGCTAAATATAGCGCAGATGCATGGAAGAGGGCATGGACAGGTGCGAAAATCTACTGTGGGTGGATGTATTCGGAATGAGACGTCACCGAGCTTCATCCTTTGGAGCATCAGGGAGCAATTGTGAAATTACCTCACCTACTTTTCAGCGTTTACCAGCCCTCCCTAAAGCTGACTTTCTAATTAAAACGTCAGGGGCAAAAGGGTAATTATGCTAATAACGTAATAATATCGGCAAGGTTATTAGAGTGTGCCCAAATTGCTTCCTCGGAGGGATCGGCTTTCGGCGGCAGTCACATTTCCGTCATAGTCGGGTGAAATGAACGAAGCAAAATAAGCCAAAAAGTCAGGAAAGCTGCACTAATGCAGTGTTGTGAAGTCATGAAGCGATGGATGACAAATTCAAACAAACGAGTGACTGTCGCAAACCCAGTGTTGTTACCGTTAAATTTCGTTAAAAATCCATTTATCAATCACCTTAATATCATGTACAAACTTAGCTTTTGGTTTCTACCTTGGGCGGAAACAATGACACCATTGACAAAAGTGAAGACCTCTGCCAAGGATAAACAGTCCAGCACCAACTCCACGCGAGATCAGGATTTTAAAACTATCGTTTTGATAACTAGTCCCAGAACAGGCATTTTTAGCTCCAACAAAATAGCAGCGCTAGCAATACTAAGCTAGCATTAGTACTCAAAACAAGCTCGCGTTGATCATAGCGCCCACGTTGGTAGCATGACTTATTCAGTTTCATTGTTATTGTTTGTAGCTTTATTTTTCTAACTCAAAATCCAAAAAGAGGTGAGGAACTCGCTTGTCAACCAGAAGTGTTGCTAATTCATGTCACTTCTGAATCCTTTGCTAGTCTCATGCTCACTTGTTAACAATCAGTTTGGCAGCTAGCGCCATATAAAAAAAGACCAGCGCCACAAAACAATGTTATTTTTTATTTATTTTTTTATTATTTAAGCTCAGTGACTGCTGGGGTATCCCACTGTTGCCCTCCAGGGTGGCACACACCCACCTATCAGCCTTCCACCTTCATCCGGCCCCCCAAGGCGACAACGGCTGCCGTTCACCGACGCCTTTTGGAGTCCCTCCCACCCCCCCCCTTGTTCAAATAGTTAGTAATTACGGGCTTAAAGAGGTTTAGTGGTCCAGCAAACTACATAATCACCCCTTGAATTAGCCCCGGCTCATCAGGCGCAGCCCAACGAGCAGCCCGCCAGCGTGCCATAAAGGGGCGGCAGGTGTGGCGAAACGTTCGGCCCACCTCCGACGATGTCCCCTCCAAGCTGTCCCGAATGGCTGCGGCTAACGCAGCACGCCCTCGTTTTTAGCATCAACCAATTTGGTGCTTTGTCAAGACTTCACTCTCAGCGTTCATTTACGTACATGCCAGAATCCTCTGTCCATACAGAAGCAGCTGAGGTGGCGACAGTACTCAATGCAGTACTCCGGTGTCAATCTATAACTCTTCAAAAGGAGGTTTCAAACTGTGTATTGCCACTCCCAGTTGAAGTTTACTGTCAAGGTAAACAGAAAACGTAAATTGCCATTTGTGTGTTTAAACCACCCATGTCGTTTGGCCATTAAAGTCTGCTAGCTTAATGCTAACACACACTGTAATGGTGTGCTAACCAGTCGAACACTCAGCTTTTTTTTACTTTACCTCTGTGTATGTATTTTTTTTCCCCTATGTCGTGTTATCATATTCAGTGGTGAAAAAAAGTAAAAAGCCTCCAATCATAGAAAAAGCTGCTCTCGTACAGCAATCAAGTGTTTGTACTTTACTTCCCACCATTATGAAGCTCGATTTTGCACGGCATGGAGGGTGAATTAGACAAACGCTGCCGATGATGATCAATTACCCAAGATGAGCTACGCTTTCCACACGCCGCTAACTCCATTTGTTTCCCAAAAGGCCACACAGCATTGAGGGAATTCCCTAAACCAACAAAAGCTGTTTTTTTTTGTTTTGTTTTTTTCCGAGGAAAAGCGCTCATTAATGCATGAAAACATCTGTTCAAACCCCCCCCCCCCCCCCCCCCCATCTCCAGGAGATATGGAGAGACACTCGATGACAAAGTGCCAATTGTTGAATTATTCATGTTACAAGCTCTGAGACGTTTTTTTTTTTGTTTTGTTATTATTTTTTGAGTGTCCTTTGTTATGCTGCATTGGAGCTGGCCCCAATCAGAGGAAATTAGGTTTGGGGAGGGCCCTTTTTTTTTCTTGTTTTGCTCACTTTTTCTTTCGCTTCAATCTTGTCTTTTTCTCCCTGGGCCTCCGTGTTTGTCGGGTTCCCCCTCGCTTCCCTAATGAAGTCAGTGGAATGTCACCAGATGTCGGGAGACATGTCCGACCAGACTTGTATACAGTACCTGAAAGCAGAAAGCAGTACTTGAGTAAAGCAATTTCCAAGAAAATAACTTTGGTAAGAAGTCAGTCACCTTCTACAATATGACTAAAACTCTTAACGTATCAGATATTTGTGACCAAAAACACAAAAACTTTGTTGCTGAATTGAAGTCAAATGTTCACTCATCTGTAGTTAACGTGAGGTATTTATATTTCTGTCAGCTTTCAATTTTACTCCACTCAATTTCCGCAATAAAATGTGTGCTTTGGTTTTAGAAAATGATTCGTAATCACATCTTCTGACAGCAAATGTACTTGGTAGTAAAAGTAAACGTATTAAATATTTCCAGTACAACATCAAATTTGATAGTAGCCTTCATGAATTCATATAATGCTCTTTCAAAATAAACGTTTTAGTAAGTAGCTTCTAGAGTTAGCGCGTCTACTACTGGTGAAATACTGTATGTGCTATCGACTTGTTACCAAGGCGGATATCAAGCTAATGGCCAATTAGAGTCATGAAGCCAGTTTGGGGAAATTTATTAAAGTAAAAGGATACATTTCATTTAGGAAAGGCACAGGAGCAAAAAGGAAAGTTGACATACCAAAAAATCTACTTAAGTACATTTACAAAGTGTTTTTTTTCCTCCCCGTTACAAAACTGCGTGCGGCTAGAAGACGACTGAACAGGAAGCAAATGTGGAGAGCTCGCACATTTAATGTTGGAAAGTCTGCACTTGCTCAGAGTTTTGGCATAACAATGTGCTCACCTCCACAAATATTTAAGGCAACCTCATACTGGCCTGGCAGCCCTCGCAGTAAACACTGCGTTCCTGAATGTGTGTGTATATGTGTGTGTATCTAACCCTCGGGCCAAAAAAAAAAAAAAAGCCCCCCTGGATTAGCCGTCTGAGAGCGAGCCCGTTGCTCGGCTTGTCGCTCACCTGCCAAGTCAACAAGAGGAATCAACGTCCCGCTTGTGGATTGTTTACAAAAGTCTCTCCGAGGCGGCCATTAGCGGCATGCTAGCGCTTGTCAGCGTAACACCATTTTGATCCTGCCGGGGCAACCCCAGTGTAAAAGGGGTCACGGGCCAAAGCAAAAAGTGAGAGTCACGCTCATAGCGTGCTAAAGAAGTTAGCATTAGCTGGTGAATAGGCAGAGGTGGGGAAAGTACTCTGAATCTGTACTTGTGGAGAAGTACAGATATTTGTGTGGGAGAAAAAAAAGACTGATAGAAGTTCTGTACAAACTTTGAAATGTACCATTCACAGCCTGAAAGGTACTACAGTAAAATATGAACGATATGAATCAACCCCCCCCCCCACCCCCCCATCCTTGCGCGCCGCTTTATTTCGAGGCAGCACACAGGCTAGGGGCGATTAAAATAGAAAAGATGCACGGCGCTGTCGCCACCACGCTAACAAGCGAGGAGGCAAGACGAGGATGGAGTTCAACACACGAGGAGATGTCGTATGACGGAAAAAAAGGCGTGCATGTACGCCATTTTAAACATCACAGACGGCTGTGAAGTTGACTGGATTTGGTGACATCAGCGCTTATGTTTCTTGTCAAAGTCTATTTTCGGTACTCCTCCGGGGGGGGGTTGTTTGTGCTGACACGGCAAGATGAAAACGGTGAAATAATCCTCCTGCTCACTGTAAACTGGAGCATCACCGCAGCAAAAATAAAATGTCATTTTAACATGTGACACTTAGCTCCCTGTAGGGAGGAACGGGGTTTTATTGCAGCATTATGAAAATGTGACACTTTTTCTGAACTGAATAATTAATTTTCCAGTAACATTTATGAAAGGATTTTTTTTTTCTCTTAATATGTTATGCCTGTGGGCTCGTATCCTTTCTGATAATGGATCAGGGAGGAAATGTTTCCGCCATGACTCAAACAGGGAAAAGACAAAAGTAAGTCCTCTCATGAAAGGCGAAGAATTTGCTGAGTGTTTCTTGAATTTGTTGTCCATTTATTGTTAGCTAGCGGGCTACTTCCTGGTTTTAGTTATTGGGATCGTACCATTGTGGTTCCTAGAGTGGGGAGAAGTGTCTCCTGCTTGTCTCAAAACAGTGAAAAGACAAAAGTAAATACTGTAATGAAATAAATGATATCATGAATTGTTTTTTTGAATTTGTTGTCCATTTGTTGTTAGCTAGCAGGCTACTTCCTGGTTTTAGTTAGTGGGATCGTACCATTGTGGTTCCTAGAGTGGGGAGATGTGTCTCCTGATTGTCTCAAAACAGTGAAAAGACAAAAGTAAATACTGTAATGAAATAAATGATATCATGAATTGTTTTTTTGAATTTGTTGTCCATTTGTTGTTAGCTAGCAGGCTACTTCCTGGTTTTAGTTAGTGGGATCGTACCATTGTGGTTCCTAGAGTGGGGAGATGGGTCTCCTGCTTGTCTCAAAACAGTGAAAAGACAAAAGTAAATACTGTAATGAAATAAATGATATCATGAATTGTTTTTTGAATTTGTTGTCCATTTGTTGTTAGCTAGCAGGCTACTTCCTGGTTTTAGTTAGTGGGATCGTACCATTGTGGTTCCTAGAGTGGGGAGAAGTGTCTGCTGCTTGTCTCTAAACAGTGAAAAGACAAAAGTAAATACTGTAATGAAACTAATTGATATCATGAATTGTCTTTTTGTTGTTGCTGTTGTAGTACATTCATTGTTTGTTAGTAGTTCACGTACAAATGTTGCAAATTGGGATCATACCATTGTTTTCATTTGTGTTTGTTGCGTTGGCCAGCTCATTCAGGATCAATATTGATCTGGTAACATGTCAGTAACACAATAAATCATAAAATAAATCATACTTATCAGAAATGTTGATTATTCTATGTATTAATGTGTGCAGATGGCTACAGATGTGGCTTACTCCAATCAACCAACCGGAGGCTGGAAAAATGCTGCCGTTGTTGTTGGCCAGCTCAACTGGCCTTGTCAGAATGGATTTTAAATCTCATGCTTCAAGAAATAGTCCCAATACCTAATGCATTTCTAAGCTAAATTGGCCTCCACTGCTGATTCTGGAGGCTCCTGAGCAGATTAGATTAACATAGCAACACATAGAGGCCGAGATCTGATTGGACAAAAATATCTCAGCCGCATCCAAGAGAAATACTATTTTGGACTCATCAAACATGTACATGAGCTTTGAATCTGCAAAGGCCTTGGTGGAGGTCCGCGCCTTTCCCCGTTGTAGTTTGATTTGGCAAAGGCCCACTTACTTATATTAACAGGCAAAATAGCACAAGAGTCAGACTGATAAGATGAGGGAAAACATAACCCTCCCCTCGCGTCCCTCCCCTCTGTCCTGGCAGCCACATGCTTGCAGCGAGCAGGCTGCGAGTTCTCATGAAAGCGGTTGTATATTTGGAAAAGACGTATCATTAAGATAGAGCAGAGGGAGCGAGGAGGAGGAGGGGAGGATGCGCCGAAACTTTCCATCTGCTGCTTTCAAGAACACATTCCCCCCCCCCTTCTCGCTCTCTCGGCACGCTGAATCCAAGCCAAAGGCCATTAGGAGACTCAGTATCACACACCATATTAAAACTTCACAGTTGTGACAGATTGGAGTTCGTTTGGCCCGCTACAAAAGCATGAGGGGAGGATAAAAACACATTGCGTCCTTCAGTGTACTGTTTACATGTGGCGTTATTGGAGAAAGAAGGGTTTTTGGGTTTTTTTTTTTTTGTATTTATTTTTACAGTTTTCACTTAGCATTGTTTCATTCTGTTTGCTAATTTAGGATGCCGACGTGCGTTTCATCACGAAGTCACCAGTCCATGGCGGCCTTTCCCCAAACCCCTTTAGTTTAGTTTTAGCCGTCTATCGACTACATTTTTTGGATGTTTTTTTTTAATTTATTTTTTTAGAGTTTGTGTGGATGTGTGTCTGGATGTAAAAGCTGGTCCACCGCTTGAAAAATGTTCTAAAGTCTGGTCCCAAAGAAGTCGCAGGATGTGTGTCCGTATGCGAAGCCACGCAAACAAGCTGCATTTGTTCTGCGCGTGTGTAGCCTGTGGCGTGGACCCTCCCCCTTTCTCCCCCCCCACCCACCCACCCACACCCACCCCAAAGCCTCCCATCATATATCACGAGTGAGACTCTCCTGCATTGGCCGCACTTGCCTTTTGTTCTCCCTACCGGATGACGTATCATCATACGCTCACATGACGGAGCTCCGACATTCTAGCGACATCATTTGTACCAATGGACCCCGAAGCAAAAGTCCAAACAATTGCGTATTCGGACGTCCGACGCATGCAGACGGCAGAGAGGCGGCCCCCGTATCAGCTGTTCTTGCGTGACTTTGTGGTTGAAACTGTCTGATTTTTACATCTTATGATTTTCCTGTATAGAATGTTTTGCAGTGTAACTACCTCGTGTTGTAGCCGCACTCTGTCAATAAAGAGAGTGCAGCTCATCTTCGGGCTGGTGGCCGACATGGCTTGTCGGATGCTTATGGCAGTACAGTCGAACCGCGGTTTTCGTCCATAATCCGCTCCAGAAGGCTGTTCGAAAACCGAAATTGTTCGAAAACCGAAACCACGCTCTTTTTAAAATAAAAATGTTTACTGAGCACGTCTGCGCACAATGGAAAGCGACACGAGGAAGCGTCACTTCCTCGTGTAAGGAAGGCGAGAGGAGTCAAATGGTGCATTCAAGTGCGCTCAGTTTGTTCAGAGAACCGACATTTGTTCGTCATCCGAGGCATAAAAAAACTCAAAATTTTTGGTCGAAAACCGAATTGGTCGAGAACCGAGACGTTCGAAAACCGAGGTTTGACTGTATTTCAAACTTGGTAACTAATTTTTGTCATAATTCTGACTCATTACTGTATTTTAGTATTTATTACAGACTGCCTAGTCTGCATATGTGACAATTTCCCATCTTGGTTTTGTGTTATATGGTGATGCCCCCCCCCCCCCGACCCTCCCTTGATGTTGCTGGGGCGGCTCGGTGGTCCAGTGGTTAGGGCGTCAACCTCACAGTGCAGAGGTACAGGGTTCGATTCCAGCTCTGGCCTCTCTGCACGTGCCCGCGTGGGTTTTCTCCGGGTATTCCGGTTTCCTCCCACCTTCCAAAAACATGCATGGCAGGCTGATCGAACACTCTAAATTGTGCTTAGGTGTGAGTGTGAGTTGGTTGTTCGTCTGTGTATGCCCTGCGATTGGCTGGCAACCGGTTCAGGGTTTTCCCCCGCCTACTGCCCGATTACGGCTGGTATAGGCTCCAACAAGCCTTGTGAGGATAAAGCAGATCAGAAAATGGATAGATGGATGGATGATGTTGCTGCGAAACTATCTGGAGTTACTCTCACTCTCACTGGAACATGCTTGTTTGAATACACACACACACACACACACAACGCAGGGTGGACAGCAGTTTTGCCAGAGGGGACAATGCAATTATAACTTACTGCATGGAATTAGCCTTCATGTATTTTCCCCGTCTTTACTCCTCCTCCTCCTCCTCCTCCTCCTCCCTCACAGCCCATCACATGGACAAGGGGAATGCTGGAAGGCGGGGGGGGGGGGGGGCGTATGAGCGAGGCTCCCCTCTGCTGTCTGCCGCCCTTCAAACAAAACAGGCATGTTCATTGTGTGGCATGAAAGCCTTTAAAAAAAAAAAAAGAAATAAACATGCTGGCGCCACACCAATGTAACACATCCGATTGTTGTGCTCTTTGAGTCGCTCAGCATGTGTCAGCATACTTTCCGTGTGTCATATTTGAATGTGTATTGAAAGGTTGGACACATGCTTGCTAATGGGATGTTGATTTATGCACAAAATACAAGACTGAATATATCGAAAGAAGTGTCATTTCATGGCATTAATACAATCATAAATTTTAGGCCAACTCCAGGCACGGACGGATCCGTGAGTTTGAATCGCTATTGCTGTTATTTTGTTTTGTTTTGTTTTCTCCTGCGTGTGAGTTCAGTTCCAAGGGTGATTTCACATACAAAAAAAAAACGGTCACAAATTTTGCTAAGTTCCTTCACTTGATGGCTTGGTGGAGGTCTCCATCCAATCACTCTCAAAGTCAAACCCCGAGTGCACGAACATGTGTGCGTGAATATTGTATGAATTCGATTCGGTTAATAATTCATTTGAACCTTAGGGTAGGATGATTATACAACATACATCTTCAATGATTTTTATTTATTTATTTATTTTTATAAAAACAAGTTGGAATTTATGATGGATTTTCTCTAATCAAGAATGATACATATACAGTACAGGCTGCAATATATGCATACGTTGATGTCAATCTTTTAACGGGTGTTTAAGTAGGAACGTTCGAGAATGTCTTTGAACTTGGCAATTTAAGCCAGAGTTGGATCAAGCAATTTTTCAGAACCATCCCGAGAAGCCGAAGAATTGACCAAACATATCCCAATCATGATGCCACGCGAGAGGCAACGTTCGCGTGACCAAATAAGCCCCTCCCTTGACAGGAAGTGAACTCAAGTGCGCTTCTTTCTTTTTTGCCGTAGCATCCGTACCCGTCAGAGGAACAGAAGAAGCAGCTGGCACAAGACACGGGCCTCACCATCCTACAAGTCAACAACTGGTAAGAGAAGCTCGGCATCATGCTAGTATACCATCTCATCCTTCCCTCAGGCCATGCCGGCTGCCGGTGATCAGAATTAATACCGCCACTCCAACATCAGCACCCCCACCCCCCCTCGCCCACTCCCCCCAATCCTCCGCCTCCACTGGTTCCCAAACACAGTCCCACTACGCTTACGGAATCACGCTGGTGTGGATCAATCCAGACAGATATGGCCTGAAGTCATTTTCCGAAAAGCAGCGTTAATTAAGAGTCAAGCAAGCATTGGAAAGCATTCAAAATAAAATAATCAGGCGTGTAAAAAGTGAGCAGGTTAGCACAGAACATGCGCGATTTTTAACATGGGCTCATTTTCACATTGTGAATGCTAGACGTTGAAACGTTACCCCCACTTGTCTGTGCGATGTTTAACCCCCATGCAGTAATTATCCCAAAATTGGACATTTCTGACACTTTGGACGATTTTGGACTGTTGGACAAATGGACACCACAGACAAAACAGTGAAAAATAACTCCACAAAGCTGAAATTTTGCATAGGATGTATATCTATGTCTTGGCCAATTCCCACTGAACATTCTGAGGGGTTGAAAGTGAAAAAACATTAAAAGTGAAAAAAGTTGTTGCACATTGGAAGAGGGACATTTTTGGGACGTAATACCCTTTATGCAGCCGCTTAAAAATACTGCATGAGGGTTAAATGAGCTTAATTGCTTTTGTTTTATATGCGTGTTTTTTTGTTGTTTTGTTTTCTCAGAGCAAAAATTGACCCTGGATGATGATTAGCTGGTTAGCTTAGCTCCATCTTTTCAATCACGGAGCTGGCGTCGGGGTCATCTGTCATTGAAACAATCTTCTTTTGGGCTTGATTAAGACTGTTAATGCCCAATTTCAATTCCCAGACAGTTTTTCATGTTCAAGGGATTCCATGAGACGAAATATGTTGTGAATACATTTTTTTTCCAAAAGCCTTCTCCGACCTGGACTCAAAATTGTTGAGCGTTAATGATATTTCTTGGAAGATTCGCAACCTATGTGCTTCAGGAATTCTTCATAGTCTTCATTAAGATTCTTCCCTTGCTGGTTAGCTTTGCTTGTAGCGACATTTTTTTTTTTTTTTTAAATTGGGCTCCAAGGCTTTTAACCTGACCTCGCTTTGGGAAACAATCGAGCGACGTTGTTCTGTCTTTGCGACAAGCTTCTCTTGGGCTGGATTTACACTTTTCCAAATCCGAGCCTTTCTTCAAATATTTGTCTATGCACATGTCCTTCCAAATATTTCCAATTTGAGTCCGTCTGAACCCTTGCATCTGTTTCCCTATTTACACCTTACCTCTAAAGTATTGACCGTTGATTAGATTTCTTTGAAGATTTGCGCTGTTTCTGCTTAAAAATTCACCGTATTATTTATTAAGATTCTCCACTAGCTTGTTAGCTTAGCTCGAAGGGGCCTTTTTCTTTTTTTTTTTTTTTCTTTTTCCTTTTTTTTTTAATTGGGTGCAGAGTTTGACTCAAAAACGAGGCTTTTAACCTGAGGTAGCATCGGGGGGAAAAGGTAGAAAGCGGGTCGTCTTCTCCTGGTTTTATCATAGAGATGCCTATCAGCACACGCTCGCCGTTATTAGCCGCGGCTAATTAAAGGTTCTGGCGCGGTCCGGCTAAGCGTGGCCCCCATTTGATCTGCAAAAAAAAAAAAAAAAAACCCGAATACTGAAAAGCGAGGTAGAAGCCAAATTGAGATGAAAAGAGGGAAAGAGGAGAAGATAAGCAGGGAGGAGAGGAGATTAATCCCTCTAATGATGTTAACATGATGCCCGCCTTTGTTCAAACGGGAAGAGCTCCAGAGACAGGCGGCAGATTAGCATGCCAGGCAGTCTATGGAGAATTCATCACACACACACACACACACACACACACACACACAAAAGGGGTGGAACAAGTACCGCAGGGAGGCCCATGTGGTGGTTATCACATCAGGTGACCTCGCTGAAATCCATCAGGGGATCAATTCTTTTAGCACAGATAAAAGCCGGTCTGTGTGTGTGTCGCCCGAATCGCCTTTTGAAGGCCTCCACTGGCTTGAAAAACCCTCACCAATTTCGGAAAATGCGCTTGTCCGGGTGAACACGAACCCCCTCTAAAATTCACTCAGTAGCGCCCCCTAGAAAAGTGGCAAACATTCTCCCTTGACACAAATTTTGCCGAGTGATTGGAAGTTTGGTTTCGTCATCACAGCACACACAGAAAACGTCTCAGGGACTCATTGATAAGGAAACGGTATACTTGATGTTTTTTTTTTTTTAACAGCATATTGTCAAGGGGGCGAGACACACAACCTAAAGGTGTGTGTGTATGTGTGTGTGAACGGCGTGTACATCGTGGGAGGGTAATCTCTGATCGTATTCGTGTGAGGGTAACCGGGGGTGGTTAATCTAGAAGGTATTAGCTGTTAAAGCCAACATGCCCGGATCCTACTGCCCCCTCATTTTGTGCAAATGTGTGTGTTTCTGTGAGTGTTGTTGTTGTTGTTGTTGTTGTGATTCCATGCACTGTGGCAGTGAAGCACACAATAACAACAACAAGAGCGAGCAAGGTTAGATAAGGAGAGAGAGAGAGTGAGAGAGCACTGCCATTTTGCCGGCATGTTGTTGTGTTGTCGTGCTGTCCTGGAAGCTCCGTTTCCATTGGATGTCGCCATAGCAACCCCCCGGTGATATTACCTCCTGACCCCTCTGATTTGGTGGAGTCAATTTGCCTGGCTGCCGCTCATTCACACACACACACTCACGAATACACACTGAGATCCAAGTAAAAGAGCCCCTCGGACGTTTTCCTCGATGATGATGGAAAATTTCTACTTTCATCGAACAGTTTTTGTCAGAATGTTTGTCCTGTTTCTGAATAAGAAAATTAGCACTCTGCGGTGTTGAACCTAATAATAACATCATGACATGATCAAATTGAATACAAATAATTCAAATGTTTTGCTTCAATTCAATGCAGTTGTGCTGCTCCCTCTGGTGTGCACATCTTGACCACCTGGGGGCAGTACAATGCAAACATACTGATGTGATGTCCAGGAAGCAGGTTTCGTCTCCTCATTCAGCTGCGGTAATATTGGTTGCTCTTCGCAGAGGATAAAGGAACATGCCTGTGAGTGTTACGATATTATCAGTCCACATATGTTGCTCGATTGTTTGTGTTCAAAGTTCGGTTGTAACAAGGTTATAACATTGTAACGCCGATGTCATTCACTACTTTGTCTATGGGCTTTTCCCCATAGTGTATTAGCATTGCGCTAGTAGACTGCAAGGCAAATTTATGTGGTTGTTGTAAATACACGTCTTTTTCCATCAAGTCATTTGTATTTAGGATATAAAATCATCGATAATCTTATTCCGATCTGCGACATGTTATGGAAGTAATTTTAACTTTAACAATGACACATCCCGGCCCGCCATGTCCCTCGCTTGCACCGGGGCACCGCGTGGATGTGTTAACACACGTCGCTGTGTATTATTGATGAGCCGGCAGCAGTAGTGGAGCTCGGCAGATTAAATAAAAAATGCTAAAGGCCGGCGAGGGGTGCAGCTCGCTCATGAATTATTGGCGCCGCGACGCCACACCAGGGAGGGGTTCCCCCTTTTGAACGGAGGGGAGGGAGGAACATTTTACACCGCCGCCATGTCCTGAAGGGGACCCGCACAGTCATGTGAGCAGTCGGTGCCAAGCCGTCGGTTAGCCTTTCGCTTCTCGACTGACTGCAATTTCAAACATATTTTGGGGATTATTTTATGAAAAAACCCTCAGGAAATAATGGAAATGGAAATACGGTAGACAAATAAGAAAGGCACCGTGAGCGACGCTACCACATGACTCGAGTTGACCATCAGTTGCTTTTTTCATAACATTCACCATTCACGTCCTTTCTCACGATCATGACACATACTCTCTACTATCGTGACGAATAGGCTGTTTATACCACGGTTATACGTACTCTGTTCAAGCATGAGGTACTTAAAAGTCATTCGACTTGTTGGCATATCTGTCCCTCATAATGGATCACACAAACTGAGATTCGCCCCCTAGTCTTTGTCTTCTACTCAAAAGCTGTGCTGATCTTAAATCCAAGGTGATACATCGCCGCCATCTACAGGGAGCTGTGAGTCATTCCACACATCTGAATTTTACAAACTGGATGACGTACTCAAATATAAACGTCCACGGCAGTCAATACGTCAAGTATGTTGAAATTACACAACACGAAGAACTTGATGAGAACACAAGTGGGTGTTCTCAGGAACACACTTCCCACACAAGTTAATGAACAAAGCAACTTTGACTGTCGCGAATTGTTTTAATTACCCGCAGACATTTACAGTTACACATGCTAATATTTCCTGAGTCCATTCGGGAATTGTGTGCTGTCATTGTTATCATGACCTTGCGGCGTGTCGTTCATTCGCCGTCATTAGTCACCTGTAGCGGGAACTCACTCGCACACCAGGAAGCGATGCTTGTATTATAACACGCACGCAAACAAGCAGAGGAGATTTTCCCTAAGTTGCGCTGACATGCTCTGCTGATGTAAAAATCAATGCAAGGGTCATCGGGTTTCTCCTTCCTGCGCGCAATTTAATCACGGACCTTTAAAAGGCGGCGTTTGAGCCATTGTTGGGTCAATAAGGCCGCTTTTAGCAACATCTTAAAAGCCGGGAGAAAGCGAGCGGAGGCTACTTAAGGCGGGAGGGGCCCCCATCACGGCGTTTCTGGAAGGATCAACACCGGAGAGAATCGCACTGTTTGAACTTCTTGTGTACACGATAGGGTCAAGAGACAACGTACACCTCTTTGCCACATTTGTTTTTCTCTAAAGGTGGGACCTTAAACAAAAAAAGTACCGAAATTTCCGGACTTTAAGCCGCGACTTTTGTCACACGCTTTCAACTCTGCGGCTTATTTAATGAAGCGGCCGCCTGAGTACCGTCTTTCTTTGTAAATATCTCATGTAACAATATGGGCACCTGCGGCTTATAGACAGGTGCGGCTTATGTGTTTACAAAAAAAAATCCTTTAAAAATGTAGTGGTGCGGCTTATAATCGGGTGCGCTCTATAGTCCAGAAATTACGGTATTTGCTTTCAGTGGATTCAGAAAAACGCATCTTGGTGCAGGTCTGAGAATGTCCTTTTATTTATTAGGGAAGAAATATAATTATATAATTAATGCTATATATTTTCTGTATGTGAAGACACTGATCATATTTTCCCACAATTAGTAAAGAGATCTGTGCTTGCGATTGCTTCTTTAACTCCCCAACAAAACTAGAAAATGATAACGTCCCATCACAGTTGTTTTTAGAACATGCTCACGGACCATACATGTGGTCCTTGGGGACCACCTGGTGCCCATGGGCACTATGTCGGTGACTTCTAATCTATAGTTTTTAATCTACTGTCTCTATTTACAGTGTCTATCTGTATTTCTGTACATCGATAGTTTCAGGTTACTAATGTTGATCATTTCAGTTTTCGGTCATCCACCCAAGTCATCTGAACATTCCTTTTTTTGACTTTCCGAAGAAGTGTGACTCAAAACATTGCCCATTCAGGGTACTTGTCTTCCTAGAAAGGTTTGCTGATGCTAATAAATGACTTGCACACGATAGACGTTAAAAGAGAGTAGTGGAGCTGGTTTTATTACATTTCTGCCAAGGGGGGGGGCGAGCATGACTGCTGGCTTATCAGGATTTGACATCAGGTCCCGGGAAATCCCTCGGCCTGGTTGATGCTGTCATCCCGACAAGAACAATGATTGCGGCAAACCGTGAAAAGGACACTTTTGTCGAGACTAGTGCGAGGACAACTGGTTCGGTGAGTCAGGTCATCGGGCTCAGTTTTGCTCACGTGTATTTGTGTGTGTGTGTGTGTGTGTGTGTGTGTGTGTGTGTGTGTGTGTGTGTACCATGCTAAACTGACGGGGAAAAAAAGTAGTGGTGTTGAGTGTAAAAAGTGCATTTCCGTTTGTTGCCGTGTTTGTGTGGGTGTGTGTGCATGTGGACTGTCCAAAATGGCACAAATGTCTTTAATTAGGGCGGTGCCACGCAATGAGGCGAAGACAAGACTACACGGCAACATTTGTGTGTGTAAAGTCATTCCGCGATTCGATAAGAAGACAAGAACACACAGTCTTAATTTTTTTACGTGTGGGGAAGAGCAAAAACTCTTCAGACTATGTCCACAAAATAAAGGTGGGGTTGCAGAGGTGGTGAAACACAAGGGTAGAAAAACCAGAACACAAACACAGCTAATTTTCTGGGGGTGTTTGTAGGGTGGTGTCACACTAAAATAGAAACAACCGACCGCACGCAGTCTAATCTTTCATTTGTGAGGACTAATCAAGGCGAAATAAGGTTGAATGTCAAGGGTGGTCCACACAAACATAGGAAAACAAGAACACACTGAAACGTGGTTTTCCCAGCGTGTCGACTCGAAAGAGCGGTGTCAGAACAAAGATAGAAAGACAAGAACGCAAAGTCGACTATTAAGTCACGTGTTTTGTTCCGAACGAGCTTCTTTCATGTCCTACAACCTTTTAGTCATGTCATGAAACTTAACGTTCATTGTCATGAATCAGTGTCCCGTGTGTGTGTGTGTGTGTGTGGAGGAATGTTTCCACATTAATCTGGGGACTTCTGACCAATTTCAACATCGCGGATCGCCATGCTTGTCATGGACGAGTTCGAGGGTGTTACCTGCAAAATGCAAATCTATAAACAGACACACACACACACACACACACACACACACTCAGAAAAGGGCACACATATTTAACAGGCAAACTTGTTGTGAGGTGAGGTGGGGGTCACCTGGCTGGGCCCATGCCAGGCTGTTATTAGTCAGGAGGCCTCGTTAGCTGTGTTTAGACATGTGAGCAGTATCTCATACACGCATGTACACACACACACACACACACACACACACACACACACACACACACACACACACACAGTTGGATCCAGCTCCTGCTAACAGGAGGCCGAGGATTACGGTCATGCGGTGCGGGGAAACATAAGAAAAGTGTGAAATTTAAAAGGGGCTTTAAAGTGAGAGCTGCTGTGGGGGTCACCTAATCCCCCCTGCCACCCCCCCCCCCACACACACACATATACTCTCTCTCTCTCTCATATGAAATACTGTACACATACCATGCACGGCTGAACTTCCATGCATCAATTCGGCATCCATTCGAACTGCAGTGAAACGAATGCTAAACTGGTTTTACAGAGCAAAAAGACAAGTTGGGCAACCACACACACACACACACACACACACATTTGTGTACAACATTGTCCATGACAACCAACTGCTTGAAAAGTAAACATGACTCTTACTGGTCAAGACAATGCGTTGAAAGCAATTTTCCCCCTAAAGGAAAGACAGAATTTAGGAGATAATTGAAATAATCCGTTTCAGGGTCAGACTGTTGCTATTATAGAACTAAGTAATGTGTAAAAAAAAAAAAAAATCATCAATAATAATAAATAAATAAATGAATAAGCAGCGGTTATATTAAAATTCCAAAATAAAAGAAACTCAGCTCAGACTGTAAACTGAGACCGGACTTTGGGGCTGATAGAGGGGAGGGGAAGGTGGGCAGGCCTGGACCCCGGTTTTGGAGCTTCTCCCAGCATGGCGATTTCTGTTGCTTTTTCCCTCCAATTTCAGTAAATGTATCCAGAAAATACATATTTTTATTTTATTTTTATTGACAAAATGTATTCATCTATTTCTGCAATTCATTAATTGGTATTTTTCATTTGTTTGTCGTTTGCTTTTATACTTGAAATTCAGCTGCTGTGGTTGGAATGACAAAAAAATAAAACAAAACAAAAAAACGATGAGGTCCGGCCCATTTCGAATATTCCAGAAAACAAACAGGAAGCTGGACACGAGTGCTACTCCCCACAAATGTCAGCACGTCTTTTCATGACACACACACACACACACACACACACACACACACGCACGCTGCTTGATTGCAGTTAGGCAAGTGCCCAGTGTTGGTCGCCATGGTAACCCCAACAACAAATTCACAACATGATCTCATTCGCATGCTGCACTGTACATACAGGCACCATCAACATGTTAGTCGTAACTTTTTGGGGGCATTTTGTCCACATCGCACACATCCATACCTGTGTGTGAGGCAAATGAAGAGAAAAGCAGGCAGAGCCTTGGGTGTTGTTTTGTGATATGACCCCCCCCCGCCGCCCCCCCCCCAAAAAAGAGGTGGGGACTTCGAGGGACGCTGTTGCGCGTACACCTCAATATTTAAGAGTACAAAATCAGCAAGTTGAGAAAAACTGACGCTGGTTTGTTTTCAGCGTGTGTGCAGTTTGAGAACCCTGTTGCCGCGAGTAATTGAGACACATTATAAACGTGACTCATCTAATTTGAAAATTGCCTCGGTTAGGATGTTAATCAAACTACCACAAAAGACATGATCGCTGTTTATTTTGTTTTTGACCGCGCGCGTGCATGTGTGTGTGTGTGTGTGTGTAAGCGCGCGCATGTGTGTCTTGTTCTTGTTCTTGTTGTGCCCTTGTCATGTTCTTGTGTACCATTGTTGACAAAGTGTCCTGTTACAACTGGTATGTAGACAACTTATCCTGAGTCCATCGCTACAGTTCCAAATGATCGCGATACTATCCGTATTACAGTATCGTGATACTACTGGTATCATAAAAGGATTGTGAGCTTTCGGTGTCGGTGGCAATGTATCATTCATGATGCTGTTGTATCACTGGCAAGACTATCGGTATTGGTGCAAAGTATCTTATCTGTATTTGTGATGAGTAGTGGTCTCGGTGGCAAAAGTATATTTATTCTACTCAATCTTCAGTGAAGTTCCATTTTGCTGTCTTATCATAGGCAAAGTATCACGATACTATTGGTGCAAAGTTCTCAATCTTTGACTATATGATGATGCTATTGGTTTTGTTGGGAAAGTATCTCAATGTTATCGTTTTGGTAGAAGTATCAGTTTTATGGTATTGTGATAGTATCAAGATACTCTGATGCTCTTTGTATCGTCAAAGTACGATGTTTTTGTCGGTCGTCGGCAAAGTATTGCGATAGCTTTGGTGCAAAGCAGCACAAAACTATCTGTGTTAGTATCGCGATACTATCTGTATCATTAGTAAAGTATCGTGATACTATCAGCACCAGGTGTGTTGTGAATCGGTGGCAAAGTATCACAAAACTATATCAGTATTTTCAGAGCGACAATGTCGACTCTGTGGCAATCGGTCATGATAATATTGGTGGCCAAAAAAGTGCACGGCTGTTAAGTATCATGGTCAAAATATCGTGATACTGTGAAGTATCGCGATATCGTATAGCCATGTGTCTGCTTTGTTGTTCCTTCAGAAAAGAACGTGAACTTTTTGTTGACCTTGTTGTGTTCGTCTTTCCCGCCCTGATGGTGATTTTTATGTTATGCCCAAGTGCAAACGAAACCCGCGTCTTGCTGTCAATTCATATTTGTCCCTGAGTGTGACAGACTGGCTACTTTCTTTACTCTTTGTGTGTGCACGTCTGTATTTCAACACGATGCTACTAAATCCCATCATGTGCAAGTGCTATTATGCTAACAAATCATCTCTTTCTTTCCCCCAGTAAAAGTTTAACCATTTTACTGTGACTTTGCATGTACAATACGTGTGTGTGTGTGTGTGTGTGTGAGCAGGAAGCACATGTGGGCGAGGCGTTAATTGCGGTTTGAGGAGCAAACAATGGATGTCATCCACGCACTGACAAGTCGACGATAAGCGCCGATGCCGAGTCCTCGCCTTCTCCTTTTCGCTCTCTTAAATCACCTTGAGTGGCAGCCGGCGGGAGCGTGTGCGTGGTGGCCACCGGTTATTTCCAGCTCTCCGAGATTTTGAATATGCATCGTGCACCTCTGTTGGCGGGTGCCCAAATAGGCCAAATAAGTCCTGCTCAGCCTGTGTGTATGTGTGTGTGTGTTTGTGTGTAGCTATCTCCTAAAATAATATTGCTAGTGGGCTCTGTGTGTGTGTGTGTGTGTGAGGGTGCGTGCGTGTCTGGTGAATTGAAATGAGCGAGCTTGCCGCGTAACCTTTTGTATCTCCAATCTGCATCTTTCCACCAGCTCATTATTAAATTACTTCCCAATCGGTCACACCGCCGAGGCAGCTGATGAAAAAGACAATTTCTTGCTTTTAATTGGCCATTTCACGTGCGCCGCACGTACACCTGTGCGCTTGTGTGTGTGTGTGTGTGTGTGTATAGGACATGTGTGTGATGTAATGAGAATAGGCCATTAGCTTGGCAGTCACACACGGTTCCAGTCTCTTTTCAGACCAGATACGAGAAATCGCTGCAAAAGTCAAACACAATCTGATTTGTTTAAATTCCAATGGAATATCCCCCCCCCCCCCCACGGGGAAATAATGGTAGGCCATTTAAATACAAAAAAAAAAAAAAAGAGAGACTGCAAACTAAAAATACTTGGTGAGTAGATGGAAATGTTTACTGAGAAAAATAGCATTATTCTCAATATTATTGTGCTATATTATTGAGCTTTATTGAGAGAAAAAAACCATTTAGTCGTGGCATTAAATAGAATGTAAATAAATGACCATTTTAAATATTCTTTGCTTTATTTCTATATGGACATTGTGCTGCTCCTTGTGCTGACGTATAATACAAGTAAGCGGGTAGACCTGAAGCCATCTCAGCTCTTTATCGCTCTTCAAAGAGGATAAAGAATATATGCCTGAGTATTGCATGTCTATGTGTGTTATGTACCATTTTAAAATGCTTCTCCCGGCGCTCCAGATTCCCACTCTTTGCCAGTGCCATCTATATATTGAATAATATATTTTTTTAAAGTTCATTTTATTTCTAAAATACTTTTAAGTGAAATTAAAACTGATGGGATGCCGATGGTGCTAACACAAAAATAGAAAATATTCATTACATGCACACAGACAAAAAAATCTCCCCTGACACCCCCCCTATTTCCCCCTACACACCTCGCGATCGACGTGAGACCAGTTCAGGGGCTACCGGTCGATCGCGATCGACTGGTTTGGCACCCCTGCGTTATGCATTAGCATTAAGCTAGCAGACTTTAAAGCAAAGTTATGTGATTATTATATAATAAACTGAAGGTCATATGAAACAGCCTGTCGACTTAATTTTTTTTTTTTCCACCCTGCTGCGGCATCAGAAAGCCAAAGAAAAATGGGGAAAGGCACTTGTGGGGCTAGAGCTGACGTGTGCGCCTGAAAACGCAGCTTTGAGGCCTATTTCCACCCCCGTCACCCCGAAAATATTGGTCCTCCTCCAAGTTGTACACACTTTGAAGGCCTCCGTACTCTGGAGGCGCATCAACAAAGACCGCATGGCGTCCTCAGTTGTGGCGCAACACATGGACGGCATGTGTGTATGTGTGTGTGTGTGTGCGTGTGTGCCCCTGCTGGGACTCCAAACGCCCAGGCGCTTGGCTCCCACGACGAGGGTACGGGAGTACATTTTTTTTATTTGGGGTCACCTCGTATGTGACACTTCTCTTGCCCCGTTTTGGGCCAAAATAGCCTGACTATTGTGGTCGCGCTTGAATAGTGAGCCTCATTGTGTTGCCTTGGGGGAGGCCATAAACACTGGGCATGTATGGTGGCTTGGGGGGTCGTGCGAAGGTGAAGAGGAGCTCGCCGTTTACTCCTCGCCCTCTCATTCGGCTCAGCTTGTTAACGCTCGCAGTGAGAGCGTCTACTTTCTTCCCCCCCCCCACCCCCCACCCCACCCTCTCCTTCTTTCCATTCTGCCTCTTGTTCCCCCGGCTGCTATTATGAGAGGCATTTTCTCCTATGTTCCAGGCCCCATGGTGCATCTGGCCTCAGATACGGGCACATCGGGGACAGGAAGCTGGCGGCGGGAGAGAGATGGGGTGATGGGGGGGGGGGGGGGGGGGGGTTGTCCAGTATGTGTTGAAACTGGGCCGCAACTTTCCACCAGAGAAGGGAGGCATGATAAGGTGTGATAAAACAGGCCGAGGAAGTAAATACATGGGGGGGGGGGGGGGGGGGGTGGCGAAGGAGACGTAACGGTCCACTCTGAAACGAGGCATTTTTTTCTCCGGAGTTTTGTATGTACAGTAGTTTGAGTGCGCACTTCAAAATAGTCTGATATATTATGACGCTATCAATATTCGAGGCCTATTTTGAGACTTACGCTTTCAAAATAATATCATGATGCTTATTGGAAATGGTGGCAATGGATCGGAATTCTCTCGGTATCGTAGGCAACCTGTCGGAGTACTTTTTAAATAATTGGAAAACTATCATGATGCTATTGGTATTGCAGTTAAAGTATCGTAATACGATCGGTATCGTAATATTGGTATCATTGGCGTGGTAGTGTGATCTGTATCGTTGGTAGAGTAGAGTGAATAGTATCAATATTCAATGGAAAGTATTGTGACTTTTTGAATTGCAAACCGAATAGGGTGATGATATCAATAGTTTTGACAAAGTATCATGATATTGTGCTGTTGGTGGTCAATGACATAGATGCTAATTCTATTGTAGGCAAAAGTATCGTAATATTTTATTGTAAAATTGTTAGCACAATATTCCGAAAAGAATCGCGATATTATCTGCATCATTGACAACGTGTCATGACACTCTTGTAATGTTGGTAAAGTATTGCAGTACTTTGCCTTGAAAGTGTGATATCAGTATGATTTTAAAGTATCGCGATACTTTAAAAAAATCGTGGTGGAATCATAATCCCATGAGTAACATGAGTGTCACGTGTAAAACATTGCGATCCAAAATATTGTGACGATATCAGCATCATTGCTCAAATATCAACGGTATCATCGGTAAAGTGCACTCTTAAAAAAAAAGGCAATTTTTCTGCGGCATAATGAATGCGGCATAATGAATGCCATTTTCATTGCTCTCCAAAACCAGGCAGTACTTTTGATGGAGTCATATGCGCACACTAGAAATGTTGTTCTCCGAAAATGATTCACTTTTCCTCTCGATTTGGATGTGGCCGTCACAGTCTACGACGAACAAACACTTGGCTTTCTAAGAAGTGCGCCTTGCCAAAAGTTCCTCCGTCTTGCATCACCGTGTTTGTGGATGTGCAGCGGGAAAGAATATAAAAAAAGGAGGCTTTCAAATATATATATATATATATATATATATATATATATATATATATATATATTATGGGAGGGGTCTTTGGGGGGGTGGTAGCGGGGGAGTGGAGGTCAACAGTTAGTCAGCGCTGGCCCTCGGGTGACCTTCTGTAAAGGGCCCGCAGAGGAGAGGAGTTAGAGGAATGCTCCTCGACTCTCCCATATCTCCCCCAGTGAAACGGGCCCCCGCCAGGGAGGGCTGGTGGAGGGGGATGGATGGGGAAGGGGAGGGAGGGAGGGAGGGAGGGAGGGTGTTGGTGATAAAACTCCAGACGTTCCCTCATTTGATGGTGCTCTGCCATGTCGGTACATTCTCGCATTCCTCCCTTGCTGTCCTCACCCCCCCCCCCCCCCAAAAAAAAAACCAGGCGCAGAATTCCCCACTTTTGATTCCAGCAAAGTTGCAAAACAAGTCTTTGAAACTGCAGCCATCAAAAAGCGGGTTTCATAAAGCAACGTGACATTGTCTATCATAAATAGACCCACCAAGAAAACAAGTGTCAAAAAGACACAGGAAGTTTTGAAGCAGCCGTTTCCGATCATTTTTTGTGGTCCTTCGAAGACAAACTTTTCAGACCCATTTTTTTTAAAAATTCATCCCCAGAAGCCAGTTGCATGTAACTACATGAAATTTGATAGGTATGTCTATCTTGAGTAGAGCTACAAAAAAAGTCAAAAAAAGCAATGTCGAATAAGACAAATGAATTCTTGCGGTTTTGGTTCATTCCTTTCCTCGTAGAATATTTTGAAAATTCAACCTCCGAAGCCAGTTTAACTTGGCAACATGAAATTTGGTAGACCTATCATTAGTAAACAGCAAAAATAGTCTAAAGTAGATCATTCTACCACGACATGGGAAATCCGCCATTTTGTTTTAAAGCAGACGATTTGGATCATTTCCTGGAGTTCTTCAAAAAAAAAAAACTTTTCCGACCTAAATATTTGGAAAATTCTTCCCACAATTCCAATTTAACAGCATGAAATTTTGTAGAGCAACAAAAAAAAACGTCCAAAAAGACACAAGAGGGATATGTTTCATTTAGCGGCAAGAAATCTGGGTCGGCATCTTTATCATTTGCAGCCACTCAAAAAAAAATCTCAGGAGGCCATGCACGAAAAGACACAAAGTCTGGTATTTTGGCTTCAAGCTGTCATTTAATGCTTTCAAGCGGTCAAAGACAAACAAAATATTTTTCAGCTTGCCACCAAATTTCTACTCGACGCACGGGCGAGACTAAATTGCCAAATTCGTTGTGAAACATGGCCGCCAATTTGGATGACTCGCCATAAAACACAAAACGATAATATCGCAAATCAATAAGTCAAAGTACAGGTTTGTACAAAGTTATTCTTTCTTATTTGGCGGCATGGCGCTTAATCCTTCATTACACATCTCGTGTTTGTTTTTTTGGGGTTTTTTTTCTGGGAATTTGCCAGCACTTTGTATCTAAAAGGAGTACACGTCCCTTCGGCAATGAGGGGGTCAAACGTGTCCCTTTTGTTTTGCTCTTCTCCTTCTTCTGTGCTGGGGGGGGGCTTGAAATGCTGGGGGGGGGGGGGGGTGTTTGGGAGGGGTGGGGGGGACTTTTGTTTCTTTTACTTTTGGCTAATGCTCCCCTTACAAGACGTCAAATGCAAGAGTCCGGCGGGGGCAACAGCAGGAACACATAAATCAAGTCCCCAAATCCCCGAGAGGCCTCGCGCTCCTCGGGGGTCATTGCACTGGTCAAAGGGTCGATTCACCAGGGGTTAGGTCACGGCAGGTCAATGTGTGTGTGTGTGTGTGTGTGTGTGTGTGTGTGTGGGTGTGTGTGTGTGAGAGAGAGAGGCGGTGAGAATGAACAAACAGCAGATTCAAGCATGAATGCTTTTGCGATAGTTTAAAGGATATATTTTTAACGGATGATTCGACGGCAGTCACAATTTCTTTGTCATATTTTGGAAATAAACATGAATTTTCTAGATTCGTTGTCTTTTTGTCCGCACGTATAGAAGTTCACCGAAGTTCCCTAAAATGTGTTTGTATTCATTTTTTTTTTTTTACATTCACTTTTGACATTTATAGTATTGTTCGACATATACGCTAGTATATAATATTGTAAGATTAAAATCATTTTCATATGATTTTTTTGTTGTTTTATTTTATATCTGTTCCTGTTAGTAAATAATGATTTAAAATGTACAGAAATTCTTTGGGCCCGTTACACTTTTACTGCAATTCAAAAATCAAATAAAAATAGATAAAAAAAAAAAAATCTACATCAAATATATTTAAAAAATAATTTTCTTCCATGATAGTTGCTACTAATGTGATCATTATTATGACTGACGTTCTTTCCTGACTGGCTGGGAGGACATCAGATGCCTTTTGGCGAGTGGCCTTCCTTGACTCCGGATTAACCCCACTTCACTATCAGTCCATTGGTTCGATTCCCCCTTTGCTAAATGTGTCTTTGTTGTTTTGCCGTTCCCCCCCCCCCCCCCCCCCCCCCCCCACATGCTCCCCAGCGGTTCGGAATTACAGCGCCACCTGACTCATTGCTTGACAGCCTTTTTTTTTTTTTTTAATGGATTTCCATTGTGACAAGCTGTGTATTGTAAAAAGTTCTTACATGGTTCCAATTTTGACGTTATCTTTTACTTCCTTTGCACTGTTTTGTGTTTTCATCTTAAGCTACAAGGATTCCAAGGGCGCCTGAGCAGCTCTTTTAATCTTGTTTTTTCTCTCTCTTTCCACTCCTCCTCATCCTCCTCATCCTCCTCCAGGTTCATCAACGCCAGGAGGAGAATAGTGCAGCCCATGATCGACCAGTCGAACCGCGCAGGCAAGTTCTTTTCATGTATCCAACAAGTTGTTTGGCTTTTGGGCTCCAGAGCTCCTTTCCGCAACTCCCCCTGCCATCTTGT
The DNA here is from genome assembly GCA_018466805.1 of Hippocampus abdominalis. NCBI lineage: Eukaryota > Metazoa > Chordata > Actinopteri > Syngnathiformes > Syngnathidae > Hippocampus > Hippocampus abdominalis. The sequence continues at coordinate 6,500,182 of CM031702.1, read as the reverse complement.
CCCCATTTGTGGCCGTTTCAGGGAGAGGTTATCCCCCCCCACACCCCTCCCCTTTTACACAGCTTAGTTTGGGCTGCTGTAAACTTTATTACCTGTAATAGGGGTGAAAGGTCAGGGTGGTATTAGGGGCCGCAGTAAAGTTCAAAGGCATCCAGAGGGGGCGAGATCTTGCTTCTGCTCCAGTTGACCCACTAACGGCCTCAGTGGGAGCTAAGTGGATTTCTATGAGGGCGTCACAATGGGCCAAGCGTTCTCGGGTTGCACTTGATTCGCCGAGCGCCCTCGAGTCCGTGCAGGACCCCCCCCACCCCCACCCCACCCCACCCCACCCTCCCCGATTTACGACATGCACACATTGTGTTCTCTCACCGGCTGTTTACATCATTGAAAGTGCATCAACGTCCAAGCCAAAAAAAAAAAAAAATAGTCTTTGGAAATCAATGAGTGCCATAAACTAAAAAAAAAAAAAAAAGTACCGTAATTTCCGGACTATACGCCGCGACTTTTGTCACACGCTTTCAACTCTGCGGCTTATTTAATGAAGCGGCCGATATAAAGACTTTTCTAACGGCCCGCCTGTGTACCGTCCTTCTTTGTAAATATCTCATGTAACAATATGGGCACCTGCGGCTTATAGACAGGTGCGGCTTATGTGTGTACAAAATGTTTTTTTTTCCTTTAAAATTTAGTGGTGCGGCTTATAATCAGGTGCGCTCTATAGTCCGGAAACTACGGGTACATAAAATAAAATCATCCTGTCGCATTTCATTAGCTCATTTGGAATGCCAAGAAGCAGAAAGAGTATTATTCAAAATAAAAAAAAAAAATGACAGACAACCTGTTGGAACCTGGAGATAAAACAGTTGGGGCGGGGGGTAAAAAAAGATAAAAAATATCTGCAACACCTGTTGGAACCAGGGAGCAACTTAAGCGCAAAACTACAAAAGCAATTGCAGAAGACAACAACAACTAAACCTGGTCAAATCTGGTTGGGGAGCCGAAGTAAAAGACAAGGAAGAGAAGAAAAAGGCAAAACAACATCACAAAAGCCAAGAGCAACAGCGAATGGAACCTGTAGTAGAGCCTTGAAATATATGAAAAAGGGAAAAAATGAACAAAAAAACACGTACAACAAGAAACCTGATGAGAGAACCTAAAAAAAATGCAGCGCAAAAAAGTAGCAACAAAAATACTTTTCGAACTTCATATACAACGTCAGGATACAACACAGCAAAAAAAAAAAACAAAAGATGCCAACAACATCGATAGACACCAAGAAACCGGTGAAGGAACAAAAGCGAAAGACGCTTAAAATACAACTACACCTGTCGAAAGCTGCTTCCAGAACATAATAAACGGAGACCAAAAATGTACAAAAGACAACATAAACAACTATTGAGAATAAACTAAAAAGAAAAAACCCAAAAATGAATAAGGCAACAAAACCACATGTTAGAACCTTCGGGAACCTGGAAATGATGGAGAAAAGATAGCAAAAGGTCGTCACAGAAAAACCACGCCGTGTTGTTCGAACCTGGTTACAGAACTAGCAACAACACAACGGAGGAAAAGCGTGCAAAGAAAGCAAAAAAAGAGAAAAAAAAAACCAGCAAGGCAACAAAAACAACACCTGCCGGGACCTGGTTGGCAAACCTGGCAAAACGAGGGCACGGAACGCAATCCGAAAACACACACACACAAAAAAAAAAAAACACTTGTTGGAAATTGTTTGGAGGTTTGCTGGTCGACAAAGAGGAGTCATTATGCGGCAAAATAAACCTCAAGAGTCAACCAAAACTTGATTCCATGATTTCCTTTGATGGGAATCAATGTATGGATTCTCCTCTAGCGATTGCTCATGTCTGCCTGCGTCCTGCAGACTGGAACTAATTGACACCGACTGCTAATGCACACGCTGTCCACAAAGTCTTTTAATGAACTATTGCGTCTATCTATAGATATTTTTTTTTTTTTTGAATGGAGTGTGTCAACCTTGTGTGTGTGTGTGTGTGTGTGTGTGCATGCCGTTGAAACCTCATTAAAGCCCACCAGGAGCTTAGCGGTGTAAAAAGTCCGTTACAAGACAACGGGCGCTCCTGCTCCCGCTCGTGCGTGCAGCGGTCGACAGATGATCCTGCTTCGGCCACTGAGCCTTAATTACAAGCGCTAATTGACCACTATGATTTACCCCCCCACCCCCCACCCCTTCTCTCTCCCCTTCGATATCTCCTCCATATGTACACACAGTAAGTCAAGGAGGTCCCTATAATCCAGATGGCCAGCCAATGGGGGGCTTTGTCATGGACGGCCAGCAGCACATGGGAATCAGACCACCTGGTGAGGCTTTTCGTTTTTTTTCTTTTATTTTGTCGTCTTTCTTTCGCCGTTCACCTGCCATCGCGCATCGTATGCAAAATGCGGATGACAGCTTCTCGACGCGGCTAGCTGCGTCAAAAAACGTCATAGCATGACATCGTAGCATGGCGTCATATGGTGATGTCACGGCACGAGCGTTAATCGCGCGACACCATCGTGTGACATTGTGGCGTTGCGCAAGCTCCATCAACGGCGTGATTAGCTTGACGAGGTAGCGAGCTGTAGCGCGATGAAGTGCGGGACGTCCTTTTGTCATTTCGTAGCACATGAGGTCCTAGCAAGACGTCGTAGCATAAGGTTGTAGCTTAGCACGGTAGCTTCAAGTCATAGCGTGACATCGTAGCATGACATCATGTAGCATGGCGCTGTAGCATGACCTCATCGTGCGGCCAAAGTAACGTTCTTCAAGGGATGACAACAGGAACACGAAATCATCATGGCCGTATGTCGTATGCGACGTCGTAGGTGAACGCAGCAGCATTGTAGCGTGACGTGGTAGCACAACATCGTAGCATATGACGTCATGTAGCATGGCGCTGTAGCATGACCTCATCGTGCGGCCAAAGTAACGTTCTTCGGGATGACAACAAGAACACGAAATCATCATGGCCGTATGTCGTATGCGACGTCGTAGGTGAACGCGGCAGCATTGTAGCGTGACGTGGTAGCACAACATCGTAGCATGGTTTTGTCATACGGCATCGTAGCGCTACTCCATATCGGGATGTAGTATGACGCCGTAGCATATCGTCGTAACGCGACGCCGTAGCATGACATTTTTCATGATATAATGTAACATTGAAGCGTATTTTTGTCGCGTAACCTCGTAGCATAAAATCATAGCCTGGTGTTGTAGCATGACATCATAGCGCGACACTATTCAGGATGAGTGTAGCGTGAAATAGTGTACGACGTCATTGCAAGACGTCACAACAAAACATCACCATTCTGTCGTTAGCGCAGCTTAGGAGCGTAATGTTAGCGTACGTTCGACAAGCATCGTCACTGTACGAAGAGGTGTAGCAAGACGTCATAGCATAGCGACAATTTTTTTTATGTTGCTTGTTTTTTTTTACGATTGACTGATTTGAATGTGGTGTTCCTCAGGACCAATGGGCGGCATGGGTATGAACATGGGCATGGAAGGTCAGTGGCACTACATGTAGCCCCGCCCCCACGCCGGGGCCAACCAATCGCAACAGCGAGGCGAACGTAAGTCTGCAGTCTTATACTCGCATACGTTTTCATTCTTCGCAGTTTGGGCGTGGATTTGATTCAAATCCATATCCGCGCGGCCATTTTGGCCGCTTGCTGTCGACGGGAAATGACGTCAAAGTGCTTCAGGGCTCATTTTTACGAACGTCACACGACCAAACACAGAAATCGGGGGAGAGCCGTGATGGATTGTTAGCTGAGCCCTGAGTCATTGTGATGTCATTTTTCGTTGGCAACATGGCCGCCCCCTCAGAATCATTCAAAACTGGTGGATTTTGCGCCTTAATTCCTAGTCCATGAACACAATATTAATCAGAATGCCGTGTTTAGACTAGTGGGGAGCGCATAGCACATCATTATTGTCAACAAAATATTTGACTTGACTTCCCCTTTAAGGCCCCTCCTCCTAACCTCCCTTCACTTTCTAGTTCTTCTCAGTCGGTCAGTTTCTCGCCGTTTTTTTTTTCTTTTCTCGTCACTCTCTTATTTTCTCTCGCTCCCTTTCCGTCTCCATCCTTCCCTCCCTCGCTCATCCCAAGGCCAAATGGACTCCCACGTCATTCCGGAACACGCCGTACAGTGTACGGCAAGTGTCTGGTGTTTTAGAAAGTGCGCACGTGAGCGTCTGCCAAATGAAAAACACGTATAAAATATTTGCGTGCGCGCACGATGTATACGCCCATACGTGTGTGTGTGTGTGTGTGTGTGTGCTGTAATAGGATTACTGCTGGCACAGGAAGAGGGAACGCAAACTAGTGCAAAAAAAATAATAATAAAAATGGAGGAGGAGGAGGTAGCCAGCAGGCTATGGAGCTTAGCAGGGCCTAATTGACTCGATCCAAATTAAATATGCCGTCAGCAGAGGTGTGACCAATGGATTTGACTTATTCAGTTTACCGAAATGGACGCCATTAACCCCCTACGCGGAGTGCGGCGCTATTAAAACAAAAAAAAAAACAAAGCATCTCATCGTGAGGGAAATGTAGTGACGGAAGCGCTATCTATATTGTGTGTGTGTGTGTGTGTGTGTGTGTGTGTGTGTGTGTGTGTGTGTGTGTGTGTGTGTGTGTGTGTGTGTGGGCGTGCCCAAGTAGCCGCTCGCTCTCCTCCGTCCCCGGTAGCAGCTGCTCGCCTTCCCAGCAGACGTCGCTTTAAACAGCCTCAATTTGCCTGCTCAATCCCGTAATTGGGCCACCAGAGGAATCCTGGCCCAGCCAAGACGAGCAAGAAACATGGAGGGAGATGGGGGGGAGGGGGGGGGGGGGGGGGGGGGGGGGGGAGTCAACGTGGAGGAGGAGGAGGGAAAGATGGAACGGACCAAAGGGAGGGAAGGAAAGAAGGGGGGGGGGGGGGGGGCTTACAGCTTCATCAGCTTGTATTGGTGGCATCTTTTCTAGGTCAATTAAACGATGAAAGTCTTTTGTGAGCAATTAAATTAATAGCGTATGATGATGGAGGGGGGGGGGGCAGGGGGTCCGAAAAGAAGATTCATTTTGTAGTCGAAGCATTTTTCATGAGCTTCTTCAGCTTCTCGTTCATCGTGGTCTTCATTGGCGCATTCGAGCCAATTAGTGTTGCTTTGTGACGTTCCAGTTGCGCCCCCCCCCACCCCCCCCCCCTTGTGAAACAATACACCTGTCAGCATGCATAAAGTCGGCCAAGCCGAGCAGAAGACAGACCCCCCCCACCCCCCCAACACACACACACACACACTCACGCTTTGAACGCCGCCGAGGTGACTTGCAAGTCACCTTTGGCCCCGTTTGCTCTCGCCAAAGACCCCCCCCCCACCCCCCCTCGAAATACCCCCGTCTCCGAATCCAAATCCAAATTTCAAGTTTTTCATGATGTAAAATATGAGCCATGGATGCTTGCTGAAAATTTCTGGCAGACGACCTCAAACTGCTTTAAAAAAAAATGACAAAAAACGCACACTCCTTTCCCAAACTGCAAAAAAAATTAAAAAAATTTTAAAAAAGTTTTAAAGTCAACAAAGCTGTTAAATTAGAATTTTCAATAAATTCAATAAATTTTCATACCGATCTATTTATCTTAGCATTTAGCGAATGTCTGCCTTGCTTCACGGCCACTATATGCCCCGCCCCCTCCTCTCCCAAGTGTGTGTGTCGTGACCGGGTAGAGGTAGCGGCGCCCGCGAATCCACCCCCCCCCCCCCGATGTCCGTCCCCACCTCGGCTGGAGATGCTTTTGTGCCCCAATCCTGGCTCCGATCATTAAGCGCAAATTTGTTAACCCCGAGCCGAGGGGTTGAAGCGCGCCCCCCGCCTCCCTGCCATGAACTTCCCTTTTTGAACTTTTACTGTTAACGATGGGGTTCCTGAAAACTGCCCCCACCTCCCCCCCCCCCCACACACACACACACACTTATTGTCCACATGAATGCTCGTCCCCGTTGTTTGGACCCCTGCGGACTCCCAACACGGGAAGCCTTCAAGCTCCGCGCATCGATTGGCTTATTAGCGGAAAACCTTATTAGCAATTTGTGCTCCTTCCAGCTCTTTATTGGGACTCGACGTACATTGACTTCGCACGCATCGACTCTCGCAGTCAGCGCCTTCTTGTTAAAGCGTGCGAAATATGGATTTTTCTTTTAGTGCCACGTTTACATGCTCGGCTTTGGCACTGCAGGTGATGGTTTTGGGGATCAAGGAAGCGGTCTTACGTGGGATTTTCCCCCAAAGTGTGAGGCCTTCATTAGTCTGAAATATGTCACGTCATCCTTAAATCCGACTTTCAAAGCTATTAAAAAAAAAAAAAAAGGCCACAAATACAATAAGCGCTGCCATGTTTTGACCACAAGACCGATTCAGCACGCTGCAGCGTGGCCAAAGCTTTTTGCAACGCGAGGAAACTTTCACACAACAAATACAAGAAAAATACTGCCATTATCGAGAAAAAATATTACTTTTTTTTGTAATCAAACTGCATTTTAAAAAATGTAATTTAAAAAAAGAGTTTTTGAAATATGATTTATCTCATATCTTTTTTTTTTTTTTTTTTTTTTCACATGGGAAAAAAATACCTTGAAAAAAAAGTTTTCATGAAAAAAAATTAACAAAAAAACAATTTTCATATGAAAAAATTGCTTTTTTGATTGGAAAAAAAATTCATGAAAAAAAAAAATTCACCCCGCCCCAAAATTTTTTTTATTTTTTATTTATTTATTTTATATGTCATAATATGATGAGACAATTCAATATTTATTTGGTTTTATCATTGTAACAGCCCTCGGAGAGGAGCCGGAACTACAAAGTTGACCTGAGACAAAAAATTAGTTTGACACCATTGGATCTGCTCTAGTCAATTATTTTCTTTGTTCCAGGAAGGGGGAAAAAAAGCACTCCAAAAGAAGTCATGAGAACTAGAGTGGTCTCACTCCATATTCGTTTTTGTTTTTTAAATAAAGTGCAGAAATGAATAGCACAAAGGCAAATCAATGAAAATGAACAACTCAAAGGCAAAAAGAAAATAAAAAAATCCTATGAGTCAATGATATCATCTTTCTTGACGTATTTGACGACTGTTTGAACTTGGATCACGATTGCACAAAAACTTCTTGCGGCCGCGAAATGGAGTCAGCCCGCTCCGATATCCTCATTTGACTTTACCATCTAAACAAACGCCTCTAATGTGACTTTCAACTCATTTTCAATCTGCTTCTCGTTACCATTAGCATTAGCATTGAATTTCATTATTAACCCTCTCTTTACTGTGTATGTGTGTGTGTGTTCAGGACCGCAGGGCACAGCAGGAGGTCCCCTGCCACACGGGGGCATCTGAACGGATTTACGGGGGATGCCCTCCGTCCCGACCGCAACGCCGCCCATCTTCCTTTCCTGCGCACTTCCGACACCCCTTCCACTTGTTTATTATCACCCGGCCCAACTTCGAGGTGCCCCGCCCCCCCCCCTGCCCCCCTTTCGCCATCTCCCAGTCCAAAAAGATCACCTTGACCACCCGCTCCCATTTTGCGGGCGCCGCCCTTCGATCACACTTCCAAGGCTCTATTGAAACTTCCTGTGGCGTTCCTCGGGGAAAAAAAAAAACAAAAAACTCTTTGGTGGACGAGCAAGACGACGGCGGCGGGAGATCGGCGCGAGGACAAGCCAATGTCTCTAAAGCTGACAGGGCACTTAAAGAAACCCCCAAAAAGAAGGTGCCTAGTTAAAAAAAAAAAAAAAAAAGGACAAAAAGAGAACAATTCAGAGAAATGCGGCCAAGGGAAAGATACAAAAGGTATAAAAAAAAGAAAAGTATATGGAGCCCGTTGTTTGGGAAGAAGCAAGCGAAAGAGGAAGTACACTGTCAAGCGGTGTCAAAACAATGCTGGACTCTCACAACAACTATTGTAAATGCTATTGTATTGTTCTGCATATTATGTTGTTTCTAATAGAGTTTTTTTGTAAAAAAAAAAAAAAAAAAAAAAAGCCTCAATTATTTTTTTCCCCGCCTTCCATTCTTTAAACATACACGCACGTGGACAACTATTAGGGGCCTACGTCCCTCAAAAAGAGACGATGAGTACAGTAATCCCTCGTTTATCGCAAGGGTTACGTTCCAAACAGAACCAGTGATAAGTGAAATCCGTGAAGTAGTGAACTTTATTTTTTTTTTACAGTTATTACACGATAATTAACTATATATACAATGAAATCAAAGACCAAACCCTGTTTTCAGGCCCAATTACACACCCCAAACATTTTCAACAAATAACTATAATAGTTTTTGGAAATACTGTACTGTTGACACGTTCTGATTCAAAGGGTTAAAAGCATTAAAAAACTGCACCCAAAGAAAATCCGTGAAACAGTGAAGCCGCGGAAAGTGAACCGCGTTAGAGCGAGGGATCACTGTATCTCGAAACGATTAGCTATGCATATATCCATAAAAATCGGAACCACTCATCCTCACGTGGGTCCCAGGCGTACTTCAGCCTATACAAGGTGTCTTTAGGCAGTCGGCGCGGTACACCCTGAACTGGTCGCCAGCCAATCGCAGGGTACATACATACCGACATACAACCCATTCAGGGTACTTACAACAACAATCGTTCACACTCACAACCACACTCAGGAACAATAGAGAATGGCTAATGAACCTGCCATTCATGTTTTGGGAAATGTGTGAGGGAACCGGAGTACCCAGAGAAAAGCCACGCAGGCACGGGGAGAGCATGTAAAACTCCGTGCGGGAATTCGGAGTATGGATTCGAGCCCTTGACTTCTGTGTTGTTAGCTGGACATGCTAATTTTCCCCTTTGGGTGGCCAGAGTATCACAAGGGGTGGCCATGGCCACCCTGAGTCATCGCGTAGGCCCGCCCCTGGATCCAGCACACCTGCGACCCTTGCGAGGATGAGTTACATTTTCTTCCAAGATATCACATTCTTTCTCAAAAATGCAACTACTCTTGAAAGAAATCACACACAAAAATTTCTTGAAAAATAGAATTTTATCCTTGTAATACCCTGACTTACAAGTAGGGTTTTTGTGAGGGGGAAAAAAAAGACATCTCAAAAGCAATGACCGAAAGATTTTTTACTTTATGCCCAAGATGGCTTTTTTTTTTTTAGATTTATCTCTCAAATATATGATGCCATTCTTGTAATACTGCATTTTTTTTCTTTAGAGAGAAAAATAAGTAATTGCAACTTTTATTTCTCCCAAAAAATAACTTTTACAGAAAAAAAATCAAACTTAAGTCTAGTAAGAAAAGCACACACCTCATATGCAAAAAAAAAAAAAATCTGACTTATTTTTGGGGGAAAATTTTTGTCCTTATTTTTTCCAGAAAAAAAAAAGTTTTTTCCTGAAAAAATATCACTGTTCTTGTAATACCATCAATAAGGAGGACTTTAAAACAAAACAATGTCAAAAATTGTTTTCAAAGAAGAATACAACTTAAAACAAACGTAGAACTTGTTTCAAATATAGATTTTTAATCAGGAAAAAAAAACTCTTGAGAGTTGACTGCTTTTTTGTTTGGAAATTTGATTTTTTATTTATTTTTTGCTTAGAAAACATCATAATCAAAAATGTTTTTTTCTTTTGTGAAAAAAACTTTTAAATGTTAGAAGCATACATTTTCTTAAAAATGCCCTTTTTTTCCCCCATATTTTTCCCCCCAAAAATAAACAATAATATACCTTAGTGCTATTTTTTTTCAGTGTTAAAAAACACATCTTTGAAAACACGCTTACTTTCAACATGTGTTGTTAAAAAAAATAAAAAAGAGAGAACTTTGTCCGGCTTTACCAATCCAACATCGGAGCCATCCTAAAAAATCTTTAGATCTTAACCACGTTCTTAAAGCTGAACTTATGGCACCACGCGCCATTACTGCCACTTTCAAGTACTTGGACGTCCTTCCGCATTCCAGATGTTTGGAATGCTTTGGAGTGGACACATTTGCTTTTGAATGTTCCAAGAACAGATCGGCGACGTCGTGTGCGGAGTTGGAAAACTTGTTGAGGCGGCCCTGCGAGCAGCGGAGACGGCAAAGGGAAAAGGCCGTGTTGGAGCGCCCCCTACAGGGAGGCCGCGGCGCTGTTCCAGCGCGAAGGAGAAACTCACATATGGAGGACAAGTTAGTCAAAATAAAAAAAACACTCGTTAGAAGAATGATGCCATTTTTGAGGATATTATGAGAAGTGTCCCTTAGTAATAATGTTTTATTGAATTAAAGGGCAAATACAAATCGTAAAATTCTTAATTAAATACGAAATCACATGTAGGAAAAGGGGATTTGAATCAGCTTGCTTGCTAATGCATATTTTGTTGCATTTCATACTTGTTGATTGAACTGAAAATTCATTCCATATTCATGTTTATAGCAGCATATTTTTTTTAAACATCTTTCATGATAGTTCAACGTTATTGGCCAATAAGACAGCATTTTTTTTTTTTTAAATTGGGCTCCGGCCCATTATTTATTGACACAAATAATCATAATAAAAAATAGAATTAATTAATACCGAAGAAGTATTTTTCACGAGAGCTATTAATGATATATTTTTTTTAAATAAGAGCAATATATACGTCACACAGTGCTGACCTACATTTCAGCGTGATTGACTTCCGCCTTTCAAACTCGTCTTACCGCCTGACATTTGCACTTAGGAAAAGAACGACACAATTATTTGTTCTTTTTTACTGCCAAATGACAGATTTTTTTTCCCGTGTTTTATTGAATACGCTTTTTCTTTCGTGCGCGTGGATGCAAGGCACGGATCAAACCCGTGGTCACTTCATTAGGTACACCTGCTCAATCTAATTGAAACACTGCGGAAAAAAAAAATATGAATCCCTTTTAGAAAGCGAACGACGTCTTTATAAAAACAGACTGCATTAGACGGAAAAATGCCCGTACTGACTGAACAAAGTATACCAAACGTGAAGCAAATTTCAAGCACAAAAAAAATGGGAAACAAAGTTGCTCATAATCTTTTTTTTTTTTTTACAATAATTTAAATATCAATCATTTGTCTTGTTAGGAAAATGTCATGAGGAAAAATTTCTAAGGTTGCTTTTAGTAAAACATGACTGGGAAAAAAATAGATTGATTTTCTTCATCTCAAGTTTTCTTGAAAATAGACCTCCCAAAATCTCTTATAAAAACATTACGTGCGTCCTAATGAAAAAACATTTTGTGGGGGAAAAAAACCAATGCAACTTTTAATCTCGGGAAAAAAAATCTTCCAAAAAAAACTTTCTATGTTTAAAAAAAAATCAGTTTTAAAATGCAGCCTTTCTTTGTACAATAACTACTTTTTCTCGAAAAAAAAATTAAGATATCTTCAAGAATGCAACTTTATTCCAAAATTACAACTATTCTTTCACGCCCTACGTCCCAATAAAGTAAAACTCGTCTTTAAAAAATATAGTTTGATCTACCCCACCACCTGAAAAAGTGGCTTTTCCTTTTCTTTTTTTAATGTCTACAACAAAAACGACAACATTCTGGAACAGACAGTTGTTCTTCTACCTCTTATTTAGCCACGAGTTCAAATTCTTTTTGGCTGGTGTTGATAAAAAAAAAAAAAAACGAATGCAAGAGGCTGCTGGGTCAAGTCAGAAACTTCAGGTCGGGCATCGAGTCTCGACAAAAGAATCGAACGGGGACGATTGCAGAGACCGACGAAAGAAGAAAGCGCGGGCACGCGCCGCGGCGTGCGCGTGCACTCGGTGGCGTTCGCAAGTGTGGCGTCACTTTGCTCCAGTCAAAATTCACAGCCTCCACCCTGCGCCACCTAAAATAAGATAATATCGTGTAACGGAGGTGAGCAAAAATGTACTCTAATACATTAGCCCATATCCGACGAGCTTGATGCCGATAATCGGGTGAGTTAAGCAATAAGAGAGATTTTTTTTTTTTTTTTAAATAATCAAAGTGTAAATTGAGGGGTTCGTTGTTCTCTACTTACGAACGGCAAAAGGAGAGATGGAGTCCTTTAAATGCAGTTTTATTAAAAGGACAACAACAAAAAGACGTCTGCACCGCAGCGCATTCGAGAACGCAACTCTCGTAACTAAAAATCACTTCCGGCTTCTCTTACTTTAACAGCCAATCAGAACTTATCAACATAAAAACACGTCTAAGCAATCACTAAACAACAGAACACAATTTAGGTATGCCGAAAACATGAAACAATATGATGCTCAAACACAAAATGATCATTCATAATATAACATAAGCTTACAAAAGTTTGTCCCAAAAAGTAAAAAGATAATGAGCGAAAATAAACAGGACAACATGCAATGAGAAAATACATTTCCTATCTTTGTTCATGGGTGTCTCTCATGTGACTGCAGGTGTGCCCTTGCAGTTTTTTTTTTTTTTTCGGGTGGGGGTGGGTCAAAAGAGCATCAATATAGCTTTTTCTCCAAATGTGTTTAGTGAGTGTTTGTCGCTCATGCCAATCACTGCTTGCCAATGCGAAAGTGATTCCCACGCGTGAGCAAAAAAAAAAAAAAAAACTTTAAGGCGCGAATGCTGCAAGTTTTGCAAATCTTTCTTTGGCCAAAAGGTCAGGCGGGCGGCAGCTGCCTTTGAAACAAAAGGAGCCGGCCAGAAAAAGCAAAAGAGGCCGTGGGTTGGGTGGGGGGTGGGGGGCATTTTGGATGTCATCTGTCTCCTTGGCGATGGCTGGGGTGCCCCCCCCTCACCCTGAGCGGTGCCTTCCCTCCGAAGCCCCCTCGGGCCCGAGCGGAGGGGGGATCGTTTGCGAGGTGGCTCGTTCATCAGCGTCACGGCATAATGATGGGCCCACACCGCTCCTTATTGATGTTTGTGATTGCGTTACCTCATCAAGGCCGGCCGGGATCGATGGAGGCGGCGGGAGCGTGCGTGCATGCGGGGGTGGGGGGGTCATGCCAAATTCAGCCTGGGAATTTGAGATGGGGAGGCAACCGGGCCGCTTTCTCACCACCACCACCACCACCGCTGAGACCGGCTGTGTCGGGCATAGCGGGAACATCCCCCTGGTGGGCGGGCCTCTTCAACTCTTATTTTTCAAAAAAAATTATACTTGCGATTTATTATTTTTCTCAATTTCCCCTCAAGAGACTCTAGGCTACATTTTCGTCAGGAGTCACATCCCGAAATGCAAATTATTCTAAGAATCACTCTTTCGAATCGAACTTTTGAGTCTTACGGTGAAAGTCGTTTAATGACACGATTTTTCATACCGTAGCAAGGAAATAACATGGCCGAGAAGTCAGCGTTCATCAGACAAACTGCAGTCATGGTTTCATGGAATAAAATGCAGACGTATTCCGAACTTTGCTCGACACATTCATAAGCACCTCGACACCTTTTAGATCTGATTTGAATGAATGGGCTATTTCATCGGCGCGTGAAATATGGCGTCGGCTGCGATTGGCAAATGGAAATCAGGTCAAGAAAAAAGTATGATTGAATAAATTAGGATCAGCAAAACCTCGCTTTTTTGCTTGGACTCGACGCTACTTGTATTTTGAATGCGTTGCGCAAGGCTCTGGAAGGTAAGGGTTTCGATTTATGGTTTCAATTGAGGGTTGGGGTTTCGGATTAGGAATTCAAACCTGGATTAGAGTTTTGAAGTGTTAGGGTTTAAAAATATTGTAGAGTCTCAACAAAGGGTTAGGTTTTCAAATTAAAGTTTTAATCTTGAGCTAGGGTTTTGAATTAGGGGTTCAAACAAGTGTAAGGGATTCAAAGTAGGGTTTCAAGTCGGGGTTAGGGTTTCATATTTCCGATTGGGGTTTGAAACCATAATTGAGCTAAAATAATCTGAAGTAAAATTCCATGTTAGGGTTTCAATTCGGGGTTAGGGTTTCAAATCAGTTTTAATCCTGGGTTAAGGTTTTAAATTAGGGTTAGGTTTTCAAATTAAAATTGTAATCTTGAGTTAGGGTTTTGAATCAGGGGTTCAAACAAGTGTAAGGGTTTCAAAGTAGGGTTTAAAGTCAAGGTTAGGGTTTCAAATTTCTAACTAGGGTTTGAAACCATAATTGGGATAAAATAATCTGAAGTAAAATTCCAAATTAGGGTTTCAATCTGGGGTTAGGGTTGCAAATCAGTTTTAATTCTGGGTTAGGGGTTTAAATTAGGGTTAGTCTTTCAAATTAAAGTTGTAATCTTGAGTTAGGGTTTTGAATTAGAGCGTCAAACAAGTGTACCGTTTCAAGTCAGGGTTAGGGTTTCAAATTTCTGAATGGGGTTTGAAACCATAATTGGGCTAAAATAATCTGAAGTAAAATTCCAAATTAGGGTTTCAATCCAGGGTTAGGGTTTTAAATTAGTGTTAGGTTTTCAAATGAAAGTTGTAATCTTGAGTTAGGGGTTTAAATGAGGGCTTCAAGCACATGTAAGGTTTTCAAACTAGGGTTTCAAGTCAGTGTTAGCGTTTTAAATTAGCCTGTCAAATCATGGTTCGGGTTTCAAATTAGGGTTTCGGGCCTGGATTCGAGTTTCAAACAAGCGGTTGGGTTTTCAAACCGAGGTTTCAAAATAGACTTTGCAACCAAGATTAGGGTTTCAAACTTTTGTTGGGGTTTCAAATTAGGATTTCAAGGTTGAAGTAGGATTTCAAACCTTGGGTTAGGGTTTGGAAACCGAAAAAACTGATGTGACCGTCGAAGGTTTGACACGCGGGCGGCGGCGCTCGCACTTTCTCGCGTCCCGGGTTCGCCATTTGGGTTGCACAGTGGTGCCATTGAGCGCAGGCCGGCCTGAGGCCTCGCAAAGTAAACAGCGAGTCTCCAATCCAGCATAGCTCTGACAAAGCCCCCCCCCCACTATGCCTCACACCCCTCTCACTGGCTCATTTACGTGTAACACTTGCACACCGACCACACAACACAACTCTGATGACCAAAAATGGGAACGTCGAACACGAGCGACTCACGTGGTCACTCAATGCAAAAAAATCGATGACTCCACCCCCGGAACTTGTTGATCATTTTTCACGTCAATACATGACATCACAGTTACCGAGCGTGAAGCTCTTTTTAGTACAACGATGACATCACGTGACTGACAATAATTTTTGTCGTGGTTTTTTTGCACAAAATGTCCAATGAATGAATGACGCGTTTCGGGATTGACGTTCAATCAAGCCGGCGTCTTTTAGCTTCAGCGGACCGGTGGGGGGGGGGGCGTTCCGCTCTGCGTGGCGTTATTTATGGCGCGCATGGACAGTTTCTGCAGTCAGTCAGCGAGTGGGAGAGCGAGGAAGGGGGAACGCGGGCGGGCGGGCGGGCAGGGGGAGTTTTCCACGAAGGAAGCCGTGTTGTGGAATAACACACTGTGATCAAGACGTTTCCCCCGCGACATAAAACAGCAGGGAGCACCAACGGCCACTTTCTCTTCCAACCGACTGTGAGCCTGCGCTCGCGTCGCCTCGCCGGATCGCTAGCTTGCTAGCTTGATCGCGCTTTCTCTTCGTTTCGCGCGGTTACGTCATAACGCCAAGTGAAAGGTTCAAATGAAGGTTAGAGAGCTCGGTTTCGGGTTTCAAGAGAGGGTTATTCGTCCCAGTTAGGGTTTTTCAAATTGGGGTTAGAGGATTTGAAACCCGGTCTTGAAACCGAGGCCATAGTGACAAGGTTGACTTTAAAGTACGGTGTTAGGGTTTGAAATTTGGGTTCGAAACCAATGAGGTTTTCAAATTAGGTTTAGGGTTGAAATTAGGGTTGGAAGTCTGAGTTAGGGTTGGTGTTTCCAATAAACAAAGGTTTATGGTTTCAGAGTGGAGTTGGAAGCCATTGGTGGGTTTTCAAATTAGGGTTTGAAGCCAAATTTGGGGTTTGAGATGAGTGTTTTTAAAAAAGGTTATGGTTTCAAATTTGGGTTTCAAACCAACTGTTAGGGCTTTAGAGTAGGGTTTTAAAAAAATAATAGGGTTTCAAATTTGTGCTTGAAACCAATATTAGGGATCCAGACTAGGGTTAAAACAAAGGTTGGGGTTTGAAATGTTGGTTTCGAGACAGCAGTAGGTTCTCTAACAAGATATTGGGGTTTCGGATTATGGCTGTAAAATCTATTTTTGGATTCAAAACAAGTTTGGTAGGTTTCAAATTATGGTGGTAAGGCAAAGTTCGTGTTTTAAGCAGGATCACTCTTTCAAGTTAGGGTTCCAAATCAGGGTTCGGGTTTCAGGATTGGATTTCAAGTCTGGGTTCCAAATCGATTTCACACCCGACTTGGAAACTCATGTTTGAGATTCCAAATTTTTTTTCTCAACTTGGGTTTTTGCATTTTTTTTAACTTGCTAATCTTGTGGGCGGAAAGTAATCACGTCAAAACGATGAGCCGGTCACGCTTAGGATTCGATTCCCAAAATCTTCTGTTGCTCTGGTCTGTTCTTTTCTTTCTCCGTCTTGTAAAAACCATCTTTTTCTTCTCGCTGTCCATCCTCGTCTTCCTCCCGTGACCCTGAGCCCGGGCTCGTCCTTGGCGTCCCGAGCGGCATCAGCGGCGGCGGTGAGTTGTGGCCGCGCCGTTAAAAGTGCGCTGCGGCCGCAGTCAATGTTTATGTGCACCAATCAAAGGCAATGTGTTGATGTTATATGGTATTATGGACAAGGGGGCTGCGTAAAACACGCAGGGACGCGGTGGGAGGCGACGGCGGGGGGTGGGGGGGGGGGGCTTTATGGGCCATTGAGCTTTGGAGAAAAATGAAGTGTTCGGCTGGAAGAGCAAACACGCCGACGAGACAGTTTGACGTTTGGGGCGCAAACGCCAACGGGCGAGGGATTTAGGGGAGGATTTATTTGGGGTCGGGGATTTAGTGGTGACGAATTTCCGTCTTGGGAGTTTTCACAGCATGTAGCGCTCGTTCGGAGTCTTAAGTCCATCATCACATGCGGATATTGGCATGGATGCAACATCGGAAGGCTGTCGTTGGTACTTTGATGGATTATTGATTTGACTCATTTGAAGATCAAACGGAGAAAATTCCGTGAAATTCCAAGAGGCCTTAGTTTCATATGAGATATTCTTTCACCCTTTCGCGCACCTTGTAACTTGATAACATGAGACGCTGTCCACTGCAGTAACCGCTGTCCCCGAAAGGGTTCATGATTATTTCGAAAATTGGGTTTTTTTCCACATTGGCTAAAACAGTCGATTGAAAAAGCAAAACGAGAAACAAATCCATTTAAAAAAATTTAATATATATCAACATACACAGATGTAAAATAAATACAACGAATACATAAAAAGAGTATTTTTATTGCCAGTATTTTTGACCCATTTCTAAATGTCAAATTATTAAACAAGAAAATTGAAAAATGGAATTTGTGTCAAGTCAATTAATCACAATGAAAATGTAATCATACAGATCATATGCATCTGTTTTAGTCACTGTGGCACGATTTGCAAAAAAATATATACATGTTAAAAAATTTAAATTTGTCTCAAAAAATGTGTCCAGTACCTTTGGATTCAATATCTACAGATTTTCCCCCCAATATTTAAAAAAAACAATTTTAAACATTTTTTGGGGTCTTTTTTTTTCCACCCAAAAATTATACGGTCAAACCTCGGTTTTCGAACGTCTCGGTTCTCGACCAATTCGGTTTTCGACCAAAAATTTAGAGGATTTTATGCCTCGGACGACGAACAAATTTGGGTTCTCGAACAAACTGAGCGTATTTAAATGCACCATTTGACTCCTCTCGCCTTCCTTACACCAGGAAGCGTCACTTCCTCGTGTTGCTTTCCATTGTGAGCAGACGTGTTCAATAAACATTTTTATTTTAAAAAGAGCGTGGTTTCGGTTTTCGAACAATTTCGAACGGATTATGGACGAAAACCGAGGTTTGACTGTATATTGTTAACGATTCCGCTGTTGTTACACTTGAAGCTCAATATAAAATAAATGAGTGATCCTCAAACGCAGGGCCTCAGCCCACTATGGTTATGTAGACGATTTGATACCGGGCCAGAGATTTGAGGGTGGGAGGGGATAGGTGGGCGGAGCCTATATTTCCCAAAAGTACATTAGAAATCGTCCGAAGGTTTGTCACCAATGGTCTTAGTGGAACAAAGACCATTGGGGGGGGGTCCACAAAATATCGATGGGACCACGAACTGTGGCGGAAAAAGGTTGGGGACCACTGCAATAAATAACAAACATTTACCTACGACAGCGAGCATAGTGTCGCCAACACCCAATGATCCAGACCCCTTCACACCGGTGACAGACTATAAAAACCTTCAAAAACTTTCCTGGACCTTGTATGTTTTGACAGGCGCGGCCAAGGTGTGATTTTTTTCCTGAGATTCAGTTTGACTTTTTCTTTTTTTTTCCGCCGAGAGAGCGCTCGAAGCGAGACAAGAACGTTGCTGAAAATCGCTGACAGGGCAAATCACGGCATCAAAGCGGCTCGAATCATTGCGGGGTTTGATAACGGCGCGTCGGGGGAGCCGGCGAGCCAGGGAAAATACGCGGCAGTTTGTTTGCTAAAAGCATGAAATATATCTGGGAAATTTCAAGCGGAGGGGAAAGCGCGCACATCCATCACGGCTTGTTGCCTCTCCCTTATGACTTCGTGCGCTTATCGCCTGTTGCACATTTCATCAAACGCCGCATTCCTCAGCAACTGTTTATGTTATTGACATCAGACCCTTTTAGGACGTTTTTTTTTTTTTTAAAGGAGGTTTCCCGTTTATCCCATACATTAGAAAAATACAGCTTTGATAGACAGCATGAAAGGGGCTAAAGAGCCACAAAAGGTGAATGGAAGTCGGCTTGACTTCCTGTCGAGCGGCGTGGAAGGGGCATTGAAAGTCTAAAAGGAAACTTGAAGGCAACTGGAATTCTTGGGAGTTGTTGCCGCTCCGCCATCTTTCTGTGTTGGTCACTTTCACACAGGACAGTTTGAAAGGGGGTTAAAATGGGGGGAAAAGACAACGATGATGACAGTGTGAAAGGGGATGAAGACACAAAAAATGTTCAATGCAAGGAAATTGGACTTCTTGTTGGTTGTTGAAGAGATTTTCGTCATCCCCACCATTCTGTGTCAATGCGGTTGAAAGGGGGTTAAAACGGGGGAAAAGACAACGATGATGGCAGTGTGA
Organism: Hippocampus abdominalis; assembly: GCA_018466805.1. Lineage (NCBI taxonomy): Eukaryota > Metazoa > Chordata > Actinopteri > Syngnathiformes > Syngnathidae > Hippocampus > Hippocampus abdominalis. The sequence goes on along the minus strand of CM031702.1, from coordinate 6,481,007 downwards.
AAGGGGATGAAGACACAAAAAATTTTCAATGCAAGGAAATTGGACTTCTTGTTGGTTGTTGAAGAGATTTTCATCATCCCCACCATTCTGTGTCAATGCCTTTCACACAGGCCAGGTTGAAAGTGGGTTAAAACGGGGGAAAAGACAACGATGATGGCAGTGTGAAAGGGGATGAAGACACAAAAATGTTCAATGCAAGGAAATTGGACTTCTTGTTGGTTGTTGAAAAGATTTTCATCATCACCACCAATCTGTGTCAATGCCTTTCACACAGACCAGGTTGAAAGGGGGTTAAAATGGGGAAAAGACAACGATGATGGCAGTGTGAAAAGGGGCTGAAGACACAAAAATGTTCAATGCAAGGAAATTGGATTTCTTTTTGGTTGCTGAAGAGATTTTCGTCATCCCCACCAATCTGTGTCAATGCCTTTCACGCAATCCAAAGACACAAAAAAAAGACAGGGTGTGTGAAAGGGGATGAAAACACAATGATTTAATTTTGGATTTTTTTTCTCCAGGTGTTTTTTGTTCAAATTCCACTGTCCTTTTTTTTCTGTAGCTAGCTCATCACAAAATTAATTGACCCCTACATCTGCAGGTAGTAAAAGCCCCTTTCCCACGGTCAGCTTTTTGTCCAGCTTGCTGACCTGGGTGGCAGTTATGAAGATGGTGCGTGGTGGATCGAGCTGGGGGCGGCTTTTACTTTCAAACAGTTAATCAAAGCCAGCTTCTTTCCATCCTGCTGATGTGTATGAAAGGGGGTTCCAAGTCGATTCATGGATTTCCCAGCTTTGGAATGCATCACAGGCCCCTTTCACCGTGCCTGTCCAACTTGGCTTCTTTCCATACCTCTGTTCTGAAAAAGAGGTTTAAAAATAACTTTTTTCAGCACACGGTGGTCAATGAAAGTTGACGTATCGTTTTCAGCGTGTCTAAAGCACAATGTCACACTTTTATAGATGTGTTTCATCACATTAACAGGACACATTTCCTTCAGTTTCCATTTGCTCTCAGCGCAACCGTGTGGTCCCTCATGCAAACCCTTTTGTCTCAGAGCAAAGCAGATCCGATTTCTCCCTTTACTCATTTTTCCCTCACTCGCCGAAAACAGTACGAGCCACAGAACTAAATCGTCCCAAGGTGCTTCCAGACAGAACGCCGTACGTCATGTCACCGCTGGAGCCCGAGACGAGCTCGCGAGGACAGCTGGATGCGAGTAGACGTGGAGGAGGTTGCGCGCCCAAGGGGGATTTACTGTGGCGTATTTCATGTGAGGCAACGTCGGGGCCTCTGCCGCTGTCTGTTTTGCACTCTGGAGTTGGGACGTCTCATGGGAGCCACATGTGGACTATGGTGCTCGAACTGTCACTGTGGTGATCAACACCAAATAACGGAAGAAAGTAAATAGCCTCACTTTGAGTCCTTAATGGACAGACTTACTCATACTGTTGTTGGGTGTTCGCAAGATTCTCCAGAATTGCAATGACATGTCTAAATAGCTCACAATTATTGTTGGTGTTCCACAAGGGTCGATCTTCGAACCACTGCTTTTCTTTGTAAAGTGTCTTAGTAACAGCAAACCCTGTGCTATATTTTTTCTTTTCTTACCCTCTCACATCCAATACGCTGCTGTTTACAATTTATCATGTGTCACCGTAATTGTGATGGGAAATGTTGATACTGTCTCATCTGCAGCTGAAGTCATATATGTAGTTGGTGCATTATTGTGGTATAGTCACTCTTCAATTAACTTTGTATTTGTTCTAAAGAGAATAGAAATTCAAACTGGTTGTTTTTGGGGGACAGAGTAACTCTTCCGTGTCATGCACCTGCCATGCGTGCATCCTCTTGTCTGATGTTGAAATTACAACTGTGAGGGTCCGTTTACTGTGACCACCAATAAGTGCAACTCGCTTTGAATTCACGAGTGAGCAGCCCCCCCCCAAGCCGATCAGATGGCATGCGGCAGATGATAGAATACTTCTAGTGATACTAGACACTTGGAGTTGCAACAAAAGAGAAGGTTGGGGGGGGGGGGGGGGGGGGGGGGGGGATTTGAGAGCATCCTTGGCTGCCGTGTTGGAAAATGTGTTTCCTGTTTGCGACCGCCAGTCAAGACAGGATTTGGAAAACCACAATAAAGGTTTCGATTCAAGGCTGAAAGCTTTTTTTCCCCCCCCGGAGAGTCTGAGTCGCTCCAGCGTCATCGTCGGCTATGCGTGCTTGCAAGTTTTGGGCTTGTGGGTATCACCTGTATAGTCCTCGAAAACAGTTCCCGGTTGCCTTTAAGGGGACGTATTATATAGACTTGACTTTTTACAGTCTTGAATACAAAGAGTAGTATTTTTTCCGGAATCACTTTCAGCGTGACAGAGATGTCATGAAGCAAGTACCCATAAAGACAATAAAAACTTTTTCGTTTGTGGAGGCAGCACTTCATACAGTTGTCAATTAGCTTAGCGTGCAAAACTGGCATGCAAGTTTGTGCCATTTACCAGAATTCCAATCTCAATAATCAACAAATGTCATTGCAGTTCTGCTTACCTTTTGGCTCATGTTTCACGCAGGCTAGAAAGTGGTGGATCTTCACCTAGCCTAGCTGCCAAGTGATTGGCACAGAATCGGTGTTGGGTGAATCTGAAAGTACGGACACATTTTCAGAAACGTGCGGTTTATCAGAAGCATAAACTGAACTCCAACAAAACTCAATGCAGCTCTGCTTACCTTGTCTTGACATTTTCACCAGTTTAGGTGTCATGGCTTGTGCAGATAAACTCAATGTGGGGGCATTGTTGTGTAAATGAGCAAAAAAAAAAAAAAAACCTCTTCCCAATCACAGTCCCTTTTTCCGAACTAGGGAGTTCACCAAAAATAAATTTAATTTCATACTTGATGCTTGGGCAAGCACTCCAGAGACGCATCTATTTGGATGCAAGCTATTAAAAAGTCAATGTGACATATTTCCCAATACGTAAACAGGCAAACAGTGCAACTAGAGGCCGGAGTCCAAAATAAAAGATGATAAGAAGAACTTGAAAGCTCTTTACTCGAAAATAAAAGTCATATCTGGCATCTCATCCCGTGAGTTATTATTCCGCATCTCCCCCCGCGATTTTTTTTTCCCCCCGTCCCAATAAATCACGTGATGACCGAAGAGCGCCGTGAGCTTCAAACTACGAGCAGCGTAAATAGCCATCTCAGATGTCTTCGAACGCAGCTAAAACGTGCGGCATGGCATGCATGACGACTTTTGTAGAAATGAAGACGAATGGCGAGGTTGCCTCGCGCGGTGCTCTGGTCACCCAAACACATGTGGCCGATATTGGCAAAGGTGCAGGAGAGGCGGGGGGGAAAAAAAAAAAAAAAGTGCGCGGAGGTCACAGAGAGGCTACTAGCACATGGAGAAACAATTAGAAAAAGGAAAAAAAAAAACGGAAGAATTTATAGCGGCGAGTTCTCATTTTGTCGCATGGTGGAGAGTTGTATGGTTTTTATGTAAATTTCAAAATATTGTGGATGTTTGTTGGTTTTTTTACTGCCAGCTGTAGTTGCTTCTTGTTTAAAGGAAGAGTTTGCGATTTTATTTGATTTTGGTTCTATTTTTCATTTTGAACAGTGGTCCATAAATCTGATCAGTGAAACAAATCAGAGTTTTTTTGCCCCCCCCCCCCCGGCTTGTGCTTTCTCAATTGAACTCACCACCCCTGAGGAGAAATTCAGAGAGGGGGGAAAAAAAAAGAAAAAGAGAAGTGCCGAACAGGTGTCAGTCATTTATTGCACACTCGCGGGCACGCCCACGCGGCCTCGTGCTGACCTGTGACCTTGTGACCTCCAGAAAAAACATATTATTCAGAATGGTGTGTTACAACGAAATGTTACCGGTTCGAACTTTTGTTTTTAATCCCCGCCTTGGACCGCAGGATCCGACAGGTGTTGTTGAATTTTTTTTTTTTTTTTTCACCGAACCCAATCTTCACCAAGCATATCTCCATTTTTTGCTCTCTCCTTGTTTATCGCCAGCTTCCCAAATTTGTTCTTGTTTTTTTTTTTTTGATTGCTTTTGTTCTCTCTTTTCCGTCCCCATTCTAAAACATGTCCGGTCGAATGCCGACAAACCCGTGTTTTGGCGTTTGTTACTGCTCCGACACTTGCTGCTGTGTTCATTTCCATTTCGGTTGATCAAAGACACGCCATCGTCAAAATAAAACCCGATCGTTGTTTGTTTTGTATCGCTTTGAATATATCCCCTCATCCTTGAAACACTTTGAAACAACGCGCCGCTCGTCATTTAAAAAAAAATCTTTTTTTACGTTAAATCGTAAAAAAGATCGGGAGGTCGCTCGCTAGCAAACTAGCGATGAGACACATGGATTCCAGCGGAATGTATTCCATCCTTGGCGTAACCCCCCCCCCCCCCCTCCACCCACCACTTATTAACTTTTGCTTCCTTCTCGACGACTAAATCAAAACATTTGCCGAAGTGTCGGGGTGAGGCGGAGGACAGCGCGCCTTGTAAAACATATGCACTGAATATCCAGCTCATAAAACTTGTACAATTAAAAGCTATTTTGGAAAAGAGAGAAAGGGAGAGAAATATTTATGTGTCTGGCGCTGGATCCGGGTCGTTTTATCTTAAGGGGTGCGAGGGCCCGCTGGGGCACAGGTAACAACTGTCAACGGGCCACGGAAGGATGCTGAAACGCCGCGGGGGGCTCGCGGCGGAGTCCTGCCAGATGTCCGGGGCGCGTTTTCCTCTTTTTACACATCGCAGACTGTTCATTGTCCACGTGGTGATTTACTGAAAGGGACGGCAACAAAAATTGCACAGCAAAAACAGACACTGAAGCTGATCAGATAAACTAGGATTACATCTGCTAAACTGCCGTGGAGGAATATACAGTCCAGTGGTACCTTTACTTACGAATTAATTGGTTCTGGAAGAAATTTCTTAACTAGAAAATTGTGTAAATCAAGACGCGTTTTCCATGTAAATGCCCTAATCCGTTCCAAAATTCAGACAGAAATGTTTTCTGAAGCATAAAAATGCATCAAAATACGTAACACATACATGTTACAATTAGATCATTGCAAAATAAATGAGAGTTGTGCATCATGTAAAAAAAATAAAAAATTAATAAAGAATAAAACTGATGGTCATTTAACTTTTAACTGCGTCCTCATCGTTTTTTGCCCTCTTTAGGTCACGTTCTCTCTCTGAAGTGTTTTTTGCCTGCAGTTTTGTAAAGAACAGATCCAAGGCTTTTAACAATCCTTCGAAAATGTCCAAGGCAAACATCAGCGATCGCCCGACTGGTGAACACTTTTTCTGGGCAATTCATATTTACGTAAAACTATCGGAACGCCTCATGGCCCGAGGGGCGAATGACGAGGACGTCGCATCAACACATATCTATCGATAAACACACACAGACTCGCACGGTCGAGGTCCCTCTTAGCCAATGGGATGCCAGGAAGATGCTCTGTAGTAGCCAATGGCAGAGCAGCTACAAGTATGTTGCGTTCAGGAAACTCGGAGCTGCGAGTAGCAGCCGATCCTGTATATTTACCTCTCGTATCTTGAAATGTCTTTCGTAACAAGAGTTTGCACCGAGCTTTCCTGTGGACAATGGCGACTTTTCTGACACGGCCCCGCATCAAGTTAAAAAAAAAAAAACATTTAAGTTCAAGTGTCATTGCTGCTACTGATGCAGGGTTAAAAAAAAAATAAAAGTGTCTGTGCAGCCAGGTTGATGGAAAATCTGCAAAAAAGGCAATTCTGAACGTGAGAATGTGCAGAGCCCTCGTGTCGTCGTCGTAGCGGACGGCAAACATCGTAAATCTGGCCGCGCTCTCTGTTTACGTTGCGCTGACCTCGCCGTGCCCTCCGGGCCGAGCTCAGCATGGTCCTCCAAGCTGTTGACGTACGCGCGCATGCTAGCTTGTGTTCACATACAGGCGGACGGAAAGAGCTCCATATTTCAAATTACGACTGGAAAGTCACATTAAATTGCAGGGCGGGGATTAAATTTCATGATTTTCTTTTTCTAACTGTTGCATGTTTTAATTTTATTTACAAACTCAAGCCCTGCATCTTTGCACTGTGAGGCCGTCATGCTAACCGGTTGCCCACCGTACCGCCCTTACTTTTTACTTGAGTGTTTTCATTTTATGGCTGTGCTTTTACTTTTGTCTTGATATTTTGACATTGTTGATTTAACTTATCTTGCCCCGCATATTTCTTGTATTTCAATGCATTTATTTGTATACATTTATCTGCTGCTTGGGGGTGCTCCAGCTTCCCATTCTTTGACAACGGCAAATGAATGACGGCTCTGATCGCGAGCTGCAATTGCAGACTAACAACTTCCTGTGAAGCGGGTCATGCGCCACCAGAGATTAGGGGGTGGCCTGTTTATTTTATTCATTCATTTGTTTATATTATATATATATATATTTATTTTATATATATCATTTATTTTATTCATTTATTTGTTAGATATATAATATATATATATATTATTTTTTTTCCATTATTTTATTCATTTATTTGTGTATATATATATATATATATATATATATATATATATATAAAAATAAATATATATGTTCCATATATATTAAAAATATATATATATATATAAACAAATAAATATATATGTATATATATTAAAAACAAATAAATGAATAAAATAAATCGGTCACCTCTAATCTCTGGTGGCGCATGACCCGCTTCATATATATTTTAATATATATATCAAATATTGATAACATGTACACAGACACACATTCCCCCTCCGCCCTTCCCGGTCGACTTGGGACCAGTCCGCGGGCTACCGGCGGACCACGATTGATTGTGTTTTGGGCACACTTGACATAAAGTATCATCCCAGTTGTATATATAGTCATATCACGCTTTGCGCTCTTTTATGGGATATTTACTTTGTACAACAACAATTTCTCCAGAGTACACATGTAAGCTCTTGTCTTATGGTCGTGTATGCGGCAGATGCAACTGAGGGACTATTATGGTTTTTGGAATAATAACGACGGGGGGGCGGACGCACAGCCTCTTCTTGTTGTAATAAACCACATGCGCGCACACGCACAGACACACACACACACACACACACACACGCAGGGTCGCGCACACCTCAGCGCGATCCAAAATGCCGTAAAAATTTACAGGCTGAACATTCCTGCGGGGTCAAGCAATTTATCAAATGCTGCACATTCTGGTTTCAATTACACAGGCCGTTGTTGGGCGCACTCATTTTTAGCAGGTTGATTGGGCCCCGGTCGGTCCGGTCGCCAAACGCACGGCGCTGACCGGGCCCACCGGGCCGCCATCTTCCCGTGCGGGGGAAAGTCACTCTTCTTGTTTTGTTTTTTTTTTGCCTTTGTGATTCTGATCTCATCCCTCCCCCCCTTCCTTGTCTTTCGCTCTCTCTGTGGTAGAGTGGTGATAAATCCGCATTTTATTGCCGTAGAATTCCTCTTTCCCGGCAGGGTCTGACAGCTCCCCACTGCGGGGGACGCGGCCGGGTCTAAACCCGATTCCCTCCCCATCCTCCATCACTCCGTCCTTGCCTCCATCTGGCCCTGATTAGGGGGAAGAGAGTGGAAGGGTGGAAGGGCGTGGCCGAGCGGGAGAGGAGAAAGATGCACGCACGGCATTGTTGTTGCTGTGGATGGAGGAGGAGGAGGAGGAGGAGGAGAGAGAAAACGAAGGACAAGGTGAAGACAAGCGCGGTGGTAGAGGGAGGTCGGGATGAATGAGACGATAGCGCCGGCCTGGGCTAGGAAGTAAGTGGAAGTGACATTAAAAAAAAAAAAAGATTGTGACAATTAAGTAAACACTCACACTTGCCTACTTTGCTTTTATGGTCGTGAGATCAAAAGGGGCCGAGGAAGGCACCATGTGACAAGAGAATAGGAATGGATACGGTGGTACGGAAGAGACCATTCTGCAATAGTAGGGGTCTCACCATAAATAATGTTTTGCTAAGCATTTGGTTCGAAAGGATGACGGTTTGGTTGGGGGAAAAATGCAAAGCAGTAAAGTCTTTTTGTTGTTGTTTTTGGTGTAAACAGGAAGACATTTCATTATGGTTACAAAATAAAAGTAATCCTCATTGTAATGCCTCCAGTAAATGAAAGTTCCGAAATAAACTAAATTATTATACAGTCAAACCTCGGTTTTCATCCATAATCCTGTTCGAAAACCGAAATTGTTCGAAAACCGAAACCACGCTCTTTTTAAAATAAAAATGTTTCCTGAACACGTCTGCTCACAATGGAAAGCAACACGAGGAAGCGTCACTTCCTCGTGGAAGGAAGGCGAGAGGAGTCAAATGGTGCATTCAGGTGCGCTCAGTTTGTTCGAGAACCGAAATTTGTTCCGTCATCCGAGGCATAAAAAAACTCCAAATTTTTGGCCGAAAACCGATTTGGTCGAGAACCGAGACGTTCGAAAACCGAGGTTTGACTGTATCATTTTTGGGTGGGAAAAAAAACATTTCAAAATAGTTTTTTTAAATATTGGGGAGAAAATCTGCTGATATTGAATCCAAGGATGCTGGACACATTTTTTTTAGACAAATTTAAAAATTTTTAACGTGTATATTTTGTTGCAAATTTGCCACAGTGACTATAACAAATGCATATTATCTATATGATTATATTTTCATTGAAAAAAACTTTTTTTTTTAACTATAAATCCTCTTAATTTTTTTTTTTTTTCCAGGAAAGCGCAACACCAATAAGTGTCTTCTTTTTAAGAGATAAACATTGCAGACAAGTTCAATTTAATAACACCAGCAGATGTCAATCAAAGATGGTTGTGTCCTTCGATGAATTTTTGCGTCTTTACTTTCTTAAAATTAAAGTCTAAACTAGCCATTTGACCTCGATATTGTAAACATACTGCATCGAGTATGACCTTAAATGTAATTGAATCATTTATTTATTTATTTTATTTTTTCAAACCTTTCAGGGACAGCGATCACTACAGTGGACAGCTTCTCATGTTATCAGTTGACAGGTTATCATTATTGGTGAATGAAAGGGTTGAAACAAATGAGACTAAATCCCTGGACTGGTTGTTAGTCAATGACGGCGCACAGAGAAACCGATAAACCATTCACGCCTTTTTACTAGCAGCTCTTAACTTCTTTATACACTTGCATGAGAGCAGAAAAAAAACAAACTGCAACAACTCAAGCTTGCGGTTGAAAACAACCTCGCCTCTTGCAAAAAGGAGTCAACTTATCTTTACTGCTCGCTTGTTACACAACTTTGACATCTTTATAAGCAAAGTCGCCAGAAAAAAAATCAAAAAATAAAAAAAATCAATATCATAAAGTGTCGAGTGCGCCTCCGCCCCTGCGCGCCGCGCATTCCCTTTGTCGCCGTCAAAGATGAGTTTGTCAAATAAAGATGATCAAACCGGGCTGCCAGAAACACTTTCGATTAAATCTTTACGACGTGTGAAAGGTTAGCAGACGTGAGCTTGCCTTCACTAATTCCGCCGTACCGCCGAGACGTGATAATGACCTCATTTGGACCCAGAGCGTGTGTGTGTGTGTGTGTGTGTGTGTGTGTGTGCGTGTTGGCAGCCAGCGTGTGCCATGCAGGCCAACGTAATAAACACAAGTGCTTTGGACAAGCTGGTCCAGCACATCAAATGCTACATAATGTCCTTTGGCAGCCTCAGCTCCACATTTGTCGACTAACTGTGCGCTCAATTCAAATGCTATCGAAAGTTATCGTGTGATCAATTCGTCAAAGATTCCGCTTGAACATATATAATATTTATTTTTTTCTTGTTCATGAGAGTGAAACGTGTAACAATGTTTATTACTGTACAACTGTACTGTGCCATATTGCGTAATATTGCGAATATTTTGACCCTTTAATATGGCAACATAAGGCTTTTTTTTTTTAATTATTTGCATTTTGGGATAAATTTTGCTGTAGAAAATGAGAATAATTTGTCGCAGGGTGTTATCATAAAAGTGCGGTTTCAGTTTAAAAATCGATGAAGTGGTGATGCACCAAACGAAGGCATAAAGGTGACGTTTTGGTATCATGGTGGAAAAAGAAAAAGGAAAAAAAAAGAAAAGGGAAATGTGGCGCACGTCATTTTGAAATCGATTTTATCGCGACACAGAGGGCAAAAAGTCAACGGCACATTTGACGAAAGTGTAAAGTGCGACACCACTGTTACTCATAAAAACAAGAAAATGGAAAAATGGTTCATGCAAGTGTAAAAAGAATTGAACCAAGTGTACGTCAACCGCAACAAAACAGGAGACGCAGATAAAGCAAAACTTTCTCGTAAGACATTTCATGTTCATAAAATGTCAACGAAGGAATAATTTCTCGCAGTTCAGGTAAAAAAAAAAATGTCATGCTAATTATATGTGTCAGGAAAAACTTAAAGCACAAGAAAATTGCTACGTTTAACGAAGGAATAATTTCTCGCTCCTGCTCCTTAAGAAAAAAATGTGCCCCCCCCCCAAAAAAAAAATCCAAAGAAAAAGCAAAACACTTAAATAATGACGAACGTGTCATGGGACATTTCATGTTTGCGTTTTATAAAATAGCCTAGCTTAACGGTGACACACATTTCACGCATAGCAAAAATAGTTGCGGCTCTTTTTGGTAAACGAGTTGCCACAAAGCCAAAGAAAAAGCAAAAGGTGCAATTCATCCTTGGAGGGAGCAAACTATCACATTCGCCCGACAATTCCTCGTATTTCAACGGCAACTCTCTCATCTAATTGAGACTCGCTAATAAAAAAAAAAAAACGTAGTATGATTTCTATTCATTATTACGCGTCCATTTATCTGTGAGAGGAGACGCGACGGGGAGGACTGGCGGGGGGGGGGGGGGGAGGGCGGGGTTGGGGGGGGATAACTCGGAGGAATAACAATACCATTAAAAAGCCTGCGCGGCAAGTATCAATCATGCTTGCCGTTAATGTCCCTCCAAGCCTATTCACGCGCCCCCCCCCACCCACCCCCTCTCTCCTTTCTTAATGTCCACCCATCTGTGTGTGTGCACGTGTGTGTGTGCGCGTGTTACATTAATTCAAAGCCCTCTAATCAACAATCGCTGCATCTGGGCCGGGATAATGAATGGCATTGTTTATCACCTCACTCCAGCTCGAGGTGATAAATGCAACTCATGCCGTCATCGGAATGGCAAATGAGAGAGTTGCTTTTCGACTTGTTCTTCTTCGTCCCTTTTTTTTAAATCTCAAGGAATGATGGTGTTTAATAATGTTTTCGCCGTGATGGCGATGATGATGTTATCAGGCGGCCCGTCGAGGCAATAAAAGCGACGGGCTGGCTAAATGAGTTGAAGGAGCAATTGAGTTTGATTTAGTGGGTAAATGATGACAAATTTTGCAAATATCCGACAGGAACAAATCTAAAGCCGTTTAACAGAATGAGGATGGTGTTTAGTTTTGGTTTATGGGGGGGGGGGGGCGTACTATGCTGCGGAGTGGCAATGTGTGCTGACGGGCGATCCCACACATCCTTAACCGATACCACACGAAGCAGACCGATACCAATACCGATACTGATACCGATATCTGGACTTGAATGGTGTTTATTATGAAACGGAACTAAAATGTCACTTGAAATCCATCCATTGCAGTATTCACTAGCGATGAATACCTTTCCGAGTAAAACAGAGGCTGAAAATGATGAAAAGAAATAAAACGTAGATATCAATGCTGGTACAACTATAGATACCAATACTACAAATGTGACATCAAGTACGGCCGCTCTATACCAATTCTTATATTGAAATCTTGAAGAAGTAAAAAGTTTTTTTCAGTGTTAATATTACATTAAAAATTCAAACTCAATAATGACATTTGAAAAAAAAAAAGACATTTTAAATGAATTAGTGGAACTTTAATGATATGCGCCTAAACTAGTGATGGGCATTTTCACACATCTTCTTATGAGCCCATAAAAGCAGAAAAAGATCCTGTCATAAAAAAACAATTTAAAAAAATCACTCCCATTTCGCCATGCCTTTGTATCCCAGTGGAAAAACAAGGGTTCCGTGGCAGAACTCTGTGGGACGCCTCAATGGAATACAGACACAAGCAGCTCACTTGACACTTTTGAAGTAGGCCCTTTAACTGTGAGAGAAGCCCCCACCACCCCCACCCCTATATCACACACAATCATTGATAAAGACAAGCTTTCTGATAGCTTCTCCACAAGTGATTTGCTGGCCATTTGCGCTTCTTATGAACGTGTTTTGGGAGACAACAAGGACACGGCAGCAGCCGACTCGCATTTATGTGTGTTAAACCTTAAAATGGATCCGTTTATGCACGATGAGCTGCACGTTTACATGATATCACATGTGCCAGCTTTCTCCTCATTTTTCCACACATGTACAACAATCGTCCCAGGATAAACAACACCAGAGATGAACCTGTGTGTCATATACAGCATATTGTTTTTATATACTGATATACAACATACATAAGGAAAAGTGCAAACATGTTGTAAAAGTTACACAGAGTTGTTTATAATTTGGCTTCTTCCTTCATTTGGCAGATACGCTAAACGGCCACCGCGATCGCCCAACATCACCCCGATGGAGATCTTCTTTTGGGCCGGTGTCAAAAATAACAGTTTATGAGAGAGAGAAGCATCCATTGCGGAGGACCCATGTGACCTCTTTCGAGAAACATGCAATGAAAATGACAACAGGAGACGAACGCGTGTACTTGAGTGTAGAAACGGGGACAGAGGTTTTAGTCCTCAAAAGTATCGTCGATTTTACTGGAAGCCACTCGGAAGATTTATGCGGAGAGTTTAAAACATGACTGAATCATTCGGTATCGGACAACAAATCGTTCTTTGAGATGAAATGCAATTGGATTGAATTTTAAAGTTAAATACAACCGAACTGCACGACAGTGTGTATGCGTACCACAATTAAGAATCACGGATGCAGATGTATCGACATTGTCGATACCGTCGATATGATTCAATATGATCGACGGATCTTCGACTCCATGGCATAAAAAAAATAAATAAAAATGGCCTCCTTGTGCAAAACAAACAGCGACGCCTGCTCAAATTTGATCAGTGTCACTTGTAAAGTGCTTCATGATGGTTTTAATTTAAGGCTCAGACACTCCGAAGACGCTGCTTTAACTCTTCTGTGCCATCACGAGACCCCAGTCCCCTCTCCCCCCCCCTCCTAGCCCCCCTCCTCCTCTTGCACGCCAGCTGGGCTTCGGCAGGCTGATGCCGGCTCCCGCTAGGCGCCACTGACAGCTGAATTATCCCACAGGCCGCGACGCTTGATTATCATCGGAGAAGTCATCAGGGCGTCCCGCCGCCTCGCACCCCCCCCCCACAGCCCATCCCAGCCCACCGCGCCTTCCCCTGTGTCACCCCTCGTCAAGATAGGGGCGCCTCCTCTTGACAGGTAATCTCAACAATAACAATTACCGCCATTACTGGTGTCATACACAAGTGGCGCACCCGCAACAAAAGGCCTTTCTTAATTCGGTGCGAGGACACCAACAGGTAACAAGGTATCGGGCGCGGAGGTGGCGCATGCGAGGGGCAGTGCCAAGCTCAATTGAAATGCAAATAAGAGTCTGAATTTATGGCACGAGGACGAGCTTTCTGATACTTTTACAGCTCAGATAAGACATTAGGGTGAATTCACTCAAGTGCCACCAGAATCCACACGTACTGTATATCAAGAGCAAAACATTTAAACATTAATACATTCTTCATGTTAAGCACTTTATATTTGAAAAAAAAATTGGGATAACAAGCAATGAATGGCTTAAAAAAAATAAAGCTTATTGTGGCATTTCACACACTTTTTAAGACACTCACCCCCTTTATATGTTGACGGATGTGGTGCACCCCTTCACACCACTCCAAAAAAGAAAGAAGTAAAAACAAAATTAATTTTAAGGCAAGACACGGCTAGCCGCAAAATAAATGCCCACAATGAATTGAATTGTGGATTTTTTTTTTTTGGTGTTGTTGTTGCTGCTGGAGATGAAGATAAAGGGTAATGTTGTTTTCTCAGTTCTGCTTTAATTAACACGCTTTATGGCAGTGGCGCCTTCATTTGGAATACTGAGTAAAAAAAACAAACAAACCAAAAAAATTAAAAATGTGCAGATTCCAAGTTTGGTCTTCCAATTTTTTATTTTTCTCGAATTCGGAACAATGGCTTGGCAAACATTATAAAAATGTGTTAAGAATTAATGTTATGAGTAAAATAGCTGACGGTAATTTAGTTCCCAAACCTTACAAATGCCAGGCAAGCCCCATATCCCGCATCCAAAAAAATAGAATACAGACGAAACCCCGATTAAGAAGCTTCATAAAACAAGATGGAAAATACACACAGACACAAAATAAGGTTATTAATAATACACAGAAAAACCTAGCTACAGATTGTTGCATTTTTAGTCAGAGCTGTGACTTTTCCAATCAATTGTTTGCTTTATATGGTGAAATGTATTTTAAAGGGATTTCATTCTGTTTAAAAAAAAATATTTTTCTTGTAGAAACAGTAAACGTGATCATCAACAACGTAAGCATTAAACATATAATTGGTCACCTTTGATTTAGAAGCATTTTACTGTACACAATTCAGATTAACTGCAAGGTTTTAGAAACGCTTGCGTTATATACTGCTATGTTGTCAATATTGATGATACAATTTGAGCAGAGAATCTTATCGATTGTGTGCATTTTTATTGATTTATACGAGGCAACTGGAAATCACAAGAGGAAGGGATGACAAGTAAGGGCGTCAAATTATAAAAGGACACAGAGAGAGGGAAAACTCATCAAAATCACAAACAAACAAACAAAAGATGGCATTTCTTGAAAAAGAAACCCCCCACAATAGACACCAAATTACTAATAGATAATGTGTCGATTTACGATGTGCTCGTTATTTTCGTTGCTTGGTTAAGTACGCGTCGCCATGCACTCACTCGTCCTTACTCGATTTGGAAATCCTCCGCTTTAATTCGGCACGTCAATAAAGCCGAATCACGCAAGTGTGGTGGAGCGCAACCTTAGAGGAAACAAGGCCCGCTGCGTCAAATAGTCAGAAGAAGAGAGAGAGAGAGAGAGAGTGAGAGACCCGAAGGAGAAGACGCGAGCTTCCATTTAACAAGCGCCACAGTCCACACCATCAAATGTCACTCACGTTCGGCTTCCGAACAAACAACAAAAAACACTCGGACCTACTTTGTTGGCTCGGCGGAGGAGGACGGCTTGGATGTGTCGGAAAGAGTTGGTGCTAAATTGCAAACACCGCAGCATTTTAACCCGTTCACCGTTTTTGCGTTATTTCACGACGTTTTCGGTCGCGTCACGTCTTATTATTTACTGGCCAGAAAATAATAATAATAAAGAAATATTGGTAGTTCTGTGTGGAGTAAAAAAAAACCAAACATGCGAATGTCTGATTGGGTGAAAATAATAAATAAACGAATTTAAAAAATGGAGCAATTTCAACACCGGAAATATAAATTGTTAAATGCGACATTACAAAATAAAACATTTTAGCAAGCTACCCCATGGTGTCAATCGTAATTAAAATCGGCAATGATCTCGTGAAATGATCCTCAAAACAACGTTTTATTATTTTTAAAGATTAAAATGTTGAGCATGTTAAATGTAATGCAGAAATAATGTAATCGTTGTCAATCTATTTTTCACCCAATCTAAAAATATTAAATAAAAAATACAATACAAATATTTTGAAGTGTCAAATCAATTTGAAATAACTACAATTCGGTGAGAACAAAACTATATCAAATAAGCTTACGAAGCACGAAATGACAAATAACAAATCAACATGGAAATTAAATTTTCTTGGAAGTGGTTTAAATGTTTTTTGTTTTTTATTAGAATAAAAACAGTTCAAATCACTTACATCAAATAACATCACATGCAAACTTCGTGTACTGTATTGTATTCATTTATTATGTTATCGCATGTGACAATAAAAAGGCCGAAAATTGAAATCAAGAAAATCTACCTAGCAACAGCTTTTTCCTGCGCTCACACAGGACGAAAGAAACATTTTAGTCTTATGTTGTTATGTTCTCCTGACCTGAGCCGCTCGTCTTCCTCGGTAGCTCAGCGGGAGCTCAGCCGGCATTTTTCTGGCCCTGCCGTCTGTCTGAATTCTTTCTTTTTTTTTTTTTTTCTTTTTAATCTGACGCATATAATTTACATGCGTTTTCAGCACCCTGACGAGGCCTGGCTGTCACGTCCTTGCTGTCGCTCGACCGCTAGCTTCTCCGAGGATGATTGCGGCTGGCGGAAACAAAAGGCCGAGGAAAAGTGCGGCGAAGAGGGAGAGGGAGGATAAATGAGCTCTCTGTGTACAACTCACCCCCCCCCCCCCACCCCACCACCTCACACACTCCCCACTCAACAAGCAGCCTGGCTCTATACGTGACTCTTGAACCAGGCTGCGTTTTGTGTTAAGCAGCACCCTCTCATGACAGATCTGCTGCGGGGTCGGTGGTCAAAGTTGAGGACCGGGTCGTGGAAGAGTTGTCGGGGGGTGCGGTAGGGGGGGGGTACTCTCCAGCCGCATGCCTTCCTTCAACTTCCCGCCTCCCCCACCGCCCCTCCCGCAAATTTCCTTCTGGCATTACGTCACTCGTGGCCCCCCAAAACAAAGCACAGCGCCAAATGTTTACGTATTTGCAGACATTTTTCTTGGAGCCGTTAAAAGCTCGGCGAAGAGCAATAATTCATACGTCGACTCGATGTAAACACGCCGTCCAGGCCCGGGAGGACGAGAGCGAGCTCCTGCTAACGCTAGGCTCAACACTTTAGAAGTTGTTTGCGTTGAAAAACTTTGACTGCTGAGTTGACGACAGACGATACCGCAGATTTGATGTGATTCAGAGTAGCGGGTGTCACCGATGTTTTGCAAAGTTTTGTCAAGCTCGAAAATAGAAGCCTTCGTTTCATCGTCATTCCAGCATGTCAATATAATCGTAAATTGGTACAGAAATTTTCAACACTTGCTTAACCCTCATGCAGTATTTTTAAGCGGCTGCATGAAGGGTATTACGTCCCAAAAATGTCCCTCTTCCAATGTGCAACAACTTTTTTCACTTTTAATTTTTTTTCACTTTCAACCCCTCAAAATGTTCAGTGGGGATTGGCCAAGGCTTCGTGGAGTTATTTTTTACTGTTTTGTCTGTGGACTGTCCAACAGTCCAAAATCGTCCAAAGTGTCCGAAATGTCCAATTTTGGGATAATTACTGCATGGGGGTTAAGTATGTGTGCTGAGCACAAAATTATGTTTGTCCGTCCGGTGGTTGTGAATTCGGGATGCCACACATTTCCTCACTGATGTGACACACTCAAACACGGTATCAGGGCACGGTATCAGGGCACGGTATCAGGGCACGGTATCAGCGCACGGTATCAGCGCACGGTATCAGCGCACGGTATCAGCGCACGGTATCGCTTCCTCCAAAATAGTGTCTTCTTCCGAATAATTTTTTTTTTTTTTACTTTCTTTAATCAGCGTGGCTTCTCCGCGCAAAATGTCCTGCAAATCTAAAATAAAATGTTGCGTAAGGTGAGGGAAAACTGTCAAAACCGCCCATTCCGATGTAGCTTGTCAATAAAAATCCGCTTTGTATAATCCTATTACTTCACAATATACAATCCCATGTTAAAATTGAGACATCATAAAATCCTCATGCGTCAAAGACTGTCATTTGACAATCCATTTCATTTTTTTTTTATAGGTTGTAAATACCGCTGAAACATTTTGTATCAAGCACTTCATCTTCGTTCTTTTCAAAGGATAAATATTTTGGGGGAAAAATACCACTTTCGTCTTTTGAATTGTTAGGAATCTGCACTTTTTTTTTCTCTCTCTTTGACAATAGTTAAACAAGGTACTGTGGTTACACCACAGACTGCAAACACCAAAACACACTTTGTTTAATATAAACAAAGGCGGAGACAAACCACATGAAGCGGAACACCGCCGCCCGACCACAGGCAGAAAGACGGAGGGAACGCGTGATGGAGTTGGACTTGACGATCAAACAATAAACAGTCCATTAAGTGTGCGATGGGAGGGGTGGAGGGGGGTCGGTGGAGCGAGGGGGGGGGGGGTCCTATCTGGATTTGGGGGGGGGGAGGGCAGCGGAGGAATGATGGGAGTTTATTTAAAGCACAGTGACCCCGTGGCCGATGGCTGCCTCAGTGCAGGGATGAATAAAACTTTAATGGCTCATAAAACACAGCGACCCCCCCCCCACCCCCTCCCCGCCAATCCCTTCACCACACACCCCTTTCTGTGTGACTTTGCTGCGTTTATTCCGCCAGCCAATCGGATGGCTTGAACTCTCCAAAGAGCAGCGGTGAGAGAAAAGAGTGATGGAGGAGGTGTGGGAGGAGTTGATGGCAGAAAGTTTTGGGGAAATCCGCCTGCCCGTGTTCGACTTCAGGACGTATGATAAGCCGCGCGCTGATTTTTAAAACGTGCGCGACTATGAATCACGTCGCAGTCCGCACGCAACTGCGGTTTTTGATTGTGATCATGATAACTCTGACGTGATCCCAGTGTCATCAAGTTATACAGAAACAGTCTTCATAACAAAAATTCCACTCTGATGATGCTAATGCTAATGCTAAGCGAGGCTAAATGGCGGACAGCCAGGAGACGGTTAGCATTCATCCATGCATCCATTTTCCGATCCGCTTTATCCTCACGAGGGTCGCTGGGGGTGCTGGAGCCTATCCCAGCCGTCTTCGGGCAGTAGGCGGGGGACAACCTGAACCGGTTGGCAGCCAATCACAGGGCAAACAGAGATGAACAACCATTCGCGCTCACACTCACACCTCGGGACAATTTAGAGTGTTCAATTAGCCTGCCATGCATGTTTTTGGAATGTGGGAGAAAAGTACCCGGAGTACCCGGAGAAAACCCACACAAACCCGATCGAACCCGGTACCTCTGCACTGTGAGGTCGCTGCGCTAACGGTTAGCATGATAAACCAAATTATTTGATCTTGCAATATAAAAAGCTACGCACTTGGAAGTCACGCTCCAATCTTGTGGAAAACAAAAACTGGGCAACACAAGACCAGGAGAGCACAAGTTGAGGAAAGTCGCCCTTTTTTTTCAAAAAAAAGTGACGATAGTGATAAGTTAAAAGTAGGCGATAGCCACGGAAGTAAAAAAAAAAAAAAATACTTTTTTTTAAAGGGAACTCAATGTTTCCTCAAGATAAGGTTAACTAAGTGCTTTGTCTTTTCTTACTATTTAAGACATAAACGTGTTACTCCGGCGGCCCGGTAGCCCAGTGGTTAGCACGTCGGCTTCACAGTGCAGAGGTACCGGGTTCGATCCCAGCTCCGGCCTCCCTGTGTGGAGTTTGCATGTTCTCCCCGGGCTTGCGTGGGTTTTCTCCGGGTGCTCCGGTTTCCTCCCACATTCCAAAAACATGCATGGCAGGCTCGTTGGGCACTCTAAATTGTCCCTAGGTGTGAGTGTGAGCGTGGATGGTTGTTCGTCTCTGTGTGCCCTGCGATTGGCTGGCAACCAATTCAGGGTGTCCCCCGCCTACTGCCCGAAGACTGCTGGGATAGGCTCCAGCACCCCCCGCGACCCTAGTGAGGATGAAGCGGTTCGGAAAATGAATGAATGAATGAACGTGTTACTCCAAAAAAAAAAGTTGCTCACATACTAAATAAAAGGTAAATAAAAAAAATGTTCTCATTTAAAAGTATAATTTGTCACTCTTTCACCAAGGCTTCGATTTTCAAGCAATGTGAGCATAAAATTATGCCGGCAAATCGAATTCCTGTGTGAAAACCAGAGAGGACGACAAAAAAGACGATGGAAAGACAGAAAATGAAACAAGGAAGACAGGAAATCAAGTCAGAAATGTAGCGAGAGGAGGAAGCAAGCGCGGCACACTATTCCACTCCTGCGAAGCTTTCACATACGCGTGGAAATTACACACAACCTTTCCACTTTTTTGACAGAAAACTGTGAAGGTTCAAACTGTCAGCAGCGGTCAAATCAAACCGGTGCGAAGAGAAGAGGGGCCAAGACCCCATTTGCGCAAACCGGCCAGGGGAGATGGCCCGAACCGCTTTGGACAGGTAAACAAGATTCGGAAAAATGCTCGTTGAAAGTTGGTAAAAAAGTTTTTTTCTGACGCGTGACTGTTGTCAACTAGTTGTAAAAATACCTAATGTGTGAATTACCCATGACATGTTGAAGGGGTGATGCAGTTTATTTTTATATTGTTGTTAGCCGTTTCAGCATACACAGTAGTTGCCAACAGTCACATTTTTATGTTTTTGGAAAACAAGAAAAAAAATTATAGAACAAATTCAACAGCCAAAAAGTTTGATCACTGACAATTGACACAGATTTAAAAAAAAGATTATTATCTTTTTTGAAGCCATCGTTAGCTTCATAGCATCATCGCTAATGTCATTCTTATCCCTATCAGTGGTTACTACAGTGGACAGCTTATCATTTTATCAGGTTACGGGGTGCATGAATGGGTTAATTTACCGTCACAGTATCAATAAAAAAAAAAACATATTACATGCTAAATGTAGTTTTTTTTGGTCTTGTTTTCCATCAGCATTCAAATACGACTCAGGTAACAATGAGGCTAACGATGTGTGCCTCTCTACAATAAATGCCACATAATTACCCGAAAATTGTTTATGTCATATTTTTATTGACATTAATACATCGACTGTAAAGAAATTTCCCAATCTGTGCATCATGATTTATTACCGTATTGGCCCGAATATAAGACGGTCCTGATTATAAGACGACCCCCTCTTTTTCAAGAATCAAGACTTTTTGAACACCAAATTAATTTTTATACTGAAAATAATTACAGTACATCTGAAACAAATGATTATAACAATATATTTGAGAGATATTTTTGAAATGTAAATAACATCATAACTTCTCCTCAGCCGCCGGTTAACCTGGCCGATCTTCGACCCACTTTTCTCCAGATTGTCGCTACGTTTCTCCATTTTCTGTTTTCTTTTCTATTATTTTCTTCTCTTTTCTTTCTTACCGCTATTTTTTATTTTTCTTCTTCGTACTACTGCTATTTTTATTTTTATTCTTCGTGACAGGGATTCACTTTGGCCTGGGGAGTCAAGTTCAGCATTCGCTTCAATGATATCTGGCGCCATCTAGCATCGTCAATGGGTTATAATGTCTAGACCCCGAATATAAGACGACCCCCACTTTTTCAGTCTTATTTCAATGCAAAAAAACACCGTCTTATATTCGGGCCAATACGGTAATTGCCTCTCCTGCTCATGTGTGTTTTGACCACTAGGGGCAGTATAATAAATTCATGCAGAGACAAATGAAAATGACTTTCACGACTTCTGTAAAGGACTCATAAGTGGCAATAAAATTAGTCACGAGAATTGTTTTATCGCTCGCAAGTCAGAGCAAAAAAATATTAAAAAACGGGAAAAAAAAATCTATGTCGGGTCGGGTCATCATTCATTGCTTTGGCCCACCACGACCTAACTACTTTTGTTGTTTTGCTTCATATGTTCATGTTTTGCATCCTAATATTTACTGCAACTTGTACTACCATAGATGAGTTGGGAGTCACTCCGCGAAAAACCGAAGAAGCCCCTGCGCAGTACTTGGGATTGGTGTGGTCCAGTAATGCGCCCCCCGTCAAATGGGATGCGATGGGACTTGACCCCGGCAAAAGTCAGTGAGTCATCGCGGGACTTCCTGTGCTAAATTACATGTAATCATCGAGTCATTTAAAAGCCTTGATCAAAGGTGTGAAAAGTGGCTAAGAGTTTTGGGCAACGTATTCTCCACGCTTGACAGCCTGGCAACGGTTTAGAGCAACTATCCCAGACCAACATCCAAAATCCTTACATCATCTCCCCGCACTGACATCACTCCACGTGTGATCTCGGCGAGGCAGGAAAAGCTTTTGCCAGCCATTATCATGTCATCAAAGTGTCTGGGAAGAAAAAAAAAAAAAGAAAGAAAGAAAGAATGAAGCTCCCCGGAGGCTCGCACTCGCCCAATTATCTCTCTGTTATGTCAAGTGCATTTGAGCCCAAAATTGCCGCGAGTTGGCTGGTTCAAAGCTATCGGGTTGCCGTGTGAAAACACAGCGACCGTGACATCACTGCCACTCAAACACGCATTAGCACACACGCGTTTCACCCAAAGTTGTGAGGGAATAAAAGCGAGAGTTGCTATATACTGGAAGGATCGGCTACGTACACCCGCGACTGTTTGCCTGCCAATCTCAAAAATATCACAGAACAACAAATTTACCGTAATTTCCGGACTATAAGCCGCGACTTTTGTCACATGCTTTCAACTCTGCGGCTTATTTAATGAAGCGGCCGATATAAAGACTTTTTTAACGGCCGCCTGCGTACCGTCTTTCTTTGTAAATATCTCATGTAACAATATGGGCACCTGCGGCTTATATGCAGGTGCGGCTTATGTGTGTACAAAATGTTTTTTTTCCCTTTAAAAATGTAGTGGTGCGCCTTATAATCAGGTGCGCTCTATAGTCCAGAAATGACGGTAATAGTTTCCCAGGTATCTCAACAAAACAAAACTCAGTCTTCAGTTTCAAGAAATATCCATCACCAACGTATGTTCCATCTCTCTCGGGATTGTTCGCAAACTTAAATCGTGAATTGATGAATGCCTTGCAAAACAACCCCCCAGGTGTGACCGTCACCTTGACCGCAGCTCATTAAGCTTGTCCTTTGGCAACACAATACACCCTAATGTGCTCTTTAGCGCTCTGACAACCAACACACACACACCACAGTTTGTGATTACAGAGTGTGAGAAGTTTGTCAGCCCACTGAAGGCTTCTTCTTCTTCTCTCCCCCCCCCCCCCCCGAGATGGTTCGGACCATTAAGCACGACCCCTGACCTTGGCGGGCACCATGAGGTGACACAACGCAGGCCTGCTCTCACTCAGCCGAAACCAGTAACAGCGAGGGAGGCGCCCCATCTGTGTGTGTGTGTGTGTGTGTGTGTGTGGAAAAAGCAAAAGATTTCTAAGAATGAGTGCACTCAGTGACTGGATTTTTGTTTTAGTTTATTTTCTGTCGTTTGTTTTTTTGCTATTTTTGGCCTACAAGTATGGTTGAGAAAAAAAATAAAAAAATAAAAAAATCACAGCGGTATTTTTTTTAAAAATTGATTGTAGATCAAAGAATCCATAAAATTTGAGTTTTTTTTTTTTTTTTAGATTTTATGAATAATTTAGGATTAATTGGCCCAGAAGCTTTTAGCATGCTAATAATGATGACTTCTGCGCTAGCAAAGGCTATAGCATATTCCAATTTATGGACAAATGTGTTGGTTTCTTTCGTAGGGATGAAACTTTCATCAAATGAGGACAAGCTTTTCTTCTTTTTTTTGTTATTTAACCAAGGAAAATATGCAAATAAGCTTGTTGGTTGATAAAAGTAGAACCAGGAGAAGGGTTGGGCGACAAATTCAACTGTTGTTTTGGATCATGATTAGCTCACAATGTCTTATTTTTCTTGTTTATTTGAAATCGATATCCGACAAGAGTTTTGGTGACTAGATTTGTCGTTTTATTTTCTGCAATTGACATACACAAAAGTTCAAAAACGGACAGAGTGGACGTGAAAACGAAACAACTGAGACGCGCACTCACACACAAACACGATCGCACACGCACACACGCACACACACACACGAACACACGCACAAAGAGGGCATACTTAATTTGAGAGACGGTTAATTAGCGACTGTCCACTCCACTGCTGAACAAGCGATCACTGAAGCGTGTACACCATGCTAATTATGGCTTAGCTTAGCATCGGCGCACACGCGCGCACAAAGACCCACGAAAGGTGAAGGACTTTGCTGGCCATGTGCAAATATTCTCAATTCATTATCATGGCTGCTTTTGCTCTTCTGGCAGAAATGAACTCAAATGCAAGCGCTCGCGCGCGCGCGCACACACACACACACACACACACACACACACACACACACACACACACACACACACACACACACACACACACACACACACACACACACCAAGGACCTTATTTTTGTGCCCAGTGCAAGGCTAGACTGCACACACGAGTGGAGTTTTCCTTCTTTTGGCATTTTGGTAGACAGGCGTAGTCAGAAATGGGCGTTTGCGTCGCTGTGGGAGTGGACATAGCCGACTTGATTCCCCGCCAATCGAAGCAGCTCCTCTCAGTCACTTTAAATTCAGTGCAGGAGAGGCGTGTGGGTTTTACATGCCGAAAGCACAAACTGACTTGCTGGAGTCCATTTTTTTTTTTTTTAGACAAAGTTGTCTCCACAAGGAACTGCAAAAAAATCTCCTCTTGCGGATGATGTAAAGTTGGCCAGTAAAAACCGGGCACTTGGGGACTGCCTTCAACCGCCAATCGGGGGTTTGTCTTTTAAAATCATTTCATTACCACCCCAACCCATACACTGGTTGTGCAGCAGTGCAGGGGTGCTTTTAAAAATACTGTATAGTCAGTAATAATAATAATCATCATCATCATCATCATAATAATGTATTAATTGATTTCGACAGTGGTTAAGATGGTTCCATGCAAGCTGCTATCCTACTATATGATTGAACAACAGTGACAGAGATTCCTTCTGCCTGCGCGTTAGACCACCTGCGCCACAACTTAGACCTGATTTTACCTAGTCTAAAGTCGACTCCACTGTCTGTTACTAAACTGTCAGGTGAGCCAGGGGCGTGTAAACAAAAACACTCTCAGTCTACAGGAACTGGCCCAAATGGTCTGCCAAATTCGCAAATATGGTCAAACCTCGGTTTTCGGACGTCTCGGTTCTGGAACAATTCAGTTTTCGACCAAAAATTTTGAGTTTTTATGCCTCGGATGACGAACAAATTTCGGTTCTCGAACAAACTGAGCGCACTTGAATGCACCATTTGACTCCTCTCGCCTTCCTTACACGGGGAAGTGACGCTTCCTCGTCTTGCTTTCCATTGTGAGCAGACGTGTTCAGTAAACATTTTGATTTTAAAAAGAGCGTGGTTTCGGTTTTTGAACAATTCGGTTTTCGAACAGCCTTCTGGAACGGATTATGGACGAAAACCGAGGTTTGACTGTATGGTCAACTCGACTCGCCCCCTGGCAAGACAATGAAGATGTCTACGAAAACACAACCCGGCAGTCACATTCTCTCGCTCTTGTCTCTTTTGCTCTCTCACTCACACGGAACGGTGCACGCTCATGATGTGAAGGTAAAGTAAGAAAATAAGCGTTGACATTCATTGATATGCAAATACGGGTCAAGTCAAGTCCGCATCCGCCGGCGCCCACGCGCTCGACGCTTTTGTTTTGTGGGCAGTCAGACACAAACAATGAGGGATGCTGTGGGTCAAAAGGGGGGGGGGGGGGGGGATGGCGGCGTTGGTGTGAGGGGAGAGGGGGGGGGGGGGGGGTCACTACATGAAATCCTGGAACCGTGCCTGATGAAAAGGGTAATAGGTCAGTAGTTTAAGAGATTGTGCCTCTTTTGCTCTTTTTCCAAAATGCACATCATCAAATCCTATCTCGCGCGTAGTTCACAATTAACGTACACATCGGTGCATTTACACGTGTAACTGACTTCAAGGTACCTTGTTGCTGGTTACAAACATGGTTACATGCCACCTCAAAAAGGGAAATCCAACACAAAAAGTGCCGATGGATTGAAGAATACAACGCGGCGTCTCTCTCTCTCTCTCTCTCTCACCCCCCCCACGTCTAATCAAAGCCGGAATTCTCTCATCTGGCATAAAACGCCCTCCGTGACGATGAAAGCCGCTCGAAGGAACTTCTCAACATCTCACAACAATTTAGGAAACAGTCAAGGACAAGTGAGGTCAGCGCTCGGGGGTGCCAACTGGCTTCAACGTGACGCCTGCCGTTAAATCTGTATCCCACCCCACCAAAACACGCACGCACACGAAAATGTGCCTTCCTGCACACGGCCATGCAAATAAACACACATGTGCCTATGACACGTGAATACATACATTTTTACTGAGATCACAGATCATTATCTCGATTGGCGCCGAGGCACGCACATGCACACACATACATACAAAGACACAGTTACGCAAAAACACACACATGGTTACGCACACATTGTTCGACAAACATTTACTCTGCACATTGTGTGTGTGTGTGTGTGTGTGTGTATATATATATATATATATATATATATATATATATATATATATATACACAAACACGCACACACATATATACACATATATACTGTATATGGATGCACACGCCACACAAAGTTACACTAATACACACATACACACACACACACACAAGCACAATTGCACACCCACATTCGGTGTTACACGCCAACAAATGTACACACATACACGCACTTAGTCTCACACACACACACACACACACACAAATACAGTTACATACACACACAGACACACCGAGTTACGCACACAAAAACACTGTTACACTTCGAGAAACACTTTTGGCTACAAAAACACAAACGCACAATTACACACACACACACACACACACACACACACACACACACACATACACGTTTGCACATGGGCACAACACACACAAGCATGGGCGCACACACAAATGCAGTGTTACACACTGACAAATGTACACACACACACACACACACACACACAAGTACGGTTACATACACGCACAGACACACACCGAGTCACGCACACAAAAACACTGTTACACATCAAAATACACTTTTGGTGACACAAACACAAACGCACAGTTACGCTCACACACACACACACACACACACACACACACACACACGTTTGCACATGGGCACTAACATACACAAGCATGGGCGCACACACACATGCAGTGTTTCACACTGACAAATGTACACACACATACACACACACACACTCGCACACACACACACACATTTACGGTTACATACACGCACAGACACACACCGAGTCACGCACACAAAAACACTGTTACACATCAAAATACACTTTTGGTCACACAAACACAAACGCACAGTTACGCTCACACACACACGTTTGCACAAGCACACACAAACCTGGACAGTGTGGCAAAAATACACACATGCACGCACAGACACACGTGTTACATACACACAGTTAAGACACACGCGCACGCGGCACAAGCAGCATAACAAAGAATGACAAGTTGAGATTAATGGCGGGCCTTCCTCTGGCAGCCCAATTTAATTGTCAGCCATGATGGCCGCTGAACTCCATCAGATTATTTACACAAGGTTAACGCAGCGTCTTCAACAGTTGCTAATTGGAGCGACCGATACGCCATCGGGAGGGCCCGTGGCGCGTCCTTGGGATGACGCAGGGGGCGCCGAGGAGGCACCGCGCGGTGACGAGGGTGACAGGTGCTCGGGTCACGATGAGAAAAAATGGAAATGAACTCTTTTCAAAATACTATGTGTTTTTTTGTTCAATTCTATTTTTCTTTTTCTTTTTCAGCACTTGGGCAGCCACCATCTGAAAACCAAATCAGATTCAACCTTTCAAGGATTTTTTTTTTCTGTTTTCAGCGGCGATGAAAGAAGAGTCATGATATTAAAAGGTGAAAGCTTGAGCTGAAATAACGGACAGATTGTCTGCAAAAATCTGGACAAAAACAGATTTTTTTTTTTTTTTATTTGATATGGTCTTTTTTTTATCTGTTGAACGGATTTTTGTCAGGTCTTTGTCAAGCCGAGGAAAACGGTCAAAACGAGTTGCATTTCGGCACTTGTTCGACGTCTAAGCAAGACAGACATTTGAGGTATAAGACATTTATTTTCCCCTTCACTGCTAACCACACTTTTCTGACACTGTTTATTGCTGCCGGGCGGCGTTCTGTTCCAATTGTGCCCATTTACACTCCCCATGCTACGCTTCATGCTAGCAGTGGGTCCGCTTCATGCTAGCAGTGGGTCCGCCATGTTTTTTTTCTTTCGAGGATATTTGCTAGTCTAAAGGAGTCAAAATTAAGATCAGACCTTTTTTCAAAGGATTCACATTCATTACCTGTGACAATTAAAATGCTAAGTATAGTCTAAAAATTTTCATTTTGACATCTTAACAATTTTCAGATTTTATTTACCCGACTCCTCACATGAGCTCCAAACTTCACTTATGCTAACGCCCTGAAAAATATTTGACGGTGGCCTTGAAATGAGGCCCCGAAAGGCCTGGAATAGACTTGAAACATAAATAAATCCCGCAAAAAGGTGCAGACATTTTTTTTTTTAAATTGATCTTGGAGAGATTTTTGCCACCTGTTTTGTAA
Source organism: Hippocampus abdominalis (assembly GCA_018466805.1). Classification (NCBI taxonomy): domain Eukaryota; kingdom Metazoa; phylum Chordata; class Actinopteri; order Syngnathiformes; family Syngnathidae; genus Hippocampus; species Hippocampus abdominalis. The sequence goes on along the minus strand of CM031702.1, from coordinate 6,452,605 downwards.
CACACACACACACACACACACACGTCAGATCAATTGATGGATGTTACATTGAGAGAAATGTTAAATATACATTAGCACATGTGCTCACGGCATTTTCGAGAAAAATAATCAAGCGGAGCTTGCGGTCTGTCGGGAAGGAGGAGGGTTCCGCTTTGGGAAGAATAACGTCATATTTTTGGCATCGACATGCCGGCGGAGGCCTAAAGGACGTACGGGTGAAGGCCGGGTCAAAGAACACACAAGGGGCGGCGCAAACACTCCTAACACTTGCTTCACATGAATCCGAAACGAAAGAGAAGTGCGACGACAAGCGGTTTTAAGAAATGTCGTTGTTAGGTTTTTAGAATAACGCGTGAGGCACATCGCCGATAGCTTCGACTGTAATGTAATGTTTCTTTATGTCTAGAATATTTTTTTAAAATGTCAATAAATATTGGATGCACAGAAACTTTATTCAGCGTCCTTCCTTCGACAACACCAAAAGTGGTGTTTAGGCGCAGGCAGTTGGGAGTCACCTGATTCACCCACGATCGCAGTGTCGCCCGTAAAACATTAGCAAAGCTCAGAGTTGCACTTGCAGAAGTACCATTTCTTTGCTCAGCTGGTTTCGTCTCGACTCGTTTGCAGAATTTAAGTCGTCGGTCTATGCAACACACCGAACGTGCGATCGCAACCCGACATGCTTCCAGATGCCGCTTAATTAAAGACGGTGACACGTTAATCACAACATCGGATACATACACCCACACAAACGGCTCGGATTGGATTCCACGAGTGGGAATCTGCATAACATGACCGACATCCCAGCAGCAAATGTGCAACGTTGACATTTGGGAGCCTGCCGTGTTTTGAACTTTTCTCGCGGGGGTCTGTTAGCGCAAAGGCTAATGACCTATATCCGCGTGCACGTGCGCGTTGGTTCAAATGCGTGTTGAGGGCTGCTGACGCCGTGCAACACTCGCGGAGACACCTTGGCAGGGGGAGATGAGGGTGCGACCTCGCCCCCCCCCCAACGTAGGATTTGGCACCTGTCACGCACATCAACACACACGTACACAAACGCGCACACATTAAAATGTCGAAGTTAACGTAGCACGAATAGCACCCCTTCCCCGCAAAGATATCGGTTGCATCTTCAGGCACCTGCTGAAAAACACAAACGACATTGTGTCTCACCTTAGCGCTCACGTTGGCAGCCAGCTGTTTGGCGTGCACACACACACACACGCGCGAGGAAGTAGGCGAGTGTTTTGTCGACACTTGATGGAGGGAACAAAATGCCGTGAACTTCCACCACTTTCAGAAGTACAGTCAAAGCTCGGTTTTCGAACGTCTCGGTTCTCGTCCAATTCGGTTTTCGACCAAAAATTTTGAGTTTTTTATGCCTCGGATGACGAACAAATTTCAGTCCTCGAACAAACTGAGCGTACATGAATGCACCATTTGACTCCTCTCGCCTTCCTTACACCAGGAAGTGACGCTTCCTCGTGTTGCTTTCCATTGTGAGCAGACGTGTTCAGTCAACATTTTTATTTTAAAAAGAGCGTGGTTTCGGTTTTCGAACAATTTCGGTTTTCGAACAGCCTTCTGGAACGGATTATGGACGAAAAAACGAGGTTTGACTGTAATTTGAACCTTTTCTATGCGCCATTTTAAGACGCTTACCACCCCGCTTTCTTGGTCTTCTACTGCCAGCGTTTAATCTATATCATCATAAAGGCAGAACGCAAGAAAAAAACCAACTGGTTAAAATATCAGGTGGAACCCAGAGGGCTGTTATGTAAATGTGGATAAAAATAAGGTCACATTTAATATTATACATTAATGTAAGTCCCCTTTTGGCCTCCATCTTGGCAAAAAAAAACATTGTAATGTGACATTCAAAGAAGTGGGACGATGCCGGACTACCAGCAGGAGGCTGCGGGAAACCAGACACTCAGTCTGACGTAGCCTAGCTCAGCAAAGCTGATAAATGTTTTTTTTTACTGATTAATTATAAATAAAAATACGTTTTTCTGTCAAGATGAGTTTTACAAGATTTTTTTGTGACTTCTGTAACTGCTTGTTCTAACATCACAGCTGTGAACAGAGAGGAGCTAGACTACTAAACAGTCAGTGTAGCTAACTTCATGATTTGATATTGAGCGACTAGCAAGTTCAATTCGCCCTGAGAAACAGACTCTTAACTAAACTGACCAGCTGCTATTAGTTAGTTAGGACTGAGAATATTTGGTCACTATTTAGCATCCTGTAGGTCAAAAGAGACAGACAACACGAAAACAGTTAAATAGTTTGTTCATTGGAACAATACAGGTCAAAACTATGAACGCAAATTAGCATGGTTAGCCAAAGCTAACCATTCAAACGATCTTAAATGTTAGCATCTATCAATTAGCATGGTTAGCCAAAGTTAACCAAGGTTGAATTGAATTGAATTGAATACAACTTTATTGGCACAGATGAAATTTCTTCCCCCTCAACATTAAACAAGGTAATTGATAGATGCTAACATTTAAGATCGTTTGAATATGTGAGCTCAAAATCACAGCTAACAGTATGATAGCCACTATTATTCATCTTTACAACTTTTAGTTGGTCATTTTGAAGTCCGCCAAAGTACTGAACTATCTGAAAAGTAGAAGAAAAAAAAGACCATTGCCGCTTGGTTAATTTTTTTTTGCTTTGTGCCGCACTTTGTTACAGCTGCAGCTGTTGTGAAAGCGCGATATAAATCAGGATGTATTGTATTGTAGTGTGATGCGAAATGTGTTAATTAAAAAATCACAATAATTTAAAAATATATGTCATAAAAGGTATTTTAGTGAGAACAAAATCTCAGCTCAAGCAGGCTAACTTTGGGACACCCTCCCGTTCCTCTATATTATCAACAGAATCAGCACTGATCCCGCCTGCCGTTTAATTTATCACCTCCAGATTAAACTCGATGAAATCCAACATTTTAATTGAATGTTTAGATGGCACGCGGTTTCGGTGATAAATTTCCACCAGCACCCTGCGCTGCCATTTCATCGCAAACTAATTACATTTGCATAAATGATGCTGGTCGTGATGATTGTCGTAGGGTTGGGTTGCACCACATTGGTTGTATTTTAAAAGAGGCCCAGCCGCCATAAGCGTTGATATCAACCCACATGTGACCTGTTGTATGAGATCAATGAAAAGCAAATGGAGCTCCTCTTGATAATGTCAGGCCCAGCTGATAAAAAAAAAACCAACAACAACAAAATAACAACGCTTTATGATGTGTTGACCTTTACTTGCTGTAGCTCATTTGTCATAGTTACCGTCGAGGCAACTCAATAAGTGACGCTTGCCCGCTAATACACTTGAAAACTCCAAATATGCTTAAAATTGATTTTGAGATGAAATACGCACGGCGGTCACTTTATTAGGTTCACCTGCGCCCATTTAAATCCAATCCCAGAACTTTCAGTGAAACGCAACAGTGGAAAAGAGCAGTCCATTGGTTGGTACACCCCCGCCGAGCGCCTTGACAGACTTATGAGCGATGGAGGCGGGTTGGGAGGACGGTAAGAACCACATTTGCGGCGTCGCGGCTCTCCAGTGGGTGCTAACCTCCGCGGGCTGTGGGAACCGTGTGTTTTTGGAGAGGCAGAAGAGAGCGGGGATGAGGAGGAGATGGACGCGCAGATGAGAGATATGGAAAGCGGCCATCGTTGCAGCTGTCAGGCCCCACCCACTTTCCCAAAAAGTCTGGGATATCGGACTTGGGAACTGAACATGTCAGGATGACCTAAAAAAAAAAGACAAATTGGTCGATCTGCAAGTGATGACATGTCAACTGATGACTGTTTTTGCATAAAAATGCGAAATATCTGCTGACCTCATCAAGCCAATGGGACACTCAAGTGTCTGAGAAATGTTATAACTCCGCCTCTTTCATCACGCTGTGGGAGCCGTGCTGTGTTATGTCGCCTCAAGTTTGGTAGTCTTGCCGGGTTTTTTTTGTCGTCGTTTTTTTTTGTCGTCGTTTTTTTTAATTGTTGTTTTGTTTTGACAAAAATGAGTAGTGTGATAAAAATAATTTAGTTAGATGCATGGACGTAAGGGTTTTTTAAAAAAGCGGATTGCTGTAATGCATGGGTGTCAAACTCATTTCACATTGTGGGCCACATCCGGCCTCGGTAGATATGTGATGATGAAGTGGGGCGGACCATTAAAATTACCCCATCCTCTGCTATAAATAACCAAATATGTATTTCCTTTGTTTTGGTATCAAGAAGCATAAGAATATTGGGAAAATGTTGAAATTTAACAAAATGACTTGACTAAATCTGCTGATAGGTCCGAAAGCCTCTCTGGTATAGTTTTCTTCGTAATATCGGCAAAAGCTTGTCGCTTCTCGGGATGAACAAGTTTAGCCGCCTTCATCATGAATCTGTTCAACAAAGTCACCATCAGAAGCATAGCATTAGCACTTTGATGCTAATGCTATCTCGCTAGCAATTAAGTAGCTGGCTTTTACTGCTGTGTTGGGTCTGTCTCAGTGACAGACTGAAACTGCTGTCGTCTTCTTCTCTGATCAAAACCGGCTGCCCCCTAGCGGATAATCCATGAATTGCATCTTATTAAAAATATTCATTCCGCGTCTTGTATGCATTTTTTCACTTTTAAATTACGCCGCGGGCCTGATCGAACCTCGTTGGGGGCCGGTTCCGGCCCGCGGGCCATATGTTTGACACCCCTGCTGTAATGCCTTGTTGCAGAAGGAAGCCGGTCAGCCACCAAGGTAAGATTCACGTCCGTCTATTAAAATTGCATCGTCAGCTCGCCGATTTATTATTTATTGCATCATTCGGGGGTTCTAAAATGTTTGAAAAAGATTTTGGGAAGCTAATGTAACCATGATGTTACATTTGTGACGTCAATTAAGGCGGATAAAGTTGGTTGAGAAGCGCAGCAAAGGAACATCTGACGCGACTTTTCACTGATTTGACGTGAACTTGAAATTAATCGCGATCTCCGAGGAAAACTATTTTTTTTCTCGTGCGTGAGTGACATGTGCTGCTACTTCACTCAGTCAGGGAGGGTCGTTAACTCATCCGCAGCGGAAATATCTGCTCCGATGTCTCCTTCACCACTTTGGAATGTTCTCCTTCTTGCCCGCAGACGCTCCATTTCCTCCTCCTCCTCCTCCTTCATCCTCTTCTTGGCTCTCACGCTGTGAAAAGTAAGTGAGAGAAATGATGAAGTCCAATCTGCCGCAGGACAACAACACTGTAGGTAGCAATAAGGAGCCATGTTGGAGGGACGCTGACGGGCCGTAACACAGCAGCCCGCCAAGTGGGCCCGCTGCTTTAAATATGACCGCGGCTGCTTACGGTGATTGAGGAGGACCCCCTGCCGCAATGCCCTCACTTCCATGCGGCCCGTCTATATATCACACCGCCGGAATGGTTCGCTCGCTATGTTTTATTTGATTTTATGACTGGGTTTGCTCTCTATAGATTTACTTGGTTCACACTCAACATGTTTTGTATTCGTTGTTTTTATTTATCATTGGTTGATTCTGGAATTTTATTTGAATTTAATTGGTTTCGTGTTAATGAACAAAAATCCAATTCATTAAAATCAAATCAAATGTTCAAATGAAATCATTCGAGCATTTGATTTGATTTTTGTTTGTTTAATAAAATTAGATTTTATATTTTTTTTGGATGATTTTATTTTGTTTGATTTTAGTCTTTAATTTGACCACTTTTTCCTTTTGTGTATTTTTTTTTTTTTTTTACAAATTATTCCAGACTTACAAAAATAAATAATTTATTTTATTTTATATTTTCATTTGAACCTTATATTTATTTATTTATTTTTTTTTAAACAAGCGTCATTTAAATTCTTACAACTACATGTACTGGGATAATATTTATTTGTGAGTGTATTCTCATCACACAGTCGTCCTTCTTGCTTGACACAATTTTCCTTCCTGCCTCGGTTTATGTTGGTGGGTTTAAGAGTGCCATGAATATGGATGTGACCCCTTTCTCCATGACGCTTGAACACACACACGCACACGCATGCACACGCACGCTTTTTATATGATTCATGCGTACATTCTACACATGCGTGGGCTCTCTCTGCTGACATTTCCCATTGTGTTGGACATATTACAAGTGTCCATATTATTCACGAGTTTATGTGAGTAACCAGCAGGCTCCGATTTGGTCATTTTAATTGCCGTTGACACATCTTGAAGGACTAATTACAGAACGGCGACGTCGCGCTAATTTTCCAGCGTTCCTTAGCCACACGGAAGAGGCGTTTGCTTTTATGAGCAAAACTGACGATTGCGCTCTGAATCGGGCCCACACTCAATTAGAGTGGATAATCACGGAGATGAGGAGAACTTGTTGGCAACTTTAAGAGCACGGAGAAGCTTGATATGATTGTTTTTTCACATCAGAATCATATAAGGCAAATTAACCAGGGGGAGTGAATAGTGTGGGTGTATATTAGAGGAGCAACGATGAAATAAAGAAATGACGTCCTTCCGTCACGAGTGAAAATGCAATGCTTTTCGTCCTATATATATCGATAGATAGATAGGTAGATATAGATTCTTAGCCCCTGTGTATTATACTGTCCCAAGACACACCTTGCATTTATTAATTCACTTTTATATACATTTGTTATTCCTTATTTATTTTCTAACTTAAAGTACTGTAGCGTGTTGTATTCCTTATTTAAAAAAAATAAATAAACACCAAAAAATCGGGGGGAAATTTGGGGGGTTGGAACAGATTACTGGCATTTCCATACATTGCAATGATGAAAGACACTTTGAGATACAATTTTATTTTATATATATGTATAATTTTTTTTTGGGGGGGGGGGGGGGTGATGGTACCCTGTTTGCGTGTTCAGTTCCTTTTTTTAGTGCATACGAGGCTCCAAAGAAACACATAATGCGGCCCAGATGATAGTTAAACATTGACATCTCAGTCATGTCTTGTCAGTGGTACTTTCCCAGCTGGAATATTAACACCGCCCCCCCCCTCTGCTAACCCCACCCCCTTCCCCATTCCCCCCAAAAAATTATACAAAATAGAATGAGTGTTAGGCGGAGGAGGCTTGCAGCATGAGGGAGGGAGTGATGTAATTACACATCGTTGCTATCAGTGCCCTTGAACTCTGCTGTTTGTCAAGCTGGCCCAACAATGTAGCCTCTGTGCGATAACAGCCGGCGAGCCCCGGGCGAGGATGACGGAGGCTGTGGCGGGAAAAAAAACAAAATGGCGTGGGCTTGTGGTTCAATTTATGAGCCAGAGAAAGGGTGTATGTACGGGGTCCAACTCAGGCCTACTCATCGCGACAATAAAAATAATCGGGTCCTAAAATATGATCATCACGTGTCAGGGCGACTACGAGGCCTACTTGGAATCATTGCCAATGGTGACGCCATTGCAGCCAATCAGGAGTGGGGAAAAAAAGTCAAATGGGCAAAATATATAATAGCATCCATAATGATTCACGCGGGGCCAAATTCTGTTCATCACTAGCTTAAATACTGTACTTACAGTGTGAAAATCAAATCCTGTCTTGAAACCCTATCGCAGGCTTAAAACCTTAACTTTAATAAACCCTAACCCTTGTTTGAAACCCTAACCATGGCTTGAAACCCTAACTGAGGTTTAATACTCAAACGCAGGATTTCTAGTCAAGTACAACTTTATTGTCAAATTTCCTCCCTCTTAAACAGACAACAAGAGGAGCCGCTGCGGGTGCCCGCGCCGCCATCAAAAAACACTGAACATAAAATGACAAAATAATACAACACAACACATAAAACAGACAGTCGTGCCATCTTAACCACTTTCAAACCCTAACTTGAAGCCCTAACCCTTATCTGAAACCCTAAACAGGGTCTGATACCCCAAATTCTAAATTCCCTACCCAAGGCTACACACCCTAATTTGAAACCATAACCAAGGTTTGAAATGCAAATTTGAAACCCTCACTAAGGCTTGACACACTAATACGAAACCTTAACCAAAGCCTGAAACCAAAAATTGAAATCCTAAACAAGGCTCGAAACCCTCACTTGATACCCCAATTTGGTGTACATTGAAAGTCAAATTGAAAACCGTAACCTTCGTTTTGAAATCCTAACCCAGATCCGAAACCCTCGTTTTAAACCATCACCGAGGCTTTTTCAAAACCCGAGACCCTTGCTTCAAAACCTTATTTTCAAACCCTTGTTTCAAACCCTAACACATGCCTCTTTTCACCTCGGCTTCAAAACCGTCATGAAAAACGGCCGCGGTGTGGATTTGCATGAATGCGTGCTAATGAACCTTGAAAAAAAAAATAACAGCCCAAGCTTTCCACAGTGGGCATCCTCCTCTGACTCACAGTCGGGGAAAGTTCAAAACCCAAATTCCTCTGGCCACCATTTGTTTTCTTTTCCATTGATCACCAAGCAGCTGCTGACGGATTCTCTCTCTCTTTCTCTCTCTCTCTCCCACACACACAAACACACACACACACACACACAGTCTTGCGCATACGTCGTCGTCCTCATCACGATGTGTAACAACGGCCTTCATCTTTCTTTGTCTGGCCCGGTAATAAACGAGGCTGGCTCGTAATTGGCCCGGCCCGAGACGACATCATCACTCATTCAGGTGTCCGATAATGACGCCCGCGCACACACACGCCCGCGCGCGCGCATGCAGATCCATATCATTGATCTGCGCTCCCTCCGGCCGTCCTGTCTTCCACAAAGCAATAAGCGGCTAGAGGACATCGGAAGTTTCCTGTATGTCTCAATTAGGACAAGTGCACACACTCGGCTTGAAGCCCTATTTTGAAGCACTAATCCAGGCGTGAAACCCGAATTTGAAACAATAATGGTGGGTTGAAACCTTTAACCCTGACTTGATATCATATCGTACATTGAAACCCTAACCCATTGAAACACTGATTTGAAACAATAACTCCGGGTTTGAAACTGTCATTTGACTTGAAACCCCATCCCTGGCTTGCTTGAAACCCTAACTCTGGTTTTAAAACCTACTTTCAAGGCCGAACTTTGCACTGTAATCCTGTTTTAAAACCCAAACTAACTCAAACCCTGGGCCTAATTTGAAAATCTAACCCTGGCTTGAAATCATAGCGCTGACTAAAAACCCTTTTAAAATTTAAAACCAACAGGTTTGAAACCGTAATCTATAACCCTTAAACCTGGGATTAAAAGTTACTTCCTCACCTTAATTTGTAGCCATATCTCAGATTTAAACACTAATCTGAGACACCCACCAAGGTTTGAAACCCCAACTTCAAACCCTAACCCTGACTTCAAACCTTAAAAAACGACTACAAACTCTAACTTCAAACCTTAAAATCGGTTTAAAACTCACTCCTCAACCCTCCTTAAACCCCATCTCTGGCTTGAAACCCTATTTTGAAAAACTAACTCGACTTTAAATTCTACTTCCAAAACTTGAAGTCGAACCTCGAGTTTGAAACCCTACTTTCCCTGGCTTGAATGTCTACTTGAAACCTTATCAATGGCATGTAACCCACCATTGATACCCTGGGCTTTGAACCCTAACATTGGCTCAAAACCCTACTTTCAAAACGTGAAACCAGGATCCCCACTTGAAACCCTAATTGGAAATTCTCACCCTAATTTGAAACCCTAACCTCAATTCAAAACCCTAACCCTGATCTAAACACCTACTTTGAACCCTAGGATTCGCTTTAAACTCTCATTCAAAGCCCTAATTCTTGTTTAAAGCCTAACCGCGCACCGTTTTCAACAAAAGACTTTTATTAGTCTTTCTTTATACTCTACATACGTTTTCTTACTCCTCGTGCGTAGTATGTTAGCGCAGTATATTTGTGCGGTACGTTTGCGCCCCCCCCCCCCCCCCCCGCCTTGAGGCAAGCTCATCCCAGTGGGCCAAGTAAAGATTGATGTTGCTCATCTTCGGGAATGGCCTCGTAAAAAGGGAAAGCGCCGCAGCGGACAGGGGCAGGCTGGCTCTAGCTCTCCGCCACCTCGTCTTTTCTCACTGTTCATTCATGCCTCCCGCTTGCCGCGGTGAAATACGCTACGCTGTGGCCATACGCCACGTGTCGCGATACACCACATCGTCGCTATACGGCACGTGGTCGCTATATGCTATGCCATCGCTATACGTTACGTCGTTTCTATCTTATCATCGCTAGACGCTATTAGCCACATCATCGCTATACACGATGTCGCTGTACACGACGTTGTCACTATATGCCCCATCGTCGCCATGCTATTCGCCACGTCATCGTTATACTCCGCATCGTCTCTATACGCCGACATGTTCCAAGGTGAGCGCTGATCTCATACCGTCTGACCCCCCCCGTTCGAGTCGCGACCACGCTCGATGCATTTCTCCGTCCAGCCGCGGAGCTAATTGCTTGCCCCCACCTTCACTTCACCTCATTAAGGACCAACCTTTCACCACTATTTTTTTTTTTTTACTTTGCGGTATTCTTCTTGCAGTCTCCTCTAAGATGTGAAATTGCCCTGTCGTTGTAATGTTTGAGGAAACACGGCGAGAAATTACAACAACAAACAGGCATGCTAGCATAAGCTAGCCCTGTTAGCCTATGTAAAGCAAATTACTCAACAGTCTGCTTCTGTCTGCTCTTAGTCGCTGCTTGGATTAAAATGGCCTGTCACATTTGAGAATGCACAACTAGAAATAACAATATACCTTAGATCACAGGTGTCAAACTCAAGGTCGGGGGCCGGATGTGGCCCGCCACATCATTCTATGTGGCCCGCCAAATGATGTGCATCAAACGGCATGTTTCTTGCTTAATACAGTCAAACCTCGGTTTTCGAACGTCTCGGTTCTCGTCCGATTCGGTTTTCCACCAAAATTTCGAGTTTTTTATGCCTCGGATGACGAACTAATATCAGTTCTCGAACAAACTGAGCGCACTTGAATGCACCATTTGACTCCTCTCGCCTTCCTTACACGAGGAAGTGACGCTTCCTCGTGTCGCTTTCCATTATGAGCAGACGTGTTCAGTAAACATTTTTATTTTAAAAAGAGCGTGGTTTCAGTTTTCGAACAATTTCGGTTTTCGAACAGCCTTCTGGAACGGATTATGGACAAAAACCGAGGTTTGACTGTACCAATAATGCAAATGGTCTTCACTTGTTAGGATATTTTTATTTGCTACCATCACCTTCCTCTAGGACACGGAATTGCCTTGTCGTAACGTTTGCATACAACAACAATCATAGATGCTCACATTTATTGACCGTCTTACTGGTCCTTAGTTCTGGACATGTCCACTTTACATCACAGTGTCCACTTTGATCCGGATATATCATCACCTATTTGGCATTTTGAGGATATCCAACCAGAAATGCCAACAATAAACACGCATGCCAGCCTGTTCGCTTTGCCTGTTGCTGTTCCTCAGCTGCTGCAACGGCCCTTAGTCTCCATATGGATATAATTTAAACAGAGACAGGAGATACTCGTTATTCATTGTTGTTTGTTTCTGTTTGTCATCCTGACTGATGCGTTCAATGCGACGTGTTTTTTTTCCACAGATTCACATCAAAGCCACGCAGCGTTCCAAGCAGGAATTATTTCATTTTTCATGCCAGGATGTGATTTTTTTTTTTCTCAGCACTTTGATGTGGACAATAAATGGTCACCGTGGTGATACGTTCAATATGTCCAACATGGCCCCTCCGGATGGCCTGCTAGAATTACCATGTTGGAGTACGAAGACGGATCGAGCGATGGGATCATAATAATATCCGGCGGTCTGCTTTTCCCGCAAACGGAACGCCCGGACCGCTTATTTCCCATGGTGCCCTTGGTGGGGCGGTCACACCGATTGGCGCTCCCAGCACATCCTCACTTAATTTCGCGTTCTTTAATATTGCATGGAGCTCATTTAGAGGCGGCGGGCACACGCACACACACATACACACGCGACAACACAATGGTTCCAGTGTAATTCCCCCGCCACCAAGCGCTCTCAAGAGTGTATTTTAGGATGGAGCAGCGGGTTGTGGATTCATGTGGTTACAATTGGTGTCTGAGCGCGTCTGTGTATATGTGTTCATACGTGTGTAGGTGTAAAAATGCTAGTATAAGTGTGTGTGTGTGTGTGTGTGTGCGTGTATATGTGTGTGTGTGTGTGTGTGTGTGAGAGTGTGTGAGAGTGTATATATAAATGTGTTAGTGCATGTGTGTTTATGGAGGCGCATATTTCCACAAAAAGCCATCAGCAAGCGTCTTTGCCGCCGTTCTCTAAAGTCGTCAATCACCGTGCGCTCACTTCCAGGTCTATTGTCTTGAGCTCTGCGGAAAGGAAAGCCAGAGGGAAGACCGGCGCCCGCATTCAAACCTGGAACTGTAAGAACAGACAAGCCCAACCGCTATAGCCTAGCATGACAACCACTAGGCTAGCATGGTGTGCTCAAACACACGAGCATAGCTCAATGCTAACCCCGCAACAAGTGCGCTCGTTTTGTAACAAAAGCCCCCCCCCCCCAACATCAAAATCACAGAACCAAACATTCATTCCCCACCCCTCCACCTCCCCCCCCCCCCCCTCTTGCCATTTTCACAAGTTAAGCGGATTGAGTGCAGCCATATTGATTTTATTTTCTCGCCGCGTTTGCGCCGTGGCGCCGAGTAAATGAGGTCTGGCCCCGGAGGTTTATGTCCCGCCGCCGTTAGGCGGAAACGTGAGCCGGGGCTTCAGTCGGCCTTTTATTGTAAACGCGCTCCCTGTAGATGGTCGGAAAGTGTCTGTTTTCCTGCCGATAGGAGGGGAATTAAATATGAAGGCTATCAGCGGATGGGCAGGAAGACTCCAAACGAGTGCTCAGGGACAGTTTCCCATTATTGTCATCAATTATGGCCGACAGATAGTCATTCGGCACGTCCATTACGGCGTTGGTGGCAGGCGGAAGGCCTTTTTTTTTTTTTTTCTGGAAAAACAGTTAAGTGCGAGAAAGCGCAGCGTTGGGGCCAAGTTGGCTGAAACGATTGATAAGCATTCATAATTTATGCAGACAATGAGACAATACGGCCGAGCGGGCACAGAGCGGCGCGCGTGCCAGGATGCCACCAAATAAACAGCTGCTTTCCACTACATTAAACTGCACTCAAAACACACCCGTGTTGCTCAAACTGTTCGGCGTTCCGTACCGGAAGGTGGGGCTTCAAATAAGGTTTCAAGCCTTGGTTGGGGTTTCAAACAAAGCCTCACTTAGTTTTAAAACTAAGGGAAGCGTTTGTAATGAGGGATTGAAAGTCTGAGTAATGTTTCGTATGAGGGTCAAGAAGCATGGTCATAAATCATAAATTAGGGTCTCAAATCGGTGTTTCAAGTCAGAGTTCAGGTTTAAAATTCGGGTTTGAAGCCTGGATAATGTTTCAAATTTGTGTTTCAAGCCAGAGTCATAGTGTCATGTCAGGGTGTCAAGTCAGGGTTTGGGTTTCAAATTACGGGTAGGGTTTTAAACAAAGCCTCACTTAGTTTTAAACTAAGGGAAGGGTTTGTAATGAGGGATTGAAAGTCTGAGTAATGTTTCGTATGAGGGTCAAGAAGCATGGTCATAAATCATAAATTAGGGTCTCAAATCTGTGTTTCAAGTCAGAGTCAGGTTTCAAATTCGGGTTTGAAGCCTGGATAAGGTTTCAAATTTGTGTTTCAAGCCAGAGTTAGAGTGTCATGTCAGGGGTCAAGTCAGGGTTAGGGTTTCAAATTAAGGGTAGGGTTTTAAATTACAATTTCAAGACTGATTTGGGGCTTCAAATCAGGGATTAAAACATTAAAATGTCAAGATAGATTTCGGGCTTCAAATAAAATAGTTGAAAGCCAGGCTTAGCGTTTGAAGTGATCTTTTCCAGCGTATCGAGCCGCCCGTCGAAACCTCCGAGCGTTGCCAGGCGATGACTAACCAAGCAGCTGCTTTCCCCTCCATTCAAGTGGACTCTCTCGTGTAGTTAAGAGAGTTGGGCCTTGAGTTCCTGGAAAATGTTGTGAATCCACACCTAGTGGCGGGAGAGTCAGCGACTTACGCAAAACAAACCCCGCCGGGGTGCCTCCTGGTCCACAAGGTCCTGCTGTCTTACTCTGCTCGCTTAGCTACTAGCCTAGCCTGCCGCTGCCACTGTACGCGCATGAGAAGAATGGAGCCGCCGGCCGTAAATGTCAGGCCTTTAAATCATCACGGTTGCAACCAGAGAGAAGACAAGTCGTCATCGCGGCTTCAATTACGGCGACTTTATTTACTTGGTGTGTGTCTTTATAAATCACCAAGCGAAACGCACATCCCTCAAACATGAACACAAGCAGGGGAAGACCGCTCAGTGGAGTCTTCAAAGTAGGGTTTCAAACCAGGGTTGGGTTTTCAAATTAGAGCTTCAAGCCAGGGATCGGGATTGAACACATTAGGGCGAGTGTGAAGTGCAGCATGTCAAGTAGAGCTTTGACGCTGAGCCCGTGCTGAGAAGATGCGCAATGCTTGGCTCGCTCCGGACTTTCCCAGGCTGCTGATTTTTCCCCACGGAGGAAACAACATCTCCTCAGCTGCTGACGTTCCGGTGCTCACCTAACATCGTAGCGCGCTGCGTTTTTGGATTGGTGCGGCCTTTCTGAACAGTTTTTTCTTAAACAGTTGTTTTTCTGAGAGTTAGGTTTCCAAGTAGAGTTTTAAGTCAAGGGTACAGTTTCCAAATTAGCTTGGGTTCTAAATTAGGGTTCCAAGTCAGGGTTTAAAACTAGTGTTTCAAGATTTGATTAGTGTTTCATAGAGTAGAGTTTCAAGCCAAGGTTTAGGGTTTCAAGTTAAATGTTCAAGCCATAATTTGGGCTTCAAACAAGGGCAAAAGTTTCAAATTGGAGTTTCATTTTAAGTCATGGAAATGGTTTCAAACAAGGCCAAGGGTTTCGAGGTGAGGTTTCAAGCATGGGTAAGGGTTTCAAACAAGTTTAAGGTATTCAATTTGCGTATCAGGACATGGGTTTCAAATAAGGGTTAGGGTTTCAAGGTAAGGGTTCAACCCTAAGCCCTTAACCGTAACCCCCCCACAACCCAAAACTAACCCTCGTAACTCCGGACGCCCAACCCTAACCTTAACCGCTATCCTTAACACCCCCTAACCCTTTCCCTAACCCTAACCCTAACCCAAACCTAACCCTAACCCTAAACCCCGAACTCCTCACCCCTAACCCCCAAACCCAATCCTAACCCTAAACTAACCCTAATCCAAACACCACTAACCCTTATCACTAACCCTGAAGACCCTAACCCTCACCTCAACCCCAACCCTAACCGCAATACAAGCTTTATACTCTAATTTGAAACCCTTGGCCAGGTTTACAACCCTACTTTGAAACCCTATCCCAGGTTGTAAACCTTGTTTGAAAAGTCTAACTTGAAACCCATTTTTTCATACCTTAACCCTGGCAACAAACCCTAATTTAAAACTGAATAACGGATGTTATTATAATTTTCTTTATGATTATCACAAATCATATTTTTAAAAACAAAAAGTAATATGACACAAAAAAATGCATATTCTTTCATTTTTAAAATAATTTAAAAAGCATCATTCATATATTTAAGTACATTACGTCCTACCACTGCATGGAACTAATACACCAAGAGTGTGCGTTGCAGGTAGAAATGATCTTTACTTGTGGGGGCTGGTGGAGGGATGGGGGCGGGGGGGGGTGTTACAAAATGGAGAATGTTTTGAATTATACATTCCTGCCATGAGTGACAAATAGAGAGAAGGATTCGTCATAAATCACAAGCACCCCAACGCAAAGTGCTTGCTCGGCAGCAGCAGCCTGAAATTTAGTGTTTGCTTCGTCTGCAAACGCCACAATTCTGTCCGGGTGCGTGTGTGTGTGTGTGTGTGTGTGTGTGTGTGTGTGTGTGTGTGTACATGTAGTAATGCTCAGCAAAGTTTGCCAATTAGCTGCCTTGCGAATATTATTACAGCGGACATTTGGCTTGATTTTAATCAAGGAAGTTTGATCTAGTTCTCGTTTAGGAGTGTCTCTCAAGCATTCAGTCATGAAACCGTCAAACACGGGAGCTAGCTCGGGTTTAATCTTTCATTCATTCATTCATTCATAGCCAACATTCATCCCTACAAACTTCTGGTACACAAAATAAACATTTAGCTCACGGAGAAAATTTGGCAAGCTGTACAGCGATGAGCCGCGGCGACTGTTGACATTAGTCTACAGTCTGTTAACCAATCAGGATGCGGAACACAATGCACTGTTTAAATTTTTTTTTTTTTTAAACCTGCACCAAAAAATCCGTGAAACAATGACGCATCCATATATGGTACGCCAAGCGATTAGCAGTCATGCCAGCTCAAGCATACGCACATCTGTATTCCATATTATCAGATCTTTATGTCATATTTTTTTTTTAAAACAAGCAAAAGAAGACAGTCTCATCCCATTGAAGACGTGGACCTCCGTGAGGAGAATGTAACGAGACGCACACATCCGGGATCAACGGGAGTGTTGACTAAGCATCTGGGAGTAAATAAATAACCTCCATCGACAAGAAGACTGCCAAACCGCATTCCTCGGATCTTCCCCGACTTCAAACCAAGAGTCCGCTCGCTCGCAAATATTTTGTTTTTGGTGCCGCGCTAATATCAGCGTTTTTCCTCCCTTCTTTTACGTTACTACCTGTAATGGCATTCTTATCGATCGGCTGGCTTAATGGTCAACCTCATATACTGGATGGTGTTCATTTATAAGTAGAAATGAATAATGGCCGTCTGAAGCAAAGCCATAAAACCTTGCGCGTGTGTGCGCGCGCGTGTGTGCGTTTTTTTGTCGTCGGTGAGATGTAGAAGCAGAAAGAAAGGGAAAAAGGGATGGAGTTTTTTTTTTAATTTGCGGAGTATAGTGAGGCTGAGAGGGAGAGAGAGGGGGGGGGGTTAGGGGGGTAAGACTTTAAGAACGCGGGCAATAAAAACTAATTCACCCTCGCAAAGAGAATTTGTACTAAAGTATTTCTGCAAACGCAAAGCATTTCGCCTCCGAACGCTCGTTCATCACTTCGATGCGTTCGCAAACAAACCCCCCCCCCCCCAACCCAACCCGGTCGACTCTCCTCCTCCTTCCATCCCGCTCCCTCCATCCCTCTTAGGTCATCAGCCGGAGAAACCACAACAAAGGGGGGATCGGGTGGGTGGGGGGGGGGGGGGGGGGGCGGCGGGGGTTTTGCGGCGTTGGCGCGGTGACCTTGGATGTGACATCATGTGGCGGCAGAAAGAAATGAAGCCATTAGGCCGAGGCAGCGCTCGGCCATAAATCAGACCGTTTCCAATAAGCTGCCTTAATGGTCATCCATCACCCCCGCCAGCCTGCGCCCTCCGCGCCCAACCGCCTGGGGAACGGCCGGCGGGACGCGGGGAATGGGGTGGGGTAATAACGGCGGGGAGGTGTGTGGGAGGGGGGGGGGGGGGGGGGGGGGGGGGGGGGGCTCTGTCCAGGTAGACTCTGCGGGATACGCTGGGAGAGGGAAAACACAGCGGCGGTTCGACGGGAGAATGACGGATGAGGGAGAAAATGGGAGGCAAGGGAGATAGAGAGGTGAGCTAAGATGGAGGGGTGGTGAGAGGGAGGGCGGGGGGGGGGAGGTGCAGAGTGTAGGTGGTTGAAGAAGCCACAGTGTAAAAAAAACGCGATTAAGGAAAGCAGAATAAAAAAGTCATGAATGAGGAATAAGTCTAAAAATAATGATCAGCCATCCGTCAGTCTAGCCAACTACTCATCTGTAGATTTCTTTCCGTCCATTCAGGTGGCCATTTTTTCTCCACTCTCCTAACCCGATAACAAAAGGATTTGAAGCAAAAAAACCACCAAAAAAACCCACATATTGTATTATTTTTAAGCAGTGCAAATTGTAAAAAAATTACAATTCAAGGAAGGCGCAAAATTTCATCAGTCTATTTTATTATTATTATTATTTATTTATTTTTAGAAAAATCAATTCCAAATTTTTGAGGTGCTATGCTCATCCTGCATATGATTCGAAATCCACAAAAAAAATTATTTGGCCAACTCAAATTGTAGTTTAGGGCAAGTGGAAGTGCAACTCAGGGCTTGTTCAGACTGCCTCGCAAAATCCGATTTCAAGCCCATCCAGATTGAAACTGGACCTTTTGTAGTCTGAGCAGTCACAAAGCACACGATTTACGATTTTCGCGAGACGGATTGAAACCACATTCGAGGGGTAGTTTCACATCGGATTTGCACAGCATGTGTCTTGAGTCTGAACAGCTCCCGACACAATCGGTTTTGACTATCCCTGATGTCACTCCACGCCACGCGAGAACAATTGCACCAGAGCACCAATCGAAGTGCGGAACGGGAACCAATGAAGCACATCAAATAAATTAAAAATAGCAGCCCCTTGGACATATCCGTTAAAGAAAGTATTTTGTGGCTTGCCACTGTCGCCGTTATACGACATTAAACGTTAGATGTGCTGGACGACGGCTCCGTTCCAACGTCGTTGCGCCAGCAACCTGTCAAATGGATCAATAATGTGGCCCAGTCTGATCAGGGGCAAATCCGATTTGGATACTTGCTAAAAACCGTGTGGACAGTCAAATTTGAGGAGGAATCTACTTTGAATCGGATTTGGCTGCAATCGGAACGCAGCCTAAGGCATGCCTGCCCTCTAATGGTGATTGGTGATATTACAACGTAAAACTACAGTCGACCCCCTGCATATTTGCAGTTTGGCATCCGGGAATTTACAAATCAGATTTTTTTTTCCTTTCTTCATTTTTTTTTTGCCAAAAATTATGTTTATCCGTGTTTTTTGAATATTTTTTTCGCTTTGTAAAATAAACCATTTTTTTTAATGAATCAAAGGGCCACTCAGAGTGCCCACCACTGACGTACAAAATTTGGTTATTTTCTATTTGATGCTAAACTTACTGAGAACCAACAATGAGATCTCATAAAAAGTTAAAATAAAAATCTTAACACAGAAACGACCTGGTTAGAAAATATATCATCCCATCTATCTCCATGAAGCAATGGAAGGCTTCACATTGAAATAAAACGCTGTGCTACTAGCTTCGTAAACCGCCATCACACAACAACAGCGACAAAAAAAACCGAATTTAGATGACTTTTTTTTTATTCCTCCAGTTTTCCACTCGTTTACCATTTTTGGTGCCGTCCAAGCCCAATGACAGCATTTTATAAAATTGCGGCATTTAACGACATGAGCTAACACTCGTTCCGACAATTAGAGGGAAATGGCGGCAGTCAGTCAAAGTGCATCAGAGGAGGGGAAGAAGAAGAAGAAGAAGACGACGAAGATCACACGGAAACATCGGCGGTGGAGCCAAACCCGAGCGTCCCGGTCGCCAAGCGGGACCGCGGGAATGACTTCACATGCTCCGTCTGGCCGCATTACGCTTCGCGTCGAAACGTTTATAGGCTCAGCGAGCCGCATCCGCATCCTCCACAGCAGGACTTGGAAAAAGTAGCAGCTCAAAATGCCGAGTTTGATCTGTATGCCAAAAAAAATGTGCCTTAAGAAGAAGTAAACAGTTATCTCACGAAATAAGGACATCAAAATAGAAGACCTTGATCTAAATCGGTTTTATTTTGACAAATTTTGATATTTAAACTGAATCGATGAAACAATGATTCGTCCTTTTTAAATACAAAAGTGAATTGGTTTCGTTTCCGATTTTTCATTTTATTTTTAACAATAAATGTAGCAATTATTCTTAAAAATTGTATGTAAATGTGAAATGTGATTATTTCACTGTTTTTATTTGATTATATTTTTATTTTGGCCGACGTGAATGAATGAATTCCATATTTAACAGCGCGTACCAAGTACTTTTGTCAAAAATTTAAATTTTATGATGATTCTTTTGTTATTGATAACAGATACATTTTCTGATTATTAAGTGCGTGCAGTTTATGTTGAATGTGTTGTATATGCGAAATTATTTATCTATGTAATATTGTTTTATTATTTTACCATAAAGAAACAATTCTACAAGTGGCATTTTAAAAATATATGAAATATGGGTTTAATTGCAGTGTTTCATGATATTTTCACAATAAATACATTTATTCAATAAAATACAATAAAAAATTTTTTAAATGTAATGTTTTATCATTTACAATTTAAAAATAAAAGCACCCCTTGTTTAATAAAATCCATTTCATAACGATGCAAAATTAATTATTCTGCTTTTCTCATTTTAACATTGGCGACAAATCAATGTATCAATGATCGAAGAAAAGAAATACCGAATATTAAAAAGTTCATATAAAATTGATTTTTGTCGTATCCTCCGTTTCTGAAAACACTGAAAACGACATGCGTACAAATCCCACCACACAGCACACTGGCCAAATTGTTTTCCGTGGGCCTTGGCAGGGGGGCGTTATCCATCATGTGGGAACGAGCCCTCTAATTGGGATTATGGGTGCAAAAAAAAAAAAAAAAACAAGTGGTGCTGGAAAGCGATAGTGTTACAAGCGGGCCTCTGACTTCAAATGTGCTGCGTTACACACAGTGTGACTCCCACAAGTGTAAATGTGTGAAGATTATATACACTGTGTGGGAGACGGCCTCCCACACACTCTATTCTCGTCTTGTCGCTCTGTGGTTATATGATATGATATGATATTATATTATATTACCGTATATATATTACCGTATATTATATTATATTACATATCAGCCTTATAGGTGGTGAGACACACATCTATCCGTGTCTTTATGGCATTGAGAGGATACCTGTGTGAAGTGGAAACTATCCTTTCTGAAGGACAAACACACACACACACACACACACACACACACACACACACACACACACACGGGGACCCACGTGGCCCCCACTCAGCTGGTACAAAGTCCCCATATGCATGACAGACTCCTGTTGTTATTGTTGTTTGGCTCATTTGACATGTGGACCCATGACAGTGTCCAGGACCCCTTCTGAGTCGCCTGCGCGCGCGCGTGTGTGTGTGTGTGTGTGTGTGTGTGTGTTATTTCGCTCAGATGACGCAATGACGAGGAAGATGTTGACTTAAGCATGGGTGGCACGGTATCGACTGGTTAGCACGTCCGCCTCACAGTACAGAGGTGCAAGGTTCGATTCCGGCTCCGGCCTTCCTGTGTGGAGTTTGTGTGTTCTCCCCGTGCCTGTGTGGGTTTTTTCCGGGTACTCCGGTTTCTTCCCACATTCCAAGAACATGCATGGCAGCCTGATTGAACACTCGAAATAGTCCCTAGGTGTGAGTGTTGAGCGTGGATGTTTGTTTGTTTCGGTGTGGCCTGCGATTGGCTGGCAACCGGTTCAGGGTGTCCCCCGCCTACTACCCGAAGACGGCTGGGATGGGCTCCTCCCTTGCGAGGATATGCGGATCAGAAAATGGATGGATGGCTGTTGTCAATTTGTCACATTCAACTTGATCGCCCAGAATGAGACAACGCTGCCCAAAATAACACATTACAAATTAAAGTCAACAACTTTCTTTTGATCTTTCGTACGGTCGCTTATAAATTACCATCTACTCTATTTTTATCACCTAAGGACTCTATCATGTGACTGTGATCCGAGCAGTTTGTAGACATTTAACTCAGTCACTCCCAAAGACGTTTTTAACCCCCATGCAGTAATTATCCCAAAATTGGACATTTCGGACACTTTGGACGATTTTGGACTGTTGGACAAATGGACACCACAGACAAAACAGTGAAAAATAACTCCACGAAGCTGAAATTTTGCATAGGATGTATATCTATGTCTTGGCCAATTCCCACTGAACATTTTGAGGGGTTGAAAGTGAAAAACAATTCAAAGTGAAAAAAGTTGTTGCACATTGGAAGAGGGACATTTTGGGGACGTAATACCCTTCATGCAGCCGCTTAAAAATACTGCATGAGGGTTAAACGTCTTTTCAGACTTGGTCCAGAATTGGCTGGTACTGAATGAGTTAAGTAGCGACTGTCGATTGATTATGATTGACATTTTTAGGAATCCATAACGCCTCGTCGGCAGTTACTATTTCAAATGTGAACAAATACGTTGATGACATCCTCGCAGTCGGCGCTAAATGCCAACATGGTATCCGTTAAAATGACGCAGGTGTACCTAATATTATGTCCTAAACCCCACCCGGGGGCCGGCTATTTCTTCCAATGTAGCCGCCATACGGCCTTGGAAAAGGCCCCCCGCCTACGCCCTCAACAAGCCTCCATTCTTGCTCCAAATGGCTCCATAAATCACTGGGCTAGATGTAATCTGCAGTGTCCAGAATGCGAGGGGCGAGGCCGAGCGGCATAATGCGAGCGGTCCTCCATTGTCATTCAGCCGCATGCAGCAGCAGCAGCAGCCCGAGCCTGATAAGAGTGCGCTGAGAGAGGGCCATAAATCACTGTGCTGTGCCAACGCTTACTCCACTCATCTCCGCGCGGGATGGGAGGGTGTACACACACACAATGCGTACGGTCATGTAGAAGAGCTTGGCTCTCGTTTTTCAAGTTGCTTTTGACCCTCGTCAAATCAACACCGCGATGCGTCCCACTCACAATAATGACTCGACAAGATGAATCATTTGAGATGACGAATTTTTTTGACCCATTATAGAGATTATCATTTTTCCCGCCGTCACGTCGAGTGTCAGCTCTCACTCTCAAGCGTCCATTCAACTGGGCCCTCCTGGCCTTATTCATATGCTAAAGGCCTTAGCGCACCAGCGCAGCCCCTTTGGCCAGGCCTACTGTGAGCTCTGTGTTAACACGTGTAATCCCCCATTAAGGTCCGGATGAGACAACGTATCCCCGCATCTACGCCCACTCGCGCCCCCTTGGGATTAGCCTAGAGAGGGGGGTGGGGGGGTGGTTTGTATGCTGGGGTAGCAATGTTCAGAAGACCACCGCCGCAAACCCCTCCGCCCGCACCCTCCTCCACATCCCTGGAGTTTGACTTTGGGATCAAGGGAGGCTAAGTGTGTTTGCTGGTAGGATTTCACTGATTATGTGCTATGAGAGGCCCTTGACTAGATTTGCATTCATTGGGAGCGAAAAGATCTTGTTTGGATTTGCACGTTAGAAAAACAACACAAAATTCACTGGCGCTTTATATTTAGCGGGACGCTCATTTTTTTTGCTAAATGATGGCATAATGTACAGGAAATACGGTAAATAATGTGTGGTCGCCAGTTGGAAGGACTCTTGGGGTCAGTCAGGAAAAACGCGGGCCAAACAATTGACTGATGGTCACTATGTAGGTTTTTGGTGTCTGAAGTGGGATGTTTAGAAAGCGAGGCTATCTGCGACTCTGATAGACTGGAATAGGTATCAGTATGGTTCATTCAACCCGTCAATTCATGATCGAGAGTACTACTCCAAAGAGGTCTGTGAAGAAAATGGTGTCAGAAGTGGGATCGTGATATGTGGGGTTACCCAGATGCTCTGAGATGGGGGACAATGGCGATGAAGGTTGAGATTTTTTTTTTTTTGTTTTTTTGCCAAAGACAGGGCAAAAGAACCACAATCTTCTCTTAGCGTTGTGATCAATATAGATTTGGTGTCAGAAGTTGGACGGTCAAATCGGACGCCTTCCGAAAAACCTGATTATTTTGTGTTGAGGTCAATGTCAAGGTTATTCAACCCAAACGACTTCAAATCAGGGTGAAAAGTCATACGTACTCCCCAGAGTTGTGTGGGAAATGGTGTCAGAAGTGGGATCACCGTTCGTGGAAAGAGATGGATGGGTGACACACTTGGATGACTGGCCCAAGAATTTGACTCTGATGCCATGGAACTGCTTCTGAATGTTATTAATCAAATAAAATAAATAAAAACACACATGAAGGTGTCAGAAGTGGGCTCTTGCCTGGCTGTTTTGGTGCCGCGGTTACCACATGTTTTGCAATCCAATAGACTCGAGTAAAAATGAGATTTGATAAGAATCCTGCGACACTGGTGTTACAAAGCAGACTCTGCCCCGGGATAATACATTCCAGAAGATTAATTCTGAAAATGTCAGAATTCCCCGACAGTTTTTCCGTGATGTGGGACACATTATGCAGTCACCTGTTGCTAGGCAGAATCTGCGGGGCATAATCAACTGCGCCCCATTGGGCCACTAAAAGATTTGGGAAAACAAACTGGAACAAGAAGTCAAATCAAACTCATGACATCAGCGAATCCCTCGCATGTTGCCGTGGTTCTGTCACTTTTTTTTTTTTTAAACCTCCTTGTCACAGGCTTCGCTAGCTTGTACATTTTGTACTCGAGACGATTTTTCAAAGGCAACACAAATGCGTGAAATGTTTGGTGAGATGCTTTCATCTGTTCCCAAAAAGATACAACGGCGGCCCTAGCTTCTTGAAAATCAGCAAATTTCTTCACCTCGCTTTTGCTCTGTGGGAATGTGAATTAGCAGGAACACGAGGAGAATTACAAGAAGGCATAAAGAGTCAAAAGGAGGGCATGAGATTAACTAAACAGCTCGTCTCACAAACGTGCTGTACTGAATACAAAAAAAAAAAGAAGCGCAGCCAGAATTCCGCCCTCCTCTAGTTAATTCATGCCCGAGCAGTTTTGGTGTTTGTACCTTGAACACGGGGGTAGAGACTCCGACGCATTCTCGTCCTTTGTTCCCGGGGAGTCTCCAATGTAACTTTAGAATGATCTAATTGAAGGGAACTGCGCCAGAAGTCCTTTGAAGGAGATTTTTTTTTTTTTTTTGCTATTTGCAATATAAGAAAGGACGGGTGGGAACAATCAGCACAGATCGCGCTGCCTTTGACTTTCCTTCACCCCCCTTGCCACCCCCCCCTCGCGCTTTTCATTTTGATGCTTAGCGTGTGGCGCTCGGCGTCCAATAACAAACCTGGCGAGGGGCAAAGGCGGCACCCTGGCACTATTAATATCCCATCATGCATCTGTCTTCTCAAGGCCTCCCTCCTTCTCACCTTCTCGATCAGGTGGGCACACGCGGCAGAGATCACTTGGGGCGACGCCAGCGGACGTGCGGAGTAAAACGACAAAAATTTTTAAAAAATTAAAAATGGCCAAAGGCTCATTGAAATGAGGCCTCAAAATTAACAAGTGACGACGGTGGGGAAACAATGCTGTCAAAGCCCATAAGCCAAGAAAAGCTAATCATTAATTAAATTAATTAAATTAAATTAGTTAAAAAAAAAAATCAATAGCATATCTATTATTCGTGTTTTAAGAAAATAAGACAAATAAGAAAATTTTAAAAATAAAAAAATTTAATAAGATAAATTAAATACTCACACTGGTGTAAGCAATTATTTCCAAATTGAAAAAAAACAACAATATTTAAATAAATATTAAAATGCACAATTGTGTAATAATTGAGCCAAAAATATATTAAATAATTAAATACAAACAAATACAGTAAGCACTACAAAAACGACGAATCCTAAAAAAAAATTTAAATAGTGAGCATTTATTGCTCTAAACAGCTGTAAATTATAAGGCCACATCGACCATGCTTTTGCGATTATACAGATTTATATTTTGGTGTTTCGCAACATGAATTATTCATCTCAAAGTGAAATTTGGACTAATATTTGAAACCAAATCATTTCATGTTTTAGTTGCTTTGATCCAAAGATTATTCCACTGACTTGCCTTCATTTAATCAAGCCCTCAGAATCATAGTCGCCAGATCAATAAGACACAACAATAAACTTTCAAGAGTCATAACCTTAACAAGAATGTGCCAAAAAAAAAAAAAAAGAATAAATAAAAAAAAAAAGACAAACATTCCCCATATAGAACGACAAACATTTTTGGACAACCGTCTGCTTCGTTAGCATCAGTCCGCCTTTTAATTGATCTTCATTTTCCCTCCATTACGATCATAATTAAACACCAGAAAGCTGTCGGAGCGAGCGGCCATCTGTCGGCGTGGAGAACGGGCAAGTGGGCGCGGCATGCGGGCACGGCGAGTGGGCGCGCACGCTGTGGCGCTTCCCTGCCAACGAGGCCAAACGCACCTCCAAATGGCCCATATGGGAATGTGTTTGCTGTGAATTCTTCACTGTTTTGTGTCAACGGTGGCGACGTGTCAACATTGCAACATCCCGCATATGTGCGGACGACTGTCTTTTTATGCCTTCAGTTCTCCCAAAATATCTTTCTCGCTCCATAATTTCACGTTTGCGGACGAGGTGTCAGTATGTATGTAGATCTCCTCTGGGCATTTTATTAGGTACGCCTGTGTACAACTTGAATGAGCTGCAACACAAGAGCTACAATGAAAGGGATCTGACAGACAACCAAATAATGTCGGCCTTTCAAAATAAAACGCTTAAAGTTAAAGTGAGATCAATTTCTGGCCGACGTCTTCTGGATGGTATTGATTTTACACTTTAGCATGATATTGTTTAACATAATTTATCAGGTGGCTGTGAGGGTGTTGGACTGTATGAGTATGTAGCGTATAGAGTAATTCCTCGTTTATCGCGGGGTTACGTTCCAAAAAGAACCAGTGATAAGTGAAATCCTTGAAGTAGTGAACTTTATTTTTTTTACAGTTATTACACGATAATTAACTATATATACAATGAAATCAAAGACCAAACCCTGTTTTCAGTCCCAATTACAAAAAAACAAACGTTTTCAACAAATAACTATAATATGTTTTGAACAAAATTTGATGCTGGGCTCGAAGGTGAAAACATACCTGTCAACTTGTACGTTTTCATCGTACAAGTTCGACTTTTTTTATCATTTCAAATCATGTACGGCGTACTACAACTTTATAAGGCGGGGGGAAAAAAAAAACAATTGTGAACCGATCTCACAAAGACCATTTTGGCTCAAATAATCCAGATCGTCTCACCTGCTGTTAGCCAACGACAATACCGTCGTCGATCGCTACGTCACGGCAAACCAGAAAAAGTAATCCTCAATCGTATATTTTTTTTTTCATCGCTGTGTACAGTCGGATTGATAAAGCATGATGTGCGCATGCGCGGTAAGCCGTTGTACGGGTTTTTGTTGCTTTGTAAGGGGAATCGTAATCATTTATAAGGGCGGCTATTAGCCGAGGTTGACAGGTATGTGAAAAGCGAAAGAAGCAAAGTTCATTTGAAGACGAAAATGATTTCATTGTATCTGCCAAAGAGAAAACTGAAGCAAGGAAACGACCAAAAGCAACAAAAAAAGTCATCACATCGCTGTTTTGCAATCAAATAGTTATGTTAGCAAGACTTTCATTTCCTAGCTTGTTTCTGTTCGTAGGCATGTTCATGCAAGATGTGCACATCAGCGGAGATGCGCATTGAACAACAGAAGCCACTAAAAAAAAAATTAAAAATAAACTAAAATGTCACCCGTCACCGCAAAAAAATGAGTCGCAAGGCGCAGGGAGATTCGTCTAACGGCCATGTTGGCAGGGACGACTACACCCCGTGAGAGCTTACTCACAATTCACTAATTATAAAAGTACCGTAATTTCTGGAATATAGGCGCACCTGATTATAAGCCGCACCACTACATTTTTAAAGGAAAAAAACATTTTGTACGCACATAAGCCGCACCTGTCTATAAGCCGCAGGTGCCCATATTGTTACATGAGATATTTACAAAGAAAGACGGTACAGTTAAAAAAGTCTTTATATAGGCCGCAGAGTTGAAAGTGTGTGACAAAAGCAAATTACAGTAATTGTGCGGCGTTGTACAAAACCATTATATATCGCACAATATATCGGCTTTTTTGGTTTTCCTGCCCTATGCACACATGGAATTCACTGACGATTTTGAACCTTTTAGCTTAGCGTCACTGTGTACCTACAGTGACGCTAGCCTAAAGCCTGAATGGGGATCATAATAATAAGAATAATAAGAATAATAATAAGGACATAATGAGTAGCATAGCGCAATGGTTCGTATGTCATTGGAAAGTTGAGCTCATTCTCCGGTTATGCCAAAACCACATTTCCGAAATATGCGTCAATGTGACTAATTTTCCCATGCCAGGTCAGAAATGTAACCCTCGGTCAAATGCAAACGTGTTCAGCCGAGAACAGAAATACCAACTGGCCTAAATGTTCCAACACAACAAAACAGTCCAAGGCTCGACAATCAAGCACAACAAAAATCCTGCAACTCCGAAACAGAAAATGGCCGCGCTGCACATCCGAAACATCAATAGTCATCCGATGAGAAGGCGGCGAAAGCAGCTCATAAAATGTCGGAACTTCACCATGTTGATTTTTTTCCCGATTATCTCGTGGTGTTAGATTTATACTCATTGCCCTTTTTTTTTCCTTCTTCTTTTTTGGAAATCGTGTCAGCTCAAACAAGTTATGAACTTAATCAATGGGGGGGGAGCCCCGCTCGCTCTCTCGCATTTTATGCTTGTCCGAGGTCGCCGGGTTTTATTGACCCGATAACCCGGCATGGAAATGGCGGCGTGTATTTGACTGGCGCGGTCGGAAAATATCAAGGTACTCGATAACCTGCGTCGTATAAAATGGGACGCGGAGTGAAATGAATCACTTCCGGAAGCATATTCCCGCCACCGGTTGACGGGGCCGAGATGGGCCGCCGCGCGTGTGATGGATGAGGTGGGAATCCTCATCCATTCCTGACCTCCGCCAAGGAAAGCGGGCCGTGTTGCTTCACCTGCGCATCCGTGGCGGCCGTCACCCGGCACCCACTTCATCCGCTGAGCTTTCGCTGCCTTTTTTTTTTTTTTTGCGTCCGACAAATGAGTTGACGAGTTAAAGAGACTTTTCCACGACGAAGCGAGAAAACCCGACAAGACAATTCTATCATTGCGTGGGCCAAAAAATGTCAAGTCAGTCTCCTTTTTTTTTTTTTTTTTTTTCTTGAAGCACTAACAAACCACACCATCCATCAATTTTACATAGCGCTTGTCCTTGGCCTATTCCATTTCAATTTGGTTGAGAGGAACGGAGTACAGTCGACTGAAGGTGTGCTGGGCACCAGCCAATCGCAAGACAAATGTAGACCAACCCCCCCCCCCCCAAAAAATAACATTCACACCATGTACTTTTACAAAACACTGATGTGATGTGGTTTGGTTGTTGCCTCACACAAACATGGATTCATTGCACTCGTGAGAGGAGCTACATGGGGAGGGGCAAGATACATCCTGGATTGATTTTTAGCCAATCACAAGGCACATATAGACCAAGTATTTATAGACAAGTTCCTCAATAAAGCTAAAAAAAACTTGGCGAGCATGGGCTTACTTCCTGAACCAGGGGTCCCCAACCGCCGGTCCGCGGACCGGTACCGGTCCGCAGGGCATTTGGTACCAGGCCGCACTGAAAGAATTTGCCTTAATTCCGTTTTATGTATTTATTTCGGAATATGAAAGATGTTTTATTTTGAAAAATTACCGGATTCTCCGTTACATCCGTCCGTTGTAAGCGGACATCCAAAAAAGGCAATCACTTCACCAGCCAATCACAGGGCTTGTATTGAAAAAGAAGCACTTACACCTACTTTTGACATATATAATACAATGCCGGACGAACGAATTATTGCTATGAGCTTAATTACAAAAAAACTGAAAGGACGTTTTTTTTTTGAATGACAGTTAGCTGGTTCGGATTTTATGTTGGACAATTATATCTTTATTGTGATTGTGGGAGGAGAGACAATCCGCTCTGGAGCCACGTGTTGCCGACCCCCGGCCTAGTCTTTATGTCATACCTATCAAGAGCTGAAGTTGTAACAAAAAGCCACAGCGTTTGAAGTTTTAATACGCTCGTGTCAAAGCGCGGCTTAAACAGAAGTGAGGTGGACGGCGGACACAAATGGCCCGTGGGTTCAATTCTGGAAAAAAAAAAAAGATGAATAGTATGTCTCTTTAAACGTTGGTGCGGACGTGGCTGTACGTTTGGAGTGAATCCAGCGCGGTACTTTGCCATCATCAGCGTGGCCCTGTAGCATGAGCGCATATGGCTTTACCTTACATCATGACTTCCATTAAGTCATTAAGGGCCTGGCCCGACCTGAGCGAGGGCCTGTTAGTTAGTCACATTAAAGAGTTAATACTTTCTGTCTCCCCGAGCCCACGGACTGACTCAACGCTCCGTGCCGCATAATTAGGAAAATTGCTCTTGTAGTAATGGTCTCATTTCTTCCATCTCGCCGCGACCAGAGCAAACTGCAAGAAGATGTCCCCCATTAACACCGAGCGCCAAGGCCGGGCCGGGCAAACTTTTGTGCTCGATTAAATGGATGGAAGGGCCAGATCATTTGTAGATGAGAAGGGGGGGAATAAGAGCTAAAATGTACATGTAAAATGGTATCTTTTTAAATAACTAAGAAGCGCTTTATAGAAATTTACATTTTATGTGATGGAAATATTTTTATTGACATTGGTGCCTTGGAGTGGCCCGGTGGACCAGTGGTTAGCGCATCGACCTCACAGTGCAGAGGTCAGAGGTTCGATTCCAGCTCCGGCGTCCCTGTGTGGAGTTTGCATGTTCTCCCCGGGCCTGCGTGGGTTTTCTCCGGGTACTCCGGTTTCCTCCCACAGTCCAAAAACATGCATGGCAGGCTGATTGGACACTCAAAATTGTCGCTAGGTGTGAGTGTGAGCACAGATTGTTGTTTGTTTCTGTGTGCCCTGCGATTGGCTGGCAATCAGTTCAGGGTGTCCCCCGCCTACTGCCCAAAGACGGGCAAATGGATGGATGGATTGAGATATGATTATAATTTGTTCCGTGACCACGCCCGCACCAACCCAAAAACTAATTTTATCCAAATCAGCTTCACCCAATGAAATGAATGGAAATGCCGTCAATTTGTTCCAGCTGCTACCCACTCACCCAAAAAAACACAAAAAAAACAACTGTAAAAAATGTTATCATGTGTTTTTTAACACGGAATATAGCATTTTATATTTTACTTTATAAAAACATCCAAGAATGTCAAGAATCAAACAGCTTTTGCCACATTTTTTGCTCTTCCCACCCTGCACTGCAGCCTTCTAATAGACCTAACGAGCGATGCCGTGGCCTGTTCCCCTCACAGATCTTTACCCTATTTGACGATCCCTTTGATGGAGCAGCTATCATTTGAAACTATTCAGGGGGGTCTTAATGCTATATGTGAGGGGAGGGGGAATGATGGGGTGAGGGGGGCGGGGGGGGGGGACAATTTGGGAAGAATGAAGGATGGTGAGACCATTGAGGCGCTGAGCTTTCATCTTGTCCCAGTCCGCCATCCCTTCATCTACTACGCCGGCCCCCCCGACTTCTCTCGCCAAATTCAATTGAAAGCAGATGGAGCCGGGGCCTGGACTGTGCGTTGTGTCAGGTTGTCACGGCACATTAGCCATCATTGGGCATCCAAACGGCATGGAACCAATAGAGAAAGTTGCGAAGCGTTTGGATGGCGCAGCTGGCACAAGCAGGTGACACGAACACCAAGCGACACAGAGACAGCCCGGCATCAGGCAGGCTCGGGATGGGGGCTGAGGCTTCATTAAAGATAACGCACTAGCCACCCCGGTGTTTCTGAATGCAAACCCAATAATCCTGTAATTAACATCTGCATGTGGCAGTGTAAGAAAACAACCCACAGACTCTCCCTGTTCTTTGTCAACCAGCTTTCCTTGGACTATTAAGGTGGCGTGTCTCAGCGACCACCACATACAAAAGGAAGGAAATATGTTTTATTTAATTATCAATTGCCACTAAAACCAAAAGGTACAGTAATTTTGGATTATCATCTGAACAGGGGTGATAAGAAATCGCAAAGCAGAGCATTTCCAAGAAAACGCAGAGGACCTAATGTTGAGCCAAGAGGTATGCCAAGAAAAAAAAATGTAATCTTTGGAGGAGGGCGTTTTCATCCGAAAATTATTCAAGTAATTCATTCATTCGCATTCAAAAGATGACTAAAAATTTCGACCAATTATTATTTTATGCAGTCACTCCAACTACAATGTCAATGCCAATTCATACCAATAATGATACAATACGATCCACTCCAATTACGATAGAAAATCATTCATTACAATTATGACACCATATGAATACGGCAATTTACTCAATTTTTGACAAAATACTTTTCCACTCCAAATATGATGTGATACAATATTACAATTCACTACAATTAACGAACGACAACACGACTGATTCCAATATTGATGCTCCAATATCGATGCAGGAGATAGCAACTGGTTTAGCTCCAGCCACAAGTGTACCGAGGAGTACAGTGGTGAAATATTTTTTAAAAATAACATAAATGCATTGCGTCTACCTGAATCAAACTGTAGCATTAGGTGGCAACTAGCCTTTGAGCAAACGATCTTTTCATCACGTGGTTTGCCTTTGCTTGGTAACTCAAACGCTTTCATATAACTCGATCCATCAGCGTGAACACACTCCGCCACATCCACGCATTCGTCTTCCTGACCATCGGTGCCCCACTTAACCTCTCTCGGGGCGGTGGGACGGAGATCCAGGTTTGACTGGTAGCAGCGATACGGTCTCATTTCAGGTGTCATTAGACCAGTTTGTAATTGACAGAAACATTAACATGTCATTAACACATAAGCTTAGACTTAGATTTGAACCTTTTAATGAGGCCATCAGTCAACATTAATAGATTAGTTATCATGCGTAATGTGCCAGGTGTCTTTGCCTGTCCCCGCAGGTCATCGTGAGGGAAATCACGATCGTTCTTTTCCTTGGGAGGGATGGGGGGCACAAATAACGAGGTCGATGAGGGCGAATGTAAGGAGAAAGACTGCATACAGACGTCCATTAGCTTAGTATTAACACAAATAGAAACGTTTGTCCTTGTCCGAATGTGTTAAGCTCAAGAAGCTAGCTTTTGGATTTGGGGGATTGCACTAGCAACAAAGCCGGGAAATGGGACCTGCCGTTGCCGGTTACCTTTCAAACAGACGAAAAGGCTTGGAAAAAAGAATTGAGGGTCAATGCTAAAGGGCGCCACGGCATATTCTAAAAATAAGTTTTGACATGGCCCACAAAGCTATTTTTTTTTTTTAAAGGGGTGCCGTTATGGTTGGCAGTACACATGTTGAAAAAGTGGCAGGGCGTGAGTCATGGGGGTACTACCGCTCCGACTAATAATAAACTTTTCTACATATTCAAAGACATAAATACATTTGCAATGAAATACAGTCAAACCTCGGTTTTCGTCCATAATCCGATCCAGAAGGCGGTTCGAAAACCGAAATTGTTCGAAAACCGAAACCACGCTCTTTTTAAAATAAAAATGTTTACTGAACACGTCTGCTCACAATGGAAAGCAACACGAGGAAGTCGCTTCGTCACTTCCTTGTGTAAGGAAGGCGAGAGGAGTCTAATGGTGCATTCAAGTGCGCTCAGTTTGTTCGAGAACCGAAAATTTGTTCGTCATCCGGGGCATAAAAAAATCTAAATTTTGGTCGAAAACCGAATTGGTCCAGAACCGAGACGTTCGAAAACTGAGGTTTGACTGTAGTCACAGAATTTCTCATCATAACACTGAGGAGAATAAAGATTTTCAGACGCAAAAATGTTTTCTTACGCTTTCTGATTCGTGTCAAGGTTCAATTGCTGTTGTTTTGATTCTGAAGATGCAGATGGGATTCAGATCCTACTTATTGGAGGGGTGGATCTATTCATGTGGGATACAGAATAATGACACCAGAAAAAGTCCACTTTGAACGGCGAAGTAAAAGCTGCTAGCACTACCTCGATCCGATTTTAAACATTCCATGCTTGTATTTTTCATACAGATCTGCAACATAAGGGGGGAATTTGGCTTTGACCGGACATGTGAAAGAGCAAATATATTTTTGGCGTAAATACTAAATAACATTTTCCACCAATCAGCTCATTTGCTCTCCAACCATTCAGCTACTTAAAAGTCCACCAGCGACACCCCTTCCACTCCTCTTCACCAAGTGCCGCATACTAATCCCTCAGAGCTGGAGCCTTTCCTTGTTTACATCAGGCCACAATTAATCTCCCGGAATGTCTCCTCGCCTGGGCCGCGAAGGCTGATTGATGGAGGCCGGCTCGGGCCTGGCGCGTCGGGAGTCGCTCAGAAACTCCGGTTTCAGGAGACGCAAATGGGTCGGAGCTTTCAAAAGCGACCAATTGCGGCCGGCGAGTGCGCCGAGGCATGTCTGATGTGAAAAGCAGGTATCCTTCCAAGCCCCATGTCTCCCCGCCCCCACCCCCACCCCCCCTTTCCACCCCCACTCACAGTCGCTAACATTTCCACCCAAGTTCTGCTGCTTGCCTGCCCGGTGGGTTGATGGATGATATTTTGCAGCTCAGAAGCACATTGTTTTCTTTAGCACAGCAGGCTATTCTGTTTGCAGAGGCCTGGCCCGTGAAATATGGCGAAGATCCATCACTGGCC
The DNA here is from genome assembly GCA_018466805.1 of Hippocampus abdominalis. Classification (NCBI taxonomy): domain Eukaryota; kingdom Metazoa; phylum Chordata; class Actinopteri; order Syngnathiformes; family Syngnathidae; genus Hippocampus; species Hippocampus abdominalis. The sequence continues at coordinate 6,418,149 of CM031702.1, read as the reverse complement.
TCCGTTAAAGCCTCCCAGATTGATAGCTGCAACCGTCTGATCCCGTAAGCCTGACACACTGAGAGAGAACCAAGCTACATAAATATGCTTCAGCGCTAATGCATGATGAAATTCAGCATGTCATCCAAAATTCCAAGGTGGATTTGGGAGTATTAGTATTAGGCGAGCAAAGAAAGGGAGTGCTGCAGCAAAGTGGAGACTGTGGCAGCCAATGCAGCATCAAGTTAGCATGTGTGTCTCTTGTTTTCATTTCTACTTAAAGAGCCGCAAATGTTACAGTGACACTCTAATTTTAAATGGAGACCGAGATTTTAAAAAATTATAAAAAATGAGAGGGAGTGCTGCAGCAAAGTGGAGATTGTGGGCTCAACAGCAACTAAGTTAACCTAAGCATATGTATATATTGTATAATTTCTGCTCTTTTTTTCTATAAAAGTTACAATGCCATAATTGTATTAGAAAGGAGACTAAGGCCAACAAGAGAGCGCTGCAGCAAAGTGGAGATTGCGGATGCCGCAACAACATAGGCTTATGTTATCGTGGCTATTTGTTGTCATTTTTAGTAAACCGTCATCAAATGTTACAATGACGTGCCAATTTCAAATTCCAGAGGAAACAAGAAAAGGGAGCGCTGCAGCAAAGCGGAGATTGTGGATGCAACGGGCCCAATAATTCTTTTCAATAGTCATTTCTACTTGTACTGTATATTCTCAAATGCTCCAATGCTCTGCCTATTTAAGAGAGAGGAGAGCAAGAAAATGGAGCACTACAGCCAAGTGGAGACTACGGACACAACAAGAATATAAACGCGTACAAAGAGTGTATTTACTGTTGTCATTTCTACAATGATATGCCAATTTTATATCCATGTGGAGACTCAAAGGACAGCAAAAAAAAAAAAGGACGCATCAGAACAACTTGCTTGCTGCCCTCAGTCTCTTCTCCAGTATTCTTCTCCATTTTCTTGCTGCCCGCTCTCTACACATGGATATAAAACAACACTAAAGTGGACTCAACAGAAGAAGCTACATTGTGTTGTTGCATTAACATGCTGCCGCACAAAAGGCAGCTGAACTTGTGACCTCCCTGGGGTCCTGGGGCGTGAGGCCCAGCAGGAGGAAGGTCCTGGGGTGGGGGTGGGGGGGGTTCTGATATCACTGAGCTGATGCACTCCATGCTTCCCCTCACCCCCTATTTCGTCTTCCCACTCCCACACATGTAGCAGCACAGGGTGCACCTACCACATAAGATGATGTCGGGTCGTCTTTCACTCCCGCTGTTTCACCCTGCAAATGGGAGAATACACCAAATATTACAACATGTTATCAGCAATGTGTTGAAGTATCCTGATACAACAACTGCAACAGGATGATATCGTCGGTAAATATCCGATAATAGGCTAATATGAAAAGGGGTTTAATGCCCAGGTAAAAAAAATGTTTTATTCTAATCATACATTTTAGTAGGATACACAAGATGGCAACGGTATCATGATACAACGATTGTATAATTGTCTTAAAAAAGTTCACAATATTGACAGTATCACGATATCATGATGGTGCAACAATAAAAAACATCAACAGAAACAATACAAAAATGTGTTTTAAAACCTTGACAGGACACAGAAATAATTTTATGATACTGTTTGGCTAACTGGCAGTGGGGAATCTCAACACGATAATAGCACAACATGGACAGTATCATGATACCAGCAATACATGTTGATATTTTTTACATTTACATTTTAAACTTGGGTAGAATTTAGCTAAATTTGAATGAAATCAATAAACCAATACAAGTGAATCAAACAAAATCAAAACGGAGCAGTATTATCCATGTAAAGGCATCATTTTCGATACCGCTCCTGTAGAGCGTCTTCATAATATGGTTTAAAAATGTGAGTCGAGCAAACGTACGCCAGCTTCATTAAAGAAACGTCATCGATCATGTGGCGCAGGGGGTGTACATTTGCTGTAAATGAGGCCAAATGAAGTCATAAAGGTAATCTTGTCATCAAACATCAATTAATAGAGCGGGATGGAACTGGCACCGTTGAAATAACTCACGTGAGGGACGCTTATGGACGTTCATACGTTATGATGAGAGACATGACGTGTGTGTATGAAGACGTTGGAGAATTATTAGCGTGCGCATCGGAACGGAAGCAACATTTATCAAACGCAGGCCTTGGAGGCGACGACGCTGCAACGGAATATCGAGACGCGTATAATATTAATTATGTCTTAAAACATAAATAAAACGAATGTTCTTTGTCGTTTTATTTATTATTGAAGAGTCATGAGTTGTTTTTCAATAAAGTAAACTCGATAATGTCCTCAATCACAAGTCACATGGCAATTATGTTGGCGTGTCTGAGGTCTCAGACAAAATACGAATTTAAAAAAATCATACAAAATAATGCAATAGAGTAACAGCCAACGCTAGTGTGGTATTATCATTGCAATTACAATTATTTTATTTTAATGTTGTTCGTTCTTTTATGTCGTTCTTACTACTACAATTTAAAAAAAATACACAAGAGTTGATGCTACGAGTATTACCACTCGTATTTGCAGACAATTCAATTTAAATATTAAATATGCGATTTAACTTGTATCTTAGTGTCATTTTATTTATTGAAAAATCCTATTTTTATAAATGATAAATTAATCCTAAAATAAATATATTCGGAGCTCGTATAGTTATTATTGAATTGAATGTCTTCAAATTTTAATGAAGCAAAAGGGCATTTTATGTTTTATTTTATCTTTGGCATGTTTCAGTTTATTGTGCAAAAAAAAAAAAAGTTAGTGGTGTGAATACATCCTTACCTTACTTTTTTTTTTTTTTTAATCAGTCTTATCAAGCAATGTCACAAATCCTCATCTGCAATGTCACACGGCAGTTACGTTTGAGTGTCGACTGCGGGGATAATAATAATTAAAATGTGAATTAATTACCAGCACACACACACACACACACGATGGTACAAGTTGAATAATTGGGGCATGATTGAAAGTTATAATAATTAGGATTAAGTAATTAATGGGACATTTCATGTGACCCTAATAGTTCAACATGGTGAATAAAAAGCACTTTTTACTCATTAGAGGCAGGAAGATGTGACATTTGACAAATTATGCACATCAACGTGCACTCATATCTTGTCGCCCCCCGCTTATATTTCTACTTTTATAGCACGCATGTCAACTATTTAGCAGCTTGTGGCTTTGTTTGTGTGTTTGTGTCAGAAATAATCTCTAAGAAGGCTCATGACTGCATTTTTATTTTGTTTTGTTTTTTTGCATCATGCTGTGTGTATGTGTGTGTGTGTGTGTGTGTGTCAACACTGAAAAGCGAAACGCAGAAAAAGAAGGGGAAAAGGTGAGAAAAAGAAGAAAAGGGGATGTGAGCATGGAGAAATTGTCAGGGTGTCAGCACCCCCTGCTGGTTTTAGTTGATGGACTGTTTGAGACCCTCAAGTGGACGCCTCCAGCCTGCGGCCACAATTAACACCACGATGACGTCAGCTTGTACTCGTAATTAGCCTGCTTTTATTTTTCTTATTTTTGCTCATTTGGATTTGAACAATTAACGTATAATTAGCCAACCTGCAAAATCATACCTTGATTAATATTCTATATTGTCAAATATTACCTATTATTCCGTTATCATTTATGTCAAAATATTAATTGTTACATAGCATATATATTATTGCTACTACGTTTACTACTTCTAATACGACTAGTAATACTTGAACATTAATAAAATGTGTTGTTTGTAGTGGTAAAATTCTGATTGTTGTTTATTTTATATAAATTATCTTTTACATTTGAGAATTAATAAATGTATACGTGTTATACTACAAATATTATTAATACAAACGGAGTTATTTTTTGATAAAATGATGATTGTTGTTTCTATTGTATGTATTTTGTTATTATGTTAAGAAAAATGTGTTAAATGTATGATTTACTTTTGTATATTATCATGTTTTGAACAATCATAAAAATAGAGTCAAACATTTTTTTCATAGATTAGGACAGACATACAAAGACAGATTAGATGGATAGACAGATGGACAGACAGACAGACAATAAAAATCAAATTACTGTATCAATGTGTGGGGGAAAAAACAACATTTTATAGTCACTGGAGGCTGTTTTGCATATAAAAGCTCAGCACGGCCACTTGTTAGCCTTTACGGAAAAAAAACACAAATTTAGCAAGCCAGAGGTTTCCAATCAAAAGCGAGAATGTCACCAACATGACTGACACACGGCCGTGACCCGGGCCCATGTGCGAAGGAAGGCTGACACCATCGGGAGCGGGGCGGTGGAGGAGGGAGAGGGCGGGCTACTCGGTGTGGCGTCGTTATCCCAGAAAGGGCCACTCTCTCTGGGTTGTCAGCCTTCTGTCACGACCCCCCACAGCCACCTCCAGCAAGCCTCCAGCATCAAGACTGTTGTGTTGTTTCATTATCGCAGTGCTTCACGTAGCAGCGCCATCATTATCCATCAGGCTTAATGAGACTATCCCGCCTGCCGTAAAGGTCAGGCAATTACTGCTGCAGCAGTTTTTCCGCCTCTGACGTGCACGCGCACGTGCACGCAGACGCACATATATTGACTCCGTTTGATGACTCCTTTACGCATACAGTGAAGTTAGAGACAAAGACCGACAAAAATAGCAAAATAAATAAATAAAACGACAACAACCACCAAGCGATGAGTAATTGGTGCTGGACCTCTAAAAGGTTTATACTGTAATTGTTAATATCAATAGTTTAAACTTTAAATATATGACAAACTATCATTCTAAAGGACAGCAAATGAGTCTTCATGTTGATTTAGGCACTTGCTTTCTAAACCGAGAACCTCACAAGATCCTTGCCTGGCCGTTGGCTAACCGTAGCCTCAAGTTAGCTCCCGATTGTAGCGCCAACAGTTTCCCAAATTAGCTTCAAAATTAGTTTCTAATGTTAAATTAAACGTTACATCAATCATTAGCTTCCAATGTTAAATTCAACGCCAGCCTACATATTTCCTCCAATATTAGATTCAACATTAACTTCCAGAGGTCGATTGTAACTCCAACATTAGCCTCTGAAGTTAGCTTCCGATGGAAAGTTACTTACAAAGGTTGCAGATAAGGAACTTTCATGTTAGCTTCCTAAATCACTGATGGAGTAGTGGTACACTCACCTGACTTGTGTTCAGACAGCGTGGTATCGGTTTTTGTGCTCAGTGACGTTCGTGTGTGTGCGTGTGCCCTGTAAATGGCTGGCGACCAGTTCAGGGTGTAGTATGCTTTTCGACCAAAGTCTGCTTAGACATGTCAGCTTCCAAAGTTAGGCATCACTGACATTAGCGTTGAACCTGAGCTCAAACATTCACTTCTGAAGTTAACTTCCAATAATTCATAGTGTTTACTGTTTTTCTTGTGAATTTATTTTAACTGCGTTTGTTTATGAATGCCTGATTTTTACTCAATGTACACCACTTTGGATGGTTGTTGTTAAGGCGCTCTATAAATAATGTTGAGTTTAGTTGAGTTGCTACTTTTAAGAGAACCAAGGAAGATCAAGGCTAGCTTCTGACAGAAAAGCTCCATGTTAGCTCGTCATTTTATCTTTACTGCTCGCTATACTAACATTCACTAACAGAAGGCTGTATGTTGTGCCAAACAGGCCTAATCTAACGTGACGTGTAACCATCCAACTTTAGTTTCCAATTTTATCCCAAACATTAGCTACCAAAGTTAGCTTCCAATGTTATGCTATCAAAGTTAGCTTCCAGCGCTACTTCTAACATTAGACATTCCAGAGATAGCTTCAACATCAAATTCTACTGTTGCCTCCAACGTCAGCTTCTAATGTCGGCTTCCCGCGTTAGCTCCAACATTAGCTACCGACATTACCTGAAATGTGACATTCCAGTGTTACATTCCAGACAGTTCCCCACATTGCCTTTAAGTAGCAAATGGCACAGGTGGATCATGTGCAGTATATGACAAGCCTGTAATTGGATCAAGCTTCCACCACCTTTGAACTGTGACCTTTTGACATCGGCAGGAAGCTTGTGTGCAGGAAAGAGTCACAAGATAGCAAAAAAAAAAAAAAAAACCATCAAAGAAAATTCAATCTGCTGACTGGTTCCTTTTTTATGTTGAGGCGGAGCTACATTTCGCGTGGCTTGTAAGCAGAAGTTATTGAAGGTGCCTTGGCAAATGCTGAGCTGAGCTGAACTGTCAACTAATAATCGTCTGCATCACCTTTGCCAGACTCTGTGGCGCAACGGTAGCGCGTCTGACTCCAGATCAGAAGGTTGCGTGTTCAAATCACGTCAGGGTCAGTTTCATTTTAGCTTTTAAAAAAAAATATCAATTATTGGCACGAATCGTGACTTGTTTGTGTTTTGTGTCATTTATCGGCAACCCTTCCTAAGCTACTGAATGAATGAGGGAAGCAGCCATAATAGATGATACACAACAGCAAGTACGCGTTTGCTAAATGTCTAAAGTCGTTCTGAAATACTATCATTTGAACGCTTTAATAATAATGATAGGTTTGCTTTAGCAGCAGTGCTCATTTAAATGGTTTTCCCTGGTCATATGTCTTGTTGCAACGCAGAATTTGTGTGATTTGAGAAGGTGTCTATTTTTGTAGAATTTGTTCCATTGTTTGTTTGAAAATAAATAGAAAATAGAAAAAAAAATGCCCGTACACCTCTGAATATCTATTATTGGTTAATCATACAATAATTTGTCTTCAAGTACATGGGTTTGAAAAAAAAAAAAAAAAAAAAAAGAAATCTGAAGCAGCCCCAGGCAATGGCGGGACCGCTTTTTATGTGCTGGAGCCGGTGCAGTTACCCTGTTTTAACAGCGGGATTAATGATGTGGCAAAAGTGGCCATAAATTGATAATATAACCATTGAACATACTTGGCGGGACAATTAAGATAACACGGCGGGAAATGGCGTCGTGCACACCGTCATGCGTGGCCTCGTTATTGGGCACAGTCAGAGGGGAATGGGGGTGGGGGGTTGGGCACGCTGGAGGGTTTGTAAAACTAAAAATTTGCAAGGCGTAAAAGTTGAGGGGTTCACCGCCCTTCCCTAGCTTGTAGCATTAGCGCACCATTGGTGAGTGGTCAGGGCCAGCAAGGCCTTCACTACAAGCCTAAAAAGTATAAGTAGCAGTAACCTATATTTGTGAAATAATTGGACAAAATAGTGCTTTGCCGCGAAGCTTGGTACCAAGGAACCATGTTGAAGTGAACAGAGTAGTTTCATTTAGACCAAAATAGTGCTTTACCACCATCGTGTGGCATCTATGGGCACTTGCCACCCTTGTTCACCATATTAGCAATGGTGCTATTTGTTAAACTGATCATGTATACGACATACATGCGCGCTGTTTGTGTTTTTGTATAGCATTGATGGTTTTATATAACAGGTGGTGAGATGGATTCAATTGTGTAAATCTTCGGTGAAGGCGCAGCGACCAAATGCAAAGCACACCATTGATTTGTGACAGCATCATGTTAATTTTAGCGCCAGTTTGCGCGTGTTTTAATGGGCGATTCTGCCATTTAAGCATTGCTTAGTCCGGTGCGACGTGCAGAGGTCAACAGTCATTGATTGATGTGAACGCAGCGTTGCTCCCGAATGCTCATCTTCGCCTAAACAGACTCTCACATGTCAACGGATTCAATAAAGAGAAGTTTAAATATTCTTCTCATTGGCATTTAATCACTTCACACCCATCAGGAGGCAATGTGCAATAAGTTCAATTCAGTTTAACCCCCATGCAGTAATTATCCCAAAATTGGACATTTCGGACACTTTGGATGATTTTGGACTGTTGGACAAATAGACACCACAGACAAAACAGTGAAAAATAACTCCACGAAGCTGAAATTTTGCATAGGATGTATATCTATGTCTTGGCCAATTCCCACTGAACATTTTGAGGGGTTGAAAGTGAAAAAAAATTAAAAGTGAAAAAAGTTGTTGCACATTGGAAGAGGGACATTTTTGGGACGTAATACCCTTCATGCAGCCGCTTAAAAATACTGCATGAGGGTTAAAAAAAAAAACTATATTGATATGTATTTTTAATAATATTACTTTTATTTTATACTATTTCATGAAAAAAGTGATAAACAAAAAAATTTTTCGTGGTATTAACCCTTTCAGGGATAGCGACCACTCCAGTGAACAGCGTATCATGTTATCAGGTTACAGGTAGCATGAAAGGGTCAAAAAAGGAAGTAAGTTTGAAACTCAACAGCCTAATACATTTATTAAGCATTGCATACAATCCAGGTAATTCCAAAGGGTTCACATACTTTTTCTTGCATGAATCAATGTTTTTATGAATATGCTACAGGCACAATAAAGGGAGCGTCACCCCATCTCTTAATGAGCACATATGCGGCAGGGGTGTACGCGTGAAAGTAAAACAAAAGGCCTAATGAGAGTGTGAAGAACGACGGCGGGCGCTTCTGTAATGAAGATGAAAAATATCGCTCCGACGTCTAACGATGATGCATGACACTGTGCTAATTAGCAGCATGCCCTGCAATTAATAGCTCATAAAATATCAACTTCATACATACACATGGACGCTGCTCATTGCCTGAGCTTGTTAATATGTATTTTGTTGTTTTTTTTTTGGGGGGGTGGGGGTTAACCTTCATAAAACATAACTGGACCCCGGACAGTTTCTTGGGGAATGCCACTCATGATTTACGGCTACACGGTTTGGATAATGATGTGAGATGATGCACATGGACAGAAGCATTGGGACACATTCCACTTACACAAAGAGAAGTGTTTTTTTTATATGCTACACTTCAATTAAAAAAACAATTGTTTATATTCTTATACAGTCAAACCTCGGTTTTCGTACTTAATCCGTTCCAGAAGACTGTTCGGAAACCGAATTGTTCAGAAACCGAAACCATGTTTCCCATTGGAATCAATGTAAAATGTTTTAATCCGTTCCAAGTCAAGAAAACCACTTTTTTTAAACCACTTTTTTTAACAATTTCACACCATAAACTGTACAAATGTAATAGGAGAGCAGGTAATATGTAAAATACTGTACAAACAAACTGTAATATACTTTATTTTCACCAATTGTAACATTAACATAGTAACATAAAAAGGTTATACTAATAAGCTTTTAACGCGTGGGGCCTCACTGAACACATTCATGTACAAAAATGTTTGACTCATCGTTTACTGTACAAAAATGAAACGAAATATACGTTTCAATATGCCCTATAACCACAACCTATCACTGAAAACAGAAATATTGAAAAATAAATTTAAAAAGTGAGGTGCTGCAATGAGTATGCCACAGTTTTCTCACCACACATTTATTTTAGGTCATAGAAGTGCATTGTGCATTAGATCTTATTCTGTGTGTTTTACAACAACTAGCCTGGTCATTTTTTTTTAAAGTTCTTTTTAAATTTGAATGAAAAAACAGAAATATCCTGTTTGTGATAAAGTCATTCCCATGTATGCATGCAAAAGCCTTACCGAACTGAACTGGACTATTGCTTTACAAAGCATATTGCCGTATGCGTGCATGTGTGTGTGGGTGGGTGGGTGTTGATTGTCGGGTGGGTCCTGAATGGCATCTGTCAGCCAGTTGATTAACGAGGCCCTCTGCCCTTCAAATTCCCCCCCACCGCTGCACCTGTCACTCACAGAAGACACATTCATCTTGGTCGGCCTCTTGTCAGGTCAGGGCCGCTTCCATTGCGCGCGCGCGTGTGTGTGTGTGTGTGTGTGTGTGTGTGTGTGTGTGTGTGTGTGCGTGTGTAGATTAAAGGCATGCGTGCAATGTGAGGGTGTTAAAAACAACACCGACTTGACAACGAGAGCAAAACATAAAAGACGAGAATAGCGCAAATAATCGAAAAAAATATTTTTTTTCTTTTTTTTGCTCCTCAACAGTCATCATTTCTTAAGAGGCGTGAAGAAAGGTGGTTGCAATGACGTATGTGTGTGTGTGTGTGCGTGGGTGCGTGCATGCGTTGTGTGACAACAGATGGAGACGGTGTTACAAGCTACCAAAGCCATTGTCCCACAGCCAATCAGAAACTGCGGCCTGGGAGGGAGCCAATCAGAAGAGCCACTAACTTATTTCGAGACTAATAGTAAAAAGGGACATTCATCATTCAATTATGTCGCTGTCAACGCCAGCCGTACACACACACACACACACACACACACACACACATTTATGGCAGAATACGTAAAAGTAATTTATAGCAACAAGGAAGTAGACTTTGTGGGAAAACAATGGAAGAAAGAGGCTCCATAAAGGTAAAAAAAAAACAGGATTGGATTGCAACTAACATTCCTCCTGGCAGCAGGAATGTCTTTCATGATAAAGGCTTAGCAATCATGCTACATATTTCCAAAATCAATAACGAAAAAGCGCCCGGTTGTGAGATGCGTCAATACTGTTCCACCCCAGTCCTGCGGGGGGCGATAATGGTTGCCGACAAACTGAATGAAAGGAAAAACACTCGCTAGCTGTTTACAGATTCAAAGGCTAAGTCCTCCGAAGGCCTTGTCAGCCACATGACATCACTTCCAAATTCACATCAAGCCTGTCGAAATTCGCCACGGTTTACGATGTCTACGGAGGCTACATGAGGAGAAACCATTGTAGGCATCAAAGAACTCAACTGGCAAATTTTCTGTCTAGAAAATGGAGAGACCACATGCAGTCGACTCACGGCAGAAGTTCCGTCATGCGACCGAAAAATGCGGCCGAAAACGTGGGAGGACGCAGCCTGTGGAATTTGGATGCAGTCACTCGAATCTGAATTGGCTCACTGTGTGAGGTCATGTGATCAAAATTCTGAAAGCAGGTTAGCAAACTTCGTGCGTATGCGATGCTAACTAGCATAACAACAGATTGATGATCTAAACTCGAATTTGCAAAAATTGTGTTTTCTTTAAGGCTGGAGCTCAATACATGGACATTATATCATTTATTTAAATTTGAATCTTGTGTAAAACAAAAGACATTGTTGACATTTAAAGTCCCTGTAGGTGCTAAGTGGCTACATGTTAGCATAGCTAACCTCAAACATTTTTGCACATTGCTCAAATGAGCCAAAAGGTGTAATTGCAGTCTCGCCTCCGCCTCCCGCCGCCCACCACTACGCCTCCCGCTCCCCGACCAGGCAGGAAAATGATCCCCGCTAAATAATTTATCAAGATAAATGATAATTGCTGCCATTTTTTATGTGGTGTGCGCCCCTTAATGAGCGCCATCAATTAAACCACCAACCTAGCTGACAGAAGATGGAGGAGGAGAACCAAGAGAATCAGAATCAGGAGAACCAGCCTTATTTTGCACGCTGGCGCATTATCATAATACGAATAATTTTATGACTACACAACATTTATTCAGATGGAAGGAAAAGTTTGAAGTCCGCCAACAATAAGACAGGCGGATAATATGAAGTAGGGGTGAGAAAATCTACGTCACATGGTTAGCTCTCATGGTAGCATATCCGTACGTCAATATCAGATCAGATAAAATGGCGCTTAACTTTTTAGCTTCCGTCTCCAAATCTCCGTACTAATCTTATTGTCGACTTTTCAAACGCACGTCAACATCATGCTGGGCCTGACAGGACATCATTTTATTGTTGTCTGATTTGTGATGTGTTTCTGCCATGGGGCGCCAAAAAAATAAATAAATGCTAGCATTGTTAAAATATGAACATGTGCGCTAGCTACTCTTCGAGATCGGAGCGTGGTGGGGTCCATGATTCCGCCATCACGATCTGAATGCAGACGACCAGCCTCGAGTGTAGAATGTTACATTGTATGGTCTCTCCGCAGTGCAGGCGTTCACTGCGTTGCGATATTATCATTGCTACGCGGCCTTGAATGCGTTATCGGGAACATATGCACACCCACATGAAAGTACAGTAATTGTGGATGGCTCACACTACTTCCAATTGTCCCTCCGTTGGCTGTCAGACATCAAAGATGGGGGTGGGGTGGGAGTGGGGGGTTTGGGGGGCTGGGCTCCTCTGAGGCCGCCCGATTCGAAACCTGGCAAAGACAACAAACATCTGCTTCAAACAAAAGACATCTGCATATTTCACATTTGTTTTTCATAAATTAACCGCCGCAACCTGCCAAAAATCTGGCCCGGGGAGCCTCGCTCGACTCGAGAGCCGCCACGTAAAGTTTAGAAGATGGGAGAGTTGCAAATGAGCGCGAGGAGAAAAGATGAGTTGGGAGTGTGACTTTGGGGCCTTTGATTTGGTGCGGTACAGTAAAGGGAAACGGAGACTAGGAAGCTAGCGCCGCCCGCCCTATTTGCCTCTGCAAATAATTGTTGAAATTACAGCTAGCCGTTTTTCACCACAGCTGATTGGGTCACTGTCCCACTTGGCCTCGACGCAAGCGGACTGTAATTCTTTAAACAATAAACTGACTCGTTATTTTGACTTCCTCTCCTGTCGGAAGCACATGTCAAATAATGAGTACTGTGCAATATGAATGGGATTTAGCTTCGACAACAATATCTTTTTTATTTTTTTTACTGAGCAGCCTCACACACCGGGGGGAAAAAAAGAAAATCAAATCATAATTCATGTTGTTAAAAAAAAAAATGCATGGCATGAGGTTCCAGGCTTCCTTTGTGGAGCGAATGCGGCGACAACAGGGGAGCGATGTAATTACATCAAACATGGCAACCAGCGCAGGTGCTAATATATGCTAATGAGTCATTTCCCGGGCTCCACAATCTGGACACGAATGTATTTAAAGAGTAAAGCAGCAAAACAAGCCCAGCAGCATTTTTCGCTTTCTTTTTAACACATGCGTGTGTGTGTGTGTGTGTGTGTGTGTGTGTGTGTGTGTGTGTGTGTGTGTGTGTGTGTGTGCGCTTGTGGTGTGATTGGCTGTAAACATTTTACAAATGCTAATCAGATATGGAGTGGAGGCCCTCTGGCGTACGCTTGTTTACAATGTTGAGACGTTTAAACTGCAATCCCTCTCTCGCCAGATTGAACGGGGGACATTTACTTGATGAATTACAATAACTTCCTTGATCGATGTGATTCAATTTAAGAAGTTGAAAAGGGAGATTTTCGTCACGCTGATTCTGGTTTTTTTTTCGACATTCAAAATAATATTTATCTAGATTTTAAAATGTATGGTCATATCATTTTTCCGAACCGCTTCATTCACTAGGGTTGCTGGAGCCTATCCCAGCAGTCTTCGGGCAGTATGAATTGGTTGCCAGCCAATCGCAGGGCACACAGAGACGAACAACCATCCACGCTCACACTCAGGGACAATAGAGTGCCCAACGAGCCTGCCATGCATGTTTTTGGAATGTAACCGGATGCAAACTCCACACAGGGAGGCCGGAGCTGGGATCGAACCCGGTTCTGCACTGTGAAACCGACGTGCTAACCACTGGGGTACCGGGCCGCCCTTATGGTAAATAATTGTTTAAAATTAATTACAAATAAATAGTGGCAATTATTATTATTATTAGCCCTGATTGGGCAGTCAGTTAAAGAAAAGGAACAACTCACCAGACATAAAACAATTTTTTTTTTAGAAGAAGAAAATGTTTCGGAATGGATAATATAATGTATTCTATTGATTAAATGGGAAAAAATATACCATAAAATACTGAAATGGACATTTACATTTAAAATGAGTAATTTAAAAGTAATATTTATTTCAGAGATAAAAAATGTGTGTACAGTAATGAATATTAAAAAAAAGAAATTGAAAAGCACCTCTCCCTTTGGATAATAAAATTATCATTAAAAAAAAAAAAGGAATCAAACAATTTTAAATCAAAACAAAACAAATACATTTAAATTAAATATTAGAAAAAATTAGAATATGAAATACAAACATTTTAAAAAGTACATGCACCTTTTTTGGACACACACAAAAAAAAAAAAAAACGTCGTTAATACTGTATTTAAAAAAATAAACAAATAAAAAATACTTAGGCTGTTAGTCACATTTTTTTTTAATGTGCGTGCAATTTGGTGAAAATTTCTTTTTTTTTTGTGGTCTGATTCACAAAGAGAAATCACGCCTCATCATGAGCACTCCAATGGCCACCTAAATCACCAACTACAGTTTATTCCGCTTTTCCCTGTAAAGGCACCAAGGTACGGCAAGTTGTCGTCATGGCTACACCGAGAACTCCAGCATCACTTGGGCATTAAACGTGCATTAAAAGTGGACTCTCCTCGTGCGGGGGAGTGTGCCATATGCTCGGCAGGATGATAAAAGCCAGCGGAGGGCCCCTCCATCAAAGGCGACGTATGAAAATATCAACATCACGGCGGGTACAAGACTTCTGCTACTGGAGCCAAATTTAGATCAAACGCGGCCCGGGCAGGAGGTTGCAGACTGGATGGAAGTGGGTGGGGTCATGCCGGGGTATACATTTGTACATGGAAACGTCTTCATGTTCATAATCACAACACGTAATTTATTTTTCCCCTCCCCAACCAATTTGGAAGTTGTTGATGTCGTGTCCTTTCCAGGTCACTCATACTGTTCATAAATATATGGAGAAGAGCGTACTGGACCAGTGTGAATTTGGCAAAATGTGGATGCAAATTAGCGTTTTGATGTTTTCCTCATGCGGGCAGGCGAGCGCCAGAGCGCGCGCGCACGTCGGCGTCGACTCGTGTGGCGTGAATGAGTGTAAAATTGCGAGATGGAGCTGGTGGACGGACGGGAGGGAGCGTAATGCACAAAGTGATTGGTACAAAAAAGATGAAAAATAATTCTGCGGCGTCTTGAGGTACGAGGGAGCCCATATGTGAGGTTTTCATTTTCTGTCAAACTAAATATCAAACAAAGAGAATGACGTTGTGTATTTTAACCCTCATGCAGTATTTTTAAGCGGCTGCATGAAGGGTATTACGTCCCAAAAATGTCCCTCTTCCAATGTGCAACAACTTCTTTCACTTTTCATTTTTTTTCACTTTCAACCCCTCAAAATGTTCAGTGGGATATACATCCTATGCAAAATTTCAGCTTCGTGGAGTTATTTTTCACTGTTTTGTCTGTGGTGTCCATTTTCCAACAGTCCAAAATCGTCCAAAGTGTCCGAAATGTCCAATTTTGGGATAATTACTGCATGGGGGTTAAAACAACAAAACATCTTGGCCTTAAGAATGCCCCCGCGAGCATAATGCTAACACATAATGTCGCAACATTATAACCTTAAAGCAACAGATATTTGAACAAAAAGGGTGGCGCTACACATGTAGACAGATTAAATATGAATTAAACTCTTTTTGTAGTATTTTCAAACATATTTATTTATTATTAATATTAATTAAAATACACTGTAGACTTCTACGATCAAATTGATTTAATGTTAAAATGTAGCGAGCTCACTCTTATCATATAGCATACAGTGCATCACTGAGTTAAAGTGGTATCATTATTGCTACTCAGAATAATAATAACAATAAGAAGAAGAAGAATGTGGCTTTTGTGTCTGTGGCTGTATCTTAAGTTATCAAAATGATCAAATTCATAGAGTTGCGATTGAGCTCGGGCGGGTAAAAACCAGAGACAGGTGACCACATAAATCACAGCTCCTGATGTCATGTATCACTGTTAGCACTCACCTGGCATCTTTCATCCTCCTCAGCTGCCGGCTCTCCCGAGAGGAGGTCGTGCACCGCTGCCATCTGGCCTGCTTCCTGTCATCATTAACCCGGGAGGGGTTGGCTCTGCGGGGGGGGGGGGGGGGCGTACTCACACACACACACACACACACACACACACACACACACACCGTCCACCTGAGCTGAAGGTGAAAAAAACGTAAAATGAAAATAAAGACAAATATTGCTTCACTTATTTTTACACTTGTTTGACTGTCAAAACTTTTCCATTTGTTAATCCTTTTTGTGTCCCCTCAAAAAAATGTTAGTTGGAAAACGCGCCTGTGAATCTAATGGCGTGTCCAGTCACGTGATCAACCCGGCCAAAAACAAGTACACCCAAAGTGCTTAAAAGCGCATATGGGCCAAATTCATCTTAATGTGCCAGCCATGCTTTTGCATATTCATATAAATATGACATGACTGCTGTTCCACAAGGGAATTTATTGCTTTTCCTCACCAAGCAAATGAAGAAGGTGTGGATGTGATGGAGGGGGGGTTGAGGGGGGGGGGGGGGGGGGTCTGAATATTTGATCACATGAGCACTCTGCGCAACATTTATCATCAGCTGTGCTATTATAAACACAATAAAGCAGCAGTGAGACCAAAAAAAAAAATGGCATCCTCTTGTCCTTCACGTGACTCGACTTTGTTCACGAGCTGAGTGGTTCACAGTCGCCATCATTTCATAGACTATCGCCACTCAAGGCTCATCCTCGTTGATTTTGTTCCGAATATTTCCTCATGCTTGCGCTTCGGTATTCCCTCTCGCCCGATCCTTTTCCAACCGCCAGCTGCCCGACCGAGCCTTCAGCTCTTCCTTTCCGTGCGAGAGAAAAACGGCCGGCGGGATTCCGTCCGAGAGGCGTCCATCCGTGCAGCCCGACGGGGAGTCTGGGGAAGAAGTGGCCGCTCGCTTCCGACGCTTTTTTGTTGGCAGCGAGACGGCTCAAATCCCCAGCTCGGAGTGCGAGTTGGCATGTGGCGGTCCTTTTGGAAGCTCTCCACTCCAGAGGAGCTGCGCCACATGCTAGCTGTCACCCGCGAGCCCCCGGGCCGTGTTGGCACACTCTCAGATGGAGTCGACGTGGGGATAGACAGTGAAGCCTCGTTTATCGCGGGGGATATGTTGCAGACCCACCTGCGATAGAGGAAAAGCTCTAATGTAAGTAGTGAATAATAATAACATGATAATAACATAATAGTAACAGTTTATTAAGTTCATTTGTCTTTATTTTAGTGTAGCATATAAAACCAAAATGTATGTATAATAAATCTGACATTGTTATTGTAACGCAGATTAATTTATGGCATGTGGTTGTGAACAATTGCATGGGAAGAGGACCTTGAAAAAAATATTTGCATATTAAATTGCTATCATAATATTGACAGGTGGGGGAAAAAAAAATCTCAAATCGATATTTCAAGATCTTTCAGCCCAAATAGAGAAACCATATAATTTTAATGAGGCTGCAACTAATGATTATTTTAATATTTGATTAATCTGTCAAATAATCGTTGAATCGTAAAAAAATTAATGTGTTTAAATTTCCATCTTGATATTCAAAAAAAGGAAATTATTTCACATCGAGTGCACAAACATGAATTCTGACTCAGCTTCTGGTTTGCTCCTTCAGAAGTCAGAAAATAGGCAAACATTTTGAGCGTTTTACAAATCAAATGTTTTATTTGGATTCAAAACAAATATAATCAGTCCGTTTTCATGGATGACTACAGAAATCGGAAAATATGGAGAAATTCCGAGCGTTAGGACGATTTTAAGTGAGACAACCAGTTCAAGTTGTAGACCGCTTATCTCGAAGTCGGCTGGGAGAGGTTCCAGCACACCAGCAAACAAGGACCTTCTCTGCCTCTTCTTCTTACACGTAATTACGCCACATGTCTTCCAGTAGAGCTCAATGCTGCCTGGCATGTTGTGGCACAAAGTGGTACTGCATTGAAAACCCATTGTCTCTCAAAATTCAGATTTGCAGGATTTTTTTTTTAAAGAAAATTAAAGTGTTTGTGCGCACGACATGTTTGTAAGGTGAATGTTAAGATGTAGTATTTAGTACTATTACCTGTGATACTGACAAGGCAAAGGATGAGGGGCAATATTGCGAGAATTCATTGTATCGCCTTCATTGTGACTCTTTGGGAATGCGTTGCCGAGGGGCTTCAGAGGGGTTATTATTTGTTAGCTGCTTATCATCGCAACAAACTGGCGTCCACCCTACACCTTCCTCTTCCTCTTCCGAGCCTCCTCCACCTGCCCCGATCCCCCGACGACGTGCTCCCCGCTTTTCCCCGCCATAAACGCCAGCAGCTGCTTGGGCATGCAGCCATGCGTTCTTGACTTTTTTTTTTTTTTTTTGCTGCAAAGAGCCGTAAAGAAATTTAGCACAATTAGCTCCCTAATTGCCTCTAAACAAGCCAGGCGTCAACGATAAAATGAAGGTGTGCGGCGTAGACGCGAGAGAACCCTCTGGAAAAGGACCAAAAGCAGTCGAGGCATCAAAATAAATCACAGAGGAGTCCTACACTTGCGAATGGATGTGAGAATGGGAGGGAGGAGGCGCCCCCTAAAGGCTTCAATTGACATTAAGTGCACAAACTACAGTACTGTATACAATCTGTATAGCAAATGAGGTACAATATACAAGCAGCATCTAGTCACTAGATTTACTAAAACAATAGCCGTACAGAATGACAAAAAAAATTCTCTCTAGCTTTTAAAAACGTTTTAATCCCTGTTTCTCCTAATAAAGTCCTGGGTGATTAATTAAAGTAACTGCTTTTCAACTCTTCTTGACCACAGAGAGTGATATTGTCATCCTAAGAATGACTTGTAAGAGCCTGCAATAGGACGTTACTAGAACCATTATAGAACAAAAAAAAAAAACGGTTGTTCTTTTGCAGTGCTGTTTTTCGATTTCGCGTTTAGTTTGCCTCAAAATGAAACGAGGCTTCCGTATGGCGTCACCAACAAACATGGCGGCGCGCGTAGAGTCACTCGATTGAAGTCGAAAACACCTCAAAAAGTGTCGTCGCCATATTGCAATCTCTTCGAATCGAGCAATAAAATAATGTTGAGCAGGATCGACAGCGCTCGAACCGGTTTAACGCATCATGTCCAAGCGGACGACATCCTCCACCGTTACTGCTTCGTCGTCTTCTCCGGGTGCCTCCTCAACTGATCCCCCTAAATCTGTTTGCAAAAATCGGCACAAAAAAAGTCAGGACAAGAACGACGCCGAAGTTCCCTTCGCGAGCCTCTGGAAAGGTGACTGTAGATTATGCATTGATTAACGCGCTCGTTTGTTTTTTGGGAAACTGTCGCACGCGCACTTGCAGCAGGGCAGGATTAATTGATAGGGGGGGGGAGGGGTCGTTTGGGGAAAACAACAAGTCAAGCATATTATTACGATTGTCAAGTTTGCAATATGTGCGAAGCATGCATCGGATTGACACTTTGTTCCTCAAGGGCCCAGAGTACTACAAATAAACGTCGAATCAACTGATAAAATGTATTAATAATCGCACAGCCCCGTCAGTGGCGAAAAAAAAAAAAACGCGTTGGACAGTGTTGCCGCTCTCAAGTGTACAAGACATGATCTTCTATTTCATGTTGTGGTTACCGCGAAGAGCTGCAGAGTCCGCAGCGCCAAGGCTACAGCCTATCCTGCGGATCCAACCATGGAGACTCTATGGGTGATCTGGAGCCGTCACAAGACATCGTGTGGGATGCCATGTCACCCCCCAACGCTGGTAAATAATAATAAATAAAAACACGGATGGTGGCACTGCTTATTCCTAAAGGAGACATTGTGCATTTTTACCCAAAATCAAACAGTTGACAGATATTGGAATAATGTGACATAATTTGGTCATAATGTCCCAACCCAATCTTGTTTTGAGGGGGCGGGCCTGTTTTTATGTAAATTAGACACTGCTCACCCCTCCCTCAACTGTGAGTGGATGAAAGAAAAAAAATCAGAAAATTCAGACATTGTTCAATAAGACACAATATCTGCTTCCTTTTCCATCTGAAAGACACCATTCTTGACCTAATTTACATGTAGATGTTAAATAAGTCTTCCAAAGCCTGAACTATTTGCATATCAGATATTAAAAAGTCAGTTGTCCATATCATGTCCGTTAAACTGCCTCTTGTTTTTAGGAGTGGGGCCGAATGTCAGAACCTTGGGAATAGCCGAAATTGTCAATCTCATTGCGCCAAAGGTCAGCTGTTCATCTTCCCTGAAAAAAAAAATAATAATAATTGTGGCAACCTTGTCGTGCGTCGTCACTGTTGTGTTTTGCGTCTCACAGGACACGAAACCCAAAGGGCCGCTGTCGCCTCTGTGGCAGTGGATGGGCAGCCCCACGGCGTTGACGCCTGAGGTGCCCAAAGCCAGAGTGAGGAAGAAGACCGCTCGGTGAGTCGCCTATTTAGAAGCAAACTATGGTGCATGAATGCCGTCCGGGGAATGCAGGAGGTTGTAAGTACAGTCAAAGCTCGATTTTTAACGTCTCGGTTCTCGTCCAATTCGTTTTTTGACCCAAAATTTAGAGTTTTTTATGCCTCGGATGACGAACAAATTTCAGTTCTCGAACAAACTGAGCGCACTTGAATGCACCATTTGACTCCTCTCGCCCTCCTTACACGAGGAAGTGACGCTGCCTCGGGTAGACGAGGGAGTAACGCTTCCTCGTGTTGCTTTCCATTTGTGAGCAGACGTGTTCAATAAACATTTTTATTTTGAAAAGAGCGTGGTTTCGGTTTTCGAACAATTTCGGTTTTCGAACAGCCTTCCGGAACGGATTATGGACGAAAAACCGAGGTTTGACTGTATATTGTTTATTTTTTTTGGTTGTTTTTTTTTTTTCAAAAATTGAAAAACTTTGGACAAATTTGGAGGAACTCCTTTGGACATTAAAATGATGTTTGATTTTTCTCCAGGGAAAACAGCGTCAACGAGCTGATAAGACTGGCCCGGCAGTTTGACGAAAGCATGCAGCAGGACAAGCAGGCGTCAGCCCAGCGAAACAACAACAACAACAACAACGAAATCGGCAAAGCGGCAGCAGACACGCCGTCGCCACTGAACCAAACCGAGGCGGAGCTGCGAGCCCTTTTCGACTCCACCACTCAGAACGTCAGCGGCAGCCTCAGCCCGATCTCCTCTAAATCCTCCCAGGACAAAAGCCAGCTCAAAAAGTCCAGTCCGGCTCCTCATAAAATCAAGGAGTCAAGCAGCAAGTGTGCAGACTTTGACGACGACGACTGGGACAATGATGACATGCTCAACGATCCTTCTTTGCTGGCCCTGATACAGAATCCACACCAGGATTCTGGCCCGGTCCGGAACTCGACTCAGACCAACCTGCGGGACTTATGTCCCAAAGTCAAGCCCACCACCAGAAGCACTTTTAAGTTGGAGCCCAACCCTTACTTCCAAACATCCGTCCAACGCAACCGAGACACATCCAAGAACAAGATTTCCGACAGTAAATGGGATGACAGGGACGACGACGCGCTCTTCTACAATGCGTGCGACAGCGTGGAAAGGCTCTCGCAACCCACAAAGACAACCACGCCTCTCGCCATTCACCAAACGTTGCCCGCTAACAAGAAGTCGCCTCGCACCTTCATGCGGTCCAATTCGTTACCGGGCGAAACTTTGAAGGTCCGCCAAGGATGTAACGCTCTGGTGTCCAAGAGTCTCCCGGCGGGAGGCCACTTAAAGGCTGGGCGGGAACCCTCGCAGGCGGCCTTCAAGAGGAGCGTATGCCACACGGCGGTGAAGAGCTCCAAAGGTAACGTCAGGTGTATCGTAAAATACCACAACAGGAGCTGCTGTTGATCACAGCTCACACCCAGACACTCACGCAGACACTAGGCCCCGCCTCTTAGTACCGCATGGATGCATTGCATGCAGAATTTTCTATACATTGTTTGCTTGCATTTTTTTTTTTTTTCTGGTCACATAATTTTAATTTTTTTTTCACTATTTCCCCTTTCGTTTGTCTCCTTTTCTCTGCAGTGTTTGTCACCAAACAGATGGCGGACAAGTGTACGCCGGCTGAAATTGAACGCAAAAAGCAGGAAGCTCTGGCCAGGAGGTGGCAGAGGATGCAGAATGCGCAGAAACCGTAGAAACAAACACCAACATACGCACACACACGCACACACACACACTCCGGACTACATTATGCTGCTATTGAAAGGACACTTGGGTGATAATCAAACGTTTTTGTATTTTGTACTTGTTTCATTTTTGGGGGAAAGTCTTGTTGCGTGTTTGTGCGCCATTTCCAAGTTTTCTGTGGATGTTTTGAAGGAATGTTCAGACTGGACAAATAAATATTTTTGTTTTGTTACGCTTTTTTGTTGGTTTTTTTCAGAAAATGTACATAACTTCAGAAATATCTTTTTTTTTTTTAGAAATGTGACTTTAAATAGAGCCTTTTATGGAAATATGTGGATATTTTTATAGATATATTTTCTAGGAAAATATACGGTACTTTAAAATGGAAAGATGATTTCGGATTTTTTTTCTCAAATATACAACTTTGGGGAAAAGTCCATTTTCAACTTTTTTTCATAAATATACAACTTTTTATGGAAATGGGACTTTTTCTAGAAAATATTAAACTTTTTGGTGAAACGTCTGATTTTGAGTACTATTAATTTTTAACTTTATTGGAAAAATACCTTTCATAAATGTAGGACCATTTTTAAAAATAGATGACCTTCTTTCAAATATATCAAAGCTTTTATTTGGAAATGTTTTACGACCTTTTTTCTGAAACAGGACCCTCCCCCTCTCCAAAAATGAATTTTTTCTTCCCCCACCCCACCTAAAATATTGAAATAGTCAAAACACCTATTAGGCCCTATCTGTAGTTTTCCCAAATAATTTTGACAAAATTATTTTTGCACGGCCGTTGACAGTGATTGACGTTTGCTCTGCGATCTCGTCAGCTCCGAAAAGCACGACGGCGATCTATTCATGAAAACAAAACAAGGCCATGCGGCGCTTGACTTTTTCCACTTGCTTCTTGTCCGCCTCATGAAACTGAGCCTCTTGATATTTTTCCTGTTGTGTTCTGCATGATTTCCTTGTCTTAGCGATGGCGCGTTGAAGACACACTACAGATGTTGATTCCGCGCGGGTGTCGCTGCCCTCACTGGCACCTGTTTTTCTTCGGTCTCCGTTGACGGGCCCAAGCGGACATTTCGTTGTTGATGGATGACAAATGATTTTTAATCTAACGAATAATTTGTGCTCACCTGCTTGCCCCAGCTCACAATGCTGGCCTTTGTGGTCCCTACAGGCCTCCTTAGTCTACTTCCCAGGTGTGTTTGGAGTATTAAATCTTCCTCCCAATCCCGTTCCATAAATCTCACTGCGGAGAAAATTGTCACGTCATGAAAAGGCTTTTGGTTTTATGAAAGCTATTATGCTTTTTTTTTTTTTCTTACGATGATGACTCGGGATTTATTTCAGCTATCTGATGAAGCTAACAGGTGTGCGCAGCAGGCGCAATGTCATTCGCCAGGAGGTCATTGGGCGTTATCTGATTTACCGATGACCTCCTGGTTAGTGACATCAGCTGTCTTTCATCAAAACTGTGTGTACATCCTCCTTCCACGCAGACGCACTACGATCGCTTCTCCTAGTCGTCGTCAATACTTTAGGACATACCGTCAGGAGCAACTAGCATGCTAGCAGGACGTCTCGCTAATGACCTTCCGGTAAATGACTTGAGCTTCTTTTCGCTATGTTTTTTTGTACGCATTCTCACAGGCTGTGATCTCTTCTCCTCGTTGTATTCCTCGCATTCTCCTCGTGTTTAGCACACACACGCGGACACACGTTTGCACAGGCGAGCAGCGGCAAGCTGTCAGCGGCGTTAAATGACCTGTGACCGTTTTCACGGTGCATGTCATTAGGCAGCTTTAGATTTGTTTCAACAGCGCTTCACCTGTGGGCACCATTCACGCGCCCCCAGGTATGACGCACCCACCCCCCCGTCCCCACTCCGCCGCCACCACTCCCCCATCCCATAGTCCCCTTGCAAAATTCCCTTGCTCACATCTCTTCCACCAAGAACCACCCCCCGGCTATGGAAAGTAGTAAAAACAAGCTGCGGTTTTGTTTTTACAACGCATCGACATCTATTTTCATGGCGCAATGTCAGGTTTGTTTGATTGCGTTAGCAGCTAGCTAGCACGTAGCGAATAAAAAGTGAGTTTTTACTCAAAACTTAAAGTAAGAAGTAATGTAATGCTTGCTGAAGCGCATTCCTATAGTTACACATTTTCTATAAAAACCCAACAGAAATGAATTGAGATCATTTCCAAGTTTGTACGATCCTTCCAGATTTCTGAGCTTATTCAGCTATTTTCCAACAATCCCAGTAAAGTATTTTTCACATTCTGTATCTTCCAACATTATTTAATATTCTACATTTTCCATGATAAAATGATTTTCATTCTTGGGTTACATTTTTGCTACGTTAGCATACCGACTGTTAGCACGCGTTAGCGATTCTCATTAGAAGTAAAGGATAAAAACAAAGCAAGAGGTAAAATCCTCATGATGGCACCTATGTTAGCTATTCTCATATATCAGTACTATAATTCATTCCAATTGTCACATTTCGACAACATTTGACTTCGGCATCAGCTCATTCCGTCATACATTCAACGAGTCCACAATCTTGTTTCCAAGTCGGAGTCAGCAGCAGCGTTTTTTTGGAGGAGCTGGAGATTGTTCAGAGACTCGCTGGAG
This sequence comes from Hippocampus abdominalis, assembly GCA_018466805.1. NCBI lineage: Eukaryota > Metazoa > Chordata > Actinopteri > Syngnathiformes > Syngnathidae > Hippocampus > Hippocampus abdominalis. Next base: position 6,393,630 of record CM031702.1, on the reverse strand, counting down.
CAGCCTGATACAATACAGCAAGGTTATTAGTGAGGAGGAGGAGGGGGAAAAAAAACAAAACATTATATTTATGTTGCTGACACAACACTGTAATTTATAAGTCGTTAATGGTGCGAGTGTCTGGCGAGTAAGTCATGAGAAGGTCAACGTCACCCAGACCAAAGCGATAAGACAGACGTGTCAAAAAAATGGGGGAAAAAAAAAAAAAATGTTATTCCAAACTAAATCACGACTTCGGAATGGTAGGGGAGTAGCAGCAAAACATTTCTTTGGGAAGGATTTACGATTCCAAGTGAACCCGCGCAACAATTTCACGTTGTGTTCGACGGCGGGGATTTTCTTTCGAGAGCCATCCCGTATTGATGCGCAGGCACGGCCACGCTTTATTAAGCGTGCTGATAAGGCGACGTCAACCAGCTCGCGCACCGCCAACAAGCATTCCTGCAGCTTACATCTGCCAACACCTTTGCGCTACACTGGCTTTGGCCTTAAAGCGTTCCCTAAACACCCCCGCCCCCTCTCTCTCACACACACACACACACACACTCCACCTCCTCTGCCTTTAATAGTCGGCGTGGGATGTAATGGTGTGTTGACAGCTTTAGGCTGAGGTCATTTAGTTGCTCTACAGTGACTTGTCCGAGCTTCCCCAAGAGAACAAATGAGCAGCAGATGCCGTCGAGCTGACTGTTAACTACGGCCGGGCGATATGGCCTTCAAATCAAATCTTGGAATGATTTCAGCAAAATCCGATTTTCCAAGTGGAAGCGAGTTTGCTTCCTCGTCTGGGATTTGCTAGATTTCTTCTGATAGCACACAAGTAACTCTGACTATTCAAGTTTCCAAGTTCTTAAAATGATGATGAAGCTTTGATACCAAGTTCTGCCTACGCAGGCAAAAAAAAAAGTTTAAAATGAATTTTTAAAAATGGCCAAAATGGCTACTTCTAGCCAAAATGGCTACTTCTAGCCAAAATGGCTTCCTTTCTAAACACTTTTTCGTGTGTCCGGTCATGATGGACATGTCCGTCATCTAAGGCGCTTATCCTTGTTATTCTGACAAACTAGGGTGTGTGTGTGGGGGGGGGGGCGCGATTTTTTTCCCCCGAACTTTTTAGAGGCTGTGTTTTGAGGGTGAAACGGCTGCTTCAAAACAAAATGGTTGACTTCAAGGTCAATTTGGTGCATGGGTTCTTGAGCCTTTTTTTTGTGTTTCCTGTTATGACAAACATTCAACCAATTTTGTGTCATTTGGTGAAAATGGTTTCGGGGGCTGATTCGAACCAAAGCGGCAGAGATCGTGTTTGATTTTGGTCCTGGATGCTTCAGACTATTTCATGCTTCTCGTTATGCTAGACATGTTCCGACTAATTTCGAGTGTAACCGGTGTCCGGGGTTGATGCAAAATGGCGGCTTCAAAACAAAATGGTTGACTCCGTGGTCTATCTTGAGACATTTTTGTGGATGATCGACATGGCCACAAAACTTTTTGCGTCGATCTGTGAAACAGTGAAACAGGTGTGAGAGGTTTCTTTTTTTAATTTTTCTAACTTTTTAGAAACGTTTTGAGTGCGAAATAGCTACTAAAAAATGGTTTCTTTTTTCTTTTTTTCTTGTGTGCATCCTGTTAAAAATAAGCATGTCAAACCAATTATGCCTCAATTTGTATAACTGGCGTCGTGGCTGATTTAATTTTCTTCTTTTTTTTTTCCTTTTTCTTTTTTTAACTTTTCACTGTGTGAGTTTTGCACGGGAGTTTCTGTTGTAGCTGCAAAACGAACAGCGAGAGCACATCCAAACGGTGTAAAGGCTCCCAGTCATCCGAGCAGCTATTTCACTGCAACATTGGCTCAAAGACAAGCAAGGCGAGAAGCGCCGATGAATAAATAAGCAGTGTTTGCAAGCACAATTCCTCTTCGAGGCAAACGGGGGCTCCCCAGTCAAATAAGACGAGGCGAGGCAAACGCATCGACTCCGCAGAGCCACTAAAGATGCCGCTGCTTTGGGAGCAGAAGAAATTAAACATTTCCATCAAAGATTTTGCTCCCAGTACTGTCGAGTTTCCTTTGAAATGGGTGTTTCAAAACCGGGTTCTAAAAGTAAGTAAGTTGTTGTGGGAGTTTGCTCAGACTTCCACACAACTTTGCTCAGTATTATTTATATTTTTTATGTTGTTATTATTTGAAAAGGGGGTGGGGGGTGAGGGGGAAATACACTGAGATTAAAGTTGTGCTTTTTTTCTGAACTTTATATGTTTTATTGAAAATATACAATGTATGTCTCTAAATCATATGAGTTTATTCTGATAAGAAATATGAGTACAGTCAAACCTCGCTTTTCGTCCATGATCCGTTCCAGAAGGTTGTTTGAAAACCTAAATTGTTTGAAAACCAAAACCACGCTCTTTTGAAAATAAAAATGTTTCCTGAACACGTCTGCTCACAATGGAAAGCAACACGAGGAAGCGTCACTTCCTCGTGTAAGGAAGGCGAGAGGAGTCAAATGGTGCATTCAAGTGCGCTCCGTTTGTTCGAGAACCGAAATTTGTTCGTCATCCGAGGCATAAAAAAACTCAAAATCTTTGGTCGAAAACCAAATTGGTCGAGAACCGAGACGTTCGAAAACCGAGGTTTGACTGTAGTTTAATTACTTTTTCCTGGGGGGGGAAAAAGATTATATATTTGTATTTTGAAAATACACTCCGTTTTTCTTGAATACAGCAAACCCCCTTTTTTTTTTTGGGTCAATGTTCTGATGCCCTTCAACAAGTCACCCTTCTGAAATTGGTGTTGTCTATCAGTATCGCAGAAACATCTAACCGATTGCCACACATGTGCCTCTGACATTTATGGCCTGCTGACATGTGACCACACACACACACACACACACACACTCGAAAGGTTATCATGGCGGGATTTTAATCAGCATGCGAAATGCGCTTCCTCCCTCGCGCACACAATTCTTGTGTCTCGTCAGCAATCTGGCTGTAGTGCTTCAGTTTGTATTGATTGAAAGAGGCTGGAACACACACATGCACACACACACGCACGCACACACAGATGACTTTGCTGCAGATGGAGGCAAGGTGGGAGGGAGGGAAGAGTGTCAGGCCTCGCGTGATGGACGAGCATCAATCATTGCCTGTCGGCCTCGCCCACTGACGCCGCCTCCTCTCACTTTTCTTCTGCTTCACTGCTCGCTCTTTGTTTTCAATTCCCGTGTATGTGTGTGTGTGTGTGTGTGTAAGACATAAGCTGTATGCAGGTGTTAACGTTCTGGGCTGCCAATTAGTTCTCGTGTCTGCCCCCCCCCCCCCCCCTCCCTAACAGGTCGGGACAAACTTGATGCGTTTGGTTACGTGATGAACGCGTGTTGACTTTCGTGCACCTGCATGAGTGTGCGCGTTACAGCTCTCGCTCGCCCATCCGATGGTGGCGTAGGTGCTTGGAAAAGTCAGAGGAAAAATAAATACGCAGTCAACCCCTTTTGTCGGTTCGCCGTTTATGAACTCACATACTTCAGAATTTTTCCTGTACAGTAAATGGCCAAAAAAGATAAAGGTAGAACACCCGATGGGTTTTTTGAGCTCATTTATTTTTGGGTGTAATTCTACTGTGAACCCCTAGATGGCTTCGCGCACCATTTTGTACATTTCAAGGAAGAAGAGTGAAAACAGGTATTTCAGTATTTCAGCCTAGTTTTAGTTGAAGATTATCGAACGATATAGCGTCTTTAATCCTGCTTTTTACGCCGAGAGAAAGCATCGGCTGCAGCTTCCTTTTATATCGTACATTGTTGGGCTTCATTTTTTTATGTATATTGCGAGATGATAAATTTAGTTTGTTCGTTAGGATTTTTTTTAAACCGTAAACATATCAAGGGATTGGTATATTCTTACACTGGACAATACTTTGACTTTCGGAATGTAATAAACATTCCAGCTTGGAATCGGATGATTTATGGATGCTTCACAGAAACATATATTTGTTTTTCTTTTTGGGGGGGGGGGGGAATGGATTTGACCCCACAGCAGCAGTCTCTGGATGCGAGCACGTTCTCTTCATGCGCTGCCAAAATCCTCAACAGCTCGTCTGTTTGTTAGCGAGAAGCCCGAGTGAGTGTTATTTGTAGCGGGTGCCGCCGGTGGTTTCAATTAGCGCTCGCGAGGATGACGGATGGCGGTAAGACAATGCGGCACAGACCTGCAGTTCGCCGCCTGAATATGTCCAAGCTTGTGTTTCCTTTCGTGCGTGTGCATTCGTGCCTTTGTTTTGACGCCATCGCTCCTCCGTTCGGGATCATATTTCATCTTCATGAAGCCGTGTTGGGCCGCCAAGAAGGCTGCGGAAATAACATCAAACAAAAGGAAATTCTTTTTTTTTTTTTTAAATCTATTTCAGGATACGTCTAGATCCACTAGGGCGCAACGCGTCAACTGGAAGATACCCGCTACAAACAGAGACTTCATTTGTAGAATGTTTTGTTGGTTAGCTAGGCTGTTAATTAGCATACCAATGGCCTTCATTGTAGTCATCATTCAGTTTGTTGGTTGATTTGGTGGTTGTACATAATTTATTCAGATAATTGGCCAGTCAAATCGTAGTCTGATGTTTGGTTAGTCAGTTGAATGGAGGTTAGGTAGTTACAGTGCTTCACTTCACTGGTTACTTAACCAGTCAGTCAATCAGAGAGTTAACTCATGACTTAGCAATCAGAGACTCAGAATGTTACTAGTTCATTCGTAACTTAGAGAGAGTCACTAAGGTATATTACTTAGTTGCCTGTAGGTCAGTTATTTCTCGGGCTGCTTAAAAAAAAAAATTTTTAATCGATTATCACGTAAAATCGAGCCGCAAAATTTATTTGAACTTTTTGCGCCACTGTGGCACGACGACAAAAGTTCATTCCAGAATCCTATCCATTGGTTAAGTCTTTCAGCACGCAGCAATTAGCCAACAAACCAACCTAAATACAAAGTACTCTCATCCATCTGTGTCAATGTAACACTATTTGGTTTCACGTAAGTGATCAAACATGTTTATTTGTCCGATAAAAGACTCGGACTTGACAATGAGATGCTAAAAGGCACGCAGTCCCAGTGACTGCTGTCTGCAGCAGTGGAGGTTAAAGAAAAGACAGCTTCTTCTTCTTCTTCTTCCTCCAAGAATGAATGACTTGTGTGTATTATAGAGTTGGAGATGCACAGATGGAGTCTATGAATGATTAATAGCAGGTGATGTATTTCACAGCCAAGCAGCCGCACGTCCAAGGTAATGCCTGAATAATGAATTACCCCCTTCACGTCGCCACACTTTTGAAAGGGGCTGAGACACCATAAAGACATTTCATTTGATTTAAAAAATAAAATAAATAAATAATAATAATAATAATAATAATAAACACTTTAAAATTGGTTTGTTTGCTTAAGTACCTGAAATGAGCTAACTGCGGATACTCATCGGGCTGGACATACAGTATATTTGATATTTATGAGCTCCATATTTACTCCATTCCCATTTGAAATATTAACGATCCTGCTCTGACCTTAACACCCGAAAAGAGGACAGCATTACTGAAAAGAAGAATTGAATGTATTAAATAGAGAGTTGGTGAAAATCTAGGCACAATTTACGAGACATAAAATTCTCCTCTGAAGTTTATACTTCCGTTTTATTTCCGGTGTGTGTGCCTAATGTATCCATGCATGCATTGTCTTTTTGTATTCATTCGCCTATAGAGGGCCAGCGGGGGAAATACAACATATTCATAAATCATAGGAAGAAGTTCATTTCGGATTCAGGTCTCCATGGAAGACAGGCTGTTGTTCACAGCGACAACAGCGACCTCTAGTGCAGCGGCATTGCCTGGAGACAGTTTCTTGCCCTCATAATAAAGAAAAAAAAATATTTTAAATACATTCTATCCCCAAAAATATATTTCATATTTTTTTAAAGAATTATGTTCCCTTAAAGTAGGATGAATCTAAAATATTTGTATGATTTAAATATATTAAATTATATCAATCAAAAGTATTCATTTTAACGGTATTGCATCCAAAATATATTTTAAATATAATACATGTGAGTTATAGGTTCGACATATAAAACCCTCTGAATTTTATTTTTGAGAAATCACTAAAGTGCTGTATTTAAAAAGACATTAAATAATATTTGCATTTTATTTTAAATATACAGATATTACATCTAAAATTACTGAAACCTCTATTTTGAAGTATATTTCCATCCATCCATCCATTTTCTAATCCTCACAAGGGTCGCGGACATGCCGGAGCCTTTCCCAGCTGTCTTCGGGCAGTAGGTGCGGTACGCCCTGAACTGGTTGCCAACCAATCGTTAAAATATATTTGATCAGGAAAAATGTATTTTAAAAATAATAAGTCTAAAAATATTTTTCTTTAAAGTAAACATTCACAAATAACAATACAAAATAACAATGAAAATAATAAAAAAGCAGAATCCTCCCGAATTCGATGCCAATAAATTGCTATATTCTGCAGGTGTACCGAATGTGGTGTCCAGAGAGCGTACATATTTGCAAACATTTCCAACACAAACTGCAAAAGAGTCCCGAAGTCCTCTTGCCGCGTCTCCCACACGTGCATGCTTGTGGTGCACCAGCGAGCCCTTTAGCCCGGAGCGCCACACCATAAAAGCTTGATGCAGCCATATGGACTACTATTGGCCGAGGAGATTTACGGCCAGACCTCTCGACAACGCTGCTGGACAAAACAAGGATGTCTGAACATAGCCACTGCTCTAAATCAGACGGCACACATGCCAACACTGTTTAAGAAGCTCAAGACCATGCATTAGATTCACCACCTTACTTCCAAATCTCTCTCTCACACACACACACTAAGGTACAAGCTACACGCTGGGCTTGCCAGCATAAGGAATTGTAATTCTTGACAATGCCATACGGCATTTTTATAGCACAACAGACCAGAAAACAAACGAACAGTTGCGTTTTGCAGCACGCAGTGAGTACGGGAAAAACGTTGAATATGGCAGCGTCATTATTTTTGATACTTGATCAACTTAAACCTTGATTCAGGGAAGCAGATGCCATTGATATTTGCACTATTATAATGCAGATTGACAAATGCATTCAAGTTTCTTTGCAGATATGGATCCATGTTTCTCCAGAACACATAAACTAGACTGTGGGGTACCCCAAGGGTCAATTTTAGGTCCAGTTCTTTTTAACATATACATGTTAAAGGAATATCACATTACTGTCATGTCATGTGTTTACACGCACATTCCTCGACATGCTGCTGAACTTTACCTGATTGAGTTCCAATGTCGGAGTGCCGTGTAAACATCCAGGGCGTCAGTCCCCCCACCGGCCCCTGAATGCAAGGGGGCCCTCAGCTTCAGCTGGCACGCTCACCCCCAATCTCCATAACAGTTGCTGCTTTGTTGGCAAGTGATTGATGACACACAGGAATTTCATTCACGGCCGCCCCCGTGTTGTGGGGTTACCCTGACGACCAGGTGAAAACAGAGTCAGGGAGTCAGTAGTATCTAGTTTCACGGCCTTGACGGCGGGGGGGTCGGTGGGGGAAGAGGATGTGTAAAAAAGTTAAACAAATAGTTATGCTTGCTATCTGGAGAAAAAAAAAAACAAGATAAACCCTGGGAATCACCTGGTTGTATTTTCACAGTCCGTATTGACGTTCCACACGTGACCAAACAGAGACGGAAAACTTCGAAGCCGCAAATCTTTGTTTAAAGTTCAATATTTGCCAGCACCGCACCGCACCCCGAATGACACACAGGAAGTGTTACAGTCTCACCGTTATCTATTTAAATGTTTGTTTTGGACAGAAAATGTGATGTAATGCCCCCTACCTGAAGTGAACCCACATCCTAAACTTGACTTGAAACCTTGGTTTAAAACTCTGTCTTCAAAACCAAATAGTTTTTTTTGTTTGATACCTCTTTCTCTAAACCCTAACTTGGAAATTCTAAACCTGCTTTAATACCTGAAGTTCAAACCATAATAAGGCTTGTAACCCGAACTGTGACCCTTTCACTGTCTTGAAATTTTATTTGAAACCCTAACCCAAGTTTGAAAGCATAAACCTGGCATGAAAACATAACTTTAAAACCTAACCCTGGTTTGTAAACCTTATTTGAAACTCTAACCCTTGTATGAGACCATAAACTCTGCTTGAAACCCTAATTTGAAATCCTAATCCTATCTTGAAAACCTGACATTTACCCTAATCCTGCTTTGGAACCCTTATTTGGAACTACATGCTAGGTTTGAAATCCTAACCATGTCTTGAAACCCTAAATTTTAAACCCTTTCGTTTGAAACCCAAACCTTGGGTATGAACCCTAATTTGAAACCCAAACTTGGTCTAAAAAAGGATGACCTTGAATTCCTAACCCTGTCTTTTAACCCCAATTTGAAACCCTCACTCATTTGTAACTCTTAACCTTGGCTGTAAGGCTAAACTAAAAACCCTAAACCTGGATTGAAACCCTAACTTTTAAACCAAAACCCATGTCTTGAAACCCGCATCTGAAAGCCAAAGCCTTTTTTTGAAACCATAACTCAGGCATAAAAACCTTTCCTTTGAAGCCCTGAGATTTGTTGAGAACCAAAAACTTGGCCTGAAGCCCTGACTTTAAACCCTAACACCAGTTTGAAACCCTTGAAAACACTTTTTTCCAAACCTCAAAATCGGCTTGAAACCCTAATATGAAAACCTTCACCCTAAATGTTTGAACACGCATTTTTGGAGTGTAACATGAAGCTGTGGAAGGAGGAAGAACATGCAAACTCCGCTCGGATTCACACCCAGACCTCAAAGTTCTGAGGCAGACGGGCCAACCCCTTATCCACCGTGCCAACCCTGAGGCACTCCATTTAGTTTAATTGGTTTCATTTGAGCCCTCGACATTTTTTGGGGTCAGAATTCCTGAGTGGGAATCGAATGTCATTGGGTCTTGATTGTGTGTGTGATGTTATCAGAAGGGGAAGAAGCGAAGAACATGCACGCAATCAGCAGGGTCACAGCTCCAGCCAAAACCATCCATCACAGCGGGGGGAAAACCGACACCACACACCATACGTAGTTTTTTTTCCGCCCCCCCCCCCCTCACTCTTTTCACTTATTTTCTTTCCTTGCTCACCCGCCGTCCTGATAAGGTGCTGACTGAAACGTCAGGCGCTGTGACATCGACTCGGCGTAGCCTAAACGACGTCTCCGTCGGGAACGCGAGAATCCAGGCCTGGTTGCGAAATTTTCGAAAGAGACGCTCGTTGGATGTCCGCTTCCGAATTTGGGATGTGGGATCGAATCATAACAGCAAGAGATTTTTTTTTTTTAAAGTGACTTTGGTTAATGTGGAAGTCAAATCGTGCAGTATTTCTGTAACCTTTTCATAAATAGAAAAACTGCAGACCCCGCATGCAAATATCCAAAAGCAATAGACTTGCCGACTATTCCAACACACTTGAATGGAAGTCCACCAACTTGGAACTTGAACATAAAAGCCCTACGGAAAAGTACGACAAGAGTCCAGAAAGAGGACAAGAAGGAAGACGATTGACATTTGGAATGTTTTTATTGCCTTTTCTTTGGCTTCTTTGGGTTTCACAAGCGTGTCATTCATGGGAAGCCAAAATGGAGAATAAAATGCTCATGATGACGACTGAACTAAGTTTCGCACCAAAAGAAACCCAAGTTTCAAACCCGGACTTTGTTTTTGAAACGCTGACCAAGGCTTGAAACCCACTATTTGACTCCCTAACTCTGCTTTGAAACCGCCCTTTGAAACCCTGAGGCTGGTTTGAACTCCTAATTTGAAATCGTAACCCTCCAACTGAGGCTTGAAATCCATATTTTGAAGCCCTAACTTGAAACCCTGGTTTGAAATCGTAATTTGAAAAGATGGCCCTGGTTTAAAACCTTAATCCTTGCTTGAAGCCCTAATTCTGGGTGGAAGTCCAACTTTTTTTTTTTATCCTAACACTATTTTGGAACTCTCATTTTAAGCCCTAACCCTATCTCGAAACCTGATATTCAAAACCATAACTTTGAAAGGCAAATGTTTTTGAACTTTAAAACACTGATTTGTAATATATATAATCATATTTATTTGAAAGATAATTGACATAACCCCAAGAGAAAAACATTAATGATGGAAATACAAGTAAGTCCAACATTCAAAATCATCAGTAAGTCATTTTGGGGAAAAAAAAATGTCTCTGTTCAGGTGTCATCATCGACCGCCGCGGCAAAAGGAAGAGGCGTGGCCGGGCCTGCGTGAGTGCGTGCGTGCGGCGCCCTCGGCCGACCCTCCTCAAATAGGATGTCTGGATGTGTTATGGGGGGCTATTGTTTCCTCTAAACATCTAGCACCAGGGCAATAACAATCGCATCAGGCCAAATCGGGTTAGCCCGGAATGGAATTAAACTTGCCGCGACCCCGCTGTCTGTTCGCCTTGCAGGCCCTCCATTAATAACGTCTAATCTAATCAAAGGCGCTCGGATGGATGGGCGGCAGGCCTGCGTGGGCGCGCGCAAGTGCGTGGGTGCGCGCACACTGTACGCATTTGTCTTGACTTAACTTGGTGGGGGGGGGGGGGGGGGGGTTTGCATACGAACTCACTGGAGTGCCTGACTGCAGCTTTGTGTACGTGTATGTGTGTGTGTGTGTGTGTGTGTGTGTGTGTGTGTGTGTGTGTGTGTAAAACAAGTCACATTTGATTTTTTTTTTTTTTAATCAGACAAATGGTAAAAAAAACATTAAAAGATAAAATATATGTAAAATAGTTTCATTTTAATAATACAAGTTACTGAAATTTTTTGAATGGAATAATTTATAGTTTATTCCAATTAATTAAATTATTGAATTAAATTGCTCAAATAAATGCAGAATTGTTCACCTGAATTAGTTAATTTATGCAATTTACGTTTTTTTAATTTACAATAATTTCTTGCGATAAATGAAAAGAGTAACCAGAATTGACGTAAAATACTGTATTCACTAAAGAATTATTTCAAGAAATATTTGCTCTATTTTTCTTTTATTTATAATTAATGTCATATTTAACAAAAAAATAATAATCATACAGGCGGCCCGGTAGTCCAGTGGTTAGCACGTCGACTTCACAGTGCTGAGGTGCCGGGTTCAAATCCAGCTCCGGCCTCCCTGTGTGGAGTTTGCATGTTCTCCCCGGGCCTGCGTGGGTTTTCTCCGGGTGCTCCGGTTTCCTCCCACGTTTCCAAAAACATGCATGGCAGGCTGATTGTGCACTCTAAATTGTCCCTAGGTATGAGTGTGAGCGTGGATGGTTGTTCGTCTCTGTGTGCCCTGCGATTGGCTGGCAACCAATTCAGGGTGTCCCCCGCCTACTGCCCGAAGACAGCTGGGATAGGCTCCGGCACTCCCCGCGACCCTAGTGAGGATAAAGCGGTTCAGAAAATGGATGGATGGATGGAATAATCATACAGTATTTAATCATTCCTAAGCTATAAAAGTTTATTTTACAAACATTTTTAAAATTGCATTATTGATACTTAATTGCAATTTAATTTAATGAGATAATTGTCTGAGACATAAATAATGAATAAATACATGCAAAATGTGTAGTAAATTCATATTAACAGTATTTTTAAAAAGCAATAGATTTTGTTCAATTCGCATCAATTTATTGACCCTTTTTTTTTAGAATGACGAATTAAAAATGAATAAAAACATTTTCAAGAATGAAATGAATGCATTAAATAGTGAAGGACTCTTTATAAAGTCCATAAACGTTGGGTGGGCCAGATGCAAGAAAAGGGCTGTCAAAAAAACAAAAACAAACAAAAAAAAAAAACAATCATAAATAAAATACAATAAAAAACAAAAAGTAAAATCACTCACTCTGGGAAAGTTCCTTTTACATTTCCAGATTTTCTCTTTGACATCGGCAGTTTTTTAAAAAAAGACACACACAAAACAGGAAAGACAAGACCAGGATGAGGATGTCACACACGAGGATGATTTTTTGAAGTTTTTGACTTTCGAAGCTTCTTTGAAACTTTAGGCGTGAGCGTGTGTGTGTGCGTGTGTGTGTGTGTGTGTGCGTGTGCGTGTGCGTGTGCGTGTGCGTGCCTGTGTCCGAAATAATTGAAAGACAGGGAACAGATGAGAAGGTTTCATCCCCTGGTCTTATCTGTCTCTCCCTTGTAACTGATAGACAAATAACCTCCCCTGTGACTGATAAAAAAAAAAGGCCTCGTTACAGAGGGAGGGGGAGGATGGAGGGAGGGAAGCTGAGGAAAGATGAGATGATATAGTCATGCAATGACAAAAAGTAGAAGCGGTTCACTACGACTATAAATGCCTCAGTGAGCTGCAGGAATATTGGTTGTTTTTTCATTGGTGGATGGGGGGGGGAAGAAAGTGGACAACCGCAGTTCGGCTAACACGGGTTCATCTATTCTTGGACTTCTTGTTCAATATTTGAAAATATATATACACGTACATACATAAATATGTGTGTATGTGTATGTGTGTGTGTATATATATATATATATATATATATACATATATATATATATATATATATATATCCTTTGACTGCAGCTATCAATGCTAACTGTTAGCATGTCAACGCCATTTTGTATTGGTTAGCGTACAGCTAAAAGGACTTTCCAAAGGCAAATTTTATACTGTTGGTCAGGTCACTGGGATCTTAAGGCACCAGCGTATTTGGCAATTGGGAGTTTTGACAATTTGAGAATGGCCTCCCTTTCTTTTCCGTTTGTGACCCGTGATCATGCTTTTCATGCGACTTGAAAGTTAGCAGTTGCTAGTTCAAGCAAGGCCTGGCTCTCATTTGCTCTTGCGGACGCTGGGAAACATTCTTCTCTCCGTCATTAGAGCAGGAAACAGATTATTATTATTAGCTGCGAATCAACTTTCCAGAAGCTTTTGGACACTTTTCCGCCTCCCTCTTTTCGTGTCTGTTTTTGCTCTAATTCGCCCGTCTTTCCAATCATAAGTCTCTTTTATTGTTCCGCCCTTTTCACTTTTCCTTTCTTACTTCTCCGTTGACCCTTGGTTCTTCTTAACCACCGTTTTGCATCACCGCCTCGGATTTTGTTTGACTTTGGCGTTCCCGTGAAGTCAAATTGAAAGAAAACAATTGTTTTTTATTTTTTTGTTGCTGGCTTGGTCAAAAAAAAGGGTCAAAATGGTGGAAGAAAGATTCTGGCTTTCATACAAGTGTTAGACACACACACACACACACACACGCGCGCACACAAAAACAAGTCTCATGTTTACCGTTGTGTCGCTTCCGGTTTGTAAATCACCAGCGCTCTCCGGCGCTTCTATTTTTACAAGCTCTTATCTTTATATTGTCGCTCTTCTTCTTTTATCACAATGTCAAACCGGGGAGTCGCTTTTCCGTGAGAAATGATGACACCCAAGAAGGAACATTTTGACATTAATAATAGACAAGGACACTGGAAAATGATTTCCGTGTGCCCTAGGTAGTCCCCACGCAGGACTCAGCAGAGAAAAGGTGTTGATTCCGGATTCTGTGGAGAGCAAATTTTGAGTCCGTGGCTTGAAAGTGGATTTTACGCGGGTATTTAAAAAGAGAAAAATGCCCAAAATTATAAAGCATATGAATGTACAGTCAAACCTCGGTTTTCGAACGTCTCGGTTCTCGTCCCAATTTGGTTTTCGACCAAAAATTTCGAGTTTTTTATGCCTCGGATGACAAACAAATTTCGGTTCTTGGACAAACTGATCGCACTTGAATGCACCATTTGACTCCTCTCACCTTCCTTACACGAGGAAGTGACGCTTCCTCGTGTTGCTTTCCATTGTGAGCAGACGTGCTCAGTAAACATTTTTATTTTAAAAAGAGCGTGGTTTCGGTTTTCGAACAATATCGGTTTTCGAACAGCCTTCTCGAACGGATTATGGACGAAAACCGAGGTTTGACTGTACATTTTTTTTCAGGAAATTATCCGCAAACCAAACAATATTAGTATTCTCTTTGTCGCTCTTGGGCAGATTTACTTCATAAGGAGAAGACAAAAAAGAAGAAGAAGAAACAAGCTTTATTGTCTTATAAAATGCACACTTTGGGTTTGAGGCAAAACTAATACATTTTAAAATGTACCCCAAAACGTAAGAAATTAACTTACAAAAACAAAAATAATAGTTTTGGTTTGCTTTCAAAACGTAAATTGTAGTTTCAGTTAGCGGTAGTTCTTTTTTTTTTTTTTTTTTTCTTTCGAAAATGTTATTCAGGAAAATGTTTTTTTTTCAATTTTGATTCTTGTGATTCTAATCAATTTTGATTTTAGTTCTTTCACCCGTTTCCCTGAACGATATTACAGAATTCGTTTTTTGTGAGGTTACGTTAAATTTCACCAAAACACACAAATTAGTGGTACGTTTTCCAACACGGTGAGACACCAAACAAGGTGTTTTTTTTGTTTTTTTTTGTGGGAACATTATTGATCAACCCAATGATTCCAAGAGATGACCTAAGGACGACATTCCACTCAGGCTTAAGGACGAGAGGCATGTATTGCTCATCATGACGTCAACAATCAGATAAGCTGCACAAGAAGCTTACCTTGCTCTTCCTTCTCCTGCACTTAGCCAGCAACACACACTAACACAGGTTATATATATAAACACACACACACACACAATGCCCAACCCCCCCCCTGTCTGACATAAACAAGTCTCTAATTTACGACCAATAATATCCTGATTCAATCACCTGATTGATTTTGGACTTGTGTCCACTAATAAATCTCAGATCTTCATCCTCTCTTATTGAGTCCTCCATCGGATCTCCACTATGCCTATGACACACACACACACACACACACACACACACACACACACACACACACACACACACACACGCACACACAGCTTCTAATGGTATTAGAAAATCAAAGTCTCTAATTTTGTCCGCGTATATCCGCAGGGCAGCCAGTAATAGATCCGGCTGTCCTTATACATATCCGGGGAATGGACGAGGGGGGGGGGAGAAAGAAAGTAGATGAAGAAGACAGTTAAAAAAAAAAAAAGTGTGTGCGTTTGTGTGTGTTTGTGTAGAGTTTCAAAAGTCAGGTTTCAAGCGTGCTTCAAACAATGGTTACGGGTTTCAAAATGAAGATTCCATGCACGGTTCGGGTTTCAACCCTGATTAGGGTTTTAAGCCAGGTTGAAAGTTTTAAGCCTGGGTGAGTGTTTCAAATGAGGGTTTCATTGCTGGGTTGGTGTTTCAATTAAAGGTTAGGATTTCAAATTTCAAGTAAGAGTTAAGGTTTTAAAGAATCAGTACAAAGTACAAAGTAGGATTGGTTGGCAACCAATTCAGGGTGTCCCCCGCCTACTGCCCGAAGACTGCTGGGATAGGCTCCAGCACCCCCCGCGACCCTAGTGAGGATGAAGCGGTTCGGAAAATGGATGGATGGATGGGTACAAAGTAGGTAGTTTAGTGACTAAGTCAGGGTTTCAAACAAGGGTTAGGGTTAAAAATTAGTGTTTCAAGCCTGTGTTCAGGTTTCAAACGACGGAAAGGGTTTCAAATTAGTGTTTTAAGACAGGTTTAGGGTTTCAAAGCCGGTCTTCGGGTCTCAATAGAGGATCCGGTTTTCAAAGTAGGGTTTCAAACGAGGGTTAGGCTTTGAAAGTATTTTTTGAGCCTGGTGTGGGGGTTTCAAATTGAGGGTTAAGCTTTCAAAGTAGGGCGTTCAACAAGGCTCTGTTTTAAAAGTGGGGTTTGGAGCCTGTGATCGGGTTTTTTAAAAAACGCTAAGGTTTCAAATTAAGGTATCAAGTCAGGGGTGGGGTTTCAAAGTAGGGCTTTGAGCCTGAGTTGGGGTTTCAAATGAAGGCTAATCTTTCAAAGTAGGTTTTTGAGCCCGGGTTGGAATTTCAAATTAGCGCTGCTCCATAATCAACGTGCGTCCATCTGAAGCTAATGGCACGTGAGCGTATGCGTGCTTTACGAGCAAATGGGCCCGTTAGAAGATGACCGCCATTCTTTTTGGGGGGGGGGGGGGGTCCCACTCGTTTTCGGCAGCATGTGTTTCATTTTTGTTCATGGTCAATAAAGTTTGATGACATTTGGAAGGGAAAAAAAAAATGCCGGCACAGACGGCGTGCCGTAAACGCACCGTTGGGCTTTATTTACTACCAGGCCTCGGGAGATTAACTCATTCAGTACCAGCCAATTCTGGACCAAGTCTGAAAAGACGTTTCAAAACGTCTTTGGGAGTGAATGAGTTAATTACCGTGTGACTGTCTGCAAGGATCTCTCGGATTCTAACGAAACGTAGACAATGGATATAAAAAGTCTACACACCCCTGTTCAAGATAGGACTGGGGTATCAAACAAGGATTTCAGTGTGGCCAGCGAGCCGTCTCCCTTCCAAGCAACATCAACTTTTCAACGGACACTTCACACGTTCAAAGGACGGTTGGCTGAGGAGGTTTAAATCATCATGTAAGCCAATTCGGCCAATTTTGTCAACCGCTCTGTCGTGGTTAAATGGCATGAAAGGGCGTATTTACTCGTGGCACCCTTGAAGATCGGTGAGGCCGGACGTACCCGCGATGTCATTTTAAATGTCACCCGGCAACTTTTAACATGTTTATCTTTTTATTGTCACTAGGTAAGATGGGCAGAAACTACCAAAAAAAAACCTTGACCTTTTCAATGCTTGCCACTCGTTTACGTAAGGCAGCCCATAATGTCACTCTTAATTAATGTACGGCTCATTAAAAGGCCAATTGGGCCCGTTTAGGCATCTAAATTTAAAATCCACGACCAATGCGATTGGCCGGATGAAAAGGTCTTCTGTGGAAGCGGGAAAATCTTCTTATGATTATTATTATTGCTGGTGAAGCAAGCTGAATTGTGCTCTCAAGTGAGATAGGCCGGGGTATCATGTGATGTCATGCAGAGCCATGACATCAACTTTCGACCTATTGAGATTTTAATGGCACATACACAGAACAGACTACTACTACTACTACTACCACATCCACTCCCACTATAACCCCTATCAATATTTGTACAATCACTACTAAAACTCATTTTTTACTACTACTACCGTATTGGCCCGAATACAAGACGGCCCTGATTATAAGACGACCCCCTCTTTTTCAAGACTCAAGTTTGACAAAAGACTTTTTGAACACAAATTAATTTTTAATTCAATGATATCCGGCGCCATCTAGCGTCGTGAATGGGTATAAATGTCTAGACCCCGAATATAAGACGACCCCCTCTTTTTCAGTCTTATTTCAATGCAAAAAAACACCGTCTTAAATTCGGACCAATACGATACTTCTACCACTATCAACGCTACCACTCCCACTACTGCAATTACTCTCACTACTACACAGTACTACTACCATTAATACTATTACCACTGTCATTACAACAAATCATCACCTAGGGCGTATGTAGCCTCCAAGGCTACATAGCCCTGCCATAACTGCAACGCTAAAAATCATAAACGTTACTTTGACAAGAAGGAAACTTTTATTTTAACAAACACATCATGCTTGACTGCTTTTTAAAAAAACGACAATATTTACCCGTTTGTTGTATCCACCAGGGAAAATCTGGAAGCCGATAGCACCGACTAGCGGTATGGGGTAAAAAACACGATGGTAGTTTCTTCTTTGGTAGTTGCTTCAGGTCTTTCCTGTGCACTGCTTTGATACAGCGCCTCTATAGTGGCGCAATGCTGCAACTGCAGTTAAAATTTACCGCCTTTTAAACAAATGAAACGTAACTCAAAATACATCTGCATTACCGTAACTAAAAGTAACTATAAATAGACTGAAAATATCAATTTTCATCTATCTTCCATGAGATTTCAGGGTTCCTTTTAAATGTATTTGGTCTGGTGTTGCTATACATCCACACAGAAAAATGAAAGTCAAACAGAACAGTTTTTTGTAACCATGCATCTAATCCAGTCCATATACTGTATTAAAAAAATAGATAAATAAAACTAATCCTAAAATAAAAACGTAATTAAAAAGGAGTTTCCGAAACAATAATAGAAAATAAAAACCGAAAAAAAGCTTGCTCTAAAAACAGATTAAAACAAATGAAATGTAAAAAAAAACAAAAGTCAAAAGGAAATAAAAAATCGAAAACTCCACTACGACCACACCACCATCATGAGAACGTAGAGCGTTTGCTCGATGCTCTCTTCTGGCTTTTTTTTTATGACAAGTGGTAGTTTTACGAACAACATGATCTTTTTTTTTTTTTTCCCCTCCATATCAGTGCATTTCTGTAATTTATGGTCCCTTCGCCCATGACGCTTATTATGCTCGAAGGTATATTAGGCGGCGAGACATTTAGTGCTATGGCCCTCGAGTGCCGCTGTCGTGTTTTTAAGCGACACAATTTAGCACTTTTGCCACTTTGCGCACAAGCTCACAATTTGTCACACAAATCTCAGCGCCGTTCCATCTTGTGCGCTCGCTCACGTTAATGCGCGGGCGCCGTTGGCTGTGTTAAGGGCTTCAATGAGAGTTTACGGGCGCATCTATCAATAAGATGCATGAGTGCACACACACACACACACACACACACACACACACACACACACACACACACACATATGAATGTACACTCACGCCACAAGTATTAGTAAGAACTCAACTCAATTCGCTTGCTGAAGTTGTTCAAAATATTGTGACCAACGATTGACCAGAGAGAGAGACAGAGAGAGACTTACGTCAGTAATGTGGCTCTACTCGTCGTCTTAAGTATCTTTCAAATGGAAATCTTTTCATTTGTAGCTGTCATTTTCCAGGTGGCTCCGAGCGCAGGTCAGGAGGCTCTTTTGGGAGGACTTCCTGTCTGAGAAGAGAAACCAGGGAGGATCGGAAGAGGGAAAAAAAAAATGTCATGATAGCGTCATATGTGTGTATGGGGGTAATTGCAGGTTGATTTGCATGCGTATTGTGCGGAAGGAAGCTACATGTGACTGCCTGCTATGTCATGCACACCCCAACACCGATACTGTCACGATAACTACTACGAAGATTACTGCTGTCATTACCACCACTACTACTACTACTACCACAAATTGAAATACTACTTCGACAGTACACTATTAGTAAAAAACTGTCATCATAGTAACATTTTAACCATCCAGGTATTGATTTAATTTTGAACATTCTTTCACTGCTGTGATCCAAGTGTAAAAATAAGCGACCCACTGGTGTGTGGATATTAAAATAAAGAACAGAGCACACAAACAAGCCCCCCCCCCCCCCTTTTAGAGGTTGTGTTCATAAACAGACTGCCGTTGAGACGGTCTAAATAGAAGGGGAAAAAGCTAATAAACATTTATGGAGTGCTCGTAAATCGCCTGCAGTGACAATCAAGTTTTGTTATTCCCGCAATGTCATTTCAATGCCCTCTGCTGGAGATGCCATTATTCAATTGACACCCACCCTCACATATCCTCCCCCCCCCCCCCCCCCCTTTCCACTATAATGACATCATCACCACTGGCCATTTATAACATTCGGTGAAGTGTACATGGGAGTGACAATGTTATTTGCAATTTTGGGACCACCACTTTAGTCTCTCTAGTATGTTGCGATATGGAGCAAAGCATGCCGGGATGGCGATGTGTGGTCTCGGGGGCAGTGATGGAGTGCGTTGTGTTTGAGAAGCTAATCAGCGTCACGGGCGATAGAAGGAGCCATCCGTCTCATGTCGGCTAAATAACCAAAATGGAGCAAATAACCAAGTTTGGCCACGTAGCCTTTTGTGGCTAATGGCCATCATTAACCCACATGTGGCTAACTAAGAGAAAACACATTCATTTGGCTTTTCATTGGATTAATGCCACCAGGTCCCATTTATTAATGAACAATACAGTACTACCATGACCACTACTTACTTAAAACTGCTAGCAACACTACCGCTACTGACACTACAACTACTACTGCTTCTCCTACCACTGCTACCGCAGCTACTGCTAGCTAATAGCTAACTACTATTCTAACTATCATTCATATAAGAGATATTACTACAACTAATCCAGCACTACCAATACTATAATCATACATTTTATGCTTGTAATGTGTTTTGTTTTTGAAAATACATTTACAATGTTTTCAAGCAATAAGCTGGGATAAGTTTTAGTGTGTTGAATTAATTTTGAAGTGAATTGAGTGTGTGGGAGAGGTAAAACCATTTCTGATGTGAAATAAATAACAGACATTTTTATTTTTGCTTTTTTGCTTAGATACATTTCAGGGACGTTCGTTTTTTACTTTTAAGTACAGGAGTAAGTACTTTTACTAAAGTATAGAGTGTGAGTATTTTGCCACCTCTGAACTGTATAACTTGGAGCGTGGCAATTAACGATGTTTTAAAACATGCCCGCGCCTGCAGTGAGGCAACTTTTTACATAGCTATGCACTGAGGTCTCCATCCAGGCAGGCGTGTAGCCGCTGCGATCCTTCAAAAAGTCCTGCAACACGTCCCCTCAGGTGAGCCTCTGTCATACTGCAGAAAGATAAAGCTCTGTGAGAGAAAACAAAGCGGAAGAGGAGCCTCAAGAGTTCCTCCCGGAGGCCATGGGATCGTTTGTTTTTCCTCCAGACCTGTCAGGTTGTGACGGAAGGCGGCCTAATGACGGGAATAACCCCCAAAAGATGAGGAATCCAGGTTACGGCCTCACATACGTGGATATTTATAATGCCTTTATAGAATAAAGTAGTCATTTATGGTTAGTTGAGTAGATGTGAAAAATGGCCTCAGAACCGTTTCATTTCTCCCTGCCAAACAGCTACAAAAATAAAGGAAAGTGGAATATTGTGTCAAATAAAAATGAAATACAGTGATATTCCTACAAATGTCACAAAACGAAAATGATATACTCCAATAATTCTAGGATTATTTTTTGTAGTGATCTGAGGTACGAGCACTATTGTTAATATGTACAGTGAAACTCCCCTAGAACAAAACCTACATGGGCGAAAATACCCCCTAATGTGAAATTTGCTACAGTGAAAAACCCCCTGTTGTGAAAAATTTCTTGCTGCAAACATGATTTCGTTGTAGAGGAGTTTCACTGTATATATATATATATATATATATATATATATATATATATATTTTGCAGGAGTTGGTCTTTCAATCATATCCCGCAGATGTTTCCGTATTAATAATTATGGGACAATGTTGGGGTGAAAAACAGTAGAGTGAGTGACCATCCAGAGCGGGGCGAGCTGTCAGTCTGCCCCTGGGGTCCTCAAAGGTGGGGGTGGGGGCCATCTGTTTGGGCCGCTATTTAGCGGCGAGGACGTGTGGCCGTTTTCTGCTTAATTAGGTCCGTTAAACAGGCGGTCATCAGAAAGCAGCTGCTAACATTGCAATGAAAACAAATAAGCAAACACACACAACACACAAACACGGCGGGGGTCGTGAAAACATCAGAAAAAAAAGAAATATATCGGCACGGGGGTCGCGGCTAAGGTGACAAGCAAGGTTACGGTGGGGAGGCCTTTCTGATGATATATTATATATATATATATATATATATATATATATATAATGTGAATATAGACGTTAAATATAACTGAAAGAATACACCTTTCTTGTCCTGTGCCGTTTTTTTTCAGCTTAGATGGACAACTTTTGAATGCCAAAATTTACGATGGCACAAGACACATTTGACACAAATTATATTAGGAACCGATGACAGCAAACACTTCTTTTAAGTACAGTAGCAAAGTAGTGGACTTGGTTACTTCCCGCTACTGGCTTTTCGTACAGCAAAGTTGTAAACTTGCGAGGGTGGCGGGCGGAGGTGGGGGGGGGAATAAAGTGGATCGCACTGGACCCTTGCCAAATTTCCACCGGGCATTAGCGAGCAGCCAACTGGCGCAGGCCTCATTAAAGAGCACAGAAACCTATAACCATTAAAAGCCCATTAGGCAGCATGTAATTTTGTGGAACTAAATGGCAGAGAGTAATCAAAAGCACATGAAGCCCAGCTGGGCGGCTGGGCAAACTGTTTGGATTAGCGGGGAATCCATCATTGGCAATGGCAGCTTTTCAGGGGGGGGGGGGGGGGGGGTCAATTTACTTGCTGTTCTTTTTTCGTCACTTGTTTTTCTGAACTAAAGACGGGATTGCTGGTTGTCTTCTTGTATATGATTACAAATAGTAAGGATGGGGGGGTGGGGGGGGGGTCAGTGAAAAGTAACAACATATCTTGATGTACGGTCATATTTGAGAGTCATGCAACTGGCCGTATGGCATCACTGTTCCGGATGTGATTTGAGAAAGATGATAGGCGAATGGAAGGATTGAATCGTATTGCTATAAAATTGGTGTGAATCACATTGTATCACATTGCTTCATAATTGGAATGGAGCTCATCATATCGAATCGTAATTTCGAAAATCGGATCACATCTTAACTGAGTGCGTCCATCCGCATCGTAACTTGAGCTAGCGAGCCACACGGACTCCACCCTCCACTACCTGTCAAGGTAGGATCCCATTTTGCTTCCTTTTGCTCCACAGGCATCGGCGGTGAACTCCCTCGGTGATGGATGCTCTGCTCAAGGTGACTTTGTTCGCCGGATGATTAAAAGTATGACTTTGTGCTCCACCTGCACTAATTGCATTCTTCTCACTCAGACGCGTACCCTGCTCAAGGGTCCTGTTCGTCAGCTAGAGCAGAATAATGTGGTGACCGTACATGTGACGGTCACAAGAGTTGTAGTTAGCCTGCTCGTCCAGTTAGCATTAGCCTTAAGCGCGGTTAGCCTGCTAAGACGCATAGAGCAGTTCCACTCCACCTCGGTCTACTGGTTCCTGCACTTTAGTTCTAGGTGACTCCATCACCCGTAACATAAAGCTTAAAAACCCAACCACACTAATGTGTATTCCTGGAGTCGGAGCGTCCGAAATTGAAGCTAACCTTAGGGAGCTGGCACGCAACAGGCACCAGCGACAGCAGCCAACGTCCAATAGCAGCCCCCGGCATTCACCTCAAGATTTTATGCATTTTTTTATTCAGAGGTTTCAACTCATTAGGGACGAGACTAAGGACAATTTTTATTCAGATTTAGTACCTACCCTATGTAAAACCCCGGTGACTTTTACTCCTCCACACACAAGTGTAAAAAAACGAAAGGTAAAATAAGACGATAAAGTTATATCTAAATCATGCGAAGTGAGAGCGAGAGCAAAAGGGGGATGAGGAAAGCAGATGACCTCATCCATTTGGGAAGTGGAAGCAAGGGGAAATGGAGGGTTTCTTCTTTCAGCACCTCATTTTGCTGGCGCTCCACATGTGTCTATTTAGGCAGCGGCAGCACGTTAAGAAAACCTCAGGGCGTCACACGCAGGCCATTCCTCAAGAACGAGGCCGGATCGACACCACAAGAGTGGGTGGGAAAGGGAATCCCAGATCCTGACAGGAAGCAAATTGTGTTCCGTTCACTGCGCTAGCTTTTAACACCAACTTGCGCTCGGAACAATTTGTCCAAATGCTAATTTATCCGCAAGGCATTTTTACTGTCGAAAGATTTAGCAAATCGTGAGTCAATCTGGTCGATTTTGTTTATTTCACACCGATGTTTGACAGGCAGCCAAGAGTTTAATGTGCTGTTAACGGCAGCCGCGAAGGGCTGAGAGCATGATCAGCTCATTAAAAACAAAAAAGCCATAATCTGTATTTTCCGTAACTTCACTAAGACCAAGTCTCTCATGAAACACCAACAAAAACGCTTGTAACATGTTTTGAAAAGGAAAAAAATATTATGTCATGATTTCATGGAATCATTATGTGGCGCCTTCTAATATCTTGGCCACCAGGAGGCAGTATACACGCTTCTGTACATACACTAAGAAGACGGTCACAACGACTCAGTGAGCTGCAATAATACTTTAAATATTGTTATATTGTTGCTTAACCCTTTTGTTATTATTTGCTTGGATAGAATTTAAAATCAGAAAATGCGCTACAAATGTGAGGACGCCGGCATCAATGTTGTCACTTTACAACACGTAAAAATATTAATTACTACTTCCCTAATTGCCATATTATTATGTTTTTGACTCAGTGGCATATAGATACTTTTATTTTTTAAACATATACTGTATCCCACAAATGACCTTCGATATTTGTTTATTAGTTAGTTGGGCAGCTAGCCGTTAGCAGCTGATCCGCTGTTAACTTTTACCAAGGTCAAAAGCGATCCGGATCTTTCCAAATGTACAGTTTGAAGTACCTCATGAGACCTCAGACCTCAGACTAGTTTAAGTTTCACCTGCGTGTCAGACTTCTACTGGAATCTTCCATCATGGCCAGCTAGCTAGCAGCCAGTGGCAAATGCTACCTACTCCTCCGCTAACAGGCCAAAATCTTAGGTCATTACAGACAGCAAGAATAAGTGATTTTTTTCAACAAATATTTGTTAGTTTGGTACTAGAGAAAAAAAATTGTTAATGGTCAAGGGTTTTCTGTTCTGTAAGTCAGAACCTTGTTTTGCGTAGAAGTAGTTTCTGACGTGATTGCTATGCAGCGTTGTCAAAAGTACGCCTGACTTAGCAGTCAGTTTATGTGACGGTCAGGTTCATTTGAACTCAAACTGAGGCTGAACACCAAATGGAGTCTTGTTTCCTAGCATTAACATTTGGGTTCATGAAACTGATCTTGTTTTTCCTTTTGGAATGTGGCCAGTTGTTCTTTCAATTATGGCCCAAGCTAATTGACTTGACTGGAAAGTGGCATTCCTGCACAGGGCTGGGCCATCGTGGCAGTGCTATACAGTACTTTCATATTACAGTCATTATTTTTCTTTGTTTTTTTTTTTTTACCTCTCCCTCTGCAAGCTCTTTGAGTCTGTATTTTTTTCGGACGTTTTCTTATTTTCTTTAAAGCTAAAAATAAAACAATGAACATACTATTGAGCTCACAGATAAACACATTGTGGCTTTAGTTGATTATGTGCCGTCAAAAAGCATTTTTGTTGCCGTGCGCCTTACAAATCCGTGCCTTGTTCAAATAAACATGGAAAATGAGCTGAGGTCTTGAGAAATTGCACACAGATGATGTGGGCACACGCACACACACACACACACACACACACACACACACACACACTACTTAGATCTGTGTGAGAATTGTGAGTATTACTGGGGGAACAAAATGCCAAATGATTGTGTCTTGCATCGCCGTATATACAGCATAGATGTCTCACATTTGCCCGGTCAGTTGTTGATAGGCTGATTTCATGGAGCTAAATCGCAACCGCCCAACACGGCTTTGACAAAATAAATAAAATAAAAGTTACATACCGGTCACACCTACTCTACTTTTTCTGGGGTGCAATTTCATTTTTGCTCTGCTGTAAACAGCTCTGACACTCCCTGCAACGGTAGACACAA
This sequence comes from Hippocampus abdominalis, assembly GCA_018466805.1. Lineage (NCBI taxonomy): Eukaryota > Metazoa > Chordata > Actinopteri > Syngnathiformes > Syngnathidae > Hippocampus > Hippocampus abdominalis. Next base: position 6,368,162 of record CM031702.1, on the reverse strand, counting down.
AAATGATTAAAAATGTCAAGCAGTATCACTTCAACATATGTCCTTAACACCAATTACCTGTACAGTACTACTTTGCTATTATTATATACTCTTTTGGCATCACAAAGAGAAAAACAATTGGTGATTTTTTTTTTTCAGCGAATAGCAAAACGATTCCAAAGGAGAAAAAAAAAACATAGCTCCCAGATCGATTTTTACTTCATTAGATTCCTGGCGAACAAAGTGAAGAATCTTGAAGTCTCCTTATTTGAAGTTTTTGTTTAAAAATCCCCTGGCTTCTTTTTGTTTAAATGTTTGCAATATGTGCATGCATTAATAACGTGTTCGTTCTGTTTTTCTGTTTACTGAGAATTATATTCTGACTTGTTCAATAAAGATTGTTTTTTTAAAAAAAAAGAATCTTGAAGTGATGCTCTCCACTTCCTGCATTATCGAAAGAAACTTTATTTACACCTCCCGTATTTACAATGCAAGATTTCACTACTTTGCTATAAGCCTGGGCTTTGGCACGATCTTTTGGCATTACAAAGAGAAAAACAACTGGTGATTTTTTTTTTCAGCGAATAGCAAAAACATTCCAAAGGGGTGAAAAAAAAAAACATAGCTCCCAGATCGATTTTTACTTCATTAGATTCCTGGCGAACAAAGTGAAGAATCTTGAAGTGATGCTCTCCACTTCCTGCTCGATCGAAAGAAACTTTATTTACACCTCCCGTATTTACAATGTAAGATTTTTTTACTTCGCTATTAGCCTGGGCTTTGGCACGATCTTTTGGCATTACAAAGATAAAAATAATTGGTGATTTTGTATTCTGCGAATAGCAAAAAGATTCCAAAAGGGGGGGAAAAAACATAGCTCCCAGATAAATTTTTACTTCATTATATTCCTGGCAAACAAAGTTAAAAATCTTAAAGTGATGCTCTCCGCTTCCTGCTCTATCACAATAAACTTTATTTACACCTTCCGTATTCACAATGCAAGATTTTACTACTTTGCTATTAGCCTGGGCTTTGGCATGATCTTTTGGCATTACAAAGAGAAAACAATTGGTGATAAATTTTTTTCAGATAACAGCTAAAGGATAGGTTCCACGGGGGAGAGAAAAAACAAGCGCCAATAGATCGACTTTGACTTAATTATAGTCCTGGCAAACAAAGTGAAGAATCTTGAAGTGATGCACTTCCTGCTTTATTGAAACAAACTTTATTTACACCTCGCATATTTACAATGCAGGCTTGTTATAAATAATGAGCTCCCAGGTGGCCTTTAGCGCACCACTAAGACGCTCGCTTCTCTCCTTGAAAATGTCCCCATAAGCGTACAGTGTACTTTGTGTGCGTGTGTGGTAGTAGTCACGCCTAAGGGTGGGAGCGAGCATGCATGTGTAAGCAATGCACATATTTACATACGTGTGGAAGGTGGCCAGCTCGGTGTGCTCGTGTGTGCGGCAAATCTTTGTGTATTTACATTTGTTAGTGCACCTCAAGAGAGGATTCAATTCCTCCGTCAACATCAATATAGTCACACCACTGTGCACGTGTATTAGTGTCTTTTCATACTGTTTATACGAACGATACATACAGTATGTATATACGGATATTTATGTCGAGCATACATGCGGCGGTGTAATTTGTGGAATGTTAAGTCTGTTATGTTAAGATAAACAGTGGTGTGTGTTCACTGTGAGGCACTCATTCACTATCCTGAGTTCTCACGAGGTACTTGAAACCCGAAACCTGACTTGGGTTTATAACTCAGGTTTAAAACCCTGATTCGAAATGCTTACCTTGCCTTGAAACCGAAATTATAACCAGCAATTTAAAACCCTATCTCAAAGGACCAACTGTCTTAAAACCCTAATTTGAAAGCTGAACTCATTCAGGGCCAAGAATGCTTTTTCATGTTTTTTTTTAAGAATCCAGGCATTCGATCCCAGGTATGTCTTTATGTATTTAAATTTTTTAAAAATCATGTAGTAGGGTAAAGACGGGTTTGAAAATGACTGGCACTGAATGTGAAACCTCAACCCTAGCTTGAAACCATAACACAGGGTTGAAATTTTAATTCAAAACAACAATCTTCACTTGAACTCAGGATTGAAGCCCAAATTGTAACTATTTTAAAACCTTAATCTCCACTTGAAATTCTAATTCAGGTGTACACCCCTAATTTGAAATCTTAACTTTAGCCTGAGATCAACACAGTCTTAGAATTCTAATTTGAAAGGCGAAATCTAATTAGAAACCCAAACCAAAGTCTTTTGAACCTGACTTTCACTTTCAACATTAATCCAGGCCAGACACCTCAACTCAAAAACCTAACCTTGGTTTAAAATCTTAAATTGGCACCTAGCCTTTTCTCCAAACCCTAATTTGAAACCCGAAACCTAGTTCCCAAACCTCAAACCTAGTGAGAAGCCCAAAACCCCTAACTTGAAACCCTAACCTTTTGATTTAAAACCCTCATTTGAAATCTTAACCCTGTTTTGAGACCATAACCCCGCCTTGAAATTGTCAATTAAAAGCGTCGCCGTGACTTCAAACCTTAATTTTGAAACTCTAACCAGGCTTACTGTTCTAACTACACCTGACTTTTTCCTTTTTCTGTGACTTTCAATGCATTTTCCCCTAAAACACCACTCTCTCTCTCTCTCTCTCTCTCTCTCTCTCTCTCACACACACACACACACACACACACACACACACGCAAACACACACCAGTATGACAGCCTATTAGCTTGGTCTCCAGGGGGTCAGTTCAGATGGTTACGACGTTCGCTGTTTGTCACGAGGGCATCGCCAGTCTGTTACACATTTAGCATGAAAAACACACACACACACACACACACACACACACACACGGTCGACGTGGCTGTTTCACATTACTAACACACACACACACACACACACACACATCAACGTGTGTCGTCAAACAACTCGTACGTTCACTGTCACTAAATGACAAAGTTGCATAAAGACAAACACACACACACACACACACACTGTGTGTCTGTTTGACAGCACCAGAAGGCCGTTGTTTATGTCGGAATAAACAACTAAGGTAATTAGCCCATATGCAGCCCTCCAAAAAACCCAATGACATTCAATGGTGACCATGTAATGTCTCCACACACACACACACACACACACACACACACACACACACACACACACACACACACACACACACACACAATATAAAATGACTTTCTCTGTTCGTAATGACACATATATCACTCTGATAGGCACAATATGTAAATGTTCAAAACGATTTGCCCGTCGTTTTATGTTTGAGACCAATCAATAGTGAGGACAAAAAAAATAAATTCTAATACGGTGATAACTTCACAACTGTCCACTGCCACCGATGGATTGCAGATGTACAAAAATACATCCTTTTCGGTGGTGATGTGGCATTACTTTGAATGTGAGGTCAGCACAGTTTTTGAGTAGATGATTAAGATTAGACGGTGAATCTCAGTTTGTCGCGTTGATTGTGAGGGCGAAAAATGGTCACCCTTTGTGCACCTGACAGTTATGAAAAGAATATATGGGGAGTAGAAAGTGTGTAATAATGTTTTTCTGTTTTTATTAAATAAAATATTCTTTTTCCCCATTTCAAAGCATGTAAATAATGGTGCTTTGTAGGGCGCAGGAACGGATTAATGGCTTTTTAATTCATTTCAATGGGGAAAATTGATCTGAAACTCGCATGTCAAAGTACCATTGTATTGACTTTTTATTTTTATTTTTTTTAAGTCCTATTTTCATAATTTCCTGACACTCTACACCAGTAGTTAGCGTCCCCGGCAGGTGTCCACTCGTGCCGGGCAGCTGTCAGCATTTGGGTGGTCTGGCACTCTGCTCCTTTAACTCCTCACTACTGCCGTTGTCTCTAAATACAAACTTAAATACATTCAAAATAGACACAGCATAAATGTTCAATTATCTCGGGATTGTGAGTCAAAAGAAGACAAACGCTGGCTCTGCGAAAATACGCCAAGCCAACATGTGCTTTTTTTCCCTTTTTTTTGTTACATATTTCTGCACTGTTCCCGTAAATATAAAAATGTCTGTTATGAGATTATTATCGGCAATGGTTGCCATATTAACACGCTGGCCCAATATGTGTTTCCATGGGTGTGTACACATGAAATTCAGTCCTGAATACACATACTGCATAATTGGCATTTTGCATGTGCGTGTACAGTATATGTAAATATCATTAAAGATTATTTGCAATAAATAAAGTCTCGTTTTTTATGTACAATACCTTCTTTTTAAATTCCCACTCAAATTTGAAACCCTAACCCTGTCTTGAAACCTTATTTAAAAATGTATCCTAGTTTAAAAACTGTACCCTGGAGTGAAACCCTAATTTGAAAGTCTAACTTGAATGTTTAACCTTAAGTTGAAACAACTAATGTGAAAGCGCATCCTAACTTCAAACCTTAATTTGAAATCTTAACCCAGATTTGAGACCATAATTTAAAACCCAGCTCTCATTTGAAACCCGAAACCAGGGTTGAAGCCCAGCTACTCTGGAACTACCACAGGCCAATGCGTCAAACTACGGATGGCTATCAGACACGACGGGTTTTAATTTTGAGATTTGATAGCAGCACAATGCATGTTCTCAAAATGACATGATCTATTTTTGCGCGCAGTTCAAGTCTAGCACGAGGCGCTGTCTAAATCTGCGCAGAGGCGGGCTAGTCTTTTTACTGACGCAAACAGTTTTCGCACACTTAAAAACGGGGTGTTTGCGCCGTTGTGGGTGTGAACGCACCCCACCTGATTTGCCACTGGCACGACTCGCTGTCTAAATCTGCGCAGAGGCGGGCTAGTCTTTTTACTGACGCAAACTGTTTTCGCACACTTAAAAACAGGCAGTTTGCGCCATTGTGGGTGTGAACGCAGCCGATTTGATTTGCCACTGCTCAAAGTTGTACGGCGCGAGAGGCGCACAATTCTCGACATGGCAGGATCAGTTGGCCAGGGATTTCCGTTACCGTGAAGGGATTGAATTTTCCACCTTTTCGCTCAGCCTTAACTCACAGTCATCGGGCTCCTACGCGGAAAAAAAAAACGGCTTGAGAACAGTGGCTCTCCACCAAAGCTAGCGGCGTGTTGCTGGGGATTATCCAATTTCCAGCAGCGTTTCCTTCCCGCGTGGCGAGATTGTTAAGTATAATACGCTCAGCGGCGTATCTCTCAGTAGGGCACCGATCGCTCTGATATCCGGAGCTGCAGACGCACTAGAGGGAAACATGCAAAATGCAACCCGAAAAAAAAAAGAAAAGAAAAACGCCTGCGAGAGCCCACAAGTTAATCTTGCATGAAAGTGAGCAATTCAGAAAACAGTCGGTGGCTCTTCAAACACACCGAGGGGGCCATTTTTGTGGCTTTCCTGCCTCACAGGAGGATGAGTTACTTTTGTGCGGGTTAGGTTGTTCACAGTCCGTTTTTGAGGGAAAAAAAACGGAGAACAACAAGCGTCCGGATAAGACGGTGTCGTTCCCGGCAGCAGATGTTGGTTCTGCGCAGAGGAATAACAGCCAGTGTTTTCATCTCAAACATCTCACACGCAATTACACAGCCGACGGCACATCACTTGCGGTTCTCTGGCTTTGTTTTCTCAACAATTAGCTTTGTGTTTTCACAGAGGGCTACTTCATCTGTTTCCAGACCGCACGCTTCGCACCGCCACTTTGCAGTCAATTCTGGACTAGTTTACGTCCACTTTTTGGCACAAGAAATTCGGTTTGATTATTTGGATAACGGCATTTTCTGCCATTTCTTATTTTGTTTTGTCATATTAGCATTTATTTGATTTTATTTTACATTTTTGTTCCGTTGTTGTTTACGTTTGTATTTTTTTGGTTTGCTTTTTCATTTTAATATTTTTTGTTAGTTCTTGACATTTATAATTAAATGACCGTATTATTTTATTCATTGTATTATTTTATGAGGGATTATCACTTTTTTTCTGTTTACAGTTTATTTTACTTTATGCTGTCATTATTTTAACATTTATTTCCACTTTTTGACTGATACTTTTTTTATTTGCCGTGTTGTTAGTGACTCATATTTTGTTCTTCACTGTCATTTAATTTTCATTAACCATTTTTGGATGCCACTTATTTATTATCAATACATTATTGGTCGTTTTTCTTTGCACTTCATGCTGATTTAGTGACCTTTTTAATATTCTTTATATTTTAAATCACCGTATTTTTATATAATCTTTACTACAGATACTTTTTATTGCTAATTATTTTACTTTTTTCATTTATAATTTTTTTTGCTGTGCACCTTTTTTTAATTGAATGTTACATTATGTATTAATAATCTCCTGGGTTTGGATAATTGAATCAAATGTGTTCTATTTCGCTTTTTTGTTCATTTTTTGACCTCCCCTTTTTACATTTCCTTTAACGGAATTTTATATTGTTGTTTAGGGCTTTTTTTTTCTTCTTTGCGGGGACTTTTTATGAGAGTCAAAACTTTTTTTGACGAATTGGACCACCTCGATCCTAATCCACACGAAAAATACGGTTGCGCCCCCACACCCGAGGCTAAAATACGCTAACTCCCTCGGTACAGACGATTCCCACGAAAACACCGGAAGCGACGGCATATCCTGCTTTCCTCGTGTGAATCGTTGACCACATTGACTGTCAACATTTTAGTCAATCGTGTTTGAGCGCCGGTTCGATGGGCAGCGCTGGGAGTCCACCCCATCGATCTGTCACCTGCGCCTCGTTCACCTTGACCCAGAGTGGCTCCGAGCCAAGGTGCATGTTAATTAAACCAAACAGAAGATAACAGGCCCATTGGCAGATAAAGCCGCTATTATGTACACACATTTCAGTTGGAGAAGTACACTGACTGTGGATTACGACTTTATTAGTCATTCATTCATCATTAACCATCACTGACAAAGGGGTCCTTGAGTAAAACACACATTTGAAAAAAAAAATTCCCCTAAGAAATAACAGGACGAGAAATCATTGGTTCCTGAGATAAACTGCGGTAATCGAAAAAGCTTGAGTAACTTTCCAGCCAATGTAAAAATAAAAAAAAAAGTGACATTCCTGATTGTCGCAGGGAGCTGGAGCCAAACTCGGTCAAAAGGCCAGATCCCGCATTAGTCGCCGGTCATCACAAGGCAAATATTGACTTAATCGATCATTCACACTCACATTGACGCTGTCACTGGGCTGGAACTGACCTCACACTACTTACGTGGATGTCAGACACATGTAAAAAGCCTCTTTGAATCATAAACATATTCATAGTAAACTGATCTCCCAAATGTTCTCTTCCGGAAAAAGGTAAAGCGCAAAGTGCCCAGCCCTACCTGAAATATTGCCTGTGATAATCTTCAGATCAGACACATCTGCTGAGGCAGGCTGACTCAGAATGCCTGTGAAGGACCTTGGCTCAGATACATTTGCAGATCCTGGTTCTATATGTCCTAAATGTTCCCTAAAGCATAAAAATACATCCAAATATGTAACAAATACATTTTACAATTAGATTATTGCACATTAAATGAGAGTCGTGCATGATGTAAAAAAAAACAAAAAAATAAAGCATAAAGATGATCATTTAGCTTTGAACAGCATCTTCATCGTTTTTTTTCCATCTTTAGTCCATGTTCTTCCTCAGTAGGAGTTTTTGCTTGGTGTTTTGTAAAGAACTGATTCAAGGACGTTTGCTTTTGTCAGCTATTAACTATCTATCTGTCTATCCATCTATCTATCTATCTATCTGTCTATCCATCTATCTATCTATCTATCTATCTACACACATAGACACGTTCGGTAGAAGTCCCTCTTAGCCAATGGGATGCCAGTAAGATGCTCGGTAGTAGCCAATAGCAGAGCGGCTATAAGTATGTTGCGTTTAGGAAACTCGGAGCTGCCCATACTGTATTTTTACCTTTCGTAACAAAAGGCAATATTTTCCTGTTGAGACGTATCGTAACTTGAAAATTTCGTATAAAGAGACGTTCATAAGTAAAGGTACCATTGTATTTTCTTTTTCTTTTTTTTTTTTTCTCCTGAGAGAACCAGAGCAAACTGCCCAGGCCTGCTTGGACTGTTGCCATCCCGTGAGTGGCCTCAATTCGGACACTTACACTGACCTTGGTGCTTCCAAACTATGGTGCTTTTCATGATTAAACTTTGGACGCAGCTCCAGAGCAAAGTGCCCAGACGTACTTGGATTCCTGCCTGCCCTGAGAGGGGCCATAGCTGGGATGCATTGACTGATCCAGACCCCACACGTCTGGTCCATTTTTAGTCTTTTTTTTTTTTTTTGAGAGCTCCAGCTCAAAGTGCCCATGCCTGCTTGGATTGTTGCCCGCCTAAGAGTGGCCTCAGATCAGATACTTAGGCTGACCCGGGCCCTTCCAAAATGCGGTTGCATGGACCAGGCTGTGGGAACTGGGTCACACCTGCAGTGGCAGGGAGGGTGATGAATGATGTTGCTTTAATCTCTGGAGGTTGTCGTCTTTTTTGTGGTAGCTGCTGTTTACCCGCCATCGAAGTCCACAATGGCCGCCTTTGAAGAGTGGCCTTCTGCTCAAAAAGTGACTTCATCGGACGGAGCGGTCCTCTGACATAAGAGTCAGAGTGTTTTTGCTTCTTCTTCGTCACTCCATGCAAGGGGGGGGGGGGAATAGCCGTCATCCATCATCCGACGCGCCGCTGCAGTGCGACAGGAAGCGTCCGCAAACATGACACAACACGCACGTCGTGGAAAGTGTTGTTCTTCTCCGCTGTCAGAAGAGGGAACGTAGTCCAACTCCCAACTGCAGACCTCAAGTGTGTCAATCAAATGGCAGTAGCAAGTGGTGCGCTGTGTTAGACTGCCCCCCAAAGGCTGTTTGAGACAACTGCAGGCCCACTGTCCAAGATGAACACTGGAGTGATTTTTAGCCGTTTTGAAGGACATGTTGTAATTTACACTGAATTATTTGTAGTGTTTAACACAAAATATGCTATATATTTGGATAATAAACTGAAAATATTTGCTGGAAGGAACTCATAAACGTCACACACTGTTTGTTGTGTTTTTTTCTTGTTTTCTTTGACTCTAAAAAAAAAATTGCTTTCTTTCACGCACTAAAAAGTTGCTTGACTGTAAAACTTGGTTTTATTCTCAAATCATAACTACTGACGAGAATGAATACTAATAAAAGAATTTGTAATGAATAAATGTGTTTACATATTTATTTTAGATGCATATGGTAATCTCTTGGTAATTGAGTGGTCATTTTACTATATTTATTTCGTTTTATCAGTTACTCTATTAAGTAGTTAAGTTTTATGTTCCATACTGGTTTATCTTATTTTTAAATTGCATTTATTTTTACACTTATTTTTTATATAATTACACTTAATTGATTGAAACTCATAAATTCACAATTTTTAATTCTACTTTTTCCCTAATATTGGTTTTTATAGTTTGTTTGTTTATTTTTTGTTGTTTTTTAAAAATATAGAAATACTATCATTTCAGTTCCATCAGTTGTTTCGTGGGGGGAAATCGGATGATTTTAACATCAGGTTCTGATCCACTGAACTGATGTGCTTTCCTGGCAGATATCTTCCAACGCTCCTTGGAAAGCCTTGCCAAATTCCTGCACGTTTCTTCCCTTTGCTTGCCAGCAAGTGATTGTTTTTGAAGCCAAGCGAGTTCTTTTCCTTGCAAGGAGGCACCAACAGACACACTGGAAATGTGGCTTGTATACCACTGAAATGTGTTGTCAATACGCCGCTAATGTAAAAACCACGGCCCTGGCAGTAAATCATAAATAATACGGGGATGTTCCTCCATATTGTATATTGTGGAGGATAAGAATGGTCTTTTTTACTCTCTCAGGCGCCATCATTCACAGCACGCTCGTAAAAGCCGAGGCCCACCGCGGCTTTACGGTACCCAGCACTGCCGTTAGCTGCCTCCCGCATCATCGAGGCCTACGAGCTGCCCGGATAGAGGAAGGCGAACCAGGGATGAGAGGGTTTATTGATGCGCAATAAACCCTTTATTTTGTTTTATTTTATTTTAGGAAAGCGTGTGTTTGCTTGTTGGCTTTACTCAAAAGGGACTTACAATGCAACCGGCAGTACACATGTAGAATGTTTGAAAATGCCAAAGCAATAAAATTATTACTTTGACACCATCCAATGCAATCTTGGCATTTTTGTTAGTTTCAATTCATAAAAAGTGTTTCTTCAACCGGGTTTGCGGTGTCCTGTTTTGTTGGCCGTCCTTGACTGCACCTCGTGCCCGTTCAAAAGGTGAAACTCAAAGTATGTTACTATTCTCTTTCTGATGCGGAAAGTAATGGCTAGTGGAGTGTACTTTGCCATTACAATTTGCTTGTTTTCCACATACAGTATGTTAGATATTATTCTTAGTTAGTACTAGCGTGTTATTTAGGCTAATTCTGATAAACCTCATGTGAAAGTGATTTGTTTGTGTTGATTAACTACTGAAACTCCTGAATACAGTAATTTATGTAACATGGGTTCATGACTGTGTCCATGCTAGTAGCAGAGTGTTGATGCTTTCTGATCATGTCAGTTTTAAGTGATTTTCTGCCATCTTGTGGCATTCCACCCACACAAAATAACTGAATTCTGCCTTATTTTCCCCAATTTACCCCTTTGTTCCCAACATTTATTAAAAACAGAGGAGTTCAATGACAATATCGTTTGTGTCATCAAAACTCTGAATATTTGTTAGCCCGGTATGACGTGCTGGTGAGTTATTTATGCTAGTATGTGAGCTAATACTACAGTACTGACGAAGGTGGTTTGTGTTCTACTACTACATACAGTTTATGTGACAGACAGGTTCATGATTGTGTGCTGTATATGCATAAAGCAAGGTATTGATGCCTTATGAAACTCTTTTTAAGTGCTTTGCCACCATCTTGTGGCGCCTACATACACAACAACCTCGTGCCATCAGTCGTGTGAGTTTGGTTGAGAAGACAAGATGAAATGGTTTTTTTAGGCGCGATTATGTGTTCTATCAAATAAAGCGACGCTATCACACGACAGTATTTTGCCACGGAAATGTAAAAATATTTTGTTACTTCACTTTACGTTTCTGCCTATTTTTCTTTGCCTTGGTTTGCTTCGCAAACAGTGTGGGTACTAGTTCATGTCCTTTCTTGGTGAGATATTGTTCAGCTTCTAATAAAAAAGTGTTGTGCTTTTCGTTTCATTAGGTTTAGAGGGGGCACTGTGAGGTCACTAAATTCCAGTTTAAGAACAGAAATAAGAGGGGAGGGAAAAAAATCTAATAAATAAATATATTAAAATCACACCTATACTGTACCTGCAACGCTCGTCTTCTCACTTCAACATGTCTTTTCACACGACCACAAACAGTCCTCCCGACCACCCATTTGTCATCTGTGGTCATGCTCTTTTAGACTCCAACTCAGGCATTCCTTGGCGAAATTTATGTCACGACAGCTGTGCTCTCATCCGCCCCGGTTCATGCGTGGACCTCGAAGACAACGCTGTCTGTCCTAAGGACGACCGAGGCGCATCGAATCCATTCCACACCTCCGCTCGGCGTCTTCCGCGCATGGCGGGCAGCTGCTCGGCTCGTACACATGTGCTTTGTGTTGCCTGCTTTGACGCCTCGTTCGATAGTTTCACGCCTCGGAAGGTCACAATTTAAAAAAAAAAAAAGGAGACGCTCTAGTTTTCCTCATCTTGTTTGCCCACACGGACCACCGCAGTTAAGTTAACACACTGCCGATTTGCAAACTCACTTGTTCATGCAGTCAAGCACACGCTTCCTCACTTCTCTACTGTACACAGACACACACGTTCACTGTCACAGTAGCACACACAACTCACACTTGCCCACGCTCTTTCCCTCTCACGCATTATACACACTCATAGACGCTCACACACATATTCATTCATTCACTCACACACACTACTCACATTTACACACACTCACCTGTGCCCTAAAAGTATGCTCAAGCGCCTAAGTAGCTAGCGTTAGCCACCGGCTAATACCGGTAGGTATCAGTAGCATGATAAAAGATTCCAGTACCAAGAGTCTGCTGACTATGATACTAGAGAAGGAAGGTGGTAAACATCTCAAGATGATGCAGAGAAACATCAAAATTGGTTTTGACGTTGGTGGAAGTTAACAATCACGCACCTATGAGCAATGAAGAGTCTTCAATGACCACCACATGCATGTGGGTTTTTTTGGAATGTGAAAAATCCACACAGCAAGGCCGAAGCTGAGATTCACATCCAGATTTTGTGACCTGTGAGGCAGATGTGCTAACCGCTAGTGCTGTCCCACCCACATGCTATAAATATTACCATCTGCTCTTTAAAATTTACCTCCTTGAATGGAAACGGAGGCCGATCATTCAACACGGAAAATGAACGTAGAAGTTATTTTCCACCAAGGCCACATGCCAAATTCTGACACTTCTTTGAGCGGTGTGCGGAACAACAAAAGAGGGGGGGGGGGGGGGGAGAGAAAAAAAAAAACAACAAAGTCACAAGGAAGGAGGACTATGCTAACGTCATCTCTGGATGCAGTTGCCGCAGGGACATTACGGAATGATGAAAAGAATGAAAAGATAAATTCCCCAGACTGAAAACCCACCGCCGCCGCCACGTTGTTTCCCCGGCCTTGATTAGAGGGACCCACAAGAGTGGCAGGCGCATTAAGATAAAGATCTGAGCGCTGCGAAAGCGAAATACACAAAGGAAACAACGTGCATGTGTCTTTATTAAAAGTGACAGAGGTTATTATTAAGGGAAGTCTCATTATGGCCTCACTGTATTGGGCTATTTTCTAATCACAAGTTTTTGACGCCCCTCCAGGGCACCTCCTAATTGTTACCATGAGCACCATTTTCAGGGAGCAGTGTTCTGCCTGATTTACAAACAACACAGAGTCACAAAAAAAAACAGCACCAAAAGCTCCATCAAAAACTTTGATTATTCACTTTTACTCTGTTTGCATTGTATCGGGTTTCTATTTTGGCTGCCTCATTAACCATAGTTTGACAGAAATGTATACTTTATATTTAATCTCAAATTTAATTGATAAACATTTTAACTATTTTTCTCTCCTCTCAGATTTTTCGATAATTCACCAATCGTGTAGAACTCTACCACATCACACTCAAAGCTGATTTATGCCTCTGAATATTAGGGGTAAAACTCCACAACATGATAAAACTTTCATAAAAAAAAAATCAATACAGAAAATACCATCGTAACATCAAAGTGTTTCATTCAAGAGTCAAACCTTGAAGCAACACATTGCATTAAACAGAAAACAAATCCAACGATTCATAGAATCACTTTCAGAACGTTTTGCATCAAACGTGTATTTAAAAAAAAAAAATTCAAACGCTCTGAAAGACATTTTCATTATACTAAACAAGTAAGAATTGTAACGCATCAATCTAAATATATAATCATTTCCTCAAACCTCATGAACACAAACATACAGACGGAAGCCATTTTAGAAATACGTTTTGCTACAGTTCTGGATGAGTTCCGCTCGAGGCATTCAAAAACATCCTCCTCAGCTTTTCTTTGGCCGCTTCGCTGGCTTCACGTTGGGCGTTTTGTTAGCCGCCGCTTTTTTCTCGGACGCCTTGTCCTCTGGATCGAAAAGGGCGTTCCTCATGAATCGTTTGGCAGCGCCCTTATCCAGACGAGACGCCTTCTTCTTGTCCGCGATGGCTTTCACTCTGCTCATGTGTGTCCTTATTCGCTCCTGACGGGCACACAAAGACACGAGGGATGGGCACGGTGGATTTCATTTAGATGAGAATCGAGACCATATGCGAAGTTAAAAAAAAAAAAAATCTGATTTTGATATGGTGAAAATTGAACCCAGTCATATAAGCGTGAAAATGACGAAAAAGTATCCACAAAGAAAATGTATTTGTGTATATGGAGTACAAACGTGAAAAACATTATCACAGCCCTGTACTAAAAATTTAAAGTGGTAAATGATCCTAAGAGTCAGATTTTAAAGTAGAAGGTGCTTGCTTCAGGCTGTTACAGATTGCGGTTGCCATCATGTTGTTGCTGCGCAAATGTGGAACGGCCCACACTGGCCAGGAGGTCAATCGATTAGCTGATTCAACATGGAATTGTGGGGGGGGAAGTTGCAGAATCAATATTGATTGTGAGGGGAAGTGCTACGATGTAATGACGAATTGACATTTTTACCCACCCCTGAAAAAGACAGCAAATAAAAGGTAGTAATGTTGGTAAAAAGAAAAGAAAAAGGATGTAGGTACCAGTTCTTGTTTGATGCCATGTTCTCTCGGGTTGATGCCTTGTGTTACCAAATACACTGTAAAAGATTTTGGAAATATTATCAAAATGATGAATCAAAGGACGTGATCTTTATAATTTTATGATAAGTTGAATTTGTAACTGCTTTTATATGAAAAAAAAATTAGGCCTATAAAAGTGGGGAGGAAAATGAGTATTTACTTACTCCAGAATAAAGAATTGAGTGTGTACGCAGACATCAGATCAAGTTTGGCCTGGTCCAGAGGATCCAGCTGTCGACAAAACAACTTTTTTTTTTTAATTCCCACACTCATTACCTCACTTTAATGAAAACCCATGAACAAAACTGGGCTTACCTTTTGCTCCAGCTCATTTCTGGGCATTGACATGAGCGTGTCCAACATGTTTTTGACGGTTAACACCGATGATTCAAAGCCTTTCAGTTGATCGTCTATCTCGTGAGGATAATCGTCCGCCGCCATGTTTCTGAGAAATAATACACACCTTAATAAATACAATGTCAATAGATGGAACAATTTAGCGACGGAAGCTAAGCAGTCAAGTGGAACTCCAAGCTTAAAATGAATGCTGTACGCTGCATCTGTGTAGTACTTATGAATTTATCTAAAAGCCACGCATGCCTTACGTGAAAGAAAAAACGAAATTAGTTTATATTTACCTTTTTTCTATACGACACGATCGTTAGCTTCGCGCTACTCCCCACGATGGAGCACCACGGATATGACGTATGCAAACGGATGCAACTACTCTATACTGCCCCCTTTCGATTGGAGTATACAATCGTTTTTTTCGTTCATTTTTAAAAATCAATAATTTCATTAGAATTGAGAAAGATATAATAATTATTTTAATCGTCAACCTGTCGAAAGAAATGTATTGTGTGTCGTTCTTCTTGTCTTGTGAAAAATGACACATGGAATTTTTATGTTTCCACAAGACGGCAGTACCTCACTGGTGGCCAACGTGAGCAGTGACGTAGTTAGTGGTCAATTACAAACATAAACGTTTTCACAGCTTTGTTTATGTGTGCTTGAAATTGAGCTTTCACGTCGTTTAATATGGATAATTTATCTATAAACCTCACAGCATTTATGTTTCGTATCTAGTGAATGATGTTGCAGTATAGGGATCACAGGGGGTACAAATGAAGTCAAAGGTCAGGAAGAAAAGATCAAATTGTCGGCGTTGACCTTTTAGCTTCTTAATTTCAAAGTCAATACTTCAAAGGACCACACAACGGTGGGACTTTCAAGAGCATGTAAATAGTGAACAGAATGTAGTGTTGTTTTACTTTTTTTTAGGGACTTTGCATTTGGTACCTGGGCCTTTACTGAGGATTTACCTCTTTATACAGGTAAATGTTTTTTTGGCCTAAGGCATTTTAAACGGCTATTTGCAAACGAGTTCAAAGACTTGATTGGTACTTGTGTTGTTGTTGTAACAAACCATTTGAATTACAATTGTATTTGGTAGTTGTCCATCCATCCATCCATTCTCTGATCTGCTTTGTCCTCACAAGGGTCGCAGGGGGGTGCTGGAGCCCGGGTAGTTGTCATGTATGTTACAAATCTCTTTATTAATAGAACCAGCACACAGCTTAACACACACAACACTGTGGCGATTCAGTTTGACGACTATGAAATATTATGGACGGTAACACTTTTCATGGCACGGGGGAGTTCATTTTAACCAGTGTTGTTATAAAGTCTCCACCACATATTTCTGCCCACATACATGTAAGATGCATTTTTTCCTCAAAATAACCTTTTTCTAACTCCAATTGGCTTTCCTCAAAGAAAAGATGGAAAAGCCATTAATTCACTCCAGCCCTAAATTGCCTGTTTTTGCAGGCGTTGGCCACCAGAGGGCGGTATAATACAGAGAGAAAAAAGTTTGGAATTTCAGGTGCATTATTAAAAGTTGTTTTTTCGACGAGGATAAATAGATGATATCTCTTGCTTAAATGTTATAGCGCAGTGACTTTTATGCTAGTTATAAGCCTGTTTGTAGCCATTTCTAATGTCTGCTTGAATTAATATAGTAAATGTTTCGAAAGCAAAGTTATGTGTTATAACACACCAGGCACCACTGCTTGGCAATTAAGGGCGAGGAGCTGTCAGTTACATTACAAAAAAGGGTTTCTCCCCTGTCAGAGATGTTCACTCGGACAGTTGAACAAACAGACTCAGGAAGAGATTGTCTTTTCTGTCTTTTCTTTTCTGCAACCTCATCCTGCGACCTTTTGGTTCATGTCGACTGAAACACACGATGACCACCTCTTTTGCAGCATCACCGTTCCCAACCTCTCCTGCGTGTGTTATTTTTCTCCTTTCTTCAACATACTAAACTTCCCTCTTCAATTTAAGTCTCGTCACCAACATTGTTTTCACTTGCCTTTCACCCTCTATAAGATCCAAAACTGTGTGTCTCCACACCGATCCTCATCCATTTTCTATTAATCAGTATTACACATACTACATGTAGCGCCGGTTTAAAATTTTAAAATTAACTGGTGGTAAAAAGTTCCCTTTTAATCCCGTTACAAACTCTCTTCACCGGGCAAGCCAGAAAACGAAACAAATATGACGTCATGACGTTTATCTACGCACACGCAAAGATCAATAAAGCACACATTCTCATCGCAGACATAACTCTACAGACAAACTAAAAGATTCACCTCGCTATCACTCTCAACCAAGTTAAATATCTCCAACCTTTTAATCTCGTCATCAGTGAAACCACTTAACCTCACATACACCATAATTTTTTTTTTTCCCTTTCACGCAATGCCTGACGCAACACCCTGACATGCCCCACATGCCCCCTCCCTTCTGGTCGTGTCTCTATCACCTCTGCTCGCCCATTTTTGTTGTTGTTGTAAAAACCTTCCCTTGGGACCTGTCTTAGATCTACCGGTAGATCCATCAGGATCTACCGGTAGATAGATCAGGATCTACGTAACGGGCACCCCTGCTCTTGACTATCGTAGCTCACACGTACCGTTTTAAAGTGCTTCCCTTAGCCCCCTATTCTTTGCCCGTGCCCTCTGTGAATTGTACAGGAAACAAACTCTGAATGAGAATAATGACTATCAAAGATATTGCGCAACAGCCCTGATCACAAGATGCAACTGCAACAACTTCCGCTGACGTCGTTACGCGCCACCGTAGGTTAAAGATTTATACCTGTTTTATTTTATTTTATTTTTAAAAGCTTTCTTTGGGGAAATGAGACTGATAGGATGATTAGGGTGCCGTGTGCATTAACACAAAAAATATATTACATGTACAAAGACACACAAATGTGGTTTTTTTCCCCTCCTTTACACCTTTCGGGTCAAATTGGGACGAGTCCTAGATCTACCGGTAGATCAGGATCGACGTAATGGGCACCCCTGATTTAGAGGAATCAAACAGCTTTCCTTGTTTGCTGTGTCACTTTTTTTTCACGCTCAAGACTCGAACATGGTCTCGCCGTCGTCATGTTGCCTCACTACGACGGTACCTGCCTGCGTCGAATCAAACATCAACCATAACACCAAACTGGAATTGGTATTTCTGGATTTAATGTTCACTACTTTACTCCATTTTATATGGGACACGATACCCCGTGGCATTGTAATCCCCAATCACAATGTACATTCATCCCAAGACCGGTCTGTGCACCATTCACACATCAAGCTCGCAACATTCACAACCGCACAGGAAGGATCAATTCCTGTGTCGAGGAAATGAAGTTCCGAATTGAATTCAAATTCAATTGAAAAGCAACTTCCCATTCAAAAAGGTCCAGTTGGGCTTCCAATTTCCCAGTGAAACATTCCGGCTTTGGCTTCATTTTCACACGGTGTTGAGTTTGGTGACAATGAGCACGCGCACTGTCTGGTCAAATCCAGCGCACACGCAGAGGCCCAGCTTGTCAGGGCTCCAGTCCAGGCTGGCAACGGGCTGCGTGGACATCGTGACGTTCTGCAGGAGGCTGACCGAGCCGGCCACGCCCATGCTGTTGCCGTCTGATTCTTTCTTGCTGCGCTGTGCAGGGTACTCGCTACGGAAGGAAGAACAAATATACATTTTAAAAAGCGTGACATGTGTAAGTGAAAGAACATCCTTGACAGGGTAGTGTCTGAAATGGATGAATTCGAAAAATTCCGACTCACTATTTCCACAGATGAAGGCTGCCCGAGCCGCCAGCCGTCAGGAAGATTTCTCGGTTCTGAGGTAAATGTCTCACCTGCCAGATGGTTGATTTATGGGCCTAAAAAAAAAAAAAAAAAAATCCAAAGGTGACCAAATTACCAAATTTACGTTAAAATATATTTAGAAACATCACCGGCAAAATAATTTGAGAAATAATATAAAACATTTGAATTTGGAAAACAACATGGTTATTAAAGGAAAATTTAATATGAAGAAAAAAAAAATTTATAAAATAAAACTAATTAAAATTGGACAACAATAAATTACATAATTATTAATTAAATTAATTAATTAAAAAAAAACATGGTTATACCCAGCAAAATTGTTCAGTAAATTATTTACAATGTTTCCACAAATGAAATAAAATTCAATCAAAATAAATGTGTTGGATATTAACTGTCAAGGGTTAAAACTACTGACAATAATCATTTTCAGTATTGGAAACTGTTGTTACATATTAAACTGTCAGTGCTCCCATTTTCTTAACCATTTAAAAGAGAATAAATTTCATACTACCAGACGACAATGGAACCATTTGAAAGCGAACATAACGCTAACCGACATTTAATTCTGTCAACCCGCAGAGGATGAGGGACAAGCACTTGCCGCTCTGAAAATGCTCCCCACAAATTTCCCTTGAAAGCTCACAAATGGAGAAAAGAACTTACCTTTTCAGAAACGGAAGCGAAACCCTTGGTAGGGTGCTGAGTCCGCATGTCAAACACGTGGAATTTTCCTTCCAGTGAGGTGGCCACCATCTTGTTCATGTTGATGTCCTTCCTGTCGAACTCCACGCAGCACACCTGGCAAACAAGGCGGAATGTGAGCAAAAAGTGAACAGCTATTCGTGGTCGTACTTAAAACGGTGAGAATCATAAAAGGCGCCAACACTGCGAATCGAGCATGTCCACAACCCTCTCCTGTTTTTGGGCTCCCCAGAGCGGCCAAAAAAAATGTCCTTACTCTCCCTGCCACTTGCCGTCAAACGTCAACAGTACACAATTAACACTCTTTCATTCCATATGTGTGTGTGTGTGTGTGTGTGTGTGTGTGTGTGGTCCTCACCCCGTTCTTAATGTTGGTCTCCCAGCGCAGCGACATGTTGCGTAGGTCAAACAGTTTGATGTCGCCATTGTCGTAGCCGGCACACACGCAGCGGTCCTGATCGTTGAAGGCGTGGCCTGTGTGCACAGGTGCCAGTTAAAATGATTTATATCAAATTAATCAATCTTGACGCGGGGCGGGATGAAGGCAGGCCTTCATTGCATGAGGCAAGATGGACCCTGAAATGAGCTCATTTCACCATGGCAAGAAAAAGGCTTTGAAAAATGTCTCGATAATTCTTGATCCTTTCGATGTTTTAAACCACAGATGGGCCAACAAAACACGTGGTGCGACGAACCAAAGGCGACCGTCCAGCAGTCTCTCTTGGCGTCTCCTTCCACGGGCTGCATGTTGGCCACGGGTGAGTCACGCTGCCGAGGGTCCCACACTTTCACCGTACCTACAAAGAAAGATCATATATCATTCATAGAAGACATATTGTTAGTAACTTCTCGTCAAACAAAAGTTGCGCTGATGTACCGTCTCTGCTTCCGGTGACAATCTCAGGCGCGCCGTCGCCGATGCCGAGCCCGCCGACGGCGTCGATGCTATTGACAATCTCCTTGTGGGCCTTCACGGAGTACACGGGTATGTTGGGCTCTTCCAGGTTCCTATACAATTGTTGGATTAAAAACTGGAGAAAGCAAAAAGAAACGCCACAGTTGACATATTATTAGGGATTACCATATGTTTAGATTTCCGTCAAAGTCCCCTGTCGCTATGTGTCTTTGGCGAAGAGATGAGGCCCCGAAGGTGCCACACTTGATGGGTTTGGCTTTCTCCACCTGGAATATAAATGACACAGGAGATAACGTTCTGACTCAAGTAAAGTTGATCATTCGTGGCACATTCTTCTTTGTTAGACAAAAAAAAAAAACTGGCAAGAATAAACACTGTTAAATTAACACCTCAAAAGCGAGCACTCGTATATCTGAAAAGTGATCTCTGACAAATGATATTTATATTGGAATCTTCAGGGGTACCTTACACTGTGTCCCGTGACTGAGTCAACTCTTTACTCCTGACACTTTAACATGTCTCCTAACATAACTGGAGTGTTTATTTTGGCCCAGGTGTCAACAATACGTATTCTAAACAATATAAAATCCTGTTGGGTTGAACGTTCCACACGTACGCTTCTCCTGTTGCTATGGAGACGAGGCACCAAACAAAAAATGTAAATCCCCCTCTTCATCGGCAAAGCCTTGAACTGTGGACCAAGCGTTATCTCACATCTGAAATATCATGCTTACCTCTTTGATGAGCCGAGCGTCTCCATGCTGCATCTCGTATATTTGCATGACTCCGGTTCCTCTCGGAAAGTTTCCGAGACACACGAATTTGGAACTGCAAGGTATCCATTTGCAGTCGAAAACCGTGTAGTTTAAACTCTTCTGAATGTGTGCGATAATTTGGGGCTTCGAAAGTGGGGTTGACATCTCGGTTGCCCGCCAGTAAACTCTAATTTAATCTTTAAACGTGCGGAAAAAATGTGCAAAATGGACCTAATATGAGGTCAAACGCATGACGCCACAACCTGGAGCGTTTTTATGAAGCCACGTGACCAAAACACATGATGTAATGACCACGAAAATATGCCTGAAATAAAATATTCAACTAAAGTTTAGTTGAATGTTTAGTTACTAAACATTGGACACATTCATGAAAATTTACATTTAGTTGATTTCTATTATGGTGAATTCACATGGGCATGATTAGAAATTGAATAATCCTCGTTGACGTATTTCTTTTTTATGCAGGCGACATCGATATTGCCTTACAGGTCTTTCCTGTTGCACGAGGACACCACCAGCCTCTGTGCTCGCTCTCTTGCTTACATTTTACTTGACAATTGAACTTTTTAACGTGATTTTCACTATGGATTCGGTAACAAATGACGCAATGGAAGCTGGCGTGGTGGAAAAGCACGATGACAGTTTTACAAAAGTTAAGTCTAAAAAGAGCCAAAAGAGGAAACTCGAGGCACCTGATATGGACACAGAGGGTCCTGTCGCAAGCAAGAGGCCACAGTTTCCACCAATTTCGCTCGACAAATTAAGGGTATTAAAGATTGCATTGCGTTTAAAATGCTTAAAATGTCTAGAAGAAAAATGTAAATGTTTGTCTTTTTAGGGTGCTGATCAGATGCGTAAAGTGGCCGTCCCGGCTCACCGTTACACGCCGCTGAAGGAGAACTGGCTGAAGATCTTCACTCCTATCGTAGAGAATTTACAGCTTCAAGTCCGATTCAACCTCAAATCGCGAAATGTGGAGATTAAAGTGAGTGACAGTCATTTTAATTGCTATGGTTACGGCATAGAAAATAAATCATTGTAATAAAGATAGGTGGTTCAAATTTAACATTTGGTCCAAAACGACTGCTTGAAGCCAAAATGGCTGACCTCCTATTCCATTTCCAGGCAAGGAACTTTTGGTGTGTCGTGTCATAAGACAGTTACACCAAATTTCAGATCGATGGGTGAAATGGCGGGTATTTTTTTGTTGTAACTTTAAGCAAAGCCTTGAAAAGTTAATCAACTCTCAAAATCATCCAAAATGGATGAGCTTCTATTCAATTTCAGGAATCTTTTCTTGAGACCTTTTCGTGAGTCCGCCAACTTGTGTCATTTTTTGAAAATTGGTGTGGGGGGGGGGGGGCATTTTTTTCTAATTTTCAAGGGAGTGCTACTGAGAGAGTTTAGAGGTGATTTGTGGCATGGTGGGATCGCCAAAACAGGGGATCCATTTCTCAAGAGAGTCATCACTAAAGCATTCTAAGAGGACCTAGTCCTAAAAATTCTGTTATTTGATGTTCCCTTTTTCTTTCTTTTTCCCCCCTACTTTCCAGACTTGCAAAGAGACCCAAGACATCGCCTCACTCACCAAAGCAGCTGATTTCGTGAAAGCCTTCATTCTGGGCTTCCAGGTTGAAGTAAGAGTGTTGTTACCTATTCCTTTTTTTACACTTGAACATAATACTGTCAGCAAATGTGGAAATAGTCTTGAAAGTGGCATGCTGAGTTTGTTTCAATCCGAGTCATACAAATGGACATGTTTGTGGTCACTTCCCAGGATGCATTGGCCCTAATCAGACTGGACGAGCTCTTTCTCGAATCCTTTGATGTCACAGATGGTAAAAAGAACCTTCCATTTCTACTCCACTAAACGGAAAGCTGAAATATTCTATTAATGTGTTGTTGTTGGTTTTCTTCCTTAATCTGTTTCTGCAGTGAAGCCACTGAAGGGTGACCACTTGTCTCGAGCCATCGGCAGGATTGCAGGCAAAGGAGGAAAAACCAAATTCACCATCGAAAACGTCACCAAGACTCGCATCGTGCTGGCCGACACGTTAGTTGATATAAATAAGACGTCGAATTGTGCTACGGGTTGACGATTGTCATGTCTTGTTGTGTTGCGTTTACAGCAAAGTGCACATTTTGGGCTCCTTTCAAAACATTCGGATGGCCCGGACTGCCATATGCAACCTCATCTTAGGTAAGCGATCATTATTTTGAGATTTCAGCCACTCAGAATGAGAGTTGTTGTAATTGAATGAACTCTTGATTAATACCCTCTGTATCCACAACAGGAAGTCCACCATCCAAGGTTTACGGAAACATCCGAGTGGTCGCCAGCAGATCTGCGGAAAGATTCTGATCTGGTCTTTGGGGATGGGTTGATAAGACCTCGATTGGGAGTTCATTTGTATTTGTTCATCATGGACTTGACATCAGATGAATTTAACACGAGTGTGATGAATGTTTGTGTGACTTTTGTGTACATATGTTTAAAAAAAAAAATGCAAATCATCATTGGAGTCCATTTTGTGCAATAGTTGGCCACCTTGTGCTGACCGAAACTGAAATATTAAAAATTACAGCATCAATAATTGACATTTTCTCTAAAATACCTTCTGACAAAATATTTGAGCATTTAAAACAACAAAAAAAGTGATGCGGCACAAATTAAAAACCTACTGATTCCGCATTTAAAAAAAAATACAAACTGGACACCTCATTTTAACAGTTCAGTTTATTTCAATGGTATTTTGTGTTCATATTGTATCAAGTTTTCAACAGCCCCTTAGCATTGAATTGCGGCATGCAGAAAAATGGAAGAACAAACATCTTAAATACTGTATATCGTCATATCTGATATCCACCCCCTCCCACACACAAACTCAGATGAATCACTTGCTATCAAAGCATGAAGGTGTCCCACTATACAGAGACAGAAGTGTGCTTAACAAATATGTATATACAAAACATTTTTAAAAAACCTCAGTTATTAATATGACGTACTGTAGTCGAGTTCATGTGGAGACCAACCATTTGGCAACACCCATTTTGTGTACATCTATTATTAAATAGTTTCTATTCACATCTGTGTGTAAACAAGATGATTCGTTGCCAACGTGTTCAATGACATGCGAGGAAAAAAAACAAATTCCACGTCATGCACGTTCCAGTTTTTTTGTATTAAGCTCAAAGCAGCCAGTCCACTTCCAGTTTATTTTCTCAGAAATATTTGGAGAAATAGTTTGTCGTTCCAGGCCCATCTAACATGTCCTAAAATGTAAATTACATGACAAATGTTAAAAAAAAAATTCCTGAATTATTTTAAAGATATTTACCCAAAATGTAAAGTTAAAACAAAAAGCTTCTAAAATGACAAATATCTACCAGATGCTAAGTATTATTTTGAAAATATATTTGCTCTCAGACAGCAGTCATTTTCAGCCCTTTCAATGAAAACAAACAAAATTTGTAGTTCACACAGAAGCAAAAAAAAAACCTGCATGGATAACCGAGAAAAAACCCTGAAATGAAGCCAATCTGACAGTTTTGTTTTCATAAATTATTTTGAAAATACATTTCCAGGCCCATCTCGCATTAACTAAAAATGTCCTAAACTAAAGATTATCAGGTATCTAGGTTATTTCCCAATTAGTCTGAACAACAAAAAATACTGGAAATCCTTTTTTTATATTATTCCAGGCCCATCTAGCAACAACAAAAACATCTCAAAAATACAGATTACCTCAATAAAAACACCCTAAAACTAAATTATCTGACAGATGCTCAAGTTTATTTTTGTCATTATTTTTCCAAAAGCAAAAAAAAGACTTTTTGTTCCAAGTCGGTCTATCAAAAAAAACAAAAAAACAATCAGTGAAACGCATTTCTCATTGCAGGCCTGTCTCGTGACAATAAAAACAACCAAAATGAAGATAATCACAGTTGCTCAAGTTTGTCTTGTCGAGCAACAAAAAAAATGTGCAGAATCTTCTTTCTTAAGTATTTTTAAAATACATTTTGGGTGATAACCTGTGCGTGTGTGTGTGTGTGGATATGTTTGCTTGGCACTTCATACCCAACTGGCGAGTTGCACTGTAAAGTCAAGCGTGGCTGAATGTACACATACTTCTATCACATATAAAAAAAAAATAAGAAGAAGCTAAAATAAATATTTAAAAAAGGTGGAATTCCCTCCCTTCACCTTTCAGTCACCTCCACATCCTCAGTCATTTAAAAACATTTTTGACTGGATAGGCAGCCTTCGCCCTTCACTTAACACTTGAACGAGGCTCTTCGTGGTGGCAAAGCGAGACGGAAATGTTCCGCTGGCGTAACACTGAGGCGTTTTTTTTCTCTCTTGATTTTGCTGGACAAGGCGGAGGAAGCGAGCGTCCAGGAAAACTCAGGAGGGCGGGGAGACTCAAGTGAGCTGGAGGGAGGTCGAGAAGGTGGGTGGGGGTGCGCTCACACGTCCACCACCATCTTTTTGTGTATGTCCAGGCCGCCTACCACCTGCAAAGGAGACAGGGATGGAAATGGGGTCAATCAATCAAAATTTATTTCCAGTAAATAGTACTTTTCATACATAAAAATGCAACTCAATGTGATGTGCAATTAAAATATCCCAAATACAACATAAAAAGAGGGCGCCCCTCCAACATACAAACATACATATCCCCCCCACAAGCATACGTATGCTCACACATGCATAACCGGAGAAACTATATTAAAAAAAATTGGTTCCAGACAGTGGTTTAGATCCTATTTGGCAGACAACTTTTTCTGTTAGCCTTCTTTACTCTGCCCCACTGCCCTATGATGTTCCACAAGGTTCAATTTTGGGCCCCCTGCTGTTTTCATTGTATTTGCTGCCCTTGGGTTCCATCTTCAGAGATGATGGTATTTTCTTCTACTGCTCTGCGGATGACCGTCAGATGATGTCCCACTGAGCAAAAAGGACACTTTCTCATTAAGGACTTTTTTTTCTCCCCCCCTGTCTGGAGGAACCTAATGTCTAGATGGCACTGAATTTCAAATTTCACGGTCCTAATGAGCACTCGAACAGCCACATCCTGGTTCAGGTGCAGTCTTGAGAACAAGGGGTACTTTAATGAAAATTCTTAGATGTCTAGTTTTGTCTTCAAGTTGCCATTGGAAAAGTCATGTTTTGCTCAAAAACAGTAAAAACTTGCATACTCCCATAGATGCTGATGTTTTGGTCAGCATCATTAACAATAACGTCTGCGAATACACAATCATCACAAAAGAAATCCGCAGAGTCCCGTGACTCACCGCGCAGAACTCTCGAACGATATCCTGCCGTCGCCGTCCTTGTCGGCGTTGATGATGGTTTTGTCCACAATCTGCTGCAGCTGTGTGTCTTTCAGGTTGTTGCCCACCATCATCTTGAGCACCTGGAACAGTTCGCCGTTGGAGATGTAGCCATCCTTGTCCATGTCGTAGATCCGGAATGCGACTGCAAGTGGGTAGGAAGTCAGGCAACATCCAACGATTGTTTTTTTAAAAATTATTATTAATGGAGAAATACTTTTACTATTCCAGGCCCATCTCATCTTGCCACAACAAAAACAAATCCTAAAATGAAGATTATCTGACAAATGCTATCAATTCCTCACAGATTTTCCCTTTTACGACGGGGCTCAGTCTGTATAACATTAGTACAGTATTAACAGCAGGTGAAGACTGTATTTTGAAACTACCTAGCGACACCAAAACCACCCTAAAACAAAAATCATCTGACAAACGCTCATTTTTGTCATGTCAAAGTTACTTTGATACTTTTCTTTCCCCAAGAAATTCCAAGGCTAAAAGTTGTCAACTTACATCGAAGCTTCTGCTCCTTGTCGCCTTTGACGCTGAACTGTGAGACTCCCTCAATGAACTCTGTGACAGCAAAGGGTCAAAGTCAATCAATTCTGAGCTGACTCACTGTGCGATGGAATTGCATCAGAGTCAGTGCGGACCACACGAAAGTCTCTACAGATACACTCGGGAAGTGGTTCTCAATCCGGGAGAGAACCCCAGCATCACAGTGAAAAGAACAACCTTGTAGTCAGAATACCGTATTTTCCGCACTATAAGGCGCTTCAGAGTATAAGGCACACTTTCAATGAATGGCCTATTTTAAAACTGTTTTCATATACAGTCAAACCTCGGTTTTCGTCCATAATCCGTTCCAAAGGCTGTTCGAAAACCGAAATTGTTGGAAAACCGAAACCACGCTCTTTTTAAAATACAAATGTTTACTGAACACGTCTGCTCACAATGGAAAGCAACACGAGGAAGCGTCACTTACTCGTGTAAGGAAGGCGAGAGGAGCCAAATGGTGCATTCAAGTGCGCTCAGTTTGTTCGAGAACCGAAATGTGTTCGTCACCAGAGGCATAAAAAAACTCAAAATCGAATTGGACAAGAACAGAGACGTTCAAAAACCGAGGTTTGACTGTATAGGGCCCACCGCATTATAAGGTGCATAGAATAGAAGCTACAATAGTGGCTGCGGTTGCGTTACGCTAAAGGGACTACAATACAATACAGCTTTATTTATATAGATCTTTCACAACTGTGTAACAAAACGCTTCACAGAACATTTTAAATACTACGCCCAAGAAATCAGAATAGTGATCAATATATCCGGCGCATCGGATTATAAGGCGCACAGTCGGCTTTCGAAAAAAACGGAACGCTTTTGGGTGCGCCTTATAAGTGAGGGAAATACGGTGGAAACCACCTTTAAAGTCCACTTCTCCGTTGCCGTCCGTGTCGAATATGTCGATGACCCTCTGCACCAGAGGGTTCTGCTGTAACTCAGGCAGCGACATGAACTCCTCCACGCTGAGCGAGCCCGAGTTATCAAGGTCCAGCTTCTTGAAGCGCTTCCCCAGTCGCTTGATCTCGTCCGGGTCGACTGAGATGGGGAAAAACATGAGAGGTCAGACGCTTTTTGTGCTCATTTGCTGACTTTTGCCCAGCCCACCTCCTGGGTTTATTTGACGTGAAGTTAATTTGGGGCTGGGGGCGGGGGGGGGGGCTGCTACAGTCATGCTGGCAGGAAAGCCGTAAATCCTCGACCGAAGCCAAGATGCTGCCACTTGCAACTAGGTCAAGGACATGACCTGCGGCATGCAGATGGCACACTGTCTTCTGGTGTGATATTATTATTTATTAATGGCACATGTAGTCAGATTTTTTTGGGCAAAGAAACTGCTAGTTCTAGTTAGCATTTGTGGAAATCATGTCCCAAATGGGGTTTGGGGTTGTAGAAAACTCACATTATTATTATTGTAGTCAATTTATGGACTGGTACTACAACAATCAGAACTGTCTCGATTGCTTCCTCCTTGTACTAGTCAGCACTTGAGCATTCCAGACATCGTGCCCAAAAAACATCTCGCTGAGGTGAAGAGGAAGATGACAACTAGTTAAGTAATACTAAGAAGTGCTGGTTTGCAGTTTACATACTAGGTTCTAAAAAAAATAAAAAAATTCTGAGTACTTGTCTCAGTTTTTGGCATGCTGGAAATTGGTGGGGCGACTATTGTACGGCCAGGCGCTCTTTATAGCTGCTGCTGAAGAAAAAAAAAAAAAAGACCAAAAAAAAACTGCCCCTCACACCCTTTGCCATGCCACAGCAGTGACTCATAGGAATTTCCCCCAGGGAAGCGAAGCCCCTTTGTAACTAACATTTCCTCTTCAGTCATGCTGACGATGCATTCAGACTCTTGGTTAAGATTTTACTTTTTATAAAGTTGATAGTTCTTGCCATCCTCACTATCTCATGAAATACATCTAACTGTATCGCCTCCACTACAGTGCAGCCCCATGACAGCTTCGACGCTAATTGAAACGGCACGCGCTGCCGATGCGCCCGTTATAGCGCTTGCCGACTGTGTTAAATGTGCCAGTGACACCGATGCAATCCCCCCACGGCGGAACTCCGAGCTCCGACATTGTCGAGGTAATTGGGTAAGAGACCGTGCAAGCCTTCTATCAATAGCCTGTTGTAAGTGCATATTTGAATGGTGGCAGCACTTACAATGTGTGCACATTTCCAGAGGGTAGCTGGCTTCATTTCCCTGAGGAGAGAAGAAACGAGAACTTATTGGTATTCACGTGACATACTCAAAAGTACCAGGAGTCTCTTTTCGAACCGCGCAGGGTTGCGAAACAGCTGTGAAACATGACACGTGATGATGCAATCGCACCAGACTATGTGCCAAGACAACATTTACCTGAGGCTGGATTTGAGCTACATCGGGTGTCAAATTCATTTTTTGTCGCATTGTAGTTACGCTTTCCCTTGGAGGGCCGTTATGAATT
This sequence comes from Hippocampus abdominalis, assembly GCA_018466805.1. Taxonomy (NCBI): domain Eukaryota; kingdom Metazoa; phylum Chordata; class Actinopteri; order Syngnathiformes; family Syngnathidae; genus Hippocampus; species Hippocampus abdominalis. The sequence goes on along the minus strand of CM031702.1, from coordinate 6,338,874 downwards.
TTGGGAAACCATATAAACGTTTAATCACCTCCACATATTACATACACAACGCACAACAAATTGATGAATGACTAGTTTTAAAATCAAAAGTCAAGAATAATGACTGTTATTGTGGATTACATATGACAATTTGAAATTTTGGTTTAGACTTTAGCGAGCATCATAGGACTTGACATGCTTGATTTGCTTTCGCGGGCCACATAAAATAATGCGGCGGGCCGAATCCGGACCCAGGGCCTTGACTTTGACACCTACATAGTTCAAGTGACACCGTTTTTTTCAGTTTTTTTTCTCACACTTGTTACAAATGGGATATTCATAATGACAGAATAAAGCCAAAACAAAAAGACATGGAATTACATTTCTTCAGATAGCAATCAGGCCTCTTCCAAATGTGGATGAAAATCTCAAGTACAGTATACCTCCGAAATACGCCGACTGGCACTGTATCTAAAACGGCATCTGCTCAAACAACACAAACGGAAAGAAAACGGGTGCCGTGAAGGTAAACAAAAACGAAAGCAAAGATAATTACATAATGCTTAACTATACGCTACTTCATATTGTATAGCAAATAGGACTGGGTAATTCATTTAAAATGTAATAATGATTTGGACTTGAGCTTACCACGATCATAAACGCATTACAATAGAAGAAAAACGATTAATAGGCTGAACAGTACGGAGTGCGTCTGCAACTTCCTTACGTTTTTAAAGCACTCTGAATGCTTGCGGGGAGCATGAGACGTATGTATGAAACATTAACCTCCGCGAGTGAGCTTTAAGATATTTATTAACACCCTATGCCGACTCTCAAACTAAACCCCCACAACACTAAGACGTATACATATTGTATATTTAAATACAAGACATACTTGATTCTTTTAACATCGCCAGTGCTAATGCTAGCAGTCAATGGGAAGTCCCCTGACGTGCTAATAAAAAATTAGCATTGACTTCCGGGAGTGATATTACTTTCCAAAAAAAACTAATATTCACAAAAAAATGTTTTTATTTATTGTTCTTTATTGATATTGTTTTCGTATGTTACTATTTTACAAGTGACACGTTTATTTTCCGGGTTTTTTTTCAAGTTGGATTTAAAGTTTACGTCGTAGTTGAATGAACATTCCGTTTTCAAAAATTGGTGAATAAATCTGATGTAACAATCTTGATTTGACTATCAAACAAAATCATCTTGATTCTTCCCCCACCCCAGCCTCATAATTGCCCAGCCCTAATAGAACATTAAATATGGTGTAAATGTATTATCCTACAGCTGTATCGAACATTGAATATACAGTATTTTAAATATGCAACATCATAGGTGTATGAAACTTGAGGTAAGAATATTTCGTGTTCTCCATGAATGTACAAACAAACAAATTGGATACTGTATGTGTTATTGAAGTGTGCCTGAAAATATATTTTTTTTAAAAACCAATGCAAGAGCACTAAATCGGGATTGGCGACTTGACCCTGCAACGTAAATCCAGCCTAAGAGAGGTTGCGGTATTTTCAGCGCAGCAAACGACACGGGGAATTAGCCATGAGATTAAAGCGCTAAAAGACCGTCGCTTATTGATCACTGAAGAGGGGGAAGGGGGCGCTGAGGCTCAGAATTAGGGTCTTTGCATCTCAGTGTTAACAAATCCAAATTCAGTCAAGTGATTCTTGACTGATTCAACAAGCAACTTGGGATTCAGTATATCCACATGCTAACTTTCATATCCTGCAGAAGCTCACTCCACTCCACTTAAGACGCAATCGGTTCAAGATGGATGGAGAAGGATTCATTTATGCTTCATTCACAATCAATAAACACAAACACCACACTCGTTTTGCATATGTAAGAGCCTGGCTGGCAACCCAAATAAGCATGGCTAATTATAGATCTGCAAAGTGGGGGTGGGTACGGCATGAGGCGGCATATTCTACTGTAACAAGTAAACCCCCACATATAATCACTGCTTCATGTCACACATTAAAAGATGAGCCCTTTGTACAATACCAGAAAAAAAAAAAAAAAATCTCCTTTTTTCAGAGTTGCTGTTCTGTATGAACGACACAGAATGGGTCACGGGGGGCAGGGGTACAAAGTCCAACTGGTAATTTTCAGCTTTCAAGGGCAGAGCTCGAACACCACCGCAGGTGCCAAAATGTATTTCATAAAACCAAAACCAGAGGTATGAAGTTCAGCCCCATACTTCCTGTCGGTTTGTCGGCTGATTTCTTGTCTCCAGCTGCAAAGCGAAAATTTGAGCCACGACTGCTTAGATGGTGCCAGCGAACTTCACAACAAGCGGCAGTTCGACAGATAAAAGATCAAAAAGGAGGCCAATGTCTTGCTTCAAGCTATTAACACTCCTAGGAAGTTTAGTGTCAAAGTAAACATAAAATTAAGAGATTTTTTCCCCCCATTACATGTTGTAGACAAACCACTTAAAACAAAATGTATTCATTTGAACAATTTATTTGATGTATTTAAGCGGTCCAACATTCGCTAGCGTAATGCTAACCAACACTGCAAACTAGTATCAGGGTTCTGCATTACCATTGCCCCGTTTGCCACTATGCGACTGTGTCGGGACACCTGAAGTTCACAGACGCTGGCAAAAAGGCTAAACGTAGGTGAAAAAAAAAAAAAAAAAAATCATGCTTCACTGGTTTCGGGATTAAAAGCACAGGTGGTCGAACAGCTCCGGTGCCATTTTGTGTGTTCTCCGCGCACCCAAATAAAATAAATAAATTCTCAACTGACATGTATGTTAGCTTCGTTAAAGGCCACAGGTGCGAACGTGAGCGCGAATGCTTGCATTAGCGCCGTGCGTTTAGCTAGCGATCAATCCAGGGTGTCTGCTACCTCTCCCTCCATGCAGCTCCTCTCACAAGCACGATGAATGAATGACATCCAAACCAGCTAAGCACCAGGCTGCCCAAAAAACAACAATGTTTGTAATTAAGACCGTAGTGATAAATATTTGATTTATTCATTCCTCATTCTCAGATTCATTAAAGCTTCTTTGTCTATGTGTGCCCCGTGATTAACCGGGCGTCTATTCCAGCACGTACGTACCGGTACTGTTTTCTCTCATCAAAAGTCAGCTGGGATAGACTGTGGACAGACCAGCGCTATAGAAAATGGACGAGCATCCCGCTACCCACAACCACTGTTGCTGCAAACCGGTGCCAACACAACTGCAGCGATGCACTGAAGACTGAGTGGGCTGCGTGGATGTGGAAATGAAGCTCTCATCTCTTGTTCCGTATTAGCTGCAGTAGCACTTTGATTGCACTGCAGCAGAGGATGGGCCGCATATTGTCGTCGGACAGGCTATGAGCTGTCGTTTAATGTGCCGTAGGTTGAGTCGAAGGACTATCATGTTTACACATCAAACCTATCCATGTGACGAACTGGAAATTAATTACACTTATTAAGACCCTCAAGTTTGTGGTTTGTCTTCATAGAAACACGATATGAATAAATACATTGCAAGGGTTGTGGCGGTGAATATTTTATTTTATTTTTTTCCTTTTTCAGTCACATCTGATGCTGCTGCTATATGGATTCTGCACCGACCAATCCGGACAAGACGTGAGGTGGGCCACTCACCCAGCAACATCTCTACAGAGAATTCAGCATCGAGTGCACCAAGCTGAGGATCCACCGCTCCCAAAGGTGTCTTTCCGCGGCACTTCATGTGACTTAATAATATGTGTTAAATGTTGCCCACTCAGCATTCATTGTTGTCAGATGATCCTGGAAGAGGAAATCTCCACATTTGCACTCCCTTTTTAAATTTTCTTATTTTTTATACCCCCCTTTCTGGTTTTTATCTTTATTTTGCTTAGCCCTTTTGGGGGCGGTGTTAAATCTGGGGATGTCAATGCTATTTGTCAAATGTGGGTTTGTGAAGCCTTTTGAGACTTTTCTGTGGTGAAGGGCTAAACAAGCTTCATTCCAATCACTGTTATAATGTTGTACAATACAATATTGTACAGTCAAACCTCGGTTTTCGAACGTCTCGGTTCTCGACCAAATCGGTTTTCGACCAAAAATGTCGAGTTTTTTATGCCTCGGATGACGAACAAATTTCGGTTCTCGAACAAACTGAGCGCACTTGAATGCGCCACTTGACTCCTCTCGCCTTCCTCATGTGAGGAAGTGACGCTTCCATTGTGAGCATACGTGTTCAATAAAGTTTTATTTTTATTTTTAAAGAGCATGGTTTCGGTTTTGAACAGCCTTCTGGAACAGATTATGGTCGAAAACCGAGGTATGACTGTATTATGTAATATGTATTGTATTGTAATGTTGTAGGGCAACAAGGTGGTTGGCTGGTTTGGCTTTTACGCCACACGATGCTGTTAGCGGAATTTAAACATATATTCATTGCGTTTGTGAGAGGAGCTCCATGGGGGACATGCAGGAAACACCCTGGACTTGTAGTTAGCAAACACGCAAACAACCATTCGCAGCTACGGAGGGTTGAGAGTCCAGCTAATATGCATGTCGTATGCATGGAGAAACCCTTCACACAGGGACAACATGCAAACCTAACACTAGAAACTGGAACCACGATTCGAACCTCAAAAGTGTGTGTTGACCAATAGTGCACTAAATTGTTTCCGTTTCCAATTATTCACCCAGATAATAACATATTCATTTTTGAATTGAAGACAATGACAAGTATTGCAGCGCGAGATTATAACGTGTGGCTTGCGAATAATTGCTTCCCTTGTGAAATTACAATGTTGCAACTGTAAACACCGACCAAAAAAAAGCGCGCGCACAAAATGGGACAATGGCCACTAAAAGACACGACGTTCTTGTCTACGGGCATGAATTTGCGTCACGAAAACTAACGGACACAAAAACCTGGGGAGGGGGAAAAATAACAAGACCACTGACAGGGGATCAAGAAACGCGAATATGGGCCAGAGGCTTCAGGCTGCTGACAGGCTCGCCCCCCCCCCCCCCCCCCCCCCCCCCCCCTCCACCGCACTTCCCGGACAGAGATCAGACGAGGAGCCACAAAAGTGGGCGAGGAAAGGAGAGTCCTCCGCGGGGAGGGTGTCACGATGTCGATGTTTAAAAGCTAAATAAGCGAGAAAATGTCGTATTTAATCGACGAATAAAAAGCGGGAGACAACTGGGGCCGCTTACCATGGTGCTGCTCGGTTGAGAAAGCCCAGGCGATGTGAGGAAGACCGTTGAGGGAGGGTTCTAATTTTCTAATTGCTGCCAAACTGTGTCCACTAAGCAGGGGAAGAGCCGTTCGGGTCTCGGCCTTTTCACACCCAGCTTCGTGGACTCTTTACCTTAGCTCTCCTGACGTCGAAAGAAATGGTGGGAGGAGGCAATGGGAAGGAGGGCCTTGGGGGAGGAGCCACATTGTGACGACACGAGAGGATGCACGACCAACCATATATAAGTGAAATGAAATTTAGTTACAGTGTGACAGTACTGGATTTTAAACGCAGCATTCAACAAAAGTGGGATATCGGCGATAAAACCCATACTTCTAATTCCAACTGAAGCGGTGGTGATGCTGACCATTTTCCTCCGTAAGTTATTCTTGATTAGAAATTAATTTCATTAATTACATGCATTAAATCAGGAGATATGGATGCCTTTGCATGCGCCGTAAAAACTGTCAAAAAGCTGTCTCGGTGACTAACTATTTTTGGTCATCATGTTTGGATACCAATAGTGTTTGAAACTCGCCCCCTCTTGTTTTACTATAATGTATGTTGTTACATATAGTATCGGCGTCGACTCAACTCAACTGTATTTATAGAGCACTTCCAAACAGCCATCGCTGCATACAAAGTGCTGTACACGGAACAACTAACATATACAACAGTAAAGCAACAAATCGGTAGCAAAAACGGTAGAAAGCACCGAATAGCAAAAACCAAGAACAAATCGGAGTCATGCTGAGTCAAATGCCAAGGAATACAAGGCGGGTTTTAAAGAAGGGCACTGCTGATCATCTGCAAGCCAATGATGGCTGATGGGTGTGTCATAGCAGTCTTCGTCAAACTCGTGACTCCGTGACTCTTTCAGCGGCAACTTTGAAGAACGTCGGTCTAGTGTCATTACAGATTGCCTGTATTCCTTCACGTTTGTTGTGCGTAAATACCAAAGGGTGAGTTTAATCATTTGTCATCTTCGAGTCAAGTGATTTCTGCACACTTTACGTTCGTAAAAAAAAACAAAAAACAAAAAAACAAACACTTTACGTTCGTGCTTGACGTCACGTCACGTCTTTCAACGCTAGTAGCGCTTTCGGCTAGTATGCTAATGATTCTCGTATGGCTAGTATACCAACGAAGTATTCGAACGATGGTGAAACGTGCGAATAATAATAATAATAATAATACATTTTATTTACGAATGTGAAGTGCTTATATTATTCAGTTCTTTGATTACTGAATATAGTGAAATGTAAAATCTAAGTGTACTGTGAACTAATGAACGTACAGTGGGGAGAACAAGTATAAGAATAAGAAAACCTTTATTTGTGCCGCACTGGGAAAATTTGCATTTGATACACTGCTGACTTTGTTAAGCTTTCCCCCACTTACAAAGCAGGTAGAGGTCTGTACAGTATACGTATACTTGTTCTCCCCACTTTATAGTACATGGCGTTGCTAATTTTTATCTGTGCTGCTGCAGACCACAATAAACAAATCTGTCAAATGGAATGCAGGCCTGTGTTCCGTTCTCTAACCGGAAGACCAACTTCCGTAACTTTCCCTTTGAATGCTGACTTTCCAAATGCTCCCATACTGAGTTGTAAGAGATCCTATTGTTGATATCCTTTATTGTCTCACAATGGAGACATTTGCAATGTACAGCAGCAAAGTTTGAAAAGAAGTAGAAAAAGTAGAAAAACAAGTATTTGCATGCACAAAATAATAATACAAAAAAAAACCAGTACACAGACATGATTAACAAGGTGTCTCTTCTTCTCCTTTCAGCTTGTCCCTTTTCAGGGGTTGCCACAGCGAGTCATTAATTTCCATCTGTCCCTGTTCTCTGCATCCTCTATTCTGACTCCAACTACCTGCAAGTCTTCCCTCATGGCATCCATGAATCTCCACTTTGGCCTTCCTCTCTGTCTCCTACCTGCTAGCTCCATCTCTAACATTCGATTAACAATGTATAATTTTGGAATGCAAATCAATATATGTACTGGTCCACTGTAGTTCCAAATTCCTTGTTTTCCTAATGGTTAAGCTTAACGGTAATTTGGGCTTTCAGAGTCTAATTGTTCCATTCTCTTGCCTGCCAGTTCTTCTTCTGGTGGGATTGACCAATGGGCGCCCGACCAATGCCACCTGTGCTGTCACACACGACTCCGAGGGATTGCACTACAAAATTGTCGGAGAGAACAAGAGACTTTGCGATCGTTATGACTGGACCAGGGTGAGTGTGTGTGTGTGTGTGTGTGTGTGTTGTCTCACTATCCACTTCTCCTTCTGTCGCTGCGCTAATACAGCCCGAACGACATGTATGAATCTCTTCTGTCTGCCATGTTTGGACCGTGTACCAAGTACCGGTCATGCTTCTGTTTTTGTTGAGATTACATTTGGTTTCATAGTTTTTTTTTTCCCCCTCATGTAATTTTGTCTTCCTCGTGAAACCGCAATGAATGAAGCGCGATATAGTGAGGGATATCATATTTTATTATTCCATTTTTTGTAAATAATGTGAACATGTATCATCATATGAAAATCTATGTGAATGAGGATGCTTGTGGACGAGAGAAAGTACAAAGGGAAGGTTGTTAATGATCGCACATCTGTGCTTTTCAGATGGGAGTCGTGTTGGTTAACTACAAAGAAAAGAAGTCCAGTAAGGAGGTCCAGCAGTGGAACGACACATATCTTCATCTCAGGGTTTGCATGGAGGACATCCAACGCAACAGAGACTGCCAGAACGAGGTGGGAAAAACTGTTCCACCAGCGACACGGTCTCCACGTTTTCTTTCTGAAGACCAACAATGCTAAGAGATAAACTTCTGTTGTTCTTTCTCCTCAGGACTCTGTGCAAGTCGTCACGTGTCCGGGTAAGCCTAATTGTCATTCTCGTTCAATACCTCCACCTCTCGCAAAATAGTAGGCGGAGGCGTTGATTGAATAAAAGCACAACATTGCTGCCGTGACCACCTGAGGATCATGAGGTGGACTATCGCTCCCCGGAAAAAAACGAAATACACAACGCGGCTGCGCAAATTCATGTAAATGAAGATAGACTGAAGGTAGATTAACAATCGCAGATAAATAGCGTCATTATTAAAAAAAACATGAAACACAAACGTCACTGCGGAGCAACCAACTGTCGATCAGGCTGGCATAAAAAAAAAAAAAAAACAACACCTGTGGATTGAAGTCCACTGAGCCTCACAGATAAATTTAGTGCTTAAAATACTGGAGAGCAAATCACCTGTCGCTGGAATGATCGTAACAAACAGCTTTTGGTGTAGAGCCACTATTTGAGGAATTGCGGTATTGGGACGAGCACGAGGTCTGACGTCTGTTTTTCATTTGCTATTCACAGTCAAATGCCCTGAAACCTTCCCAATTCCTTCTTCAACAAGTAAGTCGACATCACCCGCATCGGATACGCAGTCAAGACATACTGCACACATGCACTTCATCTGCGTCCGTCCCTTCGAAATACGCAATAGACAAAGCTAACATTCTGGATGTGTTCATGTAAACGACGGCGACTCTGAAGTTATATTAAAAAGCTTCAGTTTGTGTCTTTGCCAACAGTCATTTTTGAACCTCTTGCCAAAGCTCACGTATCTTGTTTTCATGAACCCAGACCATTTTCGAAAAGGGCTGTTTTTGTAAACAAAGCTTACTTTGAGTCTTGAGAAAAAGCCTTTGACAACGTTCATATTTAATAATACATGTCATAATCTAAAAAAAAAAGACCATTTTGAAGCTCAATAAACCGAACATTTTCTGTTTTTGTTATAAAAATAAGACTTCTTAAGAAAGCCAACATGTGTTTTATCAAAGTACGTAAATGTTTAGTTTTATGAATAACCTAATGTACGTGTTTTTGTCCCCCCCCCCCCCCCCCCCTGTATTCCCTTGCAAATGTTGAACCATGCGCTCTCCTGACAGGAAGAAGACATGAGTCACTCAACCCCTTAGTGCTGCTCTTTCTGCTGGTTCTGCATCTTCTTGCTTGTTGGTCCAGATGATGCAAACCCCAAAATCAACAGAAAGGCACTAGTCCAAGTGTTAGAGGTTTGGGTTCCTGTTGTTACACTCCGAGACCAAAGTAGGCTTACCTTTTTTGCCGCCATGTCGGCAGGGGAGACTTTCCCCTCCGAATTCTTTGTTCTCTCTGAAAGCTGACAAATGACTGTTGGTTGTGACGTCTTCATGCGCACGATACTGTGATATTTTTTTTAATGAAAGAAGTGTGCCTTGGCTCAAAAAAGTTTGAAAAACACTGCTATAAGTGTATTGTACATTATGTTTTGTACTGCCCCCAGGCGGCCAACTCGTGAACAGCAGAAGATAAGATAAGATGAGGACACCTTTACAGTAAACATTCCCATCCCCTGGTTGTTCGTCTCTGTGTGCCCTGCGATTGGCTGGCAACTGATTCAGGGTGTCCCCCGCCTACTGCCCGAAGACAGCTGGGATAGGCTCCGGCACCCCCCGCGACCCTAGTGAGGATCAAGCGGTTCGGAAAATGAATGAATGAATGAATTCCCATCCCCGGAATTCTATGAAAAGGAATATCCTTCACCCGTAATAAAAACCCATGCATTAACATTTTGACTACGATATTACATGTTACCGGAACTACGTAAGCGGAAATTCCACTAGCCGTAACCCGGATGGAGACGTCATGCCGCGGTAGCTTAAATACACGCAACGCTCCACCCGATACGCGGAAAGACACCAACGGAGACACCTTTTCACGTCGCATTTTTTGATAATCAGATTCGAAACGACGACGTGTAAGTGAGTTTTTATTGGCGTGCGTTTTACTGTAATTGCGAACGATTTCTAACTTTATTCACTTACGTCCTGTTGCTCGCGGCACTAGCGTAAAAAGCAACGCCCACTCAACACAACTGGAGAAGATGGAAGAAACGTGTTTGCTTCGCCGTTTATGTCATCGAATTCGAAACGACTTTTTGTGTCAGTGACTTTTTATTGGCGTGCGTTTTACTGTAATTGCGAACGATTTTAACTTTATTTACTTTCGTCCTGTAGATCATGGCATAGAAAACGAGGAAGAACCCGACAAAAGAAAACAACCCAAAATAGACTCATTTTTTCCCAAGACTGAAAAAAATCAACATTAAAATACTGTACATACTATACTGTGTTGTGGTTTTTTAAATCTACACCTGTACTGTATACTGTACTGCTGTTTTTGTTATATAAACAGTTTTTGGACAGTATATTTTTGCATTTTATTGCTTGTGTTGTTACACATGCAGTTTTCATCATACTTGCAGGTTCATAAAGGACATGTACCATGCTCATTTCCCAAAAGAGGAATTTCTGTTATAAGGACAGATTGGACAGCGCAAACATGAGTCCGTACTAGAGAATATTTACTGTATTTGTCTCACAATGGAGAAATTCCCAATTTACAGCAGTAAAATTATGAAAGGGACAAGTAGAAGAACAAAAAGTCTACACATTATAAAATATAAATGTAAGCGTAAAAAAGTCCGGTAGTCCAGTGGTTAGCACGTCGGCTTCACGGTGCTAAGGTACCGGGTTCAAATCCAGCTCCGGCCTCCCTGTGTGGAGTTTGCATGTTCTCCCCGGGCCTGCGTGGGTTTTCTCCGGGTGCTCCGGTTTCCTCCCACATTCCAAAAAACATGCATGGCAGGCTGATTGTGCACTCTAAATTGTCCCTAGGTATGAGTGTGAGCGTGGATGGTTGTTCGTCTCTGTGTGCCCTGCGATTGGCTGGCAACTAATTCAGGGTGTCCCCCGCCTACTGCCAGAAGACGGCTGGGATAGGCTCCGGCACCCCCCCGCGACCCTAGTGAGGATAAAGCGGTTCGGAAAATGGATGGATGGATGAAGCGTATTAAAAATGACACACAACAAAAGCTAAAGATACAAACAAACAAATCTTTTTTTTTGTTTTTTTTCCCCCACCCATTTCCTCCTCCCACCCATTGCGGTCGACTTGGGACCAGTTCGCTGGCTCCCGGTCGATTCTGATCGACGTATTGGGCACCCCAGAGGTAATTCGATGACTAGCTTAGCGCCGTTGTTTGCGCATGAGCGGTGATGCAGTCATCTGATTGGTTGCCCTCTATGTCAATCAAGTAACGGGTTTGATGATAGGCTGACATAGTACGTTCTGTGATATTTAGCGCCTTGTTTGAATGGCATCGCCACTGCACTTTGTCGTGTGAAAGCCCGGGAGCCGTATTGAACCCACCAATGAGCCGCGGGTTGACCACCCCTGGTCTATTCAATAGCAATCAAAAGGGGTCCATACAAGCACGATGATCATGATGAACAAATTTGATACTGTAATATTCGTACCAAGTCAGCTGTCGAACAATTTGTAACACCAGTTGTTTATTAGGCAGAAACGGCTGCCGATCCGCGGACCACGGCGTGTTGGCCGGCCTAGCTGGGTCGGCTAGTGCTCCTCGCAACGGCGATGTTGCCGGCGTCAACTTTTTTAAATCGCATATTCAGTTTAAATTAATTTCTCCTTTTATTATTTATAATTTTATCTGTGGTTTTATTGTTCTTGTTTTGATTGTAACGTGTCCTTGAGTGTTTTGAAAGGCGTTTATAAATGAAATGTATTATTATTATTATTATTAGGTTTTTTTTCCCCCACAAAGAGAAAAGAAGCCAACTGAAGTGTTTGAAAAAGAATTGGTTCCTTGAAGGTGCAATGAAGGAGGTTTAAACTCGTATTTTCTTAACAGGAAAAAACAATAACTTTGTGCTGTCTCCCAGGAAACACTGTACTTTATTTAAGAACAAATCCGGTCAATGACAAGATTTTGGACAAAAGTGAATTTTCTGTTCAACAATAAACTTTGTCTTAACTATGTCCTGGCGTTTAACTGTTTCATTTTTTATTTTTATTTTTTTTAAAGGAAACGTTACAAATAATTTTATAATTTTTATTTTAAATTTCACTACGTGACCTCCTCCCAACCAGCGTTTGCTTGTGTATCCGAAAAGCTGCACTGTGCATCCAGGTGGATTCATTCTGTTCTGCGTTTCATCCACTGACATAGTTAAGTTACTCCGTCATTAGGGGAAAGGTTGTCTGTTAAATCGTCACTGGGCCTGAGAAAGCCTCAGTTCAATTTTAAGTGGCTTTAGAGATGAAGCAAAGCCGTGCAGAAAGGCAAACACCATCCACGCACGCTCCCACACACACATGCAGGTTAATATCGTTTCCTCTGCAGCATCCATTTTCATATTTGGTGTTTTTTTTTTTTTTTTTTTTAAATTCTTGCATAGTTCAATACCAAAATCATATACCACAAAAAATAAAGAATTCCCATTTGAATGCAAAAGATTATATTTTTACAAAAACACAACACATATTTAATTTTAAAAAAAGATGTAAAGACTTCACACACTTGACAAAGTATATTTAAAGTGTCACTGAAAGAGGTAGAACAGGTAGAGATAAATAACAGGTCGAGATAAACAATGCAGAGCATGTCATCAGCAAGTGTCAAATAATGATACAAAAACTGTCCACAAAGCAAATATACATGACTCAAAGGGGTGTATAGAACATTTTGTTTCAACACAATCATGTCTTTCACAACCTCACTGGTGTTAAAATTTATTTATTTAATTTATTTTTTACTCGAGCACCATTCATAAAATATAACACACACATGGCACACACATTCGCATGTGATTGCCAAACTCACAATGTCACATACATACAATCACACAGACATACTGTACTCCAGTTGGTTCAATGAAAAGCATGCGCTGTATGTAAAAATTACTTCAGATTATTCTTAATTTCAACTGTATTATTTATTTATTTATTTATTTATGGAGAAGTAAATAAGATATTTTGAAGTTATGCAGTATACTGATCTGAGATGCTTTCCATTGGACTGGGACGATAAAACTGTAGTGTTTAAACTGATACACACAAACACGCATATCTTCTGAACAAAAATATTTTTGAAAATAATTACATTCTAACAAAATCGAGAAAAATAAAGTAGAGCACGGTACATGCTTTGCATTGGACAAAGACAAAGTCGAGGTAAAAAAATCAAACAAAAAATACTGGAACGCAGTTGATCCAATGGAAAGCATGTAGATCTAAATAATGGGGTTATTTTTTTTAATGAACAAAAAAAAAAACTGGAACATTAGAAAACGATGTATTTTTAACCTACAAAAAATGTATTGAAACTCAGTCAATGGTTAAAACTAACACACATCACGCGCACAAGGGTTGTCGTGTAAACGAGTGTGTCTGTGTACGTGAGTGTGTGTCTCTTTCCGTCAAACGAAGGTCTCTTTGTTGACCCACATGAGCGTGCGTGTGTCGTTGGGTTTGCACTCGTACTCGATGCTGTTGAAGCTGTTGCCCCACTGGCAGTGATCCCGCTTGTTGTAGTTGTAGTATTTCACCTGCCACACCGTCTCAAACGTGCCCGCCTCGCTGAACTGTTGGCACACAAACACAAATGCTTTCAATTGCTTTGTTTGTCCTGCAATTGGCCGGCGACCCATCCAGGATGTACCCCGAGCTCTCGTCTGTGCAACTCCAAACTATTGAGACCTCGCAAATGGTGCCCTTCTGCCTCTAAAAGGTTGCTTTTCCTTGATGTGATGTTTACCTGGATGCTGATCTGAAGGGGCTGCCTTTCGCCGCTCTTTGTGTGCGCCACGCCCTCGGTGTCATACAAGCCGGTGTAGACCACCGACTGAGGGTCTTTGGACTGCCGCTCCAGGGCGAAGGTGACTGCGCCCAAGCTCATCGACCTGCCAAGCCAAGAAAAAGATTGAACACTGGTTGATGCGTCACGCAGATCCGTGCAGAAGAAAGAAGGTCATTTGGAGTCTATTTTTATTTTTTTTACATAGTCTGCCGGGCTTCCTGTGTGGAGTTTGCTCTGGGTACTCCGGTTACCTCCCACATTGGAAAAACATGCAGGGTAGGTTGATTGAATACTCTAAATTGTAACTGGGTGTGATTGTGAGCACAAACAGTTGTTTGTCTATGTGTCCCCTGCCATTGGTTGGCAACCAGTTCACGCTGCTGTCCTCAGACGGCTGGGATAGGCTGCAGCACACCCGCGACCCTCGTGGGGATAAGCACTTCGCATAATAGATGGATGGATGACAAAATGAAAACTTGAAAATGTGCAGTTTAATTCTATTGGCTGACTTCACATTTTAAAGTGGCTGTTAAGGAGGTGCGAATCACGACAGAATGGCCGGTAGACTCGTGCAACAAAGGCGGAAGTTGCGCTCATATCTACATCCGGCATGTCCCTTCAGAACAAAAGCAATTAGCAAGAGCGCTACATGACACAACTCATCAACAGTGGCCTTTTAATGTGGGGAGTCAAAGGCACACCTTAACAATAACCACAATGTCTAATCATCATCTTGACATTTTGGATTATCTCAGCAAAGGAGAGGTGCTCATGAACAGATTTAGGCAGAGTTTTGAAAAATATTTGAGAGAAATGGGCAAAGTCTTTGATCCATGATTTTAGCTCAGGAAAATGTATATACTGTATTTTAAACATTTATAATGACCCTATGTGGCGTATGACACACAGAACGTTTAGCTCAGAACATGGTAACACTGTTAGCTAGCGCTAATCTGTCCAACCAACGTAGCTCTGTTTCCGATTTCATTTTGGCAAGATCGTGTTTTGGCTGCCCCGGAACTTCAACTAGCAAGGTCAAGTGATTCATGCCACAGCTGTGCCCCAAATTCTGCCTGACATTTGCAACATGCCCTGAATGTGACCTACTTTTAGACAAACTGGCACATGAGCAATTTAAACATCTGTGCTTTATCCTTATGTAGGCAATAGGCATAGTCATTAATTAATACAACACAACATTCATCACATCATCATGAAGACCACCACAAAAAACACAAAAAAACGTTTGGAGTTCTTAATTTGGTCCTCAATGGTCCCTTGTAAAATCAGACCTTATTTCCGGTTTAAATTAGCAACACTACTTCGTGTGACCGTTTTGCTTGATACATTACGCCAATACCCTTTTTTTTTTTAAATTTCCCATATCCCTTACATTTGTTTTACCGGCTAATTGTATCGCTTCATGCTGGATTGCAAAAATAACGGTTTCCACTGAATGCATCATTCCATATGGTGGCGTCAAATTGATGCCGGCTCACAAATCAGACGGATTGTGACATGTGAACGCATCACACAGATTTTTGGGCACTTTCACTAAACTATTTATCATTTTGCAACAAAGCTGAATTGTCATAGTTCGATGAATAAAAAATAATGACCCAAAAATGAATAAATCCTAAAATAAAAACATAAATAGAGGTCTACCTACGTGGCCTCGACCGCTCCGGGTTTAATCACCACCTCGATTTTGTATTTGGAGCCGGTGAGTAGCTTGATGGTTCGAGTTTGTCCGAACCTGGCACCGTCAGATTTGAAGTAGACGGCGGTATTGTTGGGGAGCATCTTCAGAGAAATCCCGATTTTGACGAGCTGCGGGACGTCGGCCATTTCCACACACGGTTCCAAATCCGGGATGGATGGATGTGTGTCAAACCGTGCCAGGTGTCCCTAGAACTGGGTTCACACGCAAAGGGGGAAATGTTGCGCACGCATGTTGGACTGGCGCTCTGCTTTAATCCCAATCCACTGGTCAGAAAAAGTCTAATGATAATCCCAAACACTGTTCTCTCTCTCTCTCTCTCTCTCTCTCTCTCTCTCTCTCTCTCTCTCTCTCTCTCTCTCTCTCTCTCTCTCTCTCTCTCTCTCTCTCTCTCTCTCTCTCTCTCACCCCTCCCTGGGAATCCAAACAACGAAATTACGAAAAGCACTAACCAGTCAAAAGACACACATACAAATCTGGTTTGGGCTATCTATCTATCTATCTATCTATCTATCTATCTATCTATCTATCTATCTATCTATCTATCTATCTATCTATCTATCTATCTATCTATCTATCTATCTATCTATCTATCTATCTATCTATCTATAGGTTTTACCCATGTAATACCAATTTTAAGACACAAGATGTCAGTGTCGGATCATAAACAGTTGACGTAACGTTATCGTTTCAAAGTACAGTAATAAACTGCCTTTTGCTTTCTCAGTGAAAAATAAACGCACGAAAACGTAACTTTAAAGTACTATTACTCAGTTGAGAAGAAATGAAGCGAGAATAAACAATTTGCATCTCGCAGAAGACTTAAAAGGGGAAAAAAACAAAAAGAGAAGTGGGCCCGACAATTTAAATAAATGTATCATTTTGATTTAAAGTCAGTGACGAAAAAAACACTTAGTTTCAGATACTTTTATTGCGTTCAATGGCCATCAATGGACATGATATGATATCTTCGCTTTTTTGGGGTCAGCAACGGCAATGTCGGAAGTGGATGACTCACCATTTGGGGGACAAATTGAAACAGATAAGGTAAAAGAAAAAACGAATCTTTAGTGGTCAACAACCACAACTATTCACTCTACGTAATGATGAATAATTATTCTACCATTAATCAAATATTTGGGGAGGGGGGTCAACAGGGCAGATACTTCTATGACGTCAGTACACGGTGGTCAGCCAACCCGGAAGTGGGTGAGTTGGGATTGAAACAGATTTAGAAAAAGGAACACAAGTAGTTTTTATAGCCGATAAATAAAAAAACAATTCGTTTTCCGACCAACTTTCACCCTAACGAAGCCAGGGAGTCTGTAAATTGGTGAATGATGTTTTATAAACGACTCCGTAGTGTACGACGGCCAGTTTAATTTAATGTACTGTAATTCCCGCCAACAAGAACAAGTGTAATATTCGCATTTGTTGATACGTTTCGCATTGTAAACCGTTAACATTATATAATGTGACGATTGTTGTATTCTGTCAAATGTCAGTTTTGGTGGAATATGATAAGATATTCTCACTTTATTTTATTATTTGTTATTTCAACTTTACATCACATTTCGGTTGTGGTGAAAGTCGAGACGATATAGGTCGTCAGTGGTGTGAATTATCGACATACAAGTACTCTGTTATCGTATTTAGAGTTTTCAGGTATTAGTACTTTATTTTTAATAGTTTGTTTATGATGATGGTTTACTTTTACTTCTTACATCTCAAAACACGTAGTGTCTATATTTTGCGCTTGTTAGTTTTTCAGGTTCCAAAGATGACTGCGGTGAATTAGTTGGATCACTACTTGATATATTTTTATAAGAATCTGGACTTCTAGTTAAGATGAGTACTTTTGCCACTTTGGGGGCCTGGTGAGAAAGGAGGCGAGTGGGAGGGAGAGAGACCCTCAACCGACCCACCCTCCACCCCTTCCCCACAAATGTCTCCATGGATCCACTTCTTCACAACCCCACTCTTCCCCCGTCTTGCACACAAGTGTTTGGACCGGAAAGCCACGGTACCATAAAAGATGACGAGTGTACATTAGTCCATTTGAAAAAAGTCTCCAAAACCCGGCCACCCCCAAGCAGAGGAGCCACCGTCCGCCTGTGAATGTCCGCCGGTCTCCCACCACCCTCCACGCCCGCGCCGGTGATGCCATGCCGCAGGGTCACGGCGGCGACGAGAGCGGCGGTGGTTGTGGTGCCGGTGTTGTTGGTTCCGGAATCTGGCTCAAGACTTCCCCAGGGCGCCTGGCACGGGATCTCCCCCCGAGGGATGTGGAGTTCGGCCACAGGACGATGAACCACGCGGTTCGGACCGGAGCCGTGGACGGGCTGGGGCCGCCCGGAGCCGCCGACCGAAGGAAGCAGGGCGCCCGGCTCAGCCTGCTGGGCAAGCCGCTGGCGTACAGCGCGCAGGGCGGCAGGAGGAACGCGCGCTACCGCTGGCTCCAGAACTACCTGTACAACGTCTTGGAGAGACCCCGGGAGTGGGCGTTCGTCTACCACGCTTTTGTGTGAGTACATTTTTATTAATCAGAACAACGATGCACTGATTTGCGGATCACTGTTAACTTTAAGCATTGCTCAGCCTCCCAAGTTCAATGTAATTGCCATATTCATGAATAGATTTAACGCCCCCCCCCCCCCCCCCCCCAAAAAAAATCTTCCCAAAATAACTTGCAATGACCATTTCAAAAATATTTAGAATTTTTGGGGCACATTTATTAAAAATAAAAATGCTAAGTATTAACTCCCTTTATGGTGTTGAAAAGTGAAAAAAAATCCGATAACCTTTTACAGATTTAACCCAAAATAGATTAAATTAATTTCCCTCCTGGAAATTATAAGAAAAATACCCAATAATCTCCAAGTGAATTGGTTTGTTTAGAAATGTTGGATAATATATTAAAAATAAAAACACAGAGTATTATACCCTTTGCTGTGTCACCAAGAGGACAGTCGCATAGTTGAGATGCTTCCCCAGCTTGATTAAAGCCTTATGATGAAATCAATTAAATTCATTTCCCCCCACAAAATTCTCCACAAAATGCCCTCTAACACCAAGTGAAAAGGCTGATTTAAAAAAATCTGGATACTCAATTAAAAAAATAAAAACACAAAGTATTAATTTTCAGGAAACACAGTCGAAAGGGAACATGGCCGTATCAATTTTTTCACCACATTACATAAAAAAAATATCACGCATTCTGAACTCTACGTTTCTCGAGCTGTCTTCACACTTTGTAAGTGATGAAGTGACAATCGTCAATCAAGTGTTAACGGGTCACCCGACCACCTGTTTGTTACCCCCTCCTTGGTTTAACCATTCATTTGTCAGCTGCACTACCGCCTCTTAAATGAATGAAGCCCTGGGACTACTGGATAACCATGCAGTTATGTCTTCGAGTGGAGCATGAGTAGTACAGGGATTTGCAGTCAGAGCAAACTTATGAACTTCCAGCTGTGCCATGATGTAATTTCTTTGCCTTTCACACAGAATCTAGCAAAAACAGGACATTGTCGTGACCGTTTGCGTTTTCATTCAGAAACACAGCATTTTGCCATCAGTTAGCATTTCAAGAGAACACACAGTCGAGCTAAGCAGTACAGTAAGAAGTACGTCAATGTATCGGATCCGAGGTATTGGTTTCCAGACTCGGTATTGGCACTGACAGGTGACTCAGAAAGAGTCGGCGATGCAAAAAACAATTTTTTATCAGGACATCCCTAATATCCTCAAATAGTGGCCTCCACTCTTGTCTCCACCATGTCCAACTGGATGCATCATGTATTAAAATAAACAAACACCTCATCCCTCTGGAAAAACAACCGTGTTTTCATTGGATGCATGTTGAATGCACTGAGTTTCCTCTGCTCTTCCAGACTCTGTGCAGCAAGTTATCACCGGTTGCAATTGTCTATTTGAACAAATACACAATTAATTCTTGAGGAAAGCATGTTTTATTTCACCTCATGTACAGGACAGTTGATATAACATACAGTATATCCTCAAATAGTGGTATTGACTCTTGTAGAGACTGTTTCCCTAATTATTACTGGTCTAATGTACACTACCGGAACTCTATTTACATCAAATAGAGGCCTGTGTTCTTGCCTCAAAGAATCGCTGCATGCATTGTCCATTTGAAAAAAAAAATACCCCTCATCCCTCAGAAAAAGGATATGTTGTATCCATATCATTTGATATTCTCTCCTCAAACTGTGGCCTCTGCTCCCGTAGACACCGTCCCTCAGATTATTGCTGAATGTGTCATCCATTTACAGAAATAAATGCCTCATCACCTCGGAAAAACACATGCTTCTCCCATCAACTAAACAATAGTGACCTCCGCTCAAGTAGATGCCATTCCCCAATTTATCAATGGATTCATCATCGCTTTCGACAAAATAAACGGCTTAGCCTGTGAGGGAAAAAAAAAAATGTCACAGAAGAGCAGTAATAGTAAAGCGACTCTATTTGAGGAAATGCGGTAATTAGACACAGATAACCTTTGCTTATGACAACCGGGTATTGTCATCTGGCAGCATTTCGCACTGTTTCCCCCAATGAAGTTGCACTTCCACAAACGAACAGCGCGCCAATTGGACCCCATCGCCGCCTTCGGTTCACTTATGTAAGACTGGAAGCTCGCAGCACATGTGGAGGGGCTCTTAGAGAAGGTCAACAAGCTGTCAGCTGTGCGGGCTGAATGAAACATTAGCTCGGGCCTCCTCGCGTGACCATCCCGATCAGCTAGAGAGACAGAGAGAGAGTCGCTGTGTGGGAAAAGAGAAGTTCCGCCTGCGCTTTGGTGTGAAAGTGGCTGATTTTCATTGTCTGCCTGTCTGGAAAAACAACATGCACTTTCTATTAAGCGATTAGTCAAGTCACGGCTGAGGAAGTTGTGTCTTTCTGCTTGTAAACATGTCACACACTATTAGCCGATCGCAGCAGCGTTACAGCCTTCAAAATGGATGAAATTCTGTTTTTTTGACAAATAATTTTATGCAGGACACGCCCAAAGAGCGAAGTAAAAATATCAATTAAGTGAGTTTTGCTAATTTATCAAAAATAAAACAAGATTTATTTCCACCACGTGCACGTTATTTACAGTTGTTCCTCAAAAGTGGGCTTCGTCTTCCTTGACCACGTTTATATTAGGGTTTAAAAAAAAAAAAGAAAATATTTGCAAAATAACCCGATGGCCATTATGAAGAAACATTTGACTATTAGAAAAAATATTAATAAATAAATATAACAAATATAAATAAAAATAACTCCACTTGCTGCTCTCTATATCATGCAAAAGCAAGCTCTGTCACACACTTGTGTCCACTTTTAATACAAAATAGGCTTCATTGTTGTTGTTTTTTTCTTAATTACACACAAACTACTGTGACCTGACAAAGCGAAAATCCTTTTCACGGCATTTTGGCGAATTTATTGAAAATGAAAACAATGACGTATTAACTCTCTTTACTGCGGCTGCCGTGTCGACTGGATGTAATGTGTCTACATGAATACAAGTGACTGTATGGACTGTATGTGAGGGCAGCAGGATGTGGACATATTTATTTGCTCAGGCGGGACAGCTGAGGTCGATGGGTTAAGTCGTTACATCTGCTCAGCGCCTCCTCCCCCATTCCCGTCCTGCTCCTCTTTACTCCACATGTTGTCGTGTGCATCAGCTGGAAGTTGGCAATCGTCATTCCTCTTGCCGATATTTGAATGCAAAAGGGAGCCAACATATGTCGACAACATGCATTACATTACGGGCGCTACCAGCGCAATCTTGATGACATCAGAATCATTTGATTTATAGTCGGAAGAAATATGATGTCGTGCCTCGTGTGTCTGAGGTTGAGATGCCGCACATGATTTTTTTCACATACTGTATTTGTATAAATGCGATAGCACGTCGGCTTCACAGTGCAGAGGTACCGGGTTCGATCCCAGCTCCGGCCTCCCTGTGTGGAGTTTGCATGTTCTCCCCGGGCCTGCGTGGGTTTTCTCCGGGTGCTCCGGTTTCCTCCCACATTCCAAAAACATGCATGGCAGGCTCGTTGGGCACTCTAAATTGTCCCTAGGTATGAGTGTGAGCGTGGATGGTTGTTCGTCTCTGTGTGCCCTGCGATTGGCTGGCGACCAATTCAGGGTGTCCCCCGCCTACTGCCCGAAGACTGCTGGGATAGGCTCCAGCACCCCCCGCGACCCTAGTGAGGATCAAGCGGTTCGGAAAATGGATGGATGGATGGATATAAATGCGAATCATCATTCCTTGCCAGCCATTTTACATTTATTGGATGGATATAAGAACGGTGGCGCGGTAGTTGACAGGTTAGCACGCCGGCCTCCAATTGCAGAATTTGATTCCGTCACCGGCCTTCGTGTGTGGAGTTTGCATGTTCTCCCCGTGCCTGGGTTTTCTCCGGCTACTCTAGCTGTTAATTTTAATTTTACATTAAATTGCACTAACTTTGATATTATGGTTTTAGCACTATGTTTTTCTTTTTTTTTATTACTCTTTCATTCATATTGCTAATTATTCATCCATCCATCCATTATCCAATCCGCTTATCCTGACGAGGGTCACGGGTGTGCTGGAGCCTATCCCAGCTGTCTTCAAGCAGCAGGCGGGGTACACCCTGAACCGGTTGCCAGCCAATCACAGGACACACATATAAACAAACAACTATTTGCGCTCACAATCACACCTAGGGACAATTTACAGTGTTCCATGAACCTACCGTGCATGTTTTTGGTTCACTATCTAAATTGCGCCGATCAGCTGAATCGCTGTTACATGGTTGGAAAGTATCTGCAGGTGTGTGCCGGTTTGCTGGGATCTTTCAGCTGTCCATGGAAAAAAAACATTTCCAGTAACAAGCAAAACTTTCTTTTCCTTTTGTGTCTTTAAAAAAAAAAAAAAAAATCAAAACGGCCCAGAGTCAGATGCTACACACATGTGTCACCCTCTCACGGAGACGCACACAAACACAAGAAAGTATGTGATTTATGAAAGAAATATTCACTTTGATCGTTCCGCTGTGTTGAAACAGATGCAGCTGTCTGTGTGTGTGGCTTATGTATCTGCGTGGAAGTGTGCGTGTGTGTTCTTAATCCATGTAAACACAGTCTTCATTGCATAGCTGCATAGATGGACTACTCACTACGATGTGAATATAAACATGAGCGATAAGGCCGGCTTTTTTTTTTTTTCTTTCTCTGCCAAATAGTGCTCCCATTGGGAAACAGGCAGCATGAACATCCGGCCGCTTAATGGGATGGCGTGAAAAAAAAAAGTGTGTGTGTGGGACAAACCATGCATGCAGAAATGACTTTCAGCCACAGTCGCACGCTGTAAATGACACACAGTTTCCGGGCGATATTCTTTTTCAATTTGTATTATATATGATGAATCAATTTAGTTGATTTATGAATACAGTGGAAGTTGTACTATACTATGTACAGGAAGTGTGAAAGGTGGAGGGAATAATGCCAGAGATGTCTTAATTGGGCGGCTGTGGCTCAGTTGGTAGAGCAGGTCGTCCAGTGACCACAGGTTTGCTGGTTTGAAACCTGGTTCTGACTGTCCGCTGTTGAAGCATCCTTGGGCAATACAGTGGTACCTCTACTTATGAAATTAATTGGTTCTGGAAGAAATTTCCAAAGTAGAACATTTTGTAAGTTGAGACGCGTTTTCCATGTAAATGCCCTAATCCGTTCCAAGCCACCCACCCCGCCCCACAAATTCAGACAGAAATGTTTTCTAAAGCATAAAAGTGCATCAAAATATTTAACAAATACATGTTACAATTAGATTATTGCACAGTAAATGAAAGTTGTGCATAATGTAAAACACAAAGAATAAAGAATAAAAATGATGGTCATTTAACTTTTAACTGCGTCCTCATCTGGGTTTTTTTGCACCCTTTAGTTCACGTTCTCTCGCAGTAGTGGTTTTTGCCTGGCGTTTTGTAAAGAACAGATCCAAGAACGTTTGCTTTTGTCGGCTTTTAACAATCGTTCGGAAATGTCCAAGGCAAACATCAGCATCGTGAGCGATCGCCCGACTGGTGAACACTTTTTCTGTTTGAGTCACATCTATGTAAAACTATCGGAACGCCTCATGGCCCCGAGGAGCGAATGACGAGGACGCCGCATAGACACATACCGATCGATATACACACATAAGACTCGTACGGTCGAGGTCCCTCTTAGCCAATGGGATGCCAGGAAGATGCTTGGTAATAGCCAAGCTATAAGTATGTTGCGTTCAGGAAACTCGGAGCCGCACACTGTATTTTTACCTTTCGTATCTTGAAATTTATTTCGTAACAAGAGGCAATATTTTCCATGTTGAGGTGTTTCGTAACTAGAAAATGTCGTGTGAAGAAACGTTCGTAAGTAGACTTACCCCGTCCGTGTACCCGAATTTGCTCCCAGCTGGGCTTGGTGACACCTGGCGTGTTAGCAGCTGCTCATTCGTGTATGGATGCCGTATTCGCATCTGGCAAATGTCCTGAATTGGTAGTTTGAAGTCTGAAAAATGTTGAGTCTTGTCAAAAATGGTGTCAGGAGGATGGAATCATGTAAAATTCTCTTAATTAGGAATTTTAGTTTGAAAAATTTGAGAATGGGATTAATGACCGAGGTGTTATGGCTTGAATCGGTCACGAAAAGTTGCCGCCGCCCCCCTTTTTTTTTCATTTTCCTTTTTCTTCTTTATTTTGTCATTTCTTTTTTTCCCCCCTTTTCCTTTTTCTTTTTCCATGTTTAGTCTTAATCAGAAGTGTCTCTCTTCCCACCCTGCGCATATGCTATGCATCACCAAAGACACAATAGTTTGCTTTCATGTCTTTTTTTTTTTGTTTTCGTTCCTTTTTTTTTAATGACATGAGGGTAACATTCTTCTTACACAAATTTGCCAAGAATGTTAAAATTCCCTTTCAAACATTGCCTGTACAGTTCCGTGACCATCATCCTAAGAGGCCGTACTGTATTTGTCGTTTCCTTGTTTTCTTTATGCTCACCGTTTGGCCTTGCATCACTCAAGTGTATCAACAGAATCATACCTCCCGAGGTTCTGCCCCGAGGCATGAAAATACAAACAATCTCAATATTGTCAATGGCCTTGGCACCGCCTTTGACGGTCGATGCGAAGAGAATGACATTTCAGAGAGCGTGCTCCAATCCCGTGCGCAACAAAACCACCCATCTTCTTTTCACAGCCGCTCAGATTGGTGTGAATGGAAACGGCTCTTCCTCCCAATGTCAGTCATATGATCGGTAATCAGCTCCACTGGGTAGAAATCATGTTTGTCACGCAGGCTTTTATTTGGAAAGTTCCACAGATGTTTGAAAGACATGCGATAAAAAGAGCCTAGCCTTTTTCACTTCTATGCTATCCTTTACATCACACTTTAATCATCACATTTTCTTAAAAAAAAAAAAAAAAGTAACGGATATGTTACTATTCTATGCTACCCATTTTCGGTTCTATAGTCAGCACCATACTTTGCTTACAGTAAAACCCAAAGGTCTTGAGAGACACTTTGGACATTTATATAACGATGCTACGCTACACTGTTTTATGCTAGGCTAATAAGTTCCATTTCCAATTCTATAGTCATCGTCAGTCCAGTGGTTAGCGCATCGACCTCACGGTGCAGAGGCCGTGGGTTCGATCCCGGCTCCGGCCTTCCTGTGTGGAGTTTGCATGTTCTCCTCGGCCCTGCGTGGGTTTTCTCCGGGTACTCCGGTTTCTTCCCACATTCCAAAAACATGCATGACAGGCTGATTGAACACTCTCAATTGTCCCTAGGTGTGAGTGTGAGCACGGGTGGTTGTTCATCTGTGTGTGCTCTGCGATTGGCTGGTAACTGGTTCAGGGTGTCCCCTGCCGACTACCCGAAGACAGCTGGGAGAGGCTCCAGCACCCCCCGCGCGACCCTTGTGAGGATAAAGCGGATCAGAAAATGGATGGATGGATGGCTCGTCATCATTAAACTTTTGCCACTCTTTCCATACCTCTCCTCGCTTACACTAAGCTTTGCTAAACCACACCCTTTCGGTTGAAATAAATACATCCATCCATCCATCCATTTTCCGAACCGCTTGATCCTCACTAGGGTCGCGGGGGGTGCCGGAGCCTATCCCAGCTGTCTTCTGGCAGTAGGCGGGGGACACCCTGAATTGGTTGCCAGCCAATCGCAGGGCACACA
This sequence comes from Hippocampus abdominalis, assembly GCA_018466805.1. Taxonomy (NCBI): domain Eukaryota; kingdom Metazoa; phylum Chordata; class Actinopteri; order Syngnathiformes; family Syngnathidae; genus Hippocampus; species Hippocampus abdominalis. The sequence goes on along the minus strand of CM031702.1, from coordinate 6,313,016 downwards.
GAGACGAACGAGCATCCACGCTCACACTCATACCTAGGGACAATTTAGAGTGCACAATCAGCCTGCCATGCATGTTTTTGGAACGTGGGAGGAAACCGGAGCACCCGGAGAAAACCCACGCAGGCCCGGGGAGAACATGCAAACTCCACACAGGGAGGCCGGAGCTGGATTTGAACCCGGTACCTCAGCACTGTGAAGCCGACGTGCTAACCACTGGACTACCGGGCCGCCATAAATACATCAATAGATACATTAATAAATAAATATCAGAGTCTGCATGCCACGCTCTCAGCCGGGTGGATCCTGGATGAATCTCAATGTCGGATGCACTAATAGCACATTACAGCTACCAGATCCATTGCGGTTTCATGCAACACTTCTTTTTAAAGTGGCGCTAAACCGTGTTGCAAACCACAGATTCTTTCCATGGCTACTTTTTGCATGCGTTCTCGAGGAAGGTGCAGCTCCTCCGTGGTCCTGAAGTGTTTTTTTATTTTTATTTTTTATAGCCCCCCGAGGAGCCTTTTTCATGCATCTCCACAGTATCAGCCTTGTTTCGAGGCGGACGTTGAATACGACACCCTATATCTTATTCAGGGGAAGAATGGCTTTGTAATGCAGGATTTCACAACCTATACTGAGCCGAGGCGCATATTTTTTCATTCCAAAAATCTTACATCATCCTATGGCTGGGCGATCAGGTCTAAAATTCATATTATTGTATAATTGAAAAGAAAAAAAAGTGTAGAAAATGGCTTTTTCCTTTAAAAATGTAGCGGTGCGGCTTATAATCAGGTGCGGTCTATAGTCCAGAAATTACGGTATATATAAAATAATTTGAATATTCTCAATAGGTCCCTAGCTAAACTAATTTAAAAAATATAAATAAATAACAGGGGGCAACGATTTGTAAGGAATGGCTGCGCACTGTGGAGGGACAAATGCAAAATGAGAACACTCGCAAGGAGCTGCTGTAAGCCACAACTCACACCTACATGCTCACATTCAGAGAAAATAAACCAGCCAACCTGACTCTCAGCTCTTGAACACGCGTCAAGGAGGACACACCTCTTAAAGGCACACATCCGAAAATTTCGTCAAAGTTGCGGTGTTTAACTCTACCACTGTTCACGTGAGATGTCGCCAACCTGGTTGAAAAAGAAGGCACAGTTCAGCATAGTTTTATTCAATCTCCAGCGTTCCGTCGCAGTGAGCCACGCGAGCTTCAGATCGCTGCTGGTTTGCGTGCCGTCCGTCCATTAAACGTGTTGCCATAAGGTGTCAAAGAGGCAGGCGGCGGCGACATCAGTCACGAGTTGATGGTGAGAATTTGCGACAGGATGAGGATGATGACGATGACGGATGTGCTGTGACATGCGAGCAGGTCACGTAATAAGTCTGCACCCAGTGTGTGTCTGAGAAGGCAGTTAACAAACTTCAAACACGTTTTGGACATATTTCCATTGCGTCACTTTTTGAGTCACTTTTTTTAGTTTTTTTTACTTCTGCTTTTGGTCCGAATAGTTACATCTGTCTGTCTGTCGAACCTATCTACAGCAGGATGGGCAAATCACAGGACACACAGAGACGAACAACCACCTATGGACAATTTTGAGTGTTCAATCAGCCTGCCATGCATGTTTTTGGAATGTGCGAGGAAACCGGAGTACCCGGAGAAAAGCCACGCAGGCCCGGGGAGAACATGCAAACTGCACACAGGAAAGCCGGAGCCGGGATCGAACCCATGACCTCTGCACTGTGAGGTCAACGTGCTAACCACTGGCTCACCGGGCCGGCGATTTTCAGTAAATGACTTTTCAAAACTCAGTTGCACAGTTTGCCGTTTTATTCAACTACCTTTCTCTTAAGATTGCATCAGGCAGCCTGGTCCGACCGTATACTTCTACGTTGAGCTGATATCGCAGCAAACCGTAACCCTTTGAATTGAGCAATTGAATATTTTAGTAGGTTGTCCGTGTGCGCATGGATGTGTGTGTACACACTCTGAAGCACAAACATACAAGCCGGCCCTTCCTAACTCATTGTGAATTATTGATCACTGCTATTTTTCTCAGGTGGCGTTCTACTACCGATTCCAAGACGTGATACCATTTGAACGGCTGCTTGTTTTTTTTTGTGTGTGTTTTTTTCCCCCCCATGTGATTCATGACCCCGCTTTAATGATGGGATTTAACCAAGTGCAGCAAGAGGATATGAGGAGGGAGGTGAAATGCAGACCTTTCCTTTTGTGACGTTGGTTTATTTTTTAGGGCTGGGGACCTGCATTGCTTAACGTCATTGACCTTGTCATTATACTAATACAGTCAAACCTCGGTTTTCGTCCATAATCCGTTCCAGAAGGCTGTTCGAAAACCAAAGTTGTTCGAAAACCGAAACCACGCTCTTTTTAAAATAAAAATGTTTACTGAACACGTCTGCTCACAATGGAAAGCAACACGAGGAAGCGTCACTTCCTCGTCTACCCGAGGAAGCGCCACTTCCTCGGGTAAGGAAGGCGATAGGAGTCAAATGGTGCATTCGAGTGCGCTCAGTTTGTTTGAGAACCGAAATTTGTTCGGCATCCGAGACATAAAAAACTTGACATTTTTGCTCGAAAACCGAATTGGTTGAGAAACGAGACGTTTGAAAACCGAGATTTGACTGTAGTTCAAACTGTAACTAAACGACACTGAGCATTATATCACTTCTGAGCCTGACATCACTCACTTGATCCCGCCCCTTAAAGCTACACACCCAACACTAATACTACAGCACGTTTAAGCCCATATTTATTTTGGTGAATTTTTCATCAGGGTTCAGTCAAGGTCATTAACGGTCGTGTCGACATTTTATTTTTTAACATACATGCCGCACCATTGGCTATTTGGCTAATATGAAATATTACTATCGCCGAACACTTTTTTCCAACTTCATAGCGTCATGCTTAACCGTTGTTGACATTCAAACCTGTTATTTTGAACTTCAATTTATTTTGAACAAAGATGAAAACGCAGGGAGGTGTCATTTTTATTTTGCAGTTTCACCCCCTGTGCCCCCAAAAAACCCTTTATAAAGAAATCCTAAATTTTGAGTTTTTGTTTTCATTTGAACTTTACTCTTGCAGAGTGACTATTCTGCCTTTTGTCAGAAATAAACGAAAGGTCTTTCTTGAAATGATCTGTCATTGGTTTAATAGATAATTTATGAAACGCACTCATGGTATCAGTTACTTGGTATTGATGAGTCGTCAGGAGTGGAGTACTCGTACTGGTATCAGTCTGGAAAAAAAGTGGAATTGAACTTCCTTCATTTTAATGGATAAAATTGATTTGGCTACGACCTTGATCAAGGTACCACTGACATCACCTTAAATTGAACCAAATTTCATCAAATCTGCCAGCATAGTCAGCGTTGCCCCTAGCAACCAGAGTTTTGACAGCAATTGGCCTCTCATTTTTGACACTGGAAGCCTGGCGTTTTTGCATGCGCGTGTGTGTATACGCGTGAGTGTGTGTGTTTGCATCTGTGTGTGTGTGTGTGCGCGCACGCGGATGCATGCCTCTCGGCATCCAAGGGTGATGGCGAACAAGCCACAGGGAGAGAGAATGTCCCTGTGAATGAAAGTGTGGGAGACACTTTCTCTGGCTCCATGTGCACGTTGTGTCCGCGCATATTGCGTGCGTATGTGTGTGTTTGTAGGCGTTGGGCCCCGTCCATTGACGGGAGTCGGTTCTAATGTGGAGTGAGGCTCTATTTTGTCAAAGTAAGCCTTCTCCCAGGCCTGCAGCCAACAGAGCGAGCGGCCTGACACAACAGGACAGCTGGCTGTTTGGATAGTATCGCACCTCCCTACTCGGTGTGTGAGCGTGAGTTTGTGTGTGTGTGTGTGTGTGTGAACCATGTAAACTCCGATTCAACCAAAATAGAAGCAGGTCACCATTGAGGGGTTTAGAAGTATATGTATTAGGATTAGGATTTTTCAGTACAGTAACCACATGGAACATATTAGGTACGGGTCATGTCCACTTTGTAAACACAGAGCAGCTCACTTCAAATGTTGTTTGTATTCTCATAGTTTAATAAGTCACCCTGTCCTAACTGTTCCACTTATCCGCCTGGTTCCTCCCCCCCTCCCCCAGCCCCACCCCCGTGTTGCGCCCCTCGCCAGCACGATGAATACGTGTTTACATCAATTGCATCATGTGATGCAAAAGGTAGCTAATCACTGCGCTAGCTAAAACATCATAAGGAGTGTTTTGTAATTAAGCTCGTAGTGAGGATTGCACCGCATGATGTTTGGCGTACTGTCGCAAGCTTCGTCACCATTATAATTTTAGTCCGCATCCTGACATAAAATGGACGGTCATCAGTGCACACGTCCTGTTCGAGGAGCTCGCGTTGCACACTTCCTTAGCGTCCCCTCCCTACGTCATATGGTGCGATGCTTCTCGCTCCAATTGCTCCAAATATCTTTTTTTTTTTTTTTATCTTTCCTCTGTGCAAGGAGATGACCACCTCAGGACTGGAAGCTCACATTAAAAATACATTAGCATTGCGTGCTGCTTATCTTCAGCTTCGTCTGAGTCAGCATCTATTTGAATCTGATCCCACTTTGATTTGTTGGGCAAAATTTCCCATTCAGATCAATTATACGTTGGAATTATTGTTTCCAAAGTGCAAACCGTCAATATGGTCATAATGAGTAAAAAACAAACGTCTTTGGAAAGTTTCTTTGGGACGGGGAATAGGCTTAGCCAGGAGACAAGAAGAGCCTACGACTTTCAAAAAATAAGAAGGCTACACTTAAACGGCAGTATCAGGCGTCCTACTTAAAATACGGATTAATCTCAACGGGAGATTCTCACGCACCAAGCCCACTCTGCATAATATGCGTCGATGGTGAGTCGTATTTTTCATGCACTTTGTATTTACGGTGTATCTTATTTTGAAGGCACGTTTAAACGTTACCATAGCGACCAGAGAGTGTTGCGGCCACGTAGGATGTTCGTGTTTTTTCCGAAAATACCACAGTTTTCATGCAGGTCATATCATATTACACTCAAACCTCGGTTTTCGAATGTCTCGGTTCTCGACCAATTCGGTTTTCAACCAAACATTTCGAGTTTTCTATGCCTCGGATGACGAACAAAATTCAGTTCTCGAACAAACTGAGCGCACTTGAATGCACCATTTGACTCCTCTCGCCTTCCTTACACGAGGAAGTGATGCTTCCTCGTGTTGCTTTCCTTTGTGAGCAGACGTGTTCAGTAAACATTTTTATTTTGAAAAGAGCGTGGTTTCGGTTTTCGAACAATTTCGGTTTTCGAACAGCCTTCTGGAACGGATTATGGACGAAAACTGAGGTTTGAGTGTATTTTGTTGTATTTATCCGTCACACCTTAACCCTCATGCAGTATTTTTAAGAGGCTGCATGAAGGGTATTACGTCCCAAAAATGTCCCTCTTCCAATGTGCAACAACGTTTTTCACTTTTAAATTTTTTTTCACTTTCAACCCCTCAAAATGTTCAGTGGGAATTGGCCAAGACATAGATATACATCCTATGCAAAATTTCAGCTTCGTGGAGTTATTTTTCACTGTTTTGTCTGTGGTGTCCATTTGTCCAACAGTCCAAAATCGTCCAAAGTGTCCGAAATGTCCAATTTTGGGTTTATTACTGCATAGGGGTTGGACCCTGAAAATATTGTCTGACGTTAAACCGATCCATGGCTCAAAAAAGCTTGGGGACCGGTGAGCTACAAGGAAGCTAACTTAACAATCCATCTCTTTACCCCGCCGTGCTCCTTTTTGTCGCCACTGGATGCGTTGAGAAATGTCCTAATGAATTTCAAATCAAAGAATACTTTTGTTCCCAATTGGATGCTGTAGCGTGAATAACACAAAGTAGTAAAAACGGTGATCTATTGTCATCTATCACTCTTTTTACACTGGTAAATCTTTTTCCTCTCATCACCATCGTCCTGTCCTCTCTGAATGAATTGTCACAAGAAAAAAAAAAGGCCAAAGTAAAAAAGCCCCAAACACCGAGGTACTTTAAATGGTTGATGCTTAGGGGGACTACAAGGAACACTTAACTACCCTGATAGTTCCCTTGACATCCATTGTTCAGTGATATAAGAGCGGTCTGCAGCAGACTCATATACTGCAATCATTTATTATTCATTTCTTTTCGACCCAGCTCTGCTTTTAAGGACGACTTTAATACTGCGGCTGGCACTATACTGATTTCATATAACAGGTTTCATTCTTCAGCGTTGCCTAATGCAATCCAGCGTAGCCAAGTAGGGGCAATATAATGCGCACGCGAGAATAGACGGGTACACGACTTTTTTAACTTTCCATGGAAAGTTGAACTCGTGATGTAAATTTTCCGTTGGTATGAAAGGGACTGGATAGGAAGCAAAAAACCCCCCAAAAAAACGTGAGGGGTCATTTATACAAACATTCCATACTAATGTCTGTAATGAAACACCAAAAAACATTAAAGATATTTGACTACGTTCCCCTTCACAAAATGTCCTACCCCGATTTGACACGGTGTTTATTCCGATGGAAAATTTTCATTTGGTTCAGTTTTCCCTCTCCAGGTGGCTGTTTGTTCTCCTTCCAACATCTGAATCACCTTTTGGAGGCCTCAAAATGCCCGAAAACTCAGCAAATGTGACAAGCACTTGTATCGAGGTGAATATGTATTAATTTGAAGGGTCCCTAACACGACCGCCCAAAACCCACTCAGTGGCTCGCCCCTTGAAAACTTGAAAAAAATAAGTCCAGGTAGGACACCTGTTTCACCGAATGACCCAAAATCGGATGGCTACACAGTCAAACCTCGGTTTTCATCCATATTCCGTTCGAGAAGGCTGTTCGAAAACCGAAATTGTTCGAAACCCGAAACCACGCTCTTTTTAAAATAAAAATGTTTATTGAACACGTCTGCTCACAATGGAAAGCAACACAAGGAAGCGTCACTTCCTCGTGTAAGGAAGGCGAGAGGAGTCAAATGGTGCATTCAAGTGCACTCAGTTTGTTCGAGAACCGAAATTTGTTCATCATCCGAGGCATAAAAAACTCGAAATGTTTGGTTGAAAACTGAATTGGTCGAGAACCGAGACGTTCCAAAACGAGGTTTGACTGTATATCATAACAGCATGAAAAAAAAAGGCTCAACTCTTAAGTACCCACGTCCAGAATTTAACCGGAAACTGTCCGTTTTGGTTTGAATCCATTATTTTGGGTACATTCTAGAGCTTGTACCTTGATAAACTCCTGCTAAAAAAAAATTCTCTGAAGCAGCTATCATAGATGGATGGACCTTGCTAAACTGTCAACATTTTTTGCTCACGTTATTGGTCACGTTATTTTGGGAAAAAAACAAAAAACATCATCCCAAATCGGCAGCCAGCAGAAACGTGACAGAGTCAAAAAATGAGCCGGAGCTCATTGATTTTCCATGATCACACACGCGTGGCAACGCAGATCGGCGAGCAGCGACAGCGCTTGACAAATGTCTCCCCCCCCAGCCTCCCATCGCCTGACCTTGTTAAGTAAAGCCAGGAGGAGGCGACGTTCTCTGGATCAATTACGGCCACGTCGCCCGATACGTTCAGCCCGACTACATTAAAAAAGGAACACGAGACCTGGTCCTCCAGAACTGTCTTCCGCCCAGATTGGATGGACAGTAATGGATGGATCGGTTTTTATGGCCGTACAGTGGTGCCGTGCGATACTGCATATAAATATCGAGTTAAGAGTGGGCTAGTATTGCCATTACCGATAACGAACCAGATACTTTTGTATATTTTGAGCTTGTACTCATAAATTGTAAGATTTTAAAAAATGATTAAAAAAATTCTCCCAACATTGTACTTTTTCGCAATATTTTTTCAAAATAAAATATAAATCGGCAGATTAAATAACTTGTTTTTGTTTTTTGTTTTTTGGTCAATCTAAAGCACTGGTGTCAAACACAAGGCCCGGGGGCAAGATCTGGCCCGCCACATCATTTTATGTGGCCTGCAAAAGCAAATCATGTGTGTCAACTTCCATGATCCTTCCTTGCTAAAATCTGTAACGAAATGTCAAATTGTCATGTCTAATCAATAACATTGAGATTTTGCAATCATTTTGTTACCCTGTTAACACTCACTCCAACAAGAATTGTAAAAACTATTATCGTTGATTTGTCTGATTTCAAAACTGGCAATCCATCAATTTGTTGTGTACAAATAAGAATATATAAACATTTATTTAATTTCACTGCCTTAACGGCCCTCCGAGGGAAGACGTAACCTCAAGGTGAGGATAGTCAACTCCCTTTGCCTAATCATTATTGCGAGTTGTTCACTTGTCAACTCGCTATCCGCACGACCGTTTGCTGCAGGCTCACTTTCCCCACCAGAGACAATCGAAATTGTCAAAGACTAACTTATCACGCCTACTCGCGGACCACTTTGCTGCTACCTCATGGCTGACGTCGAGCGCATAAAGTTCCTGCGAAACGATTTTTCCCCGCGAAATGGATTTGAGGCCCAACACCTTAAGGGCCATCCAGCTTTCTCCCCCGTGCCCTTTACGTTAGCATGCATTATTGATCGGAATGATGGCAAAAGAACGCACACCTCCTACCTGGTGATTAGGGCCGGCGCTAATTGTTGGGCTCACGCGCACACACACGCACACACACACACACACACACACACACACACACACACACACACACACACACAAAACCGCTTCTCTTGCAAACATTCAGCCGTGATTTGCAAACCGTCTATCCGTCACGGCTGGTCTGAAGCTCCTCGCCGTTGCCATGACAACGAGCAACACTTTGGCGAACCTCATCGTAGAGGGGCTGAGGATTGATTAGCGTCTAGCGCGTGTGTGTGTGTGTGTGTGCGCGCGCCAAGTAGAGCAAACAACACGGCAGATCGATGCGCAGGCCGGCACACCCGAAGCAAAACATCCTCCAACTTTGTTTGGTCAGCTTTTCACGACCTCCACTCATTAAATGGCCGACACATTCCTCCTTCTACGCTCCTTTCATTACGAATTCTTCATGCGTATTCATCCGCATCAATTTGACGAAGTGGGTAGGTTGTTTTTAGACAGCTCATCTATTTGTTTGACACTGTGACGGCATCACATCTTCCATACGAGGTAGAGTGAACCCTTGACTATCTCGGGGATGCGTTCTGGATAATCTGCACTATAAAGTACAGAGACTATATACTGTAAAAAAAAAAAAAAAAAAGCCAATGTTTTTTATGTAAATATAACACATTTAAAGAATTCCTTAACAGCAAATCACGAAAGGACAGTGGAACCTCTACTTACGAAATTAATATGTTCTGGAAGAAACTAGACTATAAACTTTTAGAAGTAGAGACACGTTTTCGATGTACAGTAAATGTCCTAATTCGTTCCAAGGCCCTCAAAATTCAGACATACAGTCAAACCTCGGTTTTCGAACGTCTCGGTTCTCGACCAATTCGGTTTTCGACCAAAAATTTCGAGTTTTTTTATGCCTCGGATGACGAACAAATTTCGGTTCTCGAACAAACTGAGCGCACTTGAATGCACAATTTGACTCCTCTCGCCTTCCTTACATGAGGAAGTGACGTTCCTCGGGTAGACGAGGAATCGAAGCTTCCTCGCGTTGCTTTCCATTGTGAGCAGACGTGTTCAGTAAACATTTTTATTTTAAAATAGCGTGGTTTCGGTTTTTGAACAATTTCGGTTTTCGAACAGCCTTCTGGAACGGATTATGGACGAAAACCGAGGTTTGACTGTAAATGTTTTCTGAAGCATAAAAATGCATCAAAATATGTAACAAATACATGTTACAATTAGATTACTCGAAGCTGCGAGTACCAGCCCATATTGTACGTATTTTTTACCTTTCATATCTTGAATTTTCTTTCCTAACAAGAGGCAATATTTTCCTCTTGAGGCGTTTCGTAACTTGAAAATTTCGTACAAAGAGACGTTTGTAAGTAGAGGTACCACTGTAAATGAAAAGAAGACCTTTCTCAGATCCTCCCATGAAAGATGCAAAGCCTGTTTCTCACTCCCAGTTGAAGTTTACTGTAAAACTGGCACACTAAACAAAAAAAGAATTAAACATATTTGAAACTCAACTGTTCTACCACACCACGTCATTTCATCTTAACTCAACTGTATTTATAGAGTTCTTTAAAACCGTACACAAAACGTGGACGCATTAGCAATGCTGTATAGACGTATGTTAGCCGAGTGTCATAATATTGTTTTTGTGTCAATTTGTTCCAGTACAGTGCAGATTGTTTGTTTTGGCTTTTTAATTAGTATTTACTCATTTGTTTCCAAGTGAGTGTCTCAATTCGCATAAAATCCACCTGACCATGCAAATTAGCATCTGTTTAGTTTAGTGGACTAGTTTGTTAGCGCGGGAGCTCGTTCATTAGCATGTTGTATGTATGTTAGCTAACGAACCATCACTTGAAGGACATCTACAAACCCGAGAGTTCTGAAATGTTTGATTGGTCGAATGAAAAAGTGGACATGAAAAATAAAATTCCATAAAGATGGGGTTAGGGTATAGGGCGAGATTCCATACCACAGCTCGGCCGCACTTTGTCATCGTTAAATGGAGTCCGCTAATGTTCACAGCGTGCGGTGTAAATGTTAATTATATATTGGACATCTGCTAATGCCTCGCGGTCCACATTAACACACACCTCTGCAGAGGTGTTATTAACTGCGCTGGCAGAGGCCGAGACTTTTTTTGTTTTTTTTCCCCCAGTTTCATCCGTAAAAATTTAACACATTTATCTCGATGACACCTCACAAGCGTATAAATGTTGTTCATCAATATGATGTTAATTACAAAGTTCAACATGTACTTAGTGTGCTTGCCAGACAAGCTACACGAAGAAGGAGAGCTGGGATAACACCTTGGACTGGCGCAATCGTTGGGCGCACAAGACAAACAACCATTCATACTCACATTGAAGAATGGAATGCTGACTGAATAAATCATATCGTTGCCAGTATAAGCTTAATTAGAAACACCGTTAGAAATGATTTGGGTAGGACAGTTGCAGCTTAGGGCTGAATATCATCACATCATTTTTACAAGGTCATTTTACGTGACAAAAAGAAAAGAGTGAAAGAATAAAGCATTCAGCGTGCAGGGATGAGCAAGCATGAGGCAATGATGGTAGTTTTCAGGAGTTGAATTTTGGTAGCTGAATAGATACAAAGTTTGGAAATCGGTTCTCGACCAATTCGGTTTTCGAGCAAAAATGGCGAGTTTTTTATGCCTCGGATGACAAACAAATTTCGGTTCTCGAACAAATTGAGCGCAGTTGAATGCACCATTTGACTCCTCTCGCCTTCTTTACACCAGGAAGTGACGCTTCCTCGGGTAGACGAGGAAGTGACGCTTCCTCGTGTCGCTTTCCAATGTGAGCAGACATATTCAGTAAACATTTTTATTTTAAAAAGAGCGTGGTTTCGGTTTTCCAACAATTTCGGTTTTCGAACAGCCTTCTGGAACGGATTATGGCCGAAAACCAAGGTTTGACTGTACTAATTGTGATTTCAATATCAATCAAAATAATGGTGATTAGTATTTTTTTTTTCTATAATCCTCCAGCCCTAGTCGAGCTGGTTTGGATTTTGCGTCACCTGATGAAGTTGACAGGAATTAAACATGTATTCATTGTGCTTCCGAAGGGAGCTACAAAGGTCAGGTTTCCGGAAAGCTCTGGACAGAATTGGACACCAGAAAGAGAACTGACAAAAAAAGGTTGAACAAAAATAGGTTGCAAGACCAAGAGAGTTTAACCAAGAACGCTGGTACAATACTAGGAAGACAACCAAAAAAGCAGTCAATGATAAAAACTTTTTTTTTTAAACCCCAAACGTGTACAATACAAAAACCGTGACTATAACTACCAACGAAAAACTACTTGCAAAGGCATGTGCAGAAAACCTGGCGGAAACAAGAATGAAGAGCAACAACATGGAACGTCGAGAAAAATTCAACACTTTTTGAGAGTCGTGAGCGAGGCAAATTATCCGACAGAGACATGACAACATGGCAGTCCGTAAATAGTCGGCTACATTGGCAGCGGGTGTGCAAGCTGGAGGGACGGCCCTCCTCTTCCACCTGCTGGAGAAACACAAGAACACGATCATGACATTGCTTCCCCCCCCCCCCCCCCCCCCCCCCCTTCTATCATCTTAACCAACCCAGGGTCAATAAATAATCGTTAGATCCCAAGTCCATGAGGGCCCGGATTGGAAAACCCTGGTTTAACCCATAAACCTCTGTCTCTATCAGAATCAGAATCATATTTATTGGCCAAATATGCAAGAAACACACAAGGAATTCACTTCCCAGTTCTAGCGTGTGCATGTCAGGCAGACATGTTAACCGGTATGTCGCCATGCTGCCAATAGTAAAAATGTAAAAATGATAAAACACGTATTTGACGGTAGAAAACGAATGAACAAATATGATCACGCGTCATTCAAGGGTGTCTAGTAATGAATGTCCAAGTGGAAAAACGTCTTTTCCGGGTTGTGTGACGTCAACTGGACTAACAAGCATCTTGTCATCAAGGAGTGAGTCGCTAGCACTTTGATTGCGCTTCTTCATCATCATCATCATCATCATCATCGTCCAATCAAATCAACCCGTGCGATTAGTGCATAAGACAGGAACCGAATAGGCAGACCACCAGGGCCTCCTCGTGTACTTATTGGGAAGTTGTATGGCGGCATCCTTCTACTTTCCGTCTGGCTGGCCGGCACTTGATGTGCTTTTAGGAATATGAAGGCCGCTCCAAAGTTCCCTCTCGGGGAATACGCCGTGTTCCCTCGAAGCATCTCAACAATGCATCACATCGTTGACTCTTCTTTAGACATCATTTAGAGACGGTACTTTATTTGGTGCTTGTATACGATTTTTGGAATGTCCATTTACATAGAAATTGATACTTTAAGTGTTTTTTTGCAAGACAAAATTTGGCTAGTAAAGGTTGTGGATTAGTTGGTGGGTAATTTGGTTGTATTGTTGGAAAAAAAACTAAACTGCCCAAAAATATGTAATATTGTCAATAACGCCGTATGGTCCTTGAGTGCAGTGGTTCCTTGCCTTACAAGTGACACAACTTAGAATAAGTGTATATATATTTATATATATACAGTGAAACTCCTCTACAATGAAATCTACATGGGTGAAAATACCTCCTAGTGTGAAAAACATCTTCGTGCATTAACACCATTCCCACTTTCCTGTTTCAAATTTGCTACAGTGAAAAACCCCCTGTTGTGAAAAATTTCTTCCTGCAAACATGATTTCGTTGTAGAGGAGTTTCACTGTATATATATATGTATATATATGTTTTTTTATATATATGTTAATTGGTCGCTACTTTGCGGATTTTCGTTTATCGCGGATGGTTTTGGTCCCCATTAACCTCGATAAACGAGGGATTACTGTACACATTTTAATAATTTAGTCATCATAAAATGAGTTAAACTGCACGGCTCGGTTGGTCCATATACAAGAGTGAGGGTAACTCTGCACCCCGTTCAATAAATAAATGAATGCTTTTGCAACATAAATGGCTCCACGATAGTTTTTCTACAGGCTCCTTTTCTCCTTTTTTTGGTGTTACACAAAAAAAAAACAACAACAAAAAAAACAGCAAACAACAACAAAAATAACGCAACGGGAACCACAAAAAAATAAATAAATGTTGATTTGATTGTTTATATCAAACCTTAGCTCCTCTAAGATTCTCGAATAATTACGCTAGCAGTTTTTGGAAAACGTCCCAAAATGGTCCATCACGTTAACAGAATAGCATCTGACAGAATGCTGCAACCTCACCCAACGTGAATGGATTCTTCTATGTCCCAAGTTTCACCCCACAGCCCGAAGCTTTGTAGAAATCAGTTGAGTAGTTTTTGCTCCACTGTGCCAAACAAACACCAATTAAAAAAAACAAAAGAAAACAAGATTCTTAAAATAAACCATTATTGCTGTGACGTTACCATCCTGCCGCATTCTCGCTGTGTCTGCGGACCCATTGATTTACATTGAAATGCTCTCCCACGCGGTGTAAGTCAATCACATTTACTCTCACAGCGCGTGCCAACATCTGACTCACGAGCACGGCTGAACTGAAGTAAATTCACCAAAGAGCAATCGAGGCAAAACTGCAAATTAATCAGGTAGTCGGCTGTTTGTCAACCACAAGGGATAGGTTGCTCACCGTTCATTTTTTTTTTCCTTCAGCGTGATGGAATGTGGAGCCAAATTCGGAAGAAAACACACATAACCACAACTCCCCCCACCCGTGACTCCATCCTCCCCAAAAAACAGCTACGACGGCAGCAAATCTAATTTAGAAGATGGACTAGCTATGAGTTGGGCATCTTGTTCCGCTTTCCAGCCAATGATGCACAAATAAGATCATCAATACTCATAAATGTTGACCCCAATCATCATAATGGCTCTGATGGAAGCTTTCTTCTTCTTCTTCCTGGAGCTGCTCTAATCGGCATCTCCATCTCACACATACACCGGCATGCACACACGAGCACACGAACAAATACATCATGTTTGCTACCTCTGTGGTAGGTTGCTATAATTTTTTGTTTTGGTTTCTGCACTCAGTCCAATTTTGTGAAAGAAGCTAGCGTTATTCATCAAGTGGGATGTTGCACAATGATAGGAAGACAAGAACACACACACACACACACACATATGATCTAATAGGGTCCTTAAATGGACCAGTCAAAATTTAAAAAACAGAGACAACAAAACTGTCGCCACAAAATAATTCGAAATCACACACATACAGTCTAATAAGGTCCTCGAGTGCGCCAGTCCATAGAGACAAACATATCGAACAGAGTCTGTAGGTGGGCCTGTTAAAATGTCCCCACAAAGACAAATGTCCCCACATTAAAGGTAGGACGTTTAGTAACAATTGGGAAGACAAAAACACCCAGTCGAAAAGTGCTGATGTGTTCTTACTTTGAGTCCTCACAATAAAGTTTGGCTGTCAGTTGTGGGGGGCAGACAATTGGAGGAAGACAAGAACAGACACACACATTGTCTAAAAGAGGCTAAATGTCCCCGCAAAGACAAATAAATGTCCTCCCAAATAAAGTGTGATTTTAAGGGTTGTGCAATGTATTGATAGGAAGACAAGAACACCAACACACAGTTTATTATGATGCTTATTGGGCATGTCACAATGTCCCCACAATCAAGGCAGGGCGTCAAGGGTTGTGCCATACAAAAATAGAAAAATAAGAACACACACATAGTTTAAAACAGTCCGGAGTGGATCTGTTCAAATGTCCCCACGAAGACAAACATCTCCTCACAATGAAGGTGTTGGGTGGTTTTGGGTGGAACCATATGGAGATAGGAAGAGAAGAACACACACACACACACACACACACACACACACACACACACACACACACACACACAGAATGATAATACAGCAAAATGGGAGCCGGCTGCACAGAGCCAAAGATTGATAGTGAAATTCATCAAGAAGCTCTTCCTCCATCCTGCGGCAAGTCTCCTTCGAGTCGTTCATCAAACGTGATAAAAATATCACGTTGATAAATGAGTCCAACTATTACGGAAACAAGAACCGTCTCAGCGGCCATCTTGGGTCCGACTGCGAGGATTGTTTTTCAACGTGTTCACAATGTTAAGCGAGGAAAGGCAGATCCGTTTTCCCCATCCGATGCCCGGGATGTATATTTAGAGGCAAGGGTCGGATCGGGTGACTCGCAGTGGCCTCAAGGTGGCATGTGGACATTGAGATTGTTGTTCAAGGGGTGAAAGACGACATCAAAACGTTAAAAAAAATCAAACACCCAGAAATTTATATTTTGTTGGGTTTTTTTGCATTGTGTTTGAATGAAGATATTTATGAAGTTGATTTATATTTGGAAGTCACATGGTTCTACCTCAATGCTTCATGACAATGATACTGGTGAGCAGAATATCAGAAACTGCACTTAAAAAAAAATCTAAATGTTAAGTCATGAATTGTAATTTCTTTGGTTATTTTTCACCCAAAATGGTGACACTTTTTCCTATTTTTTCTATGATTTAAAAAATATATATTTTGAATCTTGTATATAAGATATAGCTCTTATTTCAACATTGATTTTATTCAGTTTTAGTTGTGTATAGAAACCTCATCTGCTGCCTTATAGTGAGGCTTGTAGCATTTGTTTCTGAATACGGTTTCTTGTCTCCTCAATAAATCCGAATGACAAAATTCACAAATACACTTCTCCCAAAAAGTTTGGGATATTCAGTTTTCAGATGAAACAAGGACCATGACAGGTGATGTTAATTTGATTTATGGTCCATTTTAGGTGCACCCAAACTTCACTTAGTCTCGCTAACTTTTTAGGAGAAATGTATTATGCAGTGGATGTAGCGCCATAAAAGTGCACACTTTCTTCCTGATTTGTATTAGGTTGGGGCGCGACGGTGAAGTATTCGAAACTGTAGCAGCATCCGCTAATGACTCAGTCTTTTATTTGGCCCGGTGACGCATGACTTGCTACTGAAGTCCCAACCTAATTAGCCTTGTGCGCCAGAATAATTCATTTTAGCATCTGTTAGCCCGTCCCTGTGCTCTTGCTGTCTGACACCAGTCATGTATCGTCAACATAAACCCACATTTTTATCTCCCTGATGTGCTTCAGGGCTGGAAGGAGATATACTAATCCATTTGTTCACAATTCTGAAACATTTCCCAAGTGTCTTAATCGTGTATTTGTGACTTTTTTTTTTGTCTGACTATCCTAGGGTGAATAATTTGATCACATTTTAAACCCTAATTTTGTTTTACTGAAATGAAGTTGTTCTTATGCCATGCACACCCCACCCCAAATGCTGTCAAGCCAATGGCGACTTGGCATTTTGGTCCCCTGATGAAAGGGTGTTGAGCAATGACGTTGCATCAATGTGAATTCGGGCCCATTTTGTAGAAAAGAAGTGAGCATTCATAAACAGATTAAAAACATTTTCACTTGTGCAGGCAGCACTTAACCCTTTCATGCACCGTCACCTGATAACATGATAAGCTGTCCACTATAGTCACCGCTGTCCCTGAAAGGGTTAATATACTACACTCAGAAGCTAACGCAGGGTGTACCAGTTAGCTCCTATCACAAGAAGAATGATTATTTTAAAAATATTTTAAAACCAATAAAGAAAACCAAACATCAATCAAATTTTATAATTCAACTCAAAGTGCTTAATCTTTTCAATCTAAGTGTGAATAGTCATTTGTCCATGCAGTACATTCCCCTACTATTGGCTGGCGACCAGTCCAGGGTGTGTCATGTCTCTCATCCAAAGCAGTTGGGATCGGCTCAAGTGTAATGAGGCCGATCTGAAGCAAACACCACCCTCGATGTCAAGTACCTCATTGACAAGACAAATCTTCTCATTTAGCGCCACGCAAGCTTGGGGGTTGGGATGATGTTCAGTGGAGCGGTCGCCATGGAGGGCCACCCAAAATAGGCGGCAAACACCGACCTGGAGTGGAGTGTCCCGTTTCCTGATTCCAACTTGCTTGAAAGTGTATTTGTACCTTAAATTTCAACCACAATCTTGTGCTGGGATGCTATCATGTAGCATGCTAACATGTAACATGCTAACAATCTTTGTGAACCCATTGTGCGGAACTTCAAACTTTTACACATGAAATATAGAGCATGCCCCTCTCGCAGTGCAGGTGTCATGGGTTTGATTCCGGGCCCAGGCCTTCCTGTGTAGTTAGCATGCTCTCCCTGTGCCTGCGTGGGTTTTCTCCGGGTACTCCGGTTTCCTCCCACATTCCCAAAACATTCATGGTAGGTTGATTGAGCACTCTAAATTGTCTCTATGTGTGATTGTGTGCATAAATTGTTGTCTATATGTGTCCTGCGATTAGCTGGCAACCGGTTAAATAATAATATCAACAATTTGTGCTAGTTTTTATTTTACTATGAAAAACAAAACTTTTGTACTTTTTTGTAAAAGTTTGCCAACCTCTGATGTGGTAAAATTCAGAGGAGAGGGTGCGGGGTGGGCATGAGGGTTGAAGGGGGTTGTGGGGGGCAAAGAGCTACAATAAACATTTGTAGTGCATCATATGGTTCAGCAACTCATTAAGTCAGTGGTGGTTCATGAAACCCCGAGTGGTTAGGTCATCGCATTTTGAGATGAGAACAACTTGGAACGAGGGTCGTGACCTGTTAATGGGTGCGTCTGTGGGATTGACCGCCCCCCCCCCCCCCCCCCCCCACACTACCACCAGTATCCCCACTGTGGGCGGGCGGACCTCTCCTCCTCGGGGGTCTCTTAAACACAGCCGGCCTCGGGGTGGCGGAGAGGGGGGGGGGGGGCGCACCATAGATGTCCATGCATCCTGCTGGTGATGGCTCTACCATAAACGGTGGTGAAGTGGGAATAGGTTCCAGATGCTGTTATAGGGACCAACACACACACTCCCCCACACACACACACGCACGAACATTAAGACCTTAACGGAAAAAAAAAAGTGCCTCACTATGATTGTCGGCCCCTGGGAAGAGGAGCTCTTTGCAAAGAGATGGAAGTTTAAAGGTGATTGTGTGGTCATCACTCATCTCCAGACAGCATTATTTGTGTGTGTGCGTGTGTGTGTGCGTGTGCGCGTAATGGGAATGTAGGGCAGTTAAAAAGGGAAGGTGTATCCTTTACCAGCACCGTTGGTAACGGGAGAGGCTGATACTGGGTAGCAGCTGCCAAGGTGCCACTCGAGATGGTCCAGCAGCTGATTATTATGATTAATAATCGTCGTAAAAAATGATAATGACATCTTCAATGCAAATGTTGTGTACTTCCAAGTTAAATACAACTAAACACTGCTAGGCAAATGTCGCGTATCAATTAAAAAAACAAAAAAACGATTTTGCACACTTTGACCATTTAATTAAGTGATTCTTTCAAGTTCCACTAGAGGGAGCCAGTGTACTACTAGGGATTTGCGCGCCGCACTTTTTAATTACTGCATTGGACTGCTTTGAATCTTAACTTATTTGTCTTAATACAAGATATTTTGGTCACGTTGTAGAAAGCCTTCAGAGAAAAGCGGAAGTTGTTGTAGCCATGACCGCATTTTCGCATTTCGCTTACCACATAGACTGAATGCTTCCCTTTTTTTTTTTTTTTTCCTGCGTGCATACGTCTGCTGCATGTATCCCGTTCAACTGGACGCAATCACGGAAAATGTTCTTGAATGACTCTGAACTTGTGGTGTAAAACAAGCTGGCTTACACTCTCCCTTTTTGCCGTGTTTGTGTGTCTTGCCAAGGGAACTTTAAACTGTGTATAGCCCAAACACCGCCGCGTTGACCGCGGCTGCTGATGCTGTCCAGACCGCCGTCCTCAGACTCTTGTGTCTCGCATGTGTTTGTGTGTGCGTGTGCGTGTGTGTGCATATGAGATGAAACACAGCCGCAACAGTAGTAGTAAGCCAGACACGAGAGACACTAATATTCCATTACGTAGTGTTCTTTTTTTTTTTTTTTTTTTTTTTCCCCAAAGTACTCAAATCATGAACTGGACAGATTAGCTCCAGAGGGGAAGGCTCATGATTCCAACTGACTTTATATTTCAGGAATGAAAAGCATCTCTTGTAGTTGTTGTCCAAATTAGAAAGAAGTAGAGAATTGATCTTAGATGTGTTTGCTTAGTTTGGGGAATCATCATAATGTGTTGCAGCAA
The DNA here is from genome assembly GCA_018466805.1 of Hippocampus abdominalis. Classification (NCBI taxonomy): domain Eukaryota; kingdom Metazoa; phylum Chordata; class Actinopteri; order Syngnathiformes; family Syngnathidae; genus Hippocampus; species Hippocampus abdominalis. The sequence goes on along the minus strand of CM031702.1, from coordinate 6,293,201 downwards.
GGGCGGCCCGGTAGTCCAGTGGTTAGCACGTCGGCTTCACAGTGCAGAGGTACCGGGTTCGAATCCAGCTCCGGCCTCCCTGTGTGGAGTTTGCATGTTCTCCCCGGGCCTGCGTGGGTTTTCTCCGGGTGCTCCGGTTTCCTCCCACGTTCCAAAAACATGCATGGCAGGCTGATTGAACACTCTAAATTGTCCCTAGGTGTGAGTGTGAGCGTGGATGGTTGTTAGTCTTTGTGTGCCCTGCGATTGGCTGGCAACCAATTCAGGGTGTCCCCCGCCTACTGCCCGAAGACAGCTGGGATAGGCTCCGGCACCCCCCGCGACCCTAGTGAGGATTAAGCGGTTCAGAAAATGGATGGATGGATGGATGGTGTTGCAGCAAACAAAAAAGTGTGAGCTTTACATTCTCATTAAGGTGGTTTATGTTCCTTTTCTAATCTGAAATTTTAATTTCACACAATTAAAGGTGGACAAGGAGTAACTTAGTCTGCAAAACACCGAGCAAGAAGAGATTTCAGAAGATGCCTCAACAGCCAATGCTAATTGCTAAGCTAATGTATGAAATGTTTGGGCTTGCACTAATTTGCACCATAGACTGACAAGTTTTAAGAGATAATGATAGGTCGCCCCCAAAAAAAAACAAAAAAACTTTGTGGAACTAAATTCACATTTTTCATTTCTCAAATATATTCCATAACATAAAACAAAAAAAGGAGACACGCTTTCCATATTTTTCAGACTATGTCATTTTTCATAGTTTGGTTGGTCCTGCAACTTGTACTCAAGTTTCATTTGTATCTCTTAAATTAGAGCTCAGACTGCCACCCAAAATCCCCGCTCCATCGCCGTTGAGTTTTTTTATACTTTTGATGCATTACCACTAGTGGCCAGAAAGTGGCGCTAATGCACCAAAAGCACCCGCAAACCGCCAAATGACAGTAGTAGAACAAATGAAAGAAATCATGCTTTACCACCGGTGGCCTCCTTCTTTATAGCATGCTAAAGAAGGTGGCACTAATGGACCAAAAGTATTTGCCAACCGCTAACATAGAAGTTGAAGCAGCAGAAGCGGTAGTCATGGTAACGCTTGTTTGTCATGTGACTTCCTTACGCCACAAGAAGGACCAGCACCAAAGGCAATGGCACCGCTTTGTGAGTGTGTGTATTAGGAGACATCTGTACAACCTGACACACTGGGCTCTGATGCTCCTTTTTTGGGGTACTCTGAAAAACTGAACGGAACATTTGGTCAAGTCTCTGAGTTTCTGAATGGCTGGAGTGAAGTAGTCACGACTAGGGAATGTAACCCTGAGCACTGGTCCGATTTCCACCGTTGTTGGTCTCGGTTTTTGTCAAGTAATTTAGCCGCCCCAAAAATGTGACTTAGACTTCGGAGTGACTTATAGTCCAAAAAATATGGTGCGTGAAAATGTGAAATTTGAATGAAAAGAAGCAAAGAGAAAAAAAAAATCAGTTACTTTTCAATCACCCATTCATAAATACCACACACAATACTGCAAATGCATGGTCGGACCTATTTGGTTCAATTCACGTTTGCTTCACATTTTTTGAGAGGCCTGTTTAATTAAATTCCCCCGCTCCCACTTTTCTGTACAAGATCAAGATCCCCATGTTTGCGCGGATTAAAACAAAAAGCCAAAGAAAAAGCACTCAATGCGGTTTGATGCTTGCTGGAGTGCAACATAAAAAAAAATATATGAATGAAGCATCTGCTCTCAATTATTTGGACGCGAGCTTGTCAAGATGGAGTTAATAAAAGCAGTGGATGTGCGAGCGGATCATCTCGCATGCACACACAATCTTTGTAACAGATGTAGTGTGTGTGTGTGTGTGTGTGTGTGTGTGTGTGTCTGTGTGTGTGTGTGTGTGTGTGTGTTATGATGCCTTCTATCATAAAGCCATGTGTCACACGCACTCTTGACACGCAACCGTTCGAGCGGCCGTCCCGTTTTCTGTCACGCCGCCATCAGCCAACCAGGACTGGAGGCAATCAGAACCACTCATGAGAACCTTCCCACAAATCTGGACTTCTGGAATGTCTCTCATCTTACTTTCCTGTTTCGGCATTATTCTTAGTGTTTTAAAAAATATTTAAATAGGTTTTTTGGATACATTTACAATATGGACTATAAACAAAATACATAATAAGAAAACAAGTGTATTGTCAACAAATATAAATATATATAGCAAAGGTTGACAAAAATGATGAAAACATGAGCAAAGATAAAAAGCAAACATCAAAAAAAGGCAAACAATGATAGTAATAAAGAAACCGAAATGACAAAGATGAATCAACATCACACAAAAAAAAGCACACAAAGATATAAAGTGATCAAGAAAACATGAAAAAAAGACAACAAAAAGTAAATGAAGATGGAGGAAAAAAAGAACAAAAAGTAAACTATTGTAAAGAGAAAACAAGCTAACAATGCTAACAGAAAGTAAACAACAATGAAGAAAACGTGAACTAAGATAACAAAAGTCAACAAATACAGTCAAACCTCGGTTTTCGAACGTCTCGGTTTTCGTCCAATTCGGTTTTTGACCGAAAATTTTGAGTTTTTTATGCCTCGGGTGACGAACAAATTTCGGTTCTCGAACAAACTGAGCGCACTTGAATGCACCATTTGACTCCTCTCGCCTTCCTTACACGAGGAAGTGACGCTTCCTCGTGTAGACGAGGAAGTGACGCTTCCTCGTGTTGCTTTCCATTGTGAGCAGACGTGTTCAGTAAACATTTTTATTTTTAAAAAGAGCGTGGTTTCGGTTTTCGAACAATTTCGGTTTTCGAACAGCCTTCTGGAACGGATTATGGACCAAAACCGAGGTTTGACTGTATCAGTGAAGCGTTAACAATTATTACAAAAAGTAAACGCAATCGAAGATCAACAAAAGCGAACCAAGCTGAAGCAAGAAAAGATGACAAAAAACATGAAATGAAGTAAAAAAATAAATAAATAAAATAAAAGCCTGAAGATGCACTTGCTCGAAACAAGAAGCCCGTCCATATTTTCAGTGTTTTGCTGATTGTTATCAAAAATCCAAGCTCTGATGCAGCATGTGTGAGTGTGATGATGATGATTAGAAGGAGGTGGAGGAAGCAGTGGAAACGTGCCTCGTTGTGTTTTGTCGTTGCTGGGTAATGAAAAGGGCCCGAGTGTATCGGCACCATCATCGCTGCTGCACTCCAGCGAATAAACAAGATCGCTCGTAATGGAAAGGCCCGGCGACTCCGCTTGCGTCGCTTTTTGTTATCGGCCTTTACTCGTGGTTTTTGTCATCTTTACTTTTGATGTTTCTTCGTGTCGCCTTCATCATCCTTTGCGGTTGATTGTCTTTTGTTTCATTCACTTTCTTTCCTTTTTGGTGTCCTTGTGCGTTTTTCGTTGTTGTTGACTTTTTGTTATCCTGACGTTTTGTTTACCTGTGTTTACTTTTGAAGTAGTTCGCATTTTGTTGATCTTTTTGGGTTTTTTTGTGTTTGTCCTTTCGTTTTTGTTTCTCTGTTTCATTCATACTTCTTTACCGTTGTCTTCATGCTTTCTGTATCTTTGTCTACTTTTTGTTTACAGTCAAACCTCGGTTTTCGTCCATAATCCGTTCCAGAAGGCTGTTCGAAAACCGAAACCACGCTCTTTTTAAAATAAAAATGTTGATTGAACACGTCTGCTCACAATGGAAAGCAACACGAGGAAGCATCACTTCCTCGTCTACCCGAGGAAGCGTCACTTCCCGGTGTAAAGAAGGCGAGAGGAGTCAAATGGTGCATTCAAGTGCGCTCAGTTTGTTCGAGAACCGAAATTTGTTCGTCATCCGAGGCATAAAAAACTCGAAATTTTTGGTCGAAAACCGAATTGGTTGAGAACCGAGACGTTCGAAAACCGAGGTTTGACTGTATTAGTTAACCTTTTGTTATCATTGATCACATTTTATTCAGCTTAATAGACTTTTTGTTATCTTTGTTCACGTTTTCTTCATTTTTGTTGAACTTTGTTCATGTTTTCATCACGTTTGTTTTTTGTTTTTAGATTTTTTTTCTGAATCGTCTTTCATCGAGGTCTGTAGGTCTGTTTTTATGCTTTTTGTTATCGAGTTACCATTTGTCATGTGTCATTGACCCATGTTGATCCATCTTTGTTCAGCTAGCTAATTTTTGTAGACTTTTTGTGTATTTTCTTCTTCAGCGTTCACCCTTTGTGTTTTTGTTGTCTCATTTTTTTTATGTTCATTTTTTCATCCTTTTGTGATCAACTTTTATTCTTCATTCAGCTCAAACGGTTGATCCCAGCACAATATTGACTTAAAGTCACATTTTCTCTTTAAGATGCACCAAATGACCCTTTTGATATTCGACCACATCTCCAAGTGCTTCATTTAAAAAAAACATTTTTTGGTCTTTATTTTTAGAAGTAAAACTGATGGTTCAAAGCGAGTAGCTCATCTGGCACTGTTTTGTCTTCCTCCTCCATCCTTCCATCTTTTTTTTTTTTTTTTAATTCTTTCTTTCCATTCGCTCCCTCCCGGCCGCCTTGATTGAAAAGCTCTGCAGGCTTGGCACGCTCACGCGGCGTCGCGGACGTACACATACGCTACATCATGACGGTAATGTGTGGAAAACGGCGACCCCTTGCATACCGCATTCTCGCACACGCGGATGATTTATTGACTCTGTAGGGAAGCTCTTAACACTCTTTACACCTTTACAAAGTGTTTCGACTGCAGCCAAACACAGCGTGTGCGTGCGTGTGTGTGTGTCTCATCTAAATAAGATAAATGTGTGTGTAAAGTGATCTGGCTTTAAACTGATATCTTTTTTTTTTTTCCCCCACAAGAATATGATTTCCGATTCGAATAGATTTTCCCCCCTTACGCCTTTTAGTAAAATCAAATGGGACTTACATTGCAGACATCACACACACACACAAAACATTAATGTAAAATAATCATGTTGCTTGTATGTAATATAGGCAGACTGTTTTGTAGTTTTTAGTGGGAATTAAATTACAATCAAACCTCGGTTTTCGAACGTCTCGGTTCTCGACCAAAAATGTTGAGTTTTTTATGCCTCGGATGACGAACAAACTGAGCGCACTTGAATGCACCATTTGACTCCTCTCGCCTTCCTTACACGAGGAAGTGACGCTTCCTCGGGTTGCTTTCCATTGAGAGCAGACGTGTTCAGTAAACATTTTTATTTTAAAAAGAGCGTGGTTTCGGTTTTCGAACAATTTCGGTTTTTGAACAGCCTTCTGGAACGGATTATGGACCAAAACCGAGGTTTGACTGTATTTGGGGGTAAATAGTCACTGAATTGCTAAGTTGGCAACACTGACTAGGCTTTGTGTTACCTTCAGTTAAGTTGTGGCCCATAGCAGTTCCTTGCAAGTGTTTTCATTTTGTATCTGTGTGTTTTTTGAACATTTTTTTGATTTGACTAATTTGTTGCTCCACTCTATTCGCAGCCAATTTGTTTGTGTAAAATGTGCATGTCAGCAAGTCTCCACTTTGAATTACCGATGCTGCAAAAACACAATTTATCCAGAGTGATAAAAATAGAATTCATTAACCAAGTCCATCAATGTTGTGTTTCTAATCCGCAGGTTCATCCTGGTATTTGGATGCTTGGTCCTGTCCGTGTTTTCCACCATTCCTGCTCACCAGGAATTCTCCTCGCACTGTCTTCTCATCCTGGTACGAGACACGCACACCTGACCTAAAGTACAATTAACCTGTTGCCAGTCATACAACACAACAATAGCTTTTTGTTGGATTAAAAAGCCCGAGAAATAAATTTATGAGTTAATTGACATGAAATGTATTATTATTATTATTATTATAATAGGATTGTTTCGGTATATAATGGGACATTAATTTACGAGTGCCTCGATTTTTTTTTCTTTTATGACTATTTGTTATGGCCAAGTGCTTACTTCAAGCTGTTTATTGCCCCTCCGACTTGAAGTTTACTCTAAAACCAACCAAAAAAACAAACTGCGTAATTTTGCCATACGGAAGTCTGCTAGCTTAATGCTAACACACAATGCCATAGACGGGCTAACAAAACAAGCAGTGATTACCTTTTAAGCTGTTTGACCACAAACAGCGCGTGTGTGCACTCAACGTATGTAAACAGACAATCTTAACCCCCATGCAGTAATTATCCCAAAATTGGACATTTCGGACACTTTGAACGATTTTGGACTGTTGGACAAATGGACACCACAGACAAAACAGTGAAACATAACTCCACGAAGCTGAAATTTTGCATAGGATGTATATCTATGTCTTGGCCAATTCCCACTGAACATTTTGAGGGGTTGAAAGTGAAAAAAAATTAAAAGTGAAAAAAGTTGTTGCACATTGGAAGAGGGACATTTTTGGGACGTAATACCCTTCATGCAGCCGCTTAAAAATACTGCATGAGGGTTAATGATATGATGAAAGCTAACTAATATTCCTGCTTGTCGCCAAGGCTCACCAGAAGGAGTAGCATAATGTCAATGGGCTTTGAAGCATGAAATCAAGATGTTTATTCATCTGTTATTCATTTGTGTCATTTTAAAGTACAATACTGTACAGTGTTATTCTTAATCATCTGAAGGACTTGTTTTGCGGTGTTGGAACAGTAACAATCTTTATGTATAGGACCTAGCGCGATAAAGGTTACAAAACATTGCGTGATGGCATCGATGGACGGGCCAGGACACCTCTGTTTTCATGACGCAACGCTCAAAAGTGTCGCTGGCGCGTGTGCGCATGTGCCTGTGTTCTTTTGTAGGAGTTTGTGATGATCGTTGTGTTTGGTCTGGAATACATCATCCGAATATGGAGCGCCGGCTGCTGCTGTCGCTATCGAGGCTGGCAAGGACGCCTGCGATTTGCCCGAAAGCCATTTTGTATCATCGGTAAGACGCAATGTGTGTGTACCAGTGTGTATGCCAATGTCCCCTCTTGTGTACCTTCAATGCTCTTTTGCGTGAGTGTACCCGTATATATTTGTATGCGTGTCTATGTGTGTGTGTGTGCCTGTAAGTGTTAGTTTGTGTACCTTTATGCACTTTTGTGTGTACCAGTGTATCGTACCTCTGTCTCGGTTTTCGAACGTCTCGTTCTCGACCAATTCGGTTTTCGACCAAAGATTTTGAGTTTTTTATGCCTCGGATAACGAACAAATTTCGGTTCTCGAACAAACTGAGCGCACCTGAATCCACCATTTGACTCCTCTCGCCTTCCTTACACGAGGAAGTGACGCTTCCTCAGGGAGACGAGGAAGTGACGCTTCCTCATGTTGCTTTCCATTGTGAGCAGACGTGTTCAGTAAACTTTTTTTTTTTTTTAAAGACCGTGGTTTCGGTTTTCGAACAATTTCGGTTTTCGAACAGCCTTCTGGAGCGGATTATGGACGAAAACCGAGGTTTGACTGCATTGTGTTCACTGGCATGTGTCTATATGATTTCATGTGTGTTTCGCTATGTGTGCGTCTTTGTGTGTGTACTTATGTTTTCGTGTGTGTACCTATGGTGTTGCATGGTATCATACTTTCATCCAACAGGTGAACGGTATCAAGGGGCATTACAATTAAATATTTCAGAGTACATCGAGCTTGCCCATAAATGTAAATACATTTCATTAAATAATAAAAACGACATTTGTTAAGGTCACTGTTAAATATTGCGATATCGATATCGCTATATTCAACACCCGTATCGCATATCGCGTCTTTTTCCGATATCGGACAGCAGTAATGTGTGTGTACCTCGAAGCCCATGTGTATAATACTGCATGTTTGCTTATGTACCTTTTAATCATCATATGCTTTTGGTATTTACAGCCCATTTTTCTGCGCTTGTGCGTATACCACGTTTGCGTGCATCTCGGCCGAATGGAACAGAATATCACTCGAGCCGTACGCTCAGACCTTTCTGGAAGGCATTCAAAAAAGACAAAGGCAAACATGTGTTGACGCAACACCTCCGAAGGTGACAAATTGTAAGGGGTTGACTCATGTGCATTGTGAAGCCGTTGACCTTCCACGCCCCCCCCCCCCCCAACCCCACCCTCCCCAGACATCATCGTGCTGATCGCCTCCGTCGCCGTGGTTTCCGCCGGCAGCCAGGGCAACATCTTCGCCGCCTCAGCCCTGCGCAGCCTCCGCTTCCTGCAGATCGTGCGCATGGTGCGCATGGACCGGCGGGGAGGGACCTGGAAGCTGCTGGGGTCTGTCGTCTACGCACACAGTAAGGTACGAGACGTAGCAGGAGGCTCTTTCCTGGTGCCATTATAAGAGTTCCGAAATAGAAAGAAGACATTTCTCAATATCCGGCGAGTGCGGTCTTGGTCAGAACAGTTTCCAAGAACATATTTCCTAAGAACGCTCGTCTCTATGTAGTTGTGAACATCCCCCCTTGGCTTTGACGAATTTCCATAAGGTGATAAAAGGGGGAAGGAAAAATAAAACGTACAAATGTGAGAACACTCCTTCGCTGTCATATTAGCCATTTGGCGAGAAATGCATCTTGGGATATTTTCCCCCCGGCCAAGTCTTCACAAATCACCAACTGACGCAGCCTTGGTCTCTTGAGCTCTTCTCTTGCCAGTTGGCAACCAGGCAGCGGCATTCTTAAAACCCGGAACATTACTTAAAGCATTTGTACTCAATTAGAATTTTTAGAGGTCCAGATGAAAATGTACCTATTTCGTTTTTTTTACAAATGTATTTAAAACTGTTCCCATAAAGTTGGAAGTGTAAAATTGATTTGAGGAATTTAATCAGAGCAGTTAAGCTAGAACCAGAAGAATTATGTGTTGTGATTCCGGACCAGTCCGGAACAGGAATGGATCCCACAACTGCAAACAATAATAAGATCGAGCACAAAAAAAGTTTTATTTACTAAATAAAGTCACAAAGTGCAGCATAAATTGCTGGGAGCTTGCAAAAAGGCAAGAGATATAAAGAACGCAAAATCACTTCAATCCACAAACGACAAAGAAAATCCAATCAATTCATAAAACAAAAACACGCGGAGATTAACAATACCAAAAAACAAAACAGAAATAACAAGCCAAACAAACCAGATTACAAACAGCACTCGGAACGAGATTGAGAACAACAAAAGTCTAGAAAATAACACTCGGACATAAGCAAGGCGAATTATCCGACAACTGCTGATGGCTTGGCAGTCTCTTCCAACAGGTGACAGATAATGACATGACTAGGAACAGGTGCGTAATGGGAGGGAAGAGCCCCACACTGCCACCTGCTGGAGACAAACCGAAACACAACCAGGACACTATAGAGCTCGTCTCCTCGTTCTCGTCGGCACTCATTCAGCAATGTTTTTGTCCGCTTTGGAAAGTCTTTAGCTACTCATTTAAAACGGGGTCTGAAGCACAACTGCAATTGAGGTTGCGATTAAACTTTTGGCTTATTTGTCCGTATTTGGACTGCGTTGTATGTGTTGGTCGTTAGGAGCTGGTGACGGCGTGGTACATCGGTTTCCTGGTGCTCATCTTCTCCTCCTTCCTTGTGTACCTGGTGGAGAAGGAGGAAAACAAGGACTTTGCCACCTACGCCGATGCTCTGTGGTGGGGCACGGTGCGAAAGAGCCACACACACACACACACACACACACACACACACACACACACACGTGCGCGCACATTCCCTCCAAAACACTTTTCAGACCTCATTTGTCATCAAAACATTGATTCAACCGACTGTCAAACTGTGAAATAAGTAGGGCATGATATCCATTTTTTTTTCTCAGCCCGAATTGTTGCTGATTTGACACAAAGCTCATCATTTTAATGCCAGTTTGTACAGATGGACGATTTGTTGGCTTTGTAGGTTGTTAATTGATTAGTGGGTTTGTTTGCTTGTTTGTTGATTGCTTCATGAAAAGAGAAGTTATTGAATTGAGAGCCACCCGTGGTACAGAGTGAAATCCATTATCCTTCCATTGCTCTGTCACACAGCGTTAACATCAAATTCCACTGAAAAAATCCCCGACAATCAATCCACCTTGTGTCTTGTAATACAGACGATTTAAGCCTCAAGACCGTCAGGCTGAACTACTTTTGAACTTTTCAGATCACACTAACCACCATCGGCTATGGCGACAAGACGCCGCAGACTTGGACTGGGAGGTTGTTGTCTGCTGGCTTTGCTCTCCTGGGAATCTCCTTCTTTGCCTTGCCTGCTGTGAGACACGCACGCACACACACACACACACACACACACGCACAAACAATAGACATTATTTGTTTGGCTCATTGAGGGATTTTTTTTTTTTTTCTTTCAGGGCATCCTGGGTTCAGGTTTTGCCCTGAAGGTACAAGAGCAACATCGGCAGAAGCACTTTGAAAAGAGACGAAATCCTGCAGCCAGCCTCATCCAGGTAAGACACATGCACACTACACACACGCACACACACACACACACACACACTGCACCCGTTTCTCATGCGGTACCTGAAGATCAGAAACAACCTTCTTAAGTATTCCCTACTGTGTGTTTAATGTCACACTGTTGCATGTCTTCACCTCTGCTCAGCCAATCAGTGGAGTTTTGTGCGCGTGCGTGTGTGTGTGTGTGTGTGTGTGTGTGTGTGCGCACGCACGTATGGTAAGTGTGTAGCTGGTAATTAATGGCGTGAGCTGTTACCATGGCGATCATGCCCCGGACAGACGTACCTCCAGGCTGCAGTGATACGTCACATCACGCCATATGTTTCCACTCTTTCTTTTTTGTCTTCTTCTCTTCCTCTTCCTCCTCCTCCTTTTTTCCTCCAGTAACTTGACAACATTTCCCCCAACAGGTGAAACCAACCTTGGGAGCAGATTGAATTGTGTTGATTAAAATGTGATGACGCAACTCATCGATGAAATACTTCTCCATTACTCACCCACGTCACACATTTCATCTCTGCGCTGTGTTTTTTTTTTTTTGGCTGGCGGGTCGCTGGGAAAATTACCGCCACCTTGGCTGGTCCCCGTCCAGCTGTTGTTTTGAAAGGGGAGATGTTCGGTCCAATTGAGGGGTATTCAAATTAAGACCTGGCTGCCAGCTGATTGGCGGTAGTTTTCCCGACCCGTGTGTGAGCGTTTGTGTGAATGTTGGTTTCATCATGTGAGTCACAAGCAAGAGTGTCTCCAACGCAAAAGTCACAAAAAATGCGGGGTCAATATGCAGATCCATTCATTAGTTAGTCGATTTGTTGATGAGTTAGTTTGATGGTGAGGCGTTCAGTTGGTTGGTTAGTAGAGTTAAGTTTGCTGGTCAGTCTATCAGTTCATCCATATGTCAGTCAGTTAGTTGATGGTTGGTGAGTTATTTAGTCGGTTTGGTCATTTGGTTGGTGGGACAGATTATTAATTATTTGCTTTGTGGTTAATTTGGTTAGAGCATTAGTTAGTCGGTTGGTCAATAAGTTGGTGTTAGTTGGTGGATTGGCGGCTGGTTAGGTAGTTGGTTCCTTTGTAGGTTGGCTGGTTAGTTGGTTAGGTATGTAGTTAAAAAGTCTGTTAGTTGGTTGGTTAGTTCTTTGGTTGGTTAGGTCAGTTAGTCTGTGAGTTACATGGTTAATTGGTCACTGTCAATTGGTGTGTTTGTTTGAATTTGTTTTAATTGGTTGCTTGGTATGTCGGTCAGACTATGGAAGTTAGCTTGATACTAAGTCGAGCTGTCTTTCTGTTGGTTGGTTAGTTGGTTGGTTAGTCGGATGATGTGCTAGTTTGTTGTTAGTAGTTTAGGCTTAGGCTGCTTGGTATGTCATCTGAGTCAGTCGATTAGTTGATTTGTTGGTCAATTTTATGGATGGTACACTAGCTAGCTAGCTGGTCTGATAGTTTGTTTTTGGTTAGTTTCTTTCTTTGCTCTACCAAAACTGTGAAGTCAGTCTTGCCACCACTCAAAATGCCTCACTCATTAAAATCCATCCTGTGAAACAATAGTTATATTTGAATGGAATCGAACGCCTGTGGGGGACCTTAAAAATGGCTGCCAGCCTGGTCTTGGTGATGCGCTCAGGAAGCCATTTTGATGTCACATGAACACATCATTCACATTGGCTGTGTTTTTTTTTTTTATCATTCCCTATATCCTATTGTATACAGTGTAGTTAGCATTTTCCAGTGCTGTTCAAATGTCTCATGTATATAGTTTATGCTCTAAATCAGGTGTGTCCAAACCCGGTCCTTGAGGACCGCTTGTCCCGCTTGTTTCCCTACTCCACCACACCTGATGCAAATGATCAGGATCATGATCAGGCGTCTTCGGAGATCGATGATAATATGAATGGCATCATTAAATCAAATGTTTTTAAAAGTTTGATTTCATTCAATGGGCCTCCATCTGGTGTCCTTGGCCATCAGAGGGCAGCACAATGCTTACAGCCATGTTACATATATATTTGATAATGGAGCACGGACGGCAGTCGCAACTAAGCTATAGTCAAATCAGTTGTATTCCGCAGAGGATAAAGAATATATGGCTGTGAGTATTGGATGTACCGTAAGTTGTTTAAAGGAGAAAGAAGTACCCCTCGTTTTTATGCCCATTGATGGAGTTTTACATTGTGTGTTAGCATTAAGCTAATGGATTTTCTTTGAGGCAAGTGGATTTTTTAGTGAACTACACAGTGCACCACATCAAAAAGTAATATCCTGTGTCATGATTAATGAGTGTGGAACGAGTGAATGATTCTTCCCCACAGCCATTCCTTTTTGCTTCACCATCTTTGTACCATTGCTCCCCTCTATGTCGTTTGTGTGTGTAAATGTGTATACATGTCACCCCACCACCACCAGGCAGCTTGGCGTCTGTACTCCACTGACGGTGCCCGTCCCTACCTCCACGCCACCTGGCACCACTACCAAAGCGCCCTCCCCCCCCTCAGGCATGTATCCCCCCCACCCTCTACCACCACCACCACCACAACCGCCTCCTTCCGGCAACCACACACACTGCATCAACAGTGCCCCCTTCTTTATTTAAAAAAAAAAAACAACAACAAAAAACCCTAATATGCTTTTTCTCTTTGTTCCTCCTCACTACTCCTCCATGACCCCTCCTTGTTTTCATTTGACCTGTCAATCATAACCCATCCCCCTCCTCTGCACGTAGTGTGTCTGGCGTAGTTACGCTGCCGATGAGAACTCGGTTTCCGTTGCAACCTGGAAGCCTCATTTGAAGGCATTGCATACCTGCAGCCTCGCCAAGTAGGTGGACCCCCCCCTACCCCCAAACCCTCAAACCCCGCCTCGCTTCTGGACTTTAAACGTGGCCTCCACTTCTTCCTCTTTCATCTCCATCGTCTCTGTGAGACATGTCAGTCTTTTCACCCTTTACACTCTGGCATGTGCCATTCTCGCACCCTTACACAACATTATGTACACCCAGAGGTGAAAAAAGTACTCACACCAAAATGTATCTTGTTTTTTTTGTTTTTTTTCAAAATTAATTATAATTTCATGTGACAATAGATGTTCGTTTTATTTGTTTGAGAAGAGAACTTTGTTTGCAATGAAGTCAAAGCACATGCCTAAAATGATTTGATAATTCATTTAGGGCACCTTTGGGCAGATTTTCACTCTTATTTTGTCAACTTTATTTTGCATTAACACAACTAAAATGGCCCTGCGATTGGCTGGCAACCAATTCATGGTGTCCCCCGCCTACTGCCCGAAGACTGCTGGGATAGGCTCCAGCACCCCCCCCCCCCCCCCCCGCGACCCTAGTGAGGATGAAGCGGTTCGGAAAATGGATGGATGGACAACTAAAATGGTTAAAGTAAGGAAGTCAGTTGAACAAACAGCCAGCATAGAGACCAGTGAGTTCAGTGTTATAAATTAAAAAAAAAAAAAGAACAGACTTTGGAATAGACTCAGTGCGGAAGTAAAAAGTCAAAATTGTCAATTATATACAATACAGTAATCCCGTCGTTTATCGCGGATAATGGGGACCAAAACCACCCGCGATAAACGAAAATCCGCGAAGTAGCGACCAATTAACATATATATTTTAAAAAATGGCCCCACGTGGGCCTTTGCGCTTGAGCAGAGCCACTAACACACACATACACACACGCACATGCGCGCACACACACACGCGCGCACACACACACACACACAGGCCAAGGCCAGCGAGAGCTTGCAGCGTGCAGCAGTGTTTATGATTAGTCAATTAAGGTTGTTAAGACAGTTAAGGATAGACTAGACCTGCTTTTGTTCTTATGTCTCTCTCTCTCTCTCTCTCTCTCACGCACGCGCCGCTCACACTAGCAGCATCATAAACAACACTTAGACACTGAGATTAAAGAGTAACCCGCGTGATAAAACAGAAAGAAGATGCACAGCCAATCAACATGGCTTTACATCTTCTCAGCCCCCCCACCTCCCTCACCCCACATGTACTCCATGTGTGTTTTGCTGACTTTCGCTGCTTCTCGCGGACCGTTTGCGGACTTTTTGCGGACTTAAACAAACATAAATAAAATCCGCGATGCACCGAGGCCGCGATAAACAAACCGCGAAATAGCGAGGGATCACTGTACCTTTTTTTAGAATGTCGTTTTATGTCATGGAGTCATCTGTAGAGATTGAAAAAAATACCTATTTTGACATAGTAGGGAAAAGTGAGTCAAAGTTAAAAAAAAAATCATATAAAGGAAAAAAATCATGAAAAAAGGAAAATAGAAAATTAATATTCAAATTTATATATATATTTATATATATACTTGGTACAGTAACGGCCGATGTTACTATACTGATAAAATAGTCTCCACACTTTAATAAATGACATGAAATGTGTGCTTCTGACAAGCACAACACACATCATGCCAGATGTTCTTCCCTTTCTTTGGTTGTCATATTAGCCAACAAATGTTCCACGTTCAGCTCTTTACACCGCACATTACCTTCTTCTTGTGCATGGCTACAGCTTGCATGCGTTCACTTTTTGAGCTCCCCCGAGCGTGCTCTCTTACTTGAATGTCCTCCTGGATTAATCCCCCTGGAATACTGACCTCTCTCCTCCTTTGTCTCCTCTTTCTCATCTTCGTCGTCGCACTAACCTTTGAAGGAAAGAGCAGGGCGAGACCGCATGCAGGTTTGTACCACACGCACACACACACACACACACACACACACATACACACACACACACACTCTTGCGAGTCTGTTCACCTGTTTACATTCCAACACTTGATTGATTAGTGTATCGAAGTTGAGACTCGAGCAGGTGGCGCATGAGTGTGAATGATAAGGACGTATTAAATAGCTGGAAGAGTAAATAGTAGCATCTGCAGATATTGAACAAAAGTCAGTAAGAATAGTCAGCAGCATTCTACACGGCAACTGCACGTTAGCGATAACCACCGTAAATAGAAGATTTGATCGAAAGGCATACATTGGGTAATTGCCGTGGTGGGTGTGGACAAAAGTCAGCAAGGATAGTCGGCGACGTCGCGTGTGGAAACTGCACGTGATTAACACGCGCTATGTCTACAGATTTAAATGGGATGTGAGTGTGGACAAAAAGGCAGCAAGATTAGTCAAGCGGCGATGGACTTGACACACGTATCTTACAAATTCAGATGTGATTGTGAATGAAGGATATACCTTTAGGTATCGTAGCAACTCTGTGAATAAATAGACCATGCACGGTACGTGTGAACAAAAAGGAGCAAGAATAGTCAGCAGTACTAAATATTCCAACTGGATACAGTACATGAATAATCAGTACAGATGTGAAGGGTTAGGAAGATTAATAGTAAATACACAGACATTAATGTGGGGGGGGGGGAGTCTGGAAGAATAGTCAGCTGTGTGTGTGTGTGTCTGTTTGTACATGAGAAGTACTGCATGTAATCCTCAGCGTGCAGTATTCAGTATGTGTTTTTTTTTTCTTTTTTTCCCCCATTTAGGATAGCATTGAATATACCGCAACCCCTGGAATAAATCAAGTTCAAATGGAGAGAAAGTTGCTTTCTGACAGAAAGTTTAATAAGCCTGATTGAGTTTTTACGCTCTGGCAACATTTGGCAGCCTCCTGCTGAGCCGTCAGCTTCTGAACGCATTGAAATTTTTATTTTCTTTTTTACACTCCGTTAACCGACACAAGCAAAAGTGCTTGTCATCCTCAAACCCAAAGTTTAATTAGGGCTGCCCACATCTGCATCCAGCATTGCAAGCTCTCATAAATCCCTGGCTTTAATTAGGCTTTCCCTTCTTAGGAGCGCAAAGCCCATTTTGCACTTGTGGCACAGCTTTTTTTTTTACTACTTTTAAACACTGTCATTGGGGTTTTTATTTGAGCTATTTCAAAGACAAATAAATGGCCGTTTTGTCCCGAACCATTTTTTTTATTTAGTGCAAGCCAGCTTTACGACAGCACTGTTGTAGACTTCATCGTCATTGGTATCTGGTGGTTGATGTTTGCTGTTTTACAATTTGATTTTCCTGTGATTCTTGTAAATTTAAAATGGTGGCTGAGGACTTCAAAGGCATTCAGTACCGAAGGTCTTTCTGAAATTGCTACACAAATGGCAAAATCTGAATTATGAGCCTTCTTGGGATTTTTGTAATGAATTTTGGGGGGCTCAACGTGGTTAAAAACAAAAACAAATTCATCTTTATTTGCAAGCAACTGCATCCTGGTGAAAACGTTTTTAACACTAACTCACAAACCCCTAAAAAGCTTACCGAGTACCCACTTTCAAGTTTCCAGTTGCTCCTGGAAAGTTAATAAATCCGTAAATCCTACTGAAATTTTTTTCCAAATGAGCCCCAATCAGAATCTTAACATTTGATTGGCTGAATGTCACGTGGTATGAATTACAATGCACCAATTGGTCTTTGTCATGAGATGGAGATGAATGCCATTAGCCATGGGGCTATCATTAGCGTACTAGCATTGTTACCTCGAGTAAGTAATATTTGAACGTTACTGGAAATTTTGAATTGATTTGGCCACAGTTGTTGTGCCCAAAGAACGCTAAACTATATAGACGGCGGTTATTAGCCTAGCGTTATTGTTTCCAATTCGATGCTGTGCTGTATATTGCGCACGATGGGATTACCTACTTGGTCAATGTATTGACAAGCTATAGTGGGTTGGTGTCCTACATTGTCATTGCTAAGGCAGTTCTGTTGCATTGTTGCTCACCCCGCACGTTATATCGGTCGGCAGCATTGCTAGTTGCAAACCATGAGAGAGGATTCCATCCATGCACTCATATAGTTTGATTACATTGCCGAACAAAAACATTTTTCAGTGTGAAACGCGTTGCTAACACCAAAAACAAAAGTATGCTCGAAATAGTTTTAGCTCAAAAGATGTTTGGCCAATTTTACTTCACGCTTGACCTTTAAGCGAAAGGGCAGGCGGGGAGCGGGTGGGGGGGGGGGGGGGGCGGTTTGAATGCTACATTCGGAGTGAGTGTAACGGGGCGCGAGGTAGTCGTGCGCACGCAGAGACCAATGTGTAATTACCTGCTAGCTTGCCACAAGGGGCTGAGTTTATTAAAAAGGAGTCTCCCATCGCGCATTGAAAAGGAAATGATTGAGCGACAACACAATACACTGAGACTTGACACCTCCGTGGCTTTACTATATTTAGGCCAATATTGTTTCGGTGTATGTACAATTGTGTGTGTGTGAGTGTGTGTTTGGCCGAGGGAATTCTATCTCCAGCCCATCTCCAGCTTCTTTTAATATCTTCTTCCTCTTCCCATGCACTCTAGTGAGAGTCACGGGAAGTTCTTCCGAAGGTATACCGGTACTAGGAAATACAGGAGGTACTTCCCAGCATCCTGGCTGCACCGTCCCTAAACTAATCTGAGCAAAGCACACCACAAACTGCGGGAATGACTGACTAATAGCATGGACGATAGATATATTTTTTTGTTTAGAACAAACCTGGCAGAATTTATAAGTTTGAAGGTGAATTTACGCAGCAAATTTGAACCGAGTTTCAGTGACTTGCTGGAGTAACGATACAGTGCTTAACTAATATATTAGACAAGCGTCCAATGGAGGGTTCATGCCACAGTATTGGTCATGACCGTTTTTTAATGTTCCTGTTATGATTAATACATACATAAGTGTGTCGCATTGCTTTAACCTGAATATTTTTAAGTCTAAAATTTCGTTATTTTTGCCATTCAATGACAAGTAAAAAAAAAAAAAATCTTTAAAAAAATAAATAAATTAATATTTCATGGTTAAGATGTCAAATCATAATTATTAACTTGTGTTCCTGGACAGAAAATGAGTTTTCGGGGACGATTGGTTTTTCATATTTCGTGATTCTGACTCGTAGACTAAATGCCTGTTTTAAATTTGTTGCTACACTGATCACAAAATCTTTATGTCAAATTTTTTAGAGCACGTTTTTCTCAAAATATTCAAATTTTGGTTTCTGCTTTCTGGTTTTTGTTGTTTTCTTTCTTGAAATATTGAAATGTTTCTCTCTGAAAATGTATGTATATTTTAAAAAAATATATTTAAATTAAGATGTGATACTCAGAACTAACTTGAATTTCCTCATTTCTCTTCAACATGGGCAGACATGGGGGGGCTCGCCAATTGAAAAAAAGTACTCGCAATTCAATCACCTCGTGAGGCTGAATGCTCCCTTCTCGTTTTATATGACAGGCGGTCAAATATATTTGTTAAACATTGTATATCTTTACATAAATTGAATTACCAGAACATGAGGTTCATTTTTTAGTTTTTCCATCCACACTTGGTTTATTCAAGCAAAATAATGGTAGTCTCCTCCATTGTTGATGTTGTGACAAAAGTGAAAAAAAGTAGTTATATATTGTCCAACTCCTCCTGCAAAAAATCAATAAATAAATAGAATTTAATTTATCTTCCCAAAAAAAAAACAGATAGTAAAATATTCGCATTTTTCTCCTTTGCCCTTGGCCCTGCTCCATTGCATGCTGGTCCTTTTTTATTTATTTTTTTATTCAATTGCATTTAGTACGTGTCTGCATCTCAGTGAAAGATTAAATGTGCATCATGTGCATTTTCGAAGTCTTTTGAAACTGTTTTCTGAAGCTCCTCAGTGTTTTGAGTGACACCTCAACTGGAAGGTCTCACGGAAAGTAAGGCTGGCTTGCTTTTTGCTAAGGTTTGCGGGTAAGGTTTGTCTCTGTTGCGCTCCTTGGATAAAGATGAAATTCCCGCTTAGTATGACATTTGGTCGGCATGTTTGTCATGAGTAAATCCATTAAAAAAAAAAAGTCAAAGCCGTGCCTAGAAAGACACAGGAAATGTGTCATTTTGTTTGGAAGCAAACAATGGACTGTAATTTGGACCATTTCCTTCCAAGCCAAACCTCTCCGACTGGAATGTTTGTAAATTCGGGCCAGTTTTCTGACAACATGAAATTTGGTATGCACATCTATCATAAGTAGACCCACAAAAATCTTTCCAGCCAAGGTCGAAGTGACACAGGAATTCAGCCGATTTGGTTTGAAACTGCTCATTTTGGCAATTTCAGAAGGTCCATCAAAGGGAAACTTCTCTTACTGCAGATTATTATTTTTTTATCCTCTCCTAGTTTCGTTTATGATACAGTATTTGGTTGGCCTATCTATTATGAGTACAAACACCAAAAAAAAAGTCTGCAGCGGTCATGCTATAAAATGCACGGGAAGTCTGCCATTTTGATTTAAAGCAACCATTTCACCATCGTTTTGGTCATTTCCAGGTGTCCTTCTAAGCCAAATTTCTGATACTTGAATATTTAGGAAATCCCCGCACCCCCCAAAAAAATCTGATTAATTTAGCACCATGAAATTTGGTAGGCATCTCTATCATAGGTAGCTGAAAATTTTTTGAATTTTTTTTTTTGCATAATTTCACTGCAACTTTCAAAGTCAAACTTGAAACCCTAATTTACCCTCATGAAATTTGTTCGGCATGAATAGACCCACCAAAAAAATTCTAAAGAAGCCATACCTGAAACATACAGAAAGTCATTGTGGTTCGAAGTGGCATTTTAATGTTTTGTGTGCGACAAAGGACCTGCAGAATTTGAACAACTCTGTAATTCAGTGTCTTGTGTAGTTGTGAGTAAATTATTTTTGTGATGGCAGTTTGTTGTCGGTCTGGCGGGCAAGATGGCTTTATCTCTTTGGTTTTGGGCATGTCAGCTGGATGAAGATTGGTACGAAAGACACACTGGAGCACTTCATAACGTTGTCCATTTTCTTCTCTCCAACCTTAAATCCCCTCATTCCATCTTCAACCTCCACCCACGCAGTCAAAAGTTGAGCTTCAAGGAGCGAGTCCGCATGGCCAGCCCGCGGGGGCAGAGCGTGAAAAGCCGCCAGGCGTCTATTAACGACCGCCAGCGCTGTTCCCCGGGCAACGAGGCGGCAAGCGGCGGTGGCGAGCTGATGGGTCAAAGCCCCGCCAAGGTGCAAAAGAGCTGGAGCTTCAACGACCGCACGCGGTTCAGACCCTCACTTAGGCTCAAGAGCCAGACGCGCAACGCAGCTTCAGACGGTGAGCATCCACTGAGTAAGTTTTGATGTGAAGGTTACCCTACGGTGGTTGCCACCGCACAACGCTGCAGGTACAAAAATGCACGTGCACACTTGAGCTTGTGTGGCCCCATAGTACCAGGATGACAGGAATGTGTTGTATGTTTGCACGTGTGTCAGCACAAGACATTGTGATTCAGACTTTGGCGAACACCGTCGTGTTTCTTTGCCCTGCAGTGGACGCTGGCATGACGACGGAGGATTCCCAGGACGAGCGAGGCTGCCACTGCGACATCACGGTCGAGGACCTGTCCGCTCCCCTCAAGGTGGTCATCAGAGCTGTCAGGTGAGATCCTCAAGACCCCACACCCACTTCAAGGAAAGCATAGAATAACCAGTCATTTTTTTTCTCTGACCTAATCTTTTCGTCATTAGTCCAATTTTTTTTATTTGACGGGGGTGCATCGCAGATTTTATTTATTTGTTATTTTTTTGAGGGAGGGGTTTCGGATGGGGCACAGACTGCAGAAGGGTGGAGTAGAATGCAGTGATAATTTTAACAGTTTAACCCCAGTGAGTCCAAAAGGGGCCCGCTGATCAGAAAAGTATGACGGAAGCGGGCCAAATTTGGCCCGCGGGCCGTAGTTTGGGGACAGCCTGCCATGCATGTTTTTGGAATGTGGGAGGAAACTGGAGTACCCGGAGAAAACCCACGCAGGCACGGGGAGAACATGCAAAATCCACACAGGAAAGGTCGGAGCTGGGATCAAACCCACGACCTCTGCACTGTGAGGTCGCCGCGCTAACCACTCGACCACCGATCAAACATGATTGTTTTATATGCTTATTTATTTATTCAATCATTCATTCATTCAGTTACTTCCTGGGATAGGCTACAGATTACCTGCCACCCTTATGACTTTTAGCGCTAATAACCCCCATGCAGTAATTATCCCAAAATTGGACATTTCGGACACTTTGGACGATTTTGGACTGTTGGACAAATGGACACCACAGACAAAACAGTGAAAAATAACTCCACAAAGCTGAAATTTTGCATAGGATGTATATCTATGTCTTGGCCAATTCCCACTGAACATTTTGAGGGGTTGAAAGTGAAAATAAATTAAAAGTGAAAAAAGTTGTTGCACATTGGAAGAGGGACATTTTTGGGACGTAATACCCTTCATGCAGTCGCTTAAAAATACTGCATGAGGGTTAAAAAAAACAAATGGATGGGTTCAACCATTTTGGTTCAACCCCTGATTGGCTATTTCATCAAGAAACGGAGAAAAAAAAAATGTTTCCAGAGCCAAATTAGAGAGCAAGTCTGACGGTTGAGGTACCACCACCTGCTCCCACCATGAACTTTCCCAGGGTGTCGGGTTGAGGGTCCAAGGGAGCTTCTCCCCGGTTGCTACTCCCATAACAGAGGCTCATCTGTCACCTCCCAGCAGGAAAGGCAGGCAACCGCGGAGCCCACCAGGAACGGGGGCGGGGGCAAATGAAGCAAACGCGCAGATCGGCTTACCCGCATCAATATTATTCGCTCGGTAAACGCGTCACACACTCGAGCACCAAGGTTCTTCGGTTTCCTCCGGCGAAGTTGATTTTCACACAGTGTTTGCTTTGTTCGGCTCAAGAACGAACAGTGAACCTCATGAAACTGCTACCATCTGCTGTTTTTTTGTCGGCGTTACAGCTGCTCGGGCATTTATGGATTGTGGTTTTGTGTTAAAAAGGTTGCCTCTACTCGACAGGCTAACGTAACATTTTAACATTTGTAATTGTCATGTTAAGTGGAACGCATCGCACCATAAAAGTTAACCACTGAGAGATTTTCACACCGCATTTGTCGATGTCATCTGATGTTTTTGTCAGGATCATGAGTTTCCACGTGGCCAAGAAGAAGTTCAAAGAGACGCTGCGTCCATACGACGTGAAGGACGTGATCGAGCAGTACTCTGCGGGACACTTGGACATGCTGTGTCGCATCAAAAGTCTCCAGACCAGGTCGGGAAATCAACCCTGCTCCATCCCCCCGCCCTTGCCGTCTTCATTTTGCCTCTTTTTTTCCACATTTTGCCTCTTTCTCACGGCTATTCTGCATATGGCCTCCGTTCTCTTTTTTTCCCTTCTGCGGCAGATATAAAAAGTCTACACACCCCTGTGAATCGGCCGTGTTTTTGTGCTATATTATGGGAGCCAAGATAATCATATGCCATGAATGACACCCATACCCATTTGAGAAAAAAAAAATTGACAGAGGAAATACAAACAAGATGTGTTCACAGAAGTTTTTTTAAAATATTTCATTTGTTACGATTGACAATTTGAAATTCTCATTTGTGATGACGCATTTGAACCCCGGTGTGTTGTCTTTTTTTAAATTTTATATCCACTGTATGCGGCATCTCTTTTGTCTCCCTCAGACTAGATACAGTTGTAGGTCCTGCTCCCAGGCCCCTCAGCAGGCGCGCCAAGACCTTTTCCTCACCGTCCCTGCATTTGTATTACACTCAGGCCCGGAGGAAGTCATCCGCACCGGGGTTAGACCCGTCCAGCTCGCCCGATGCTCCCTCAACTAACCCAACACTAATGTTGACAAATTAGAATGTCCGCGTATTAAGCTTCTTAAAAACACACGCTTCCACGCAGAGAGCAAACGGCGGGAATTTGGCCAGCCGCACACTTTCATGCTTCAATGCCCGTCGACAGATAGTTAACTGGACGTCAGTGTCTCATGTGACAGAGAGGGCAGGAGAAGTCGGTGTCCGGCGATAAACGTAACGCACCCATTTCGACGAGTCAGTGCCTTTCACACAGAACAGCGACACAGGAAAAAGCCTTCTTTGAGTGACAGGGGCTTCTGATACGATCTTAAAATCCCTCATTTTCCTCAACCTCCTATTCTGTGACGGTACCTTTCACACAGAACAATGACACAACAAATATAGGTGAAAGAAAAACCTGATTTGGAAGGTAGTTTGAATATGGCTCCTGTATTCCGTGTTGGTACCTTTCACACAGAACAGTGACAGAGTAACAGAGTGTAAAAGGGGCCTCTGATAATTCAACAGCCGTTGCATAACCCCCACCACATCCCATTTTATGCTGCTAACTTTCATGCAGAACAATATTTAAAAAGTCCGGTATGAAATTTCGCGTGAATGGGGCTTCTAATAGGCCTTCACGAAGATAAGAAATTCAGTCTTACCACGTTTTTGTGTCGATACCTTTCACACACACACACACAAGAAGAATTCATTTTGACACACAGTGTGAAAGGGGCTTTCGGTTTCACTTCCAAAGCCAGGAAATAGCCTTCGTACCTTCATTTTGTGCTATCGACTCACAAGTCATAACATTAGGTACGCCTTCGCAATCGAATGAGTTTCTTTGACAAATTCGAGTGCAGGATAAACTGCGCTAACATAAATTAGTGTTTGTTTTCTCTGTGTGGATGGAATGACCAGTTGTGCATTGTCCGGCTTTGTAGATGGCATATCATATATAATTTGACAATAAAGTTGTATTCAATTCAATTCAATTCAATAATTAGAAATCGTCACGTCATAGTGATGTCATTTAAAGGCGGGTGTATGTGCGCATGTGTTTGACGCTGATGTTTCTTGCTGTCTCCAGACAGGCCAACTTGAGTAGTCGACTCAGGAACATGTCGTCTCCCGCCCTGCATTACAATTATGCCAACAGGAAGAAGAGCTCAGCTTCAGGGTTGCCTTTTCATTTTTATTTATTTTTTTAACATTTGTATTTTATTTTTAGTTCTTTTACCTTGCTTCCTCGTCTGTCTCAACTGTTGATTTGTTTGTATTTTTGGGGGGGTCAGTTGATTTTTGCTGTCATGCGAGTCCAATTTGTAGATTAACCACCTTGGCGGATGAATGCAGTTTGCACGTTGTTTGAAAGTGTTGAAAAGTGTGTCCAGAAGTGAACATTTTGGGATCATTAAACGTACCACGGCTCAAATTGGCCCAAGCGTATTATTGCTGTCCCTGACAAAGCAAATATAACAGCCGGGGGGGCATCGAGAATAAAAAGATGTCATGGTTGCGGAAGAAAATTTAAAACGTAAGAAATTTTTTTCAATTTTCGTATTTTTCTATAAACATTTAAATGAGTACATTTAACACTCAACATCACATTAGAGTTTTCAATTGTAAAAAAAAAAAAAGGGCAATCCTTTAATATTGTTTTAAAATACATTTTCTGATTTTCAAATTTGATCTATCAGGGAATAAATTCTTATATAATATTGCTTTACTTTAAAAAGTACTTTAAAAGTAGCCATCTCGACCTCCAACAGGACGACAGCCGGTTCTTTGACATTTTGTAAATTAAAAAAAAAATGCTTAATACAGTGAAACTCCTCTACAACGAAATCATGTTTGCAGCAAGAAATTTTTCACAACAGGGGTTTTTTCCACTGTAGCAAATTTGAAACAGGAAAGTGGGAATGGTGTGAATGCATGATTTTTTTTCACAGTAGGGGGTATTTTCACCCATGTAGATTTCGTTGTAGAGGAGTTACACTGTACATATTATTCCAGCTCAGTTCGACCCACTACATAAAAAAAAGTGCAAAAGGAAAAAAAATACTCTTTTTTTTCTGGATTTGTAGATGATATATAACAGGTCAGTTTGGAGGGAAAATAAGAAAGAAAAAAAACCCAAACAAACAAAAAAAGAGTCCATGGAAGTTTTTTTGAATATTTCTTTGTATGTTTGTAAACATAATTGGTCATTTTGACCCACACCATACTGTACCACGGGAATTACAAAATGCCCAGTCCTTTGATATCATTTCTCCTTTATTTTTCTCGGGATTTGTGCTTTTGATGAGTGATTTGTGTCAATGCACGTTCATGGGTGAAAATGAGTAACGTCTGTTGTGTCTCAAGAAGAAATAACCATCACATCTCCATGTTTTTGCTGAATGTTCCCGCAACCGTAATAACGCAATGAAGTGTGCTCTTCGCTCCCCCCTTGTTTTATACTAACTCTTGCATCCAGGTTTTGCTCTTCAACCTGAAAGAAAATACACCGTTGCCTTGACGTCGAGCCGCTGTTTTCCATGGTGTTAACAACGATGTTTGTATGTGTGTATTTATATTTGTGTGTCAGAGTGGACCAAATCCTGGGAAAGGGCCAAATTGCCATGGATAAGAAGATGAGGGACAAACTGAACCCGGACGGAGATGCTCACGATGGCGTCAGCATGCTAGGCCGTGTCTGTAAAGTGGAGAGGCAGGTGAGGAGGGAAAAACATTTGTCAAAATCGCACATCCATTAGAACATGAGGCAATTGGTTGGTTTGTGTGTGACGGTTGCTTTTGTCGGTTGGTTAGCCCGCCAGACTTGCTAATTTGCTAAGTTTGTTAGTTTGCTAGCTAATTAGCTAGTGGCAATAGATTGATTGTCCCTCTTGGTCAGATGGACGGTTATTGGGTTAGTTGGTTGTTTGAGTAGGTAGATTGATGGTCCCACTGTTAGTTTGGATGCTTGATAGCCAGCCAGGCTATTGGTTAATCGTTTTGTTCTTCATTGACTCAGTTTGTTAGCTGGTTGGCTAAGTGGTCATTTGTACTGTTGGTTAATTAATTGTCGGTCAAATATTTGAGTTGTTGTTGCTTTAGTTGTTAGTTTGATGGTTTATCAGTGAGTCAGACTGTTGGTTATTTATCAGTTTAGTTGGTTTATTGGTTGATGTGTTTGACAGTTGGTTGGTTGGTTCTCAATCTGCGTTTGGGTGTTCTTCCACCTTGCTTCCAGGTTTCCTCCATCGAGTCCAAGTTGGACTCCCTTCTGGACCTGTACCGCCAAGTCCTGCAGCGGGGTCCATCTGCTTTGACCCTTTCTTCCCTGCCGCTCTTCGAGCTGGGCCAGCACCGCGACTCCGACTACCCGGCCTCCATCCTGGACCGGGATCCGCCTTCCCCGCAGGGAAGCGACGGCAACGCCCACCCGAGGGGACTGCGGCTCATCCTGGCCCCGGCCGACAGTGACGAGGGTCCCCCGGACTCGGCGCCTCCCTCCTACCCGCCGTCCACCGCCTCGCTGTCCCCGTCGCCCCTGCTGCCGCCCGACAGCCCCTACCCCACGCTGGTCACCCCCAATGGCACCAGGCGGGCGCACTTTCCCGACCTGCCTCCTCCACCTCCCTCCACGGGGGGCTTCACCCTCCAATTGCCTCCTGTCATGCACCCCTCCCACCTGCGCTGCCCCGCGCCGGATGGCGTGGTGGCACATCGGGGCGGCCCGGGCCCATCCGTCGTGGTGGGACCCAGCGAGGACACCGGCTTCGTGCAGCTACGGGAGAAGCCCGGCTCCAAATCCGACGCCACCTGGAGGCGACACGTGAGCCTGGAAGTGGACCCCTTGCTCATGTTGTCGCCGGGCGACGTCCCGTCAGCGTCTGACTGGGGGGGCGCCCTGGGGAAGTCCTTCTCCATGCACGAGCTCAATCGACACGGTGGTGAAGGCTGGAGCGGGAGCGGACTCTTCATTTGCGAGCGCAAACTGGCGCCTGACAGCAACCGTTCAGACTCTGACAGAAGCCCGGCTCAAGATGTGCTCGCTTCAGACTTCCTTGGTCATTCGCCACGTATCCAGCTGGCCTGACCCCCCCCCCCCCCCCCACACACACACCACAGTCACTGAATGCCACTATTGGGGAGACCACTTTCAAGCCTTTCTACAGGAAATGAGCTGTCCTTGCTTGTGAATGTAAATTTCTTGCTATCTTTAGTTAATTTTCATCAACGTTGTTTCATGCGGTGTACTTAGTCGGCAAAAATGACATCTAAATACACCACTTGCAAAACGGGGCAGTGGGCTTTCATTTGCTTTTTTTTGGGATGATCGTAAAACACTAAAATGAACAAATTGCCCAATTCGGGGGTGGCGTCTGTGACGCCCATCCCAAAAGTAATTTCATGTCGATTTTTTTTTTATTGGAAAACTTTGTGCAAAAAGTACTGAGTACGCTCAACATTTGGACATAAGTATTCAAAATTTCATTTTAAATATAATCGTTTCCCTTATTTTGTCATTTCATTGTATTGTAACTTTTTCAACATTGTGATCGAATTTTATGACACTTTTTTGACAGCCCAGGTATTTGGGTGCTGATAGTCCAAAATATATGTAATAAAAACAAGTGACCATTCGCGAAGCCACACACCCTTAAAAAAGCAGACTGTCCAGTCAGATGGTGGAACACATTTTTTTTTTTTTTTTTTTAATAAGTTTTGGATACAAGCTGCTTTCTTTCTGTAAAGGTTAGTACGGTGAACCCCTGTTTATAAATCACATTTTTTTCCAAAAAAAAAAATGATACTTAGCAGACGTGGAGCAGCAACACATGCAAATAGTATATAAATGACAATGCTCACAGCTTTTTTGGGGGCAAAGGCGACTGTAGCTGAATTGGAGATCTCTTCTGCACTTTCTTCTTACTTTTAATCACGTGGTATCTTTCCACGAGACCTCAGTGCTCCCTGGCATGTTTTGGCACAACATGGTGTTACTTTGTAAGGCGCGCAACTAAACTCGGACTAGCCTGTAAACTGTAAATTTATGAGAAAAAAAAAAGATGATTTAAAAATTTGCGATATATGATGAAATGCTGTCTGCGACGTCGTTGTATTATATGTAAAGTAGCAGTATGCTGTCATTAACTCAATAACATGAATGCTAACACATTGCTACCAGCTAGCTACATGCTCCCGGTAGCAACTTGTTTTTTGTTTTTTTTCTGATGTTAAGAAAATTTAATATGATTTCTTAAAGCCGCACGTCCTCGATGCCAATCTGTAAATCATGTCAAAATGTGACATGTTTGAAATAACTCAATTATAAGAAAAATACACGAAAGATGAGCAAGATCATTCGGTGAATAATTTTACAATGCTCAAGAAAAAAAACAATACTGGAAAAGTAACCTTTCAGGTGGCGCTTTTTAGGCATCAACACTCATTTGTGTTATAATCTGTTAGTCTGAGGCCAATTTTAACCATCTTTGTGGCAAATATTGTTGCCCTCGTCAAAATCGTCCTCATATTTCAACCGTGAGCAACTTTCTTATGTTGCTCGAGTCTCAAATTGCTTTCGGAGTGGTTCACACTTCACAGTAGTCTTAAATCTATTTACAGTAACTTGTCATGTATTATCTTTAATCTGTTTATTATATTTTCTTGTTTGCCTAGGAACAAGACTGTGGTATTTTTCAGGCCAGTGTATTTCAATATGTTGTTGCTGGTATGTTGCAATACCAAAAGCACAGTGGAGGCTGTGGCACCTGAAAATGTGACGCACAACGCTATTTGAATGTGTAATGTTCGGGAATATTGATTGAAGACGTCATAACAAAGAAAGAAATAATTCATGTCCAAAGAGTCTGTTTATCACTTCACGGTACTTTTTTGTTGGTGTAGTTTAGCAACGAATGTCATGTTAATTGCAAATCAGTCAACTAATTCGGGGATCATTTGTCAATCTAGTTTTTTTTTATTCGCGAAGCTCCCACCACTGATTTTTTTTTCATTGTATTTTAAATCATGCATTTTTCTTTATACTGCTTGAATGGTAATTTATTGTTTACTATTACACAACGGGCCTTAAAAAGCTTGACAATGTTAACACGACGTTTACTTTGAAATTAATTTATTACAAGTGCACATTAATTCTCTGGATGAGAAAAAGCCAAAATGATTTTATTATTCTTTAATAAAAATTTTAAGTGAATGTTTTTACAGTGGTTCTTTTTATTTTAAAGGAGGAGGACTTCAAAGCAACCTAGGTTATTAATATGGAAATTGAGACACGTTATTTTCAGAAATAGCCAGATACAAAGTTGTGATTTGGACCGTTACAACCGTCAGTGAATCGATTGCAATTGTGTTTCTTTTTTTTTTTTCCACCAAGGTTCACGCCTCAAAATTCCATTTTCAGTTAAACATGGCACGAAGTGCAACTGCCGTTTTGTCACACGAGGCCAAAACAAACAAATAATTTTTTTTTTTTAACTCGATTCTCACGCATGCGCAAGAGGAGGAGATTAGCAAGGAGATGTCAATCAAGGCCAAAGCTATCTGTGGCTGTGTTACCTTTGCTGAAAATGGGAAAGTTCCGAAACGTCATTGAATGCGTCATCTTGATTGACAGCTCCTTGGTTTGAGCACAATTTGAAAATGTCGGACTGGGAAGAGGACGAAAACGAGTCCGTGCCACAACCAACATCGGCCAAATGGACGCCGACTGGAAATATTTCTTTCGGTGTGCGAAACAGTAACAAAATCGGAGCGTTTTGCGAGAATGTAGGCGATAATTATCGGAGCGGCGGTAGAGGCGAAGGCAAAAGTCGGGGAAACGATGGCCGCTCTTTTTCCCAGACCAACGAACGAGGACCCGATGGCAGACGCCAATTCGGGTCTGATAGGGCGAATTCACCCGTCACTATCACCGTGGAAAAGGGCTTGGTTGGGAGGATAATTGGTATGATTTAACTCTTACCTTAAATGAACAAAATATAGATACATTACGGCGCGAGTAAGTTTTTTTTTATCATTTCAACCAGTAAAGTTAGCGATGTTAGCTGCTTGGCTAAGGCTCCCGTACATATTGTTTCGGAGTTATGTATTTGTTGAGTGTGTTGAATTAAAAAAAAACGTTAAATACTTTTGGTAAGTGTCAGCCCAGTCAAACAACTTTATTTCTGTTTTAAGGCCGCGGAGGAGCTAAAAAACGTGAATTGGAGGAGAATAGTGGTGCAAGAATCAAGGCAAGTTAAATGGTCATGTCTGTGGTGTTTATTGTGTGACAGTCGTCTAATTTATATCCATTTGAAATAAAGCACATTGTTTTATAACTTTAAGAAGTAACAGAAGTCAATATCAACATGTTATATTTACCTGCACTGTTGACTATACCAGACGTATAATCGCATTTAAATTACTATTACACTCACACAATCACCCAGCCCTCGTTAAAAGCATCATTAGATGCAATCTGTTCTTGGGTTTAATTGCTGTTACTTTGCATCATAGATCAACGACGGGGAAATGGGGGCGGAGGTGCTCATCTTTGGACCTCCTACCATCAAGCAGAAGGCCAAAGAGATGATCGAAGAGCTGCTGGCCAACGAGAACCCTCGAATCTCCGGCAGTGAGTTCAGGAATCTTCACTGGTCTTAAACTCAAGCTCTTTATGGGCTATTCATTCAAATCAATGTCCCAGGAGGCTACGGAAGAAGAGGAGCAAGAGGAGGCGATGGAGGAGGTGGCTCGGTGTGGTCCGACACACCGTTACAGACATCCGAGGTGGCCCCGACTCATGTGTCCATAGACTGGAGCAACATTCGGGAGAACATGCATAAATATGAAGAGATGAAATGGAAAGGTGTGAAATCGGTACACAGTCGCCACAGTATTCGCACACACCCACGCACACACACAGCTGGTAATGTAAATGTAAATGTGCTTATTAAACGTGTTGTTTTTTTTTAATGAAGACTTTATGTAGGTAAATCTAAATTTCAAAAAGAATTTAAGATGAACAAGATTAATGATTATTTTTAACTGGCCTTATTATAATTCTTATTTTTAATAAATTGGCAAATGAGGGACTGGATTTGTTGTTTTTTCATCTGTGATAATCTTGCAGACCTACCACCCTTGAAGAAGAATTTCTACACCGAGGCTGAAAGCGTGTCCCTCCTCACTGCTGAAGAAGTCTGTGATTGGAGGTGAATGATATAGTTTTGTGTGTGTGTGTGTGTGTGTGTGTGCAAATGTGCACTAGATGAATATTTTTTGTCGCATTTTCCCGACAGGAAAGAAAACAACAACATCTTTGTGGATGACATGGTGGATGGCGGCGAAAAACGTCCCATCCCTAATCCCTGCCGCAGTTTTCTGGAGGCCTTTGAGCTTTACCCAGAAATCATGGACAACATTCATCGGGTCGGCTTTGTTAAACCAACCCCCATCCAGGTGTGTACCCGTCCATCTGTAGGCTTCTGCACTTATGCATAAAACTCAAAGTAAAACTACTGAGTCTTCGAAGTCACTTGACAGTCAGGTACAGCGCCCATTCTGTACACCGTGTAGTTATTATATCAGACAATCCCTGGCAGGCATCGAAAATGTATATTTACTCGAAAGGTCTTTTTAAATTCTCATTTAGTATTTTTGTTTTACTTAAAAAAAATACTCCTTTGGCAGAACACACAATTTTTATTGGGTCTTTTTCCTGTAGCTTACTTGTTCACCCATATGGTTGAATTTTTTTTTAACAATGTCAAAAATAATCTTCTAAAAAATGTTTTTTCTTGATTTCCAAAAATATTGAAACATGACTTTGCGCAATTATGCAATGTGAACTGATATTGAAAAACCATGCACAGGCTGTCGGAATGTCATCTCTTTTACTCTTGCCTTTCTTTCTGGTATGTTTCTTGTTTTCATCAGTCGCAGGCATGGCCTGTAATGCTGAGCGGGGAGGACCTGATCGCCATTGCTCAGACAGGAACGGGCAAAACTTTGGCTTATCTGCTGCCTGGATTCGTCCACATGGACGGACAGCCAATGTGAGGACAACCACTTAGACTTGGCGCCTTCTAGCGTTCAAATTTGGAACTTACAATTTATATCGATTCTAAATTCAAATTGGGGGAACTACCTATTCCTGGGAGTTAACCCATGAATTTATTCCGCAATAAATCCATCACTTCTTCCGACATGGCGCTTATGTTACATCATTTGTACATCTTTTAGCATGCACAGCTCGCATATGGGCTCTTAAGCCTCAACACAACCCGTAAGTTTGGTTTTGACACCGTATTTGTTTGTAGACCTCGATCAGAGCGCGAAGGCCCCGGCATGTTAGTGCTGACTCCGACCAGAGAGCTGGCCTTGCAGATTGAAGAGGAGTGCAGCAAGTATCGCTACAAAGGCTACAAAAGGTTAGCACCTTGCTATACAATACAGTGAACCCCCTGTGTCATATAAATAAGTACTATAGCAATCGCATTGACGTTGCATTCCCTAACGGGTGCGATTGTTTTTTTTTATTTTTATTTTTTTATTACAAAATAAAAAGGTTAATTATAATTAAAAAAAACATTTGACACACATTACATATTCATTCAAAATCGCTTAGAAGACAACGTGCGGTTATATTGGGAAGCACTATGTCACCAAAAATATTAGGCTGAGTTGTGTTCTCTCTGTCGTCTCTCAGCATCTGTATCTACGGCGGCGGTGACAGGAGGGGTCAGATCAACTTGGTGAAGAGCGGCGTGGACATTGTCATTGCTACTCCGGGACGACTAAACGATCTGCAAATGAACGAGTTCATCAGTCTGCACTCCATCACTTACTTGGTTCTCCACCTGCGTCTTTTTGTTTTGGGTTGTAGCCACCATTTTAGGTCCTTTCCTTTATGATTGTTGTATATTGACGTGTCAAATCACTTAAAAAAAGGTGCTGGATGAAGCAGACCGAATGCTTGACATGGGCTTCGAGCCTCAGATCATGAAGATTCTGCTGGACATCCGGCCTGACAGACAAACTGTCATGACAAGGTATTTAAAAAAATTGAGAAAACGGCTCAACCTCGAAAAATTGCTGTAATACAACCTATTATTTTTATACTGCTTGGGAATGGTTTAAAAAAAAAATTATTGTAAAGCTTTTTTTTCCCATTCAATACATTTCAGGGAGTGACCACCAGATGGTGCTAGTTTGCCGATTCAAATCACCCAAATACAGTCAAACCTCGGTTTTTGTCCATAATCTGTTCCAGAAGGGTGTTCGAAAACCGAAACCACGCTCTTTTTAAAATAATGTTGACTGAACACGTCTGCTCATAATGGAAAGCAACACGAGGAAGCGTCACTTCCTCATCTACCCGAGGAAGCGTCACTTCCTCGTGTAAGGAAGGCGAGAGGAGTCAAATGGTGCATTCAGGTGCGCTCAGTTTGTTTGAGAACCGAAATTTGTTCGTCATCCAAAGCATAAAAAACTTGAAATTTTTGGTCGAAAACCGAATTGGTTGAGAACCGAGACGTTCGAAAACAGAGGTTTGACTCTATGTTGAATATTTGATAATACGTGCACCATGTGACCTGTTTCAGTGCAACCTGGCCCACAGGTGTGAGACGTCTGGCTAAATCATACCTCAAGAATCCCATGATGGTCTATGTGGGCACCTTGGACTTGGCAGTGAGTGATGATGACGTGTTAAGCACGCTCACTACATAACATTTTAGCATGACAAAGATTAGAACATATCGTGTTTGAGCCAAACAGAACAATGTTATAACTATATCATTAGAATATCAATGAACTGGTCACGTGTGTGGCAGGCTGTCGATACGGTGCAGCAGACTGTGCTGGTCGTCCATGAAGAAGACAAGAAGTCTTACCTGTTTGGCTTCATCGCCAACTTGCTGCCTGAGGATAAAGTCCTCATTTTTGTCGGCAAGAAGATCATGTAAGTTTGCAGCTCAGAGGTTTCA
Source organism: Hippocampus abdominalis (assembly GCA_018466805.1). Classification (NCBI taxonomy): domain Eukaryota; kingdom Metazoa; phylum Chordata; class Actinopteri; order Syngnathiformes; family Syngnathidae; genus Hippocampus; species Hippocampus abdominalis. Next base: position 6,259,142 of record CM031702.1, on the reverse strand, counting down.
AAGTAGGCTCTCCAGCCAAGGTTAATAGTTTCAAATCGGGGTCAGGGTTTCAAGTCAGAGTTAGGGTTTAAAATTGGGCGTTTCTCATGCGACTGTTTTGCATATACAGTCTAAGAAAATGTAATGGCAAGTCTCAAGACACTTGATCATGTGTCCATGTTAATGCTGAGCTAAAATGGTGCACACTGGTAGATTAAACATCACGCCATCTCTCTGCAGTTGCGATGACCTGTCCAGTGACATGTGCCTTCACGGTCTGGCCGTGCAAAGTCTCCATGGCGACCGGGAGCAGTATGATCGGGAGGAGGCACTCAAGGACTTTAAAGAAGGTGAACCACAGAAGAGAAATGTCTTGCCTTAAATGGAGCATACATTTTGTGTACCGCTTATGCCCGTCAGGTATTTATTGTACAAACTGATTCATCTGATAAATACGTGTCATGCCACCCCGGTTTAGATAATGGATGGATGAATTTTCAGCTACAGTATATGAAAGCCAACAGGTAAGCAGTACGGTTGCTTTAGTAGATAGTGGACCTCTTCACAACTTCTTGGTGACAAGAAAAACTGTTTGAGATGAGTTTTTTTTTTTTAAACGGTCTTTGAACATCTTTGCAATCTTTTACGGATCATGAAAAATGCACATTTGGACAGCACTTTGAGTTTCCGAACGATCGGAGTGAAGCAGTGCTCACTCGGAGCTTATTTCCGAACGGAGTCATGATTGAGGAATGGGAATTTTGGGTGCATATCTGAGCTCTACAGTTCCTGGTCTAAGTTTTTGTCAAATAAATTCCCCCACAAAAATTTGACTGTTACTCCGGAGCAATTTATTTGTTCTTTTCATGACGCCCTTTTTGGCCGATACAACTTATAGTCTGGAGCGATGTATAGTTGTGGGTGGGATGGAGACATCCCGCCCACTGGTTGTCAATTCAACAAAAGCTAACCTCTTGTACTTTGGCAAACCTGTAGGTCGCGTTCGTATCCTGGTGGCCACCGACTTGGCATCTCGCGGCTTGGACGTCCATGACATCACGCACGTTGTAAACTACGACTTCCCTCGAAACATCGAGGAATATGTCCACCGCGTGGGCCGGACTGGACGAGCGGGGTGAGGCCAGGAAAAGCACTTTAGGCGAGCCCCCCCCCCCCAAAAAAAAGCCTTTTAAAACTTTTCTTAAGCAACATTTATATGCTCCAGACGCTCCGGAGCCGCTGTTACCCTGGTAACAAGGGAAGACTGGAGGAAGGCACCGGAGTTGATTCCCATCCTGGATCGATCGGGGCAGGTTAGCTCACAGCGACGCGACGGTCACATCTCACAAAAAGGTCTCAATGTAAATGGGCCTTGCAGGACGTACCTGTGGAGTTGGTGCAAATGGCGGAAAGATACGAGAAGCACAAGAGGGAGAAGGAGATGTTTCCTGGTCCCAGGGGCCAAGGCGGTCGAGACAGACGACGCGGTGAAGGACGTGAGGGCAGAGATCGAGGCCAATACTGGGGATTCTAATCGGCCTTCTTTTTCCAAGTGAGTCAGTTCTTTGAGCACAGGAGAGGTTCATATCCAGGAAAGAGACTTGCAGTATATCACATCAGGGGTGGGCACCCCTTTGTGATTAAGGGCCACATTTGATTTACATATAAAAGCAATGAGACTGATTATTTTAGGTTTAAAAAAAAAAAAAAAGGTAGTTTGACGCTTTCATTTGTCATTGGATGGTCACGTTTCTATTTTATCATTCAGATCAACGAAATATATTTATTCCCTGCGGTGTTAGTCGAAGCTCGTTCGTAATCCGGTTACTTGACAAAACTGAATTGAGCCTCTTGATTTCTACGTTTTTCCTTGTAAACATCCCACTCAACAGATGTTTACATTGAGCTTTTGTTTTGTCCGTGACTTAACCAGTTTATATTCTATATTTTGTTTAATAAAGATGTTTTATTCACTTGGTGTGTACACACAATAAAAAGATGTTTATGTCGGGATTCTGCCGTCACATTCAGAAAAACAGCTGCTCCTTATGACTGTTGTGAAAAGTCAGCAACCAAAAAAAGGAGTGGATTATCTCCACTCTTCCTTTCATAAGCAAAATAAGGTTAGCATACTGTAGAACTGAGTCTGAGCTGTGATAAACAGGTGTACTAGGCTCAACTCCAGTTGTTCTGTCCTAATAGTGGCATTCTCTGTAGGACTTAATGGGTCACCCTTGATATTGTTCTTCACTGTCACATTTGTCTTTACTTGTCCTGCCCTCCTCTGTCTTGCCTTGGACTCGATTCCTCCAAAGTCTTGGTCTTGACATGGTCTCAACTCCCATCAAGTCCTGGTCTTGACTGCACAATACATGACTTGGTCTTGACTCTATATTGTATTGTCCTTGACCTGATAACAAGTCCTTAAAAAGAAACTCGTGGACGTTATCTTTGCAAAAATGTTCATATTGCACTTGTGGAATAAGAGTTAGGCAGATTCATCTGTCAATTTAGCCTTATACCGCCCTCTTCTGTCGGCTGATATTCATGTCAAACTGACCCAGATCTGCCTCGGATGTTAAACGTCACAGCTCACTTGTTTTCGAGGTTTGGTCTGGTGACGATCGCAGTGCCTTGACCCCTCAGAATCTTGGTCTCCACTTGGCCTTGATTCCTCACGGTCTTGGTCTTGGCATCAAATTGTCGGTCTTGACTTGGTCTGAACTCCTTAGACTTGATTTTGACTCCTCAAAGTCTTGGTCTTGAATAGGCATTGATTCCTGACAGTCTTAGTCTAAACTTGGACTGATGTCAACTCAAAATCAAGAGCAGGCGTTCAAAGTCTTGCTCTTAGCCTTGACTAAGTTCTGGTCTTGACTTTGCATCAGACTCCTTTAGGTCTTGGTCTTTGCTCGGCCTTTAGATCTTGACATGGAGTTCCTGGGTTGATTATGCTAATTTGACATTCTATTTTAAAGACCCCCCTCCAAGCTTTTTAGTGTGGAAAACTGAAACGCTTGGCCCCAATCTAGTTTTAGATTAGTCTTGGTCCTATTTTTGGAGGGGGAAGGAATCCTTCTGAGTTACACAGAAAACGTACAAAATAACAGAAGACATGCTGAGTGGAATCTTGTTTATTAATGTCGCAAAGCGTCTTGTGCCATTTTATAGTAAAGGTGCAATAGCTTAGTCAGTTTTGAAATATATCTCCAGTGCATGTGCAAAGTGCCAATGAAAGTGCTTCAAGAATTCAGGAGGCTTACTTTGGAGCCCCCTTTTGGAAAGGACACACAATGCCATTTGTTTTAAATGCCACTTAAAGCTGAACCACGACGAAACGTTAACGTTCTACCGACTTACTACTCAGAAGACCAAACGGTAGTTTTCAACTGCGTGTCTTGGGCTCATACGTAGCGCAGTGCAATGATGTAAAACAAGACACGAAGAAAGGACAACATTCACCATGTAAACAGTACCTGTACTCGAAAGCTATAGATCGGAATACCCCTAATTGGAACGCTATCACAGAAATGACATTGCCATGAATGAAATGAACAATGCACACTGAAAACGTTGGCGTTATTATCTTGTATATCATGGTAATCCAACTACGATAGGAGTCATCCAGATCTACGTGATTTTCTTTCCTTCGGATGGTTTTTCGATGCATTGTGATGATTAACCAGTCGTTGGTTATTAAGTTAAAACAGCCAATCGTGGGATGGAGCTGGATGATTGATTTCCTGCCCTGGGAGACCCTGGGGTCGGCAGCGGAGCACAACATTCATTTGTTCCTTTGAGCCTTCTGGGCAGACTTGGTGACTTTGCCGGTGGTGGAGGCTTTCTTCTCCACACCCTTGATGACGCCCACGGCCACCGTCTGGCGCATGTCGCGCACTGCGAAGCGACCTGCAAATCACGTTAGTAAAGGGGTCATTTGATGAGGTTGAAATATTAAGGAACGCCTCATAGACAACAGGAATCGCAAGTCTTGTAATTGTGGCCAAAGCAATTTGAAGAAACTTTACTGTTCTTGGAAGACTGTCATCTTGAAACTCGAGACGTCAGATTTTTCTGCAGATTTTCAATCCCACGTTTTGTGAATAGCGACTTTAGCCATTCGCTTGAGACTTACCCAGTGGGGGATACTCAGAGAAGCTCTCAACACACATGGGTTTGCCCGGAGTCATGTCAACGATGGCCGCGTCTCCGGATTTGAGGGATTTGGGGTTGTCCTCCAGCTTCTTGCCGGAGCGGCGGTCAATCTTTTCCTTGAGCTCAGCGAACTTGCAAGCGATGTGAGCCGTGTGACAGTCCAGCACTGGGGCGTAGCCGGCACTGATCTGGCCTGGGTGGTTAAGGATGATGACCTGCAGACACGATCGACAGCAAAGCATGTGGTCAAACTGAATTTTTGGCACCCAAAATGTTCACAAATTGAAATGATCCCATAAAGTAATGGAGATAGATTTAATCCGTTCCAGAAACAAGTTATGTTTACCATTTTATTATAGCTTTCGTTAAAAAGAAATCAATTCTTTTTTCTGAAATGTAAAAAGGGTCATCTGGAAATACCAATAGTATTAAGAGCCACCTGAGCAGTGAAGCTGGCAGCCTCCTGCGGTGGATCAGATTTGCTGTCACCAGCCACGTTGCCACGCCGGATGTCCTTCACGGACACGTTTTTGACATTGAAGCCAACGTTGTCACCGGGCAAGGCCTCGCAGAGCGCCTCGTGGTGCATCTCCACCGACTTCACCTCGGTGGTTATGTTGACTGGGGCAAACGTAACCACCATGCCGGGCTTTAGGATGCCCGTTTCGACACGGCCGACAGGAACGGTGCCAATACCTAAGCGGAGAGAAAACTGCGTCAGATATGCATTATGTCTGCAACAGATTGCGAAAGTGCTCATGGAGCTGCACTTTTTGGTCTCCCAATCCAGAGGCTGAGGGTTTGATCCCCATGTCGAAGTGGCCCAGAGCAGTCTGTCAATGAGGAGTCGCTGTGAAGCGCTCTGAATGCCTTGTGGGTTAAAAAAGCGCAACAAGGTCGCTGCTCCTCCACATTGAGAGGGGCTCGATGAGGTGGCTCGGGCATCTGGTTTGGATGCCTCCTGGATTCCTCCCTGGTGGTGTGTTTCAGATGCATCCCACTGGGAGGATGCTCCAGGGAAAATCCACTCCATGTTGGAGAGACTGTTTCTCCGCTGACCTGGGAATGCCTCTGGATCTCCCTGGAAGAACTGGACGAAGTGACTGGGGAAAGAGACCTCTTGCCTGTTTTAGCTGCTGACCTGATCTGACCCCGGGTATGCTGAACAAAATGGATGAATGGATGGACAACTTCTGATCTCTTACAGCACATTATTGTGTTTGGGGAGCACTGGTCTACGCCATTCGGACACAACATACTGGAAGTTGAGTAATTTTAAAGCAGGTGTCTGTTGAGTTTTTAAACGGTACTTGACATGCCTCCAATCTTGTAAACATCTTGAAGGGGCAGACGGAGAGGTTTGTCTGTTGGCCGCGTGGGTGGCTGAATGGCATCCAGGGCTTCAAGCAACGTGGTCCCCGACGCATTGCCATCCTTCCTGTTGATCTTCCACCCTTTAAACCATTGCATCTACAACACCGAAAACTCTGTGAACATCAACGGATGTACAGTACGTTAAAGCAGCAGGACACCGAGCAAATGTTTTTAACATACATTGGGGCTGCCGTCAAGCATGTTGTCGCCATTCCAGCCAGAGATGGGCACGAAAGGCACGGTGTCCGGATTGTAGCCTATCTTCTTGATGTAGGTGCTGACTTCCTTGACAATTTCCTCGTAGCGCTTCTGGCTGTAGTTGGGCTCGGTGGAGTCCATCTTGTTGATTCCCACGATGAGCTGCTTCACGCCCAGCGTGTAGGCTAGCAGGGCATGTTCGCGGGTCTGCCCATTCTTGGAGATGCCAGCCTCAAATTCCCCCACGCCGGCAGCTACGATCAGTACAGCGCAGTCGGCCTAAAAGACGAGAGACGGTTTGGAATATTGATGCAACGCCGATCAACTCGGTGACTTGGTCCATACGTTGCCTACCTGCGAGGTTCCAGTGATCATGTTCTTGATGAAATCCCGGTGGCCTGGAGCGTCGATGATGGTCACGTAGTACTTGGTTGTCTCAAACTTCCACAACGAGATGTCAATGGTGATGCCACGCTCTCTTTCGGCCTTCAACTTGTCCAGCACCCAGGCATACTTGAATGACCCCTTCCCCATCTGGAAGACATCAAGGAAACTCTTTGCTTGCTATTGATGTGACCGATAGGGTCAGTTTGATGTATTCAAGTAGGTGCCGCTATTCCGAATCTGGTAAACCTGTTAGCGAATGCTAATCTGTGTTAGCATTGCAGCTCGCCGACCATCTTGCTCACAGACAAAATGTTGGAAAAGGCAGTTAAGACGTACGTAGTTGATTCATATCACACTTAATGGGTGATAAGGCATTCCCAGAGACCCAAGTATTTGTATACCCACAATTATGTATCGGACGTAAAAACCCTTCAAAGGTTTTTTTTGTAGGGCATCATCTCGCACGTTCTTACCTCGGCAGCCTCCTTCTCAAACTTCTCGATGGTCCGTTTGTCAATGCCGCCACACTTGTAGATGAGGTGGCCCGTGGTGGTGGACTTGCCCGAGTCCACGTGACCGATCACCACGATGTTGATATGGACCTTCTCCTTGCCCATGACGAGTGACGATGCAGGCTCGAGTCAAGAAAGGCTCAGTTGGGCTTCTGCAAATATGGCACGGAGACTCTGTGAGTTCACTATACTTTTTTGGGGGGGATGGATTACTAAAGATATTATGACATGGCTAAACTTTGATCTGTTGCTAAACCTTAATTAAAAATACTATAAAATATATTATTGTTCTGAAACCTGATGTGCTAAGAAAAAAAAATATGACAGATTCATAATTGGTGCAAAAAAATGATCTAGAAAGTTTACTCACATCGATAATTCTTTTTTTAAGTCAGGAAAAATGTGTTGAACAGTGTAATTGGTGGGGGTGAAATGCAACCAACCTAACGGGGCATGAGCGCCACCAACCGATATTGTTCTTCCCCTGCAAGGAGACCCATCTCAATTGATAAATTTGCTGGCACCATCTAGTGGTGGGGGTCTGAACCACACCCTAATTTCAAATGTTTACTTTTACCGCAAGAATGTGACTAGGTTACACCTCATATTTTGAAAAACTTGTAAGTCAAGACACTTGTATCTCAAAGCTTCACTGTATACCGTCTTCCCTTCTGCATTCCATCCAGTCATCCTACCAGTGATGTGCCTGTGCTGACGCACGCTGGCAACAATGTTTACCCCCCCCCCCCCAAAAAAAAATCAATTTTGTCAGCCATCTCTCTCGGAATAGCACTGCAGTAGACGTTCTTTATTATTATTTTTTAATAAAACAAGCATTTGACATTCAGAGCAAGGTTGTACACATCCTCATCCTTCTTGTCCAGTAGCGTCACTGCTGCAGTTGCCGCAGTGCACCCACCCTCCACCCCCCAAAATAACTGCGCCAACTTAATGTCAGATGGCTCGGGGTATGTGAACGCCGGATGGGCAATACAAGAGCCACCGCCATGTTCTGTCAACACCGCACCTCTCCATCCCCCCCCCACCCACAAAAAAAAAAAAATCCTCTTTACACTGTTGTAGCATCATATTCCCAGAACATAAAATGGTGGTGGGAGTAGCCTATTTATGACGTAGAGTGTTGCTTACCTTAGCAGCTGCTGGTTTTGTTTCCACTGCTGTTGTCAAGTGCAGGTCGTCTGAGGCAGGGAGCGCGCGCGCGCGCACTTGAGGACAGACGACGCTGAATCCGCTTGCGGGCGCGCGCACGATACGCAGGAGGGAGGGGGGTGGGTGATTGTATAATCGCGCGCACTTAGTTATCCAAAATAGTCTGTTTGTGCCAATTAACGTCTGTATATGATTATGATTTGATATTTTACTGTTATACAATGTGTTGAACGTATTGCCTTTTTTTTTTAAATTTAGTTACGTTTTGACAACAGCAGAGGGCGCACTCGACTCGTCTATCCACGGTCCATACCAGCTAATTCATTAGGTACACTTTTCCAAAAGAAATTGCTTGCAAATACGAAAGATGAACTGAAATGCTGTGGAATTAACTGTGTTGGTTGAATGTAGAATGCGACAAAAAAAATTTACAAAATATCCGGAATGAGCTGAATATAGCTATAATGGTTTGAATCAGTCAGTGTGAGGTATTTAAAATACAGTTGGTAATTTTGCTGTGAAAAATAAAGCAGTATTTTGAATAGAAAAGGTGGGAATTGAGTGAATATGGAGAAAAACCGTTCCCAACTCAGAAATGTTATTACTCGTCAAGTTTTAGAAACCTCTGAATATGATGCGGTCCAGTATGAAAACTAATACGAATGAAACAAAATGTTAAATTTGTATATCTAGTCAAATATGAGTCTTCTAACTTTGTAAAAGCAGTTTTGGCTCTTATTTTTCCCATGTGAGGATGTAACTAGTTTTGCAGTTCCTCTTATTGAGATTTAGGAATCATTATCACTTTTTGTCTGGCCTCGACACGCACAAAGATGACATTTCAATGCCCACATTTCAAGTGTTTTTATCCTGATAAAAAATTGATTTTAGGGGTCCAAAACCTCACCCCGTGAATAGTTCAAAAACATTTAGTTTGACTGATAAACATGAAATAGGGTGGGCGTAGCCATCATGACAGGTTGACATACAAAGTCTGAAGGACCCATGTCTAACTTGGACTGGTTTTATGGCAATGACTCACTGTTGACTCATCTACTTTCCTCCCCCATAACAATGTGGTTGGTGTTCAAAGCTACAGAATTAAGACAACATGAGAGCACCATTCTGCTGTGATTGATTAAATAATTATCACACGTGATTTTGAAACCTCTTTTAATGCAAGTTTACATAAACAGGGGGTTCCAAAGACTGATTTTAGCAGGTTTCATTCAACAAAAGGTAAAGAATGATAAACGTTTGCACAACACTTCTTTACAGTGATTCCATTTTGTATACATTCATTCTCACTTCAAGAAATACTGTGCGTGATTCTTTTTAGATTCAACTTAAATCGATATCTGTGGTTTTATTGTTTGCTCTTGGTTGTAAAGTGTCCTTGAGTGCTGTGAAAGGCGCTGACAAATAAAATGTATTATTATTATGATTTTTTTTTTTTGTGTGTGACCATGTTCAAAAGCTTAAGGCAAAAGTACAAAACCGGTCAAGAGGTGACATCTGGCAAATGTGCAAAGTGGACCGTCTTGTCATTTCTAATACGAAAGTATTCAAAAGCTAACTTCTGTGTCTTTTGTGTACTTTAAAAAAGATGCACGCTTTAAATTATTAAACAAAACTGAGTGATCCCTTTTAATTCCATGATGCCACACACGAGAATTATAAAACACTAAAAAAGTTGCATCTTAGTATCCACTCTTTAAAATAAAAATCAAGAGGCCCCTTTTGATCCAGAAACAATACCCCAAAAATAATAAGGAAAATAACTGAGGTGTCTGTGTGAAAGGCACAAAGTGATAAAGCCCGTCAGATGTTGTGAAAGGGGCTAAGCGAAACAAGCTGCCAATTGGCGATCCCACAAGTGACCAGACTAGAAATGAAGATTCTCGGAGGTGACTAGCCCCCTTCACACGGCCCTTCAAAAGCAGGTTTTCACCCACATAATTGTGTGAAAGGTAGCGAGAACAATATAAAAGCTAAAAACAAAATATAAAATATCCCAGCTCTTTCGATAGTTAAGTGAAATCCCATGATATTGCGGTTGCTCAACTCCACGACATCAAAGAGTGGGTTTGGAACTTATCCCCTGAAATAAATGTGGGGTCACTGTTAAGACAGTAAATTCTCGACTGAACTCTTGCTTTCTTCTCTACGTAAGCGTGCTTTGGTCTTAGTCTTGGGCGGTGTAGGAGTCGGCATGGATGGCCCAGGGCTGCACGTCGCCTCGTCCGAAGATGCTGTAAAAGGTGGCGCCAAAGATGTTGATGGCCGCCGCGATGTAGAAGACCGTCTGCCATTCTTCGATAGTGTTCTGACACAGATAACAAGGGACTCTCTTTACACTCTTATTTTCATCGTCAAAACTCTAAATGTTTCAGGTCTGACGTGTTATTTTGGCATTCAAGACATTCGGATACTTTATGCGCACCCAATGTCCGATTTTAATGGATGAACAATGTTTTTTAAAATGTTTAATGTACATCCAATATCCTCCTTAGATATTTGAAACTAAATGGGGTCAACGGGTGTCTGATGCCTTATTTTGTACCTTTTAACTGTCAAAAGTTTAAGACCAAAAAAAAAACCTCACACGCATCTTCTTTTTAAAAAAATCTAAATTAAATTAAAAAAATCTAACCAAATTTAAGACTGTAGTCTTAACATACACCCAACATTTTACTTTGAAACTGACAATACAAAAGATGTTTGCACAGCCAAAGTCAAATTTTTTTATGATTTTGAGTTAAAAATAAATACATCTTAAAACACATCTTATTTTGAAACTACTTCGAAAGATTAAAACTTCTAAAAGTTTATACTTTCACACATCTGTCTCAAAATGCAAAAAAAAATAAAAATAACCCTTTTAAAACTATGCTACCAGTATAAATATCGTACATAACATAAATCTGACGCCTTTTATAATAGTGGTTTTGACGTTCAGTTTGACTTCTTATTTTTAAAGTATTGGACAGTTGAAATTCAATTCTATATTAATACGTATAACAATAGAAATCCAAAATCTTTTTTAAAAAATTGTTTTAAAAAAAACCTCTTATTTTGAAAATGGTTGTAAATTTTGTAGACTCACAAAAAACAAAAACAAAAGTCTTACATTTACAGTGAGGCTTCTTGCAATGACTGGTCCCACCATCCCAGGAATGGTAGCGAAGCAGTTGGTGATGCCCAACAGGATCCCCGCGTACCTGTCGGAATGACGCCACCGACAAGTGAATGGTACGTTCCGGTCCACTTGCATCGGGGGCCAAAGCTAGCCCAATACTTACGAAGGGGCGATGTCCAAATGGTTGATGGTGTAGCCGGACGACGACAGTCCACCCAGCGAAGAGGAGACCGTGAGGAAAGTCAACGCCAAAGTGTAGTTGCATCCCGTGTGACCGGCCGCCACCAAGAAGACGGCCGGTCCGACCATACCCACGACGGAGAAAAACTTTCGGACCGTGACGGTTGGGTAGCGCCACCTTTCCCGCAGGTAGTCGGCCAGCTGACCGCTCAGCAACACGAACACGGCGCAACCCAGGTAAGGCAGAGCCGACAATAAGCCGTTCTGATTTGGGAGAGATTAGTAACGAAATGTGATTTTTGCTCATGACATCACAACATGTGACTGCATATTGACAAACGAATTCCAGATCCAGACAGCACCCGTCGAGCCCCTTAACTCATTCAGTACCATCCAATTCTAGACCGAGCCTGAAAAGACGGTTAAAAACGTCTTTGGGAGTGAATGAGTGAATTTGGCATCCAACTCAATGCGGTTTGTTGTCAATTGACCTCCGATCCGAGGAAGAAACGTTTCCATTTTCTGGCAATTTCGAATTAAATTGTTGTTGTTCAATTATTCTCTAAATTGGGCTGCGTCAAGAGTTTGAGCGGCGTCCTTACCTGCTGTATGCTGAAGCCCAGGACGTCGTTCATGTAGGTTGGCAGGAGGGTGAGGAGGGTGTAGAAAGTCCAGTTGTACGAGAAGTGGGCCACCACAATGGCCAGCAGAGGGCGCGACGTCACGATGGCTCGCCAGGGGATGTGTTGGACCAGTGGCGACAGCTGGTACCAATCACCCAGAAAATGGCAAACAGTAACGACAGTCGGTACGTCACGAATTAAAACTTCGGTCAAAATGAGCTGTTTTAATGTCTTGAAAAATCGTAAGCTTCTTTTTTTTGGGGGGGGGGGGGGGGTGTAACGCAGGACGACGCCTCACCTCCTTCTTCAGTGAACCCGTGATGTAGACTCGCTCCTGCTCCGAGATCCACGGGTGACTGTTTGGACTGTCAAACGCCAGGAATGCCCACAAAATGAACCACAACAAGCCCACTGCACCTTCACATACAAATTGTACCCACAAAAAAAAAATTTTAAAGTCCAAATCATCCCGTGCACTTCATGTGTCAAACCAGAGTGAACGTGACTGAATCTGCGCTGTTACCAAAGATATAGAAGACATAGGTCCAGTCCAGGTAGAAGCAGATTTCACCTGAGAGCGGAAGCGACACCACCGTCCCGATATGGGCTCCTACCGTACACACACACACAAACACGCATGTAAAGTTTTAACAAGGAAATCTTGACATGCCGCTGGATGAGCTTGTCCGTCTCACCGATCTGGGAGATGGTAAGAAGACGACTCCTCTCCAGGGGCGGAGCCCATGCTGCCCACATGCTGTACATGGCTGGGAAGGTAACACCCTAAAAAAAAAAAAAGGTACGTAAATCCACAACAAGCTTTTGAGAACATTTTTGCCAGTTGTGACATGCGCGTCTTCTTTTTCTGCAAGGATCTCAGGCTGCTGACGACATACCTCCCCGATGCCTTCCAGGACCCTGACGGCGATGAGGTAGCTGGCGCCCATGTCGGCAGCCAATGGGGTGAGCAGAGTAAACAGCACCGTCCCCAGGGTACCCAAACCCAGTAGCCACTTGGACCCCAAGCGGCCCGCCAGGTAACCCCCGGGGATCTGGGTCAGGATGTAGCCATAGAAGAACGAGCCCAGGATCCAGCCTTGCGTCTCAGAGTCCCAGTCGTACAGGCTGGCCTGTCACAAAAAAATACTTTTTTAACGCCCCAAATAAATTTTACTCTGGAAAAAAAAAGTGATTGTCTTACGACAGGCGTCATATTTTTTCCGAAAACAAAAATATGAATCACACAAGAACCAATTATATTTTCCTGATATTTTTTTGGAAGAAAACAAGGACCCATTTTTAAGGAGAAAAAAATCAAATCATGAAAATATTATTTTTCAATAATGTATGTATTTTGGGGAAATGATGACAGTTTTTTAAAAAGAAATTACAGTGGTCAAATTAAAGTAATATTTTTATTTGGAAAAAATGAATCCTGCAAGAACAAAATCATACTTTTGTTTATGAGAATAATGTATTTTGAAGGGGGAAAAAAATTCTAAATTAAAATAGTAAATTAAGTGTGCTATTTTGATCGGTAAAAAATAGGTCATCCGCGGAATTCTGAGAAAACTATGTACTATATTTTCAATAATTTGTTTTGACAGGAAAAAAACGGGTCGTTTTTTTTCAGTGAGAAATCCAACAACAACGTATGTATCAATATTTTTGCTTGAAATCATTTTACCCAAGCGTGAATGTGCCATCGACAGTGGCCGCTATTTTGTGTTCAAGCCATGTGAATGAGCCCAGTTGATTGGAACAGGTGTGCGCGTTAGGAGAAAAAGTTTGGCGGGAAACTTTGTCAAGCATACCTGCAGCCGGCTAGTTTTGTTTGATTCTGGGGTTTTTTTTGTCTTTCTATTAATAAAAACAGCAAATGGAGCCATGGGAAGAAGTGCCACTGAGACCAAAGACATCAAAAAAGTAAGACAAATTCTTTTTAGTCTATGGAGGGTCTTGTTGGCCTTTGTGTTGGAAAAGCAAAAACTAACAAATGAAGTGCTTATTCCCCCCCCCCCCTTTTATTTTTTGAAAAGTACTGATTTCATAAGAACAAAATGTTGGTTTTTGAATAAGCTCTAGAACGTTCTATTTTTATTTTTCAGTATTTTGGGATGGTACAAAAAGTAATCTTAAAGAAAAAAGTAGCAAGCCGATGAGGATAATTTATTTTTCCAGAATAAAGGTTGGGTTTTTTTTTAATGATTTTATATTTTATTCATGAATAAGGTTGCACCTCTTTAATGGAAAAGTGTGTTCATTTTCTTTTCTAAAAAAATGTTCATAGAAATAACAGATCCGCAATAGAATATAGACTAATATATTAATATATAAAATAATACTTAATTAAACCGTTTTCATACTTTTTTTTTAATCAAATAAGGTTCTATTTTTGATTGAAAAAAAAAAATCTTAAATGGAAAAACCAGCAAATTACAGTGTGGTTGTGTTTGGGCCGCGCCGGGCTGGGATGGGCAGGACACACGGAGCCGCTGTGGTTGTGTTGCTCTTGTTTGGTGGTGTTGAGCATGTCCACCATGGCCACACTCAGGTTGACACGCAGTGCGTAGACCACGAAGAAACCGAAGCAGGACAGCAGGGCCAGGCTGTAGCGTGCCGAGCAACATGCTGGAGCTGGCGGATAAAAAAAAAAAAAAAAAAGGCGAGCGGGATAGTCAAAACAAATGTTCTTGGACGATGACCACGCTTGGGACATAAATCATCTTTCCCCATTGAAATGAGCAAAAATGGCAATCCGTTCCAGCCTCCCATAAAGAGAATTTCGTTTTTTTGTGGCATGATGTTTAAAAAAAAAACAACACTCTAATACTGTACTTTATAAAAACATACAGTAATAACCATTAAATAGATCAAAGAATGATTTTTTTTTGCTTCGGTTCAATGGGCTTTGTGCTGCTCCTTCTGTGGTGTTGGCCACCTGGAAGCGGTGCTACACATCCTCTGTAAACTGCTGTAAAATTTGTCATTCTTGGCAAAGGGACAGTGTTTGCATTAAACTAACAGAGATCAAGGCAAAATTATGTGGGTGTTTTAACGACAGGTGTAATGCTCTAGTTTATGCTTATCGTAATTTCCGGACTATAAACCGCGACTTTTGTCACACGCTTTCAACTCTGCGGCTTATTTAATTAAGCGGCCTATATAAAGACTTTTTTAACGGCCGCCTGTGTACCGTCTTTCTTTGTAAATATCTCATGTAACAATATGGGCACCTGCGGCTTATAGACAGGTGCGGCTTATGTGTGTACAAAATGTTTTTTTCCTTTAAAAATGTAGTGGCGCGCTTATAATCAGGTGCGGTATATAGTCCAGAAATTACAGTACTTCAAACAATACATTTCAATTGGGAGTGGTAATAAATATCTTGAAGCCTCTTTCCTAAATATTTGCACAGTCATTCCGTCTGCAAAACTGGTGCTTGTTTTTCATGCCCGTCTCCCAGGATTGCACTGCCAAGTCATAAAAAAAAAATAAAAAAATGCTGAATGGAAGCTCATCTTGAAAAAGTTGTCGGTTGAGTCAGTCTTATCTCACACCACCAGTGGAGATAAGGCACAATTGTGCAAAAACTAAAATAAAAAAGGTCGTTTTTGGGTTTGCGCTTAAGTCCCGGTTATCACTGACCGGAGTAGACATCAGTCATAAGAGTCCCTGAATAGTCCAAAAAACCTTTGTTTGTTTTTTTAGGGCCAAATGCTGAAGCACAAAATGAGGCCTATGATTTATAATCAGTAAAAGGGGACATGTTGATTTTTTTTTTAAAAGGGAAAACATTTGGAATTTAAAAAACAAAATCAATTTTTCGAGAAACAAGTTTTGTTTTGTTTTTTACAAAAATCGCACACACAAAAACATGAACAATAGTAGGCTTTCGTTCTACCAAGTATTTTGGTTTAGTAGAATGTAATCACTTTTTTTTCCTTCAAGATCTCTTAAGTACGCCATTCAGCAGCTGGTCAGTTTCTGCGGGTACACCGGAGTGAATTACTCCTCTTCTCTCAGGTTCCGCCGTACACTACGGTGAGAGATTTGTGTTAAAATTATCAACACAGTTACATCCGCGATGGCTCGTTAGCGTTCAATGGAGACAACAATACTGCCTCCTCGCGGACAGAGAAGGCATTGCCTTTTCAACACGCTACTGAGACCTGTGTGGGTATCTTGGCCTGAGGTTTTGAGTCCAAATTAAATGCGCGTGTCCGGAGATCCAACTACGTACGTTTGACAACTCACACACAAAATAGAATACTCAGACATGATCAGTCATGACAAATGCACACACAACAACAACAACAACAACAAAAGGCGCATATTCGTGGATCAGAAAGCACCTGAAAATCACAATTATGTGGATCTGTGAAAATCAAATTCTGTACGTTTGAGCATTTGAGAAACATGTCAACATCGAGGATGTCCGTGGGTGAATTTGAACACGAATCTCTCCGTAGTTCACCATATGTTTACGTCCAAAAATGTGCCGCGTCAACAAGAAGAAAAAAAAAAGCTTCCCGCTCTAGATTAAGTCGCCAAGTGTAACAACATTAGGACACAAATAAAAAATAATGCAAAAGTGTAATAGATGCGCAATAACATTGTTTTACGGGCAAACGTCAGTCGGTGGCAACCAACCGGCGACATGCTCACAGCTTGGACGATTCGCCGCCGGCCCGCCCGCCCACGGTTCTCTTACCCGGCTGGATGTTGTCCTTTCGTCCGCGGTGAAGAAGAGGTTCCTGCTGCTCCTCGCTATCTGTGTCCGAGCAGCGCGATTCCATTTCGATTACTTTGCAACAGACATGACGAGCGAGGAACGCTACCACCTTCAGCAGAAAATCGAGGCGGAAAACAGGGACGAAGGCTCCTCCCACTCACGTGATGTCGCGCGTGACGTCCAAGTTCGCAAAGACTATTGATATGAATTTGAGGAAAGCGTGGCTTGATCCTTTTAAAATGTTCATCATTAACTATACAGTATCAGAGTCACATGTAAAAAAAAGACTCCAGAAACGCAATAAAATCCAACTAATTATTTCACGATTTACTGATTGTTCCAAGTTTCCAATCTAAATTTGTAAAATAACCTCCCGTAGTGACTTCTCTATACATAATTCACCACGAACTGCAAACACTTGAATGCAATGATTAGAAGTAATTGCGGTCCCTTTAAGGACCGCCGTGTTTAGTTTTGCTTGTTGCTATGGAAACTGATTTTCAGCGGTTCCCGGTTTGGCGCGGGAGTTTTTTTGCTATGTGAAAAATAAAACGACACACTTGCTGTGTGTGAACGTGAGAAATTGTCGCCTTCTTTTTACAATTTACACACTCCCATTATTTTAAACATTTTTGAATGAAGTAATTATATAAGGTCTCTATCACAAATCAGAAATGTTGGTTGGTAATTAATTGACGTTCAGATATTTTTTAACAAATAAGTCTCACCGATTTCATTTGAATTATTTCGAAAAGGTGTGACTGAAATAATCTTTAACAATTAAAAAAAATATGACACCGAGGCTCAATAGCAAAACACATGACCGTTTGTTACACTCTACACGCGTATAACTCTTACTATGGCATCCGTTTGATCTTTGTGGGGGGTTGTTTTTTTCTGTGCGGGTCTGCCGCTCATTTGAGAGTTTGACTGCTAAAAAAAGAATAATTACATCATTAATATTATTTGTCTCAATACTGTAGTCACTTTTTCCCCTTTGTTGCTGCTGCTCGCAAATGTGTGTCTAACAAATCACAAATGTAGGTTGGTAATTAATTCACCTTCAGATATATTTAACAAATAAGTCTCACCGATTTCATTTGAATTATTTCTAAAGGTGTGAAAACCATGTAAACTGCAATGACGGAATCTTAATCTTTGTCAATTTAAAAAAAACTATTTTTAAACCTGTTTAAAACTGGGGGGGGGGGGGGGAACGTTTTTCTGCACATTGTAACATAGTGTTTTTTTGCATAAAATGCTACCCCAAAGCAGTATTGTTGATTATTAGATGAATCTTCATTCAGTGCTCAGATAAGTGTAGTGAACGAATACTCTCTTGCTGTGCATACATTAGCATTGACCAGGACTACTGCATGTTTTTAGCAGATTCATTATTGCCAGGAATTGTCTATTCCAATTTGACTAGATCAATGCAGAGGGGTCAAACGATGCGTGATAGTCCGACTCCCTTTCTCACAAACTCCAAGTGAACCTTGCACTCAGGAATATTTTCCCATTTATTTGTAAGTAAGTAAGTAAGTAAAGTTGATTTTTAAAGCACATTTAACCACAGCTTGTACTGACCAAAGTGCTGTACATAGTGCATAAGCTAAAACAGGTTAAAAATAGAATAGATAAGTAAATAAATACACAATTTACAATACACAAATACAAATTTGTAAACACACCCAACTGCCCGAAACAAATCGGAGCATTTGGCCTCTCTGAGGGCGGCCCGGTAGTCCAGTGGTTAGCACGTCGGCTTCACAGTGCAGAGGTACCGGGTTCGATTCCAGCTCCGGCCTCCCTGTGTGGAGTTTGCATGTTCTCCCCGGGCCTGCGTGGGTTTTCTCCGGGTGCTCCGGTTTCCTCCCACATTCCAAAAACATGCATGGCAGGCTGATTGGTCACTCTAAATTGTCCCTAGGTGTGAGTGTGGGCGTGGATGGTTGTTTGTCTCTGTGTGCCCTGCGATTGGCTGGCAACTGATTCAGGGTGTCCCCCGCCTACTGCCCGAACACAGCTGGGATAGGCTCCAGCACCCCCCGCGACCCTCGTGAGGATCAAGCGGTTCGGAAAATGGATGGATGGATGGAAGTTTAAAATCACTGTACCAGTTTAAGACCCAAGTTTGAGATTGTTGACTCAAGCCAGGCAAGCCCCTCCCCGTTGTCTCTTGTGCGGGCGAGGTGGGGGATTTGTCGACTCAAGCCAGGCAAGCCCCTCCCCGTTGTCTCTTGTGCGGGCGAGGTGGGGGATTTGTCGACGCTCTCTCCCCAGTCAAATAAATACGATTTTGGGGACAGGAAAGAAGTTCATATCTGTGGTAATATGTTAATTATACTTTCCCAATAATAAGCTTTGTCCCGCTTTTAGTCACGTCGTAATTATGATAAGAACACAAGTTTCCTGTGGCTTGTTTAACCCTCCTGTTGTCTTCGGGTCAAAGTGACCCGCCACTGTGTTAAAAACGCCCCAAAAATCCCCTAAATTATATTTTTTTAACTTGAAATTTTATGACTTTTCTACGGAGCCCCTAAAGGGACATGGAAGGAAAAATAAAAAAAGATTACGAGGGAACGCAATACTTTGCGTTCCCTCGTAATCTTTTTTTTTTTTAAATCCTGTTGATGTGCTTCCGGGTCATCGTACGTGTAACGGAAAACAACAATCATGGCGCGTCTTCAACCGTTCGTGAGTTTAATAGAATTTTACTTTGAAATTGGCTTGAAATACAAAGACATTAAATCTGTTCTTGATCTTAAATACGGTTTCCAAATAAGCGAAAGACATTTGAAGCGAGTGCTGAACCAAAGAGGACTATTTCGTCGGAAAACGGTCAATGACTTGGGGGTCCTGGTTGACTTCATTCGCAACCAATTGCAGCATTCCGGACTACTACACGGTTACAGGTGGATGTACAGTAAGTGCAGAGAATATGGACTTCTTGTCAGGAAAGAAGTGACAGCCAGTGCATGGAGTTCTGGTTATCCCTCTTCACAGACCTCAGAGACAATGGCTTCTTTGATGGTGGATTTCTGGACATACATTCTGATAGACTCACTAATTAAATGTGTATTTTTGGACGTGAGAGTGAGTTGATGGGAAAGTGGACAGGGACAAGAAAGAAGGAAAGAAGATAACGGTGTGTGTGTGGGGGTGGGGGGTGGGGGGGTGTCACAGGGTGAAGATGAAATGACCAAGGTAAAAAAAGATGAAGGAAAAGTGGGGAGTGGGGATATGTGGTACACATGAGAGGGGGGGAGTGAGACAAAAAAGCAGCTTCATGCTATAATTTATTGCTCATAAAAGCTGATATGACTGTGCAGCTCTTTCTAAATCTGTATATTATTTTCAACAGGATGAGTTGGATGACAAGGCGCTCGTTTGGAACAGCCATCTCATCAGGCCCTCAAAGAACATGAATGTCCCCAGTGGTCGGCCCAACGTGATGTATACGTTACCTGAACTTTATGGTACAAGGGACTTCCTCTCCCCAGTTGACAATGAACAAGTTCAACTGTGCAAAAGCCAGTGTGTCTTTCGTTTGACCATGCCTTGTGATCCGGATGTATTTGCATTGTGTGCTTTCTTAATGGCCCAGTCCGATCTTATGCCACCAAAAGATCCGTATCAGGCTGTGAACTTGTATTTGCACCTCAGAGAGGCCCTCACCGCAACTCTTTAAGTTAGAAAGATTATGTTTTCAGGGTTCAGAGACATTAACTGTTGGTGAAAGTAGTTTTCCTTCCGCAGACCAACCATTAGAATAGTATTTATATTCTATGACAGTCAAACCTTGGTTTTCGTCCATAATCCGTTCCAGAAGGCTGTTCGAAACCCGAATTGTTCGAAAACCGAAACCACGCTCTTTTTAAAATAAAAATGTTTACTGAACACGTCTGCTCACAACGGAAAGCAACACGAGGAAGCGTCACATCCTCGTCTACCCGAGGAAGCATCACTTCCTCGTGTAAGGAAGGCGAGAGGAGTCAAATGGTGAATTCAAGTGCGCTCAGTTTGTTCGAGAACCGAAATTTGTTCGTCATTCGAGGCATAAAAAACTCGAAATGTTTGGTCGAAAACCAAATTGGTCCAGAACCGAGATGTTCGAAAACCGAGGTTGGACTGTATTTTATATTCAAAATGTAAATATAAATTACAGCCATCTATGTTTTGCTTGGTGTTTGGGCTAAACTATATTATGGCTCCTCAACTGGTGTGAAAAGTAACATTTATTGAAGCCTGAATTTGACCATTGCCATTTCTTCAACCCCTTGTTCTTCTTTAATCACTACACTTTCAATGGATAATTAAAACACCATCACAATTAAAAAGTTTATCTGCTGTTTTTCTTACTGTATAAGGACAACATATTTGATCTACAATATAAAATGTTTGTTTGTCAAAGCATTATTGGTGTAAATAAACATTCTTTCTTGGTTGCTGACTCTATCCACAAATACTTAACCAACGTGGATGCTGAAGAGTATTCCTGCATACTTGTACATCATCCCAATTGAATTTTCACCTGCTGATGATTACGTAATTGTCACTCATCACTTTCGTCAGCTGGTGGTGTCTTTTGTTAAAAAAAACTTGGAACAAATTTTATTCACATTGACAAATTCTTACAAACATCAATCTCAAACATTTAAATGGAATACAAACTAGAAAAACACTTATTTTTCTTCTAACAGTGCAAATATTAGTAACCATTTATGATGTATCAACTTCAAACCTTTGGGTCAAACTGAAAACTCCCATCTTATACCTGAAACCATCATGAGAATAAGTGGTGCAGAAAATGGAAAGAATGGAGAATTATAATGGAATCAATTGCATTGTAATAATGCACAATACACAAATGGAAAATACAACTGCAGACTGCCCATCACGTGGTTAACTATGCCAGATGTTTTACATCTCAAAAGTGCAAATGAACAACAGAGCCAATGAAATGCTTCAACTCACTCTCTCTCTCTCTCTATATATAGACATCTCTCTCTCTCTATCTATATATATATACAGTGTATAGATATATACATCTCTCTCTATATATATCTCTATCTATATATAGATATGTCTATATCTATATATAGATATAGATATATCTATATATATCTATATAGAGAGACAGAGAGAACACTTCTTGATCGCAAGAAGTCCCAAGTCCTCCTCCATGATTCTCTCCTCCCCCGTGTAGTGTCTCTCAAATCAGCCGCGCACGAGAATCAACATTCGCCACACTGACCCGGAAGCACGTCAACAGGAATTTAAAAAAAAAAAAGATTACGAGGGAACGCAAAGTATTGCGAGGGAACGCAATACTTTGCGAGATCTCGCAAAACTTTGCGAGGGAACGCAATACATTTGCGTTCCCTCGTAATCTTTTTTTATTTTTCCTTCCATGTCCCTTTAGGGGCTCCGTACTTTTCCTAGATTGGCCCTAACTGCAGAAAAATTGAAATGTTTTTATTCACATTTCCATGGAAGCTGTACAAAAAAACTTACAAAGGTGGTCTTCGGGTCAAAATGACCCGTGAGGCAAATAGAGTTGAAATCAAGGTCACCAAGTTATTTACACACCACAGAATGTTTCAATGTTTTAGTTGTGTCTCAGAAATAATTAGTAGTGCACATGAACAAGACAATAGCAGTCATAAACAAGACCAGATAGGTGGCGTTCTCACAGACGGCAGAGCTCTTTTTTTGTGGATTTCAAGGAGTTGTAAAGGTGCCACAGATGACAGGACCCTGATTTATCTCTGTGCTGATGCCATGAGTGTGCGTTATTACACTGAAGAGGCTCTAGAGATGATTTTTTCTGATGTCCAGCAAGACAATTGATTCAGAAGAGGAAAAGGACGATGTATCTGAAGAAGATGGGGAGGAATATAATCCAGAGCATGATGAATCATCTTCAGAATAAGAAGAAAATCCTGAAGCTGAAAGAGAGACTTTCCTTTCAAAAAATGGCAAAATAACATGGTCCTCAACGGCATATAACCAACACAGTAGGCATGCAGAACAAAACATCATAACGATGACCCCAGGACCCACAAAGTATGCCGTTTCTCATGCCCATGACATTGTCTCTACATTCTACATGTTTATCACACCAGCAATAGAAAGAATAATCCTGGAGATGACAAATCTGGAGGGTTTTCACAAATGTGGAAACAGGTGGATAAAGATGTATGAGACTGACCTGCAGGCCTACTTAGGGCTACTAATCTGCAGGTGATCGGGCGAGAGATCAACTCTACCTGATATCTCATGAGAAGAACAAGAGGAGGGTGTTCCTTGAGCAGCTAGGAAAGGCAATGGTAGCTCCACTCATTGAAAGAAGGAAGCATGTCTCCCGCACAGAAGCCAAGCAGCAGTTGTGAAAGCTATTCAGAGTGCAGGAGGTCCTGAGAAACCTGAGGATCCAGCCACCACAGCCACTTCCCCAGCTAGGGCAAGTAAGAGGAAGAGATGCCAGTTCTGCCCTCAAAAGAAGGACTGTAAAACACATAGTGTGCTGCAGGTGTAAGAAATATATCTGCGAAGGCTGTGCGCTTGAATACTGTGTGACGTGTGCTAATTAGTTGAATGGGTTATCTTATTTTTTCATATTTTTGTCTTGTATTGTATTGTCCTAAATTGTTCACTCAAGGAAAAAAAAGAAAGACACTTTAGTCATTGGAATGAATACAATTAATCCAAAACTCCTTTCTGCACATTTGTTTTCCTTTTCTTAAACTATAGAAATTAAATGTGAAGAGGGTGAACTATATCACACATATTGTGGTGAAGGACAAGTTATTTCTTCAAGCAATATGACATTTAGTGTTTAAAATTCATTTTAGCTGCTTATTTGGGGGTTTTAGTGAAGACGGGTCATTTTGACCCAGAGGACACGGGGTGTGTACAGAAAATGAGGACAACAGGAGGGTTAAAGTGGCGTCTGGTGAGAGAGTAAAAGGAGGGGGCGGGGACTGACAGCGAGCTGGATGGATACGTCATGACCTCCCTTTCATAATTTTGCAGCTGTAAATTGGGAATTTCTCCATTGTCAGACATCAAAGGGTTTCTTTTCTTCTCTTCTCTTCTCATCTCTCTCTCTCTCTCGCTCAGCACCTTTCCTGGTACCTCTACAGCAGATGGGCATCGGAACAGTGAGCGCCAGACCCGCCGCAAACAGCACGGCAATAAGAACCCCAATCGGCAATATGATACCTGCCAGAAGAGCACACGGTTCAACATTTCTTTGCGTAAGAAGCAACATGGTACAGTGAACCCCAGTTCATCATGGCGGATAGACGCTTTTTTTTTTTTTTTAAAGAACAACAATTAAAAACATACACTATCTTTTTGTAAAACTCCAAACAATGCGTTTACAAAAACATGTTAGCTTTGTCTGAGTGTTGCCAAGGTGCAGACACAAATGAGGTGAATGTGGTTTTACATTCACGCAGCATGTGTTGATTGTGTACTTGCAGTGTACACTTACCGAGAGACCGGGGAGGTTTCGAACTTTCAGTGCAGTCAACTGCGAATGAAAAAAATAACAACAGACGTCAGAACTCAAGATCATCTCGTTATTTAACATGCTGATAGAATATTTCTTTTCAATTCTGGGCCCACTCTAAAAAAAAAGTGTTGTTCTGCTCACCAAGCAACAGACGGTCACACCAGAGTGTCGTTTATTTCTTGTTGTGCATTTCTGTTTTCCAGTCTACACCATTCTACATACAGACGCTTTGCAGTATTTGTTTCCAGGGAGGTACTATGAATTCTTGAACATGCATTTAAAATATAAAAAAACTAAATCACACAATATTGAGGGGTGGGGGTGGGGGGGGGGGCGGGTGTTATTATAAATAGATTTAAGGGGGGGGGGGCATTTGCCACATTGTGTAGACGTTTACCGATACGAGTGGTTGTGAAAAACATGTACTTTTATTCCAATAGTTGTAATGTCAACCGCTTATGAAGATGGAGCCGATCCCAGCCGTCTTTGGGCAGTAGACAGGCAACACCCTGACCTGGTTGCCAGCCTATCGCAGAGCACACCTCAACGAGCAATTTATATAATATAATAACAGGCTCCGGCACACTCGCGCCCCGAGTGGAGATAAGCGGTACGGAAAATGGATCAATAGCTAATCAAGCTAATTTTCGCTACTCAATGTGAAAGTGCATCGCGGGTGCTGCTTTTTGTTAGCATATGGTAGCATCTTATCAGGATCACGGGAGACGGTAAGTGAGCTCCGTTTATTAACAAACCACAGCTACTTTATCGCTGTGGCTGATGCCAGAACAAAACATAGCGTTAAGTTTGAAAAATCGCACACTTCCCTTTAGCCTGCTCACTCATCCTTTTCACGTTCATTTCAAAAGGTCCAGAGCACGCGCATGTGCGTGTGTTTCTCGGGAGCTTTTCGATTTGCTTTGTTCAGCCGACGGCAATCTACAGGTGATCACGGCGTTCAATCTATGCTGCCAGCTAGTATTTATTTATTTTTTTACATTATTGGAGGAATTGAACAAGAATGACAATGAGCCTTACCTTGGCATTGGACAGAATGTTCACGATCCTGAGCAAAAAGACCAACAGAAATATGTCGCTTAGCTTAGCATGTCATCAGGAAAAATGTGAACATGGTGTTGCTGGTGCAGTGATGACGTTTTCTTACTTCTTTGGGGCAGATTCGGTTGCGTTTGATGTTCTCCATACAAACGCTGAGAGTAAGATGGGTGGCGTTCCATCCCGGGACTACAATGTCACGTACGGACGCATTTTTGTTGTTAGCCAGCACGAAATTCTAAAAAGCAGACACACGATCGTTTGTAAGCTGCCGGAGCGCTTTCTCTACTTGGATGGCTGGCTATATATACTAGCCTACCACCTGCTAGCATGTAAGCATTTCACCAACTCTCACTCGAAGTAGGACCTGACTACAGTGTGTGCTGCATTATTATTCATCTGCCTCAGAGCTTTCTCGACTCGGATTGCTCTATTTTCAAATTTTATTGATTCTCATTCGAAAGAGTATTGGACTATAGAGCATGATGTCATGTAAAAATCTTATCAAGCTTCCAAAACACTTTCTCTACTTCGGTTGCTACCTAGCTATGTGTGATCCTGGGAGCTGCTAGCATGTTAGCCTTTGCGCTTTTATCATAAATGGGACCCAAATGAGATGGAAAGATGTAACTTCCTTACTGAGGTCCCTTGGCTGCCTTTCTGTACTCCGATTGTGATATGTTAGCATACGGACTTACAGGATGTTAGCATTTGAGCCACTCTCATTTGAAATGGTACATGTATACCTGGAGCTCGCCCCCTGGTTTGACAGCATTAGCAGAGTGAAATAAAAAGTAACTCTCAAGATAACACCACATAACCCACCGTCTCATTGGTCCATTGATAAGTGGTGCATGGTGGGTTTTCATCCCCGATGATTTGGTAGGTCCATTGCTTGGAATTAGACGTCACGTTGCAGATGGGATCAATGGCGTGGCCAATGCACACGAGAACTAGCAGACAAGAGAGAGAAAAAAACAGACAAAATACTATAACACAGTCTCTCACACACAGACTAAAGACTCAGGCTCACACTCGCCCTATTCCGCTCCATAATGATGTCTAGCATGCTGTTAAAACACGAGAGCAGACGAGGGCAACTGGGAACCGAGTGGCCCACCCACCCCCTCCAAAAAATGTAAGGTATTTTTTTTTCTGTTTATGTTTTCAACACACTTAAAAAAATCTTCCATGTTTGCCACAAAAAACGGAGGTGAAATGCAGATAAAAATGGGTGGGGGGGGGGGGGGGTTCAAAACATTGGGGAAAAAAGGGGGAGAAATCTGTAAAAAAAAAAAAAAAAAAAAAACTGAGGTGAAATGCGGATA
Source organism: Hippocampus abdominalis (assembly GCA_018466805.1). Classification (NCBI taxonomy): domain Eukaryota; kingdom Metazoa; phylum Chordata; class Actinopteri; order Syngnathiformes; family Syngnathidae; genus Hippocampus; species Hippocampus abdominalis. The sequence goes on along the minus strand of CM031702.1, from coordinate 6,232,784 downwards.
AAAATCCTGGGGGAAAACATGAGAAAAAAAAACATTGGAGGAAAAAGTTATTTGTTTTGAACCCTTTCTTGTTGGGTGCGGATAGTGGATCTATTATCCATGCATTGAAAAATGCGTGATCAAAAATGATACATATGTAAGACCCTTTTCTTGACAGCCCCGTCGTTCTCCTTGCTTGCGGGGCTGTCCGGAAGTGACTCAGGACGTTTTTGGTCCGAACCACTTTTGACATTTTCTCTCACACACACATTTCCGCTTTGAAAGAGATGTGTCCAGACACATCCCGGTGTCTGCTCATCCTATGGCCTTGTCAAACTACTGTACACAACTTTTTTTTTCTCGTACACGACGGTCGGTTACCCGGGCGAGACGGCACTCAACAGCGGAACCCCGCCGCCAGCTCGCAACCTTTCGCCAACCCTTCGCTAACTCGGTAAATGGGGGCAAAGCACTTTTTTTTTCAGGGCAGTTAAACGACTTCGAATCATACGGAGCCCCTAAAGGGACAAGGGCAAAGTATTGCGTTCCCTCGCAAAGTTTTTTTATTTTTCCTTCCATTCTGCTACATTTTTCTCCAAAAGATGACTTTCCTCTAAAAATGACAAATTATGTAATTATTTAGATATATATAGATATATCTATATATAGAGAGAGAGAACACTTCTTGATCGCAAGAAGTCCCAAGTCCTCCTCCATGATTCTCTCCTCCCCCGTGTAGTGTCTCTCAAATCAGCCGCGCACGAGAATCAACATTCGCCACACTGACCCGGAAGTAGATCAACGCGCATTTAAAAAAAAAAAAGATTGCGAGGGAACGCAATACTTTGCGAGATCTCGCAATACTTTGCGAGGGAACGGAATACATTTGCGTTCCCTCGCAAAGTTTTTTTTTTTTCCTTCCATGTCCCTTTAGGGGCTCCGTAGTACGGAGCCGTAGAATCATACATCACCAATGGAGTTGTTTTAAATGGTTACTCACGCGAAGTTTTTTTTTTTTTTTTTTTTTTTTTTAACAATCTTTATTGAACAATTCACAATACAATTCTCAGTAAATACAAAACAGAACAAAACGAACGTGTTATTAATACATGTACTTATTACAAACATTTACAAACATTTAAAACTCACGCGAAGTAATCCACAGGAAATTCATGATGCCAAGTCACTGCTACCACCTCGTGAGCCGCTACCTCGCAAATGACGCAAGTAGAAGCCACACATAGTGTCCCGCTCCTTGGGGCGTGGCCACGCGGTTTTTTTATTTATTTATTTTTTTTTTTTATAACAATCTTTATTGAACAATTCACAATACAATTCTCAGTAAATACAAAACAGAACAAAACGAACGTGTTATTAATACATGTACTTATTACAAACATTTAAACAAAAAGAGAAGCCAGGGGATTTTAAACAAAAATTTCAAATAAGGAGCATATAGCCAGAGTCTTAACAGCTTTCTTGTTTTTGGAATCCTTAATAGAGCTCAAATACTGTTTTATTTCTGCTTGTAAAATTAAAAAAAGAGGTTTTGAATTACTCCATTTGGATTTGTGGATATGGAACTTAGCAAGAATGATTATTAAATTTATTATGAAAGTTTGTTTAGTGTTTTTTTCCTTACTTTTGTAGAACCCAAATAGTACATTTTTCCAGTATAACATAAAGTCAGAGTCAATACATTCAATAATAAATCTAGATACAGCTTTGTGGCCACGCGGTTCTGTTGTGTGTGTGTGCGTGTAGTGAGGTAGTGAGATCGAGAGGACATTTTTGGATCCGGGGATTTTTCTTTGGGCTCCTGTTGTTGTGATTGGCTGTCTACTGATCAGCTCATCCCGTTTATGAGAATGAGGTGACAGCCAAGTGAGGCTTTATTAAAACACAATGTAACATCCCTCTTGTCAACCGCAACCTGTTTATAGATTTACTATGACATGAATTCATGACATCAAGGTTGTTTTTTTTTTACTTAGGCAGAAAATTCAATTCAAATAGAACCAAACAAAAATCACACCCAAAAAAAGTGCTGGTGAACATGTACCACCGTTTTCTTTATTTATACTTACCAGGGATGCTTGTCACCATTAAAAAATAAAACACATTACATTTCACACGCTTCAGCCAAACACAGCATTGTCAACTACATATAGACGATCATAATTTGCCCCACTGAGGCAATAGGAACACATGCCAATACAATGACTCACGCTGGGCTTCAGGGAGGGTCTAAGAGGAGTAAATCTAAAACCTGTTTGCTTAAACAAATAGACTACACTAACATAGCATCACAGAATCTAACTACAACTTTTTAAGATTGTTTCTTTGTTTTGAAAAACAGAACATTATCATAGTAAGATGAGTATTTTTTTTTTTTTACTCTGAAAAAAAAAATTGACCTCCTTGGGAAAGTATGACTTTAATCTAATCAGTTTTACTCTTTTGTTCTAAAAATAGGATATTATTTTTTTGACAATGACAAAAAAATCATTAAATTGTTATGACTTAAAAAATAAATAAATAAAGCTTTCCTCTAGAATAGTTGTTTTGTTTTGGGGGGTTTTAGGGAGTGTGGGGGGTTATTTTACTTTCCGTGTTTGTAGAGTTCATTCCGTTACTCATGATGTGACCTTGCCTTTAGACTGAGTGCTGTCCAAACTTTTCCTGAGAGAAGAATGAAGGGGGCACACCATGTGGGACCAAGGTTCCTATCAATCATTTGCTCATGCGTGTTGTTCAGAGGCCCATTGGGACACACGGGGACTGTTGCAAAGGAGAGCATTATTGTTTCTTTGCTGGAAATTGATTGCACATTCCAAAAAATACAAAAGTAAACATCGATGTACCGGACGGTCAGTCAGTGGGAGCATTCGCTGTCCTTGACCAGCTCAATGGACACCTCCAGTTGCTTCTTCACAGTCTTGGATGACAGACGTCTCGGAGGTCTGGAGGCGTGCGACTTGCCCGGGGTCCCAGGTGACTGCCGACTTGCAGTTCTGGGCCAGGCCGTGATAGCCCGCCGCATCTCTTGTGGGTCCCCTCTGCCGGCTTGCTCCGCAACCATCTTTGACTCCCTCTTCTTCCTCTCTCTTTCCAGGAAGCGGGAGGGCTGCGGGGCAGAGGCGCCCGGAATGGACGGTCGCGGCGAGCGCCGGCTGATGATATCGGCGAGAGGCCGGCGTATGTGAGCCGGCGCAGGCGAGGCCCGGAACTTTTTCTGGCACTCTCTGAGCTCGTCCAGCTCACGTCGGAGCAGTGTGTTCTCAAGTTCCACCTCGGAGCGCGTGCGCACTTTTCGCGCTTCTCTTAGCATCATCTGGAATGGTTTGGGCACTGTGATTCTGGAGTCGCTGGGCCGTGCCTTGAAGGCCCTTTGGGGCGGCACTCTTGCCTGCTGTTTGGAAACCGATGACTTGGGCTGGAACCTGAAGTCCTTCTGGATCATCAACATGTCGTCTGGGCTGAGGATACGCTCACTGGTGGTGAGGGAAGGAGAGTCATAATCACCGTCATAATCCAAATTTCCAAGTAGTGGGCCTTTTAAATGAATTCACATCGGCCCCTTTCGTACAGAGGCCGCACAAAATTTAGCGTGAAAAGCTTTATTCTTTGAAAAAAAAACATACAGTCAAACCTCGGTTTTCGTAATTAATCCGTTCCAGAAGACTGTTCGAAAACCGAATTGTTCGAAAACCGAAACCATGTTTCCCATTGGAATCAATGTAAAAAAAATGTATCCGTTCCAAGTCAAGAAAGCTGATACACGATGCAAAAATAACAGTCCGATATTACGTAGTTCTCGCCAAACACGTCTGCTTTAAAAAAAAAAAATCTTTATTGAACAATACAAAATTACTAAATTAATTTCCTCAACCGTTTCTTTTCTGCTACATTTTTCTCCAAAAGATGACTTTCCTCTAAAAATGACAAATTATGTAAGATTGCTACTTTTTTCTTGAAATATTTTTGACTTTGAAATAATTGTTCTCAATGAAAGACTTTGCCTTATTTATTTTTTTTTCAATTTCGAGTAATACATTGATTATCCTTAGGGGGAAAAAATAGTTTTGTTTTCCAAAGGTCTGTACTTTGCCCCCTAAAAAACACATTTTCCTCTTTATGATTTTTTTAACCATTTTTTCCCCACACTCTTCTAAAAACTATTTTTTGATGAAAATTTCTACCTCTAAAAAAAAAAACGAGTTTTTTAATCTTGAAAAAAATAAGGTTTTCTCATAAAATCTCAATTTTTCTATGAAAAAATGTATTTCTGTTTTTGGAAAACCTATTTAGAAGATGCTTATTTGGAGTTTGTAAAATGAATCCTATTTTTGTGGTTTCACCGACCTGGGATTCTTGGGCGTCATTCCCCTCACGTTGTCCTCCACCGACAGCTCGGATTGGTCTGAGCCACTCGACGTCTCATTGAAGTCCAACAATTCCTGGGAATTGATTTTCTGGAGTTTCCTGCATGAAGCCCATGAGGAGACATGTCAGACTCATTTTGGTCATTTCCAGGTATCCCTGAAAGTCAATATCGACTGGAATATTTTAAAAATTCAGACTCTGAAGCCAGTTTCATCAAGCAATGTGGAATTTGGTGGGCATGTCTATCATGAGTAGACCCACAAAAAAGTCTCAAGAAGCTATGCCCAGAAAGACACAGGAAGTCAACCAGTTTTTTTTTTCAAGAGGACATTTTATGGTTATTTTTTGCCAAAAACAGGGGTCCCCTCAAAGATGAGCTGCAACTCGAGCTTTTGTCTGACTGATTTGAATCAAACCAACAAAACTGAATGTAAATAAGTTTGTGTTAATGCTTCATTCATCATGCTATTCCTTATGTTGTGACAATTTTAGCCACTAAGAGGCAGTGTAATCCAGTCCTACAGAAAAATGAAGTCACAAATTCTCAGTAATTGGTATAATAATATTGGCTGGGTTTTTTTTTTTTGCAGAGGATAAAGAATATAAGCCTGTGTGTTGTTTTATATGTGTACAGTATGTATGACTCCTAACCTGACTGAGCTGTTATGGCCGTCCCTCTGCAAATGTCCGTCCTCGTCTTCCTCCCACTGATCGATGTACATCCTCTCCAACTGGGCCACATTGTTCAGGTGAGCTGTCTTCATCTCTTCCATTCCGTGGTAGTAGTCAACGTGGTCATGCCGCCTTTGCAGGCCGTAGATGTGCATGGAGAGCGAGCTGCGGACTCTCCGACCTCTCCCACCGCTGCGATGCAAAGGGGCCACTTCGTCATTCTGCGCAAAGGGGGAAAAAAAGATTTTATTCCGAGAAATAAACCTTATTTTTTAGGCAGAAAGATTATTGTCTTGAAAAGCAATACTTTTTCTTGTAAATGTGACTTTTCCTCAAAATTGGACTTGTTTCTGATTTGAGTTCTCACCTGGTGTCCGAACTCCAAGCATTGGTCCTCATCCAGAGAGCTGGAGCGCCACCTCATCGCCATCTCGATGGTCCTTCTGCGCCAAAAGTGCCACTTGTGCAGCGACACCGAGGGTCCGATCCTGATCTGATGCTGGCTAAAGCGTAATGGTAGATTTAGAGTGGCTAAAATTTAATACCTCTTGACTGGAGGGGCCTGATAGACAGATGCTCTTTATGGGATTAACCAGATTAACATGTTAATTTGCAACGTTGTCCTCCTGTCTCTCATAGGTACTTCTACAATGCAACACCATTGACCGACTTTACGTCTTCTTTTGCTTTTAAAAGAGCCATGATCACAATGAGATTTTAAAAGAAATATGAATATTATGATTTTATGCTTAATTGTAGAGCTCATTCCAGACAGATTTGACCACCAGTGGTCAGTATAAAACAGACATACAGTATACAAAATAATATGTAATGGGTTGCATACCACGACTATTGATGCTATTCGTTGGCCCGTTTGTGGCACTTAGCATTGTTTGGTTTAAGATCGTGAAAAAAACAAGTTTCTGCTGAAAATGTGGATTTTTTTTGGGCGACTTTTTCATGCAGATATTGTTCTACTTGTAATATACTGTAATCTATACATATTTTTCAAAATACATCTTCCTCCCTATCATATTGTGCATTTTTTTTCCTCGAGAAAATTTGACTTTATTCTTGTTATATTACGTCATTTATCTTGAAGAAAATATGGTCGTGTAATGAATGAATGTGTCGAAGCGATACAGTGATTTGTTCCAGTGGCACACTTGAAGCCAAACATCTTGTCACATGAGGTCTGGCTCCAGTCCAGAGAAGTGACTCTTTAATCCGTCCACCTAAACCACCTCCTCACGTTTCCATCTGTCTCCTGTCTCCCTCCATTGCAGTCACCCCTGACTCAGGATTCACATTCACGCATCATTATATTCAAATGATCGAGATTTAGCTGGTTGGTCTGGTGCACAAATTACGAAAATATGCGTGTAATTGACACCCATTCATTTGCACCGTAAATACAGTATCTAAACTCCACAAACGTATTAAAAAACGCTGATAAACATTCGATATACAATTTCTACAAAAAGCAAAACTATTTAGAAATATTGATAATAAATGGAGAGAAAAAAATCTGTGACTTTGCGAATCTGCGGGTGCCAAACCGCAAATAGGTTAGTGTTAATTGTGTTCCATTTCAATACAGGACCCAATCGCAAATAACGAACGTCTCAGTAAATTAAGCCCCCCCAAATAGTTTCGACGTGCCTACACAAGATGGCGGCAAAGCACTACTTCTCTCTTGATTGGACTCCTCATCTGAGCACAAAACAACACATTACTGTACACTAAATAAAATGTGTGTGTGTGTGTGTGTGTGTGTGTGTGAGAGAGAGAGAGAGAGAGAGAGTCGTATAAGGCCTTGTAAAGTAAAAATTATGAATAGGCTTTTTTCATTCATCAATTTGCATTTCCGCATTTGTCCACTGGGTGATGCTGTTTTACTCTTTTTGTGTTTTTGGACGTTTGTTTTTCATCTTACCTGAAATAGCTTGTGTATGCGTGCGTGTCTGTGTATCTTATTTTATGTATGTATGTGTGTATGTATATATGTTTGTGTGTGTGTGGAATATGGAAGCCCATTCTCATTGGGAAAATATTTTTGTTGTGTTCTGCGTGAAAGGCAAAGGCTTAACTGATAATCGTGCGGCTCTGCTGCTGTATTTTTTTTCTGGATCTCAGTGTAAAAGTAGCTTTTGACTGAAAAAAAAAAAGCCCCATGGTCATTTCGCCTCCTTTTTTCCTTTGGACAGGGGAGTGAATGAATGAGTGCTTCTGACTATACAGTAGAGGAGTATGTTTGGCTTATCTGCATTGCAGGAATAATTTGACCTGGCTCCCATGTTTGCTGTTTGTGCTCTATCGTTTCCCGCAGTCATGTATGCATTGTAACCTCGTGACCCACAATTCCCTTTGATGGCGGGATTGCAGCTACGAGAATTGAAGCCCAGTTTGGAAAAGTCTTTATGCTTGTCTGTCACTGGAGGTAAGAGGTGGGATTTATTTTGTTGAATGGAAATCTCAGAGGTGCACCAATCTCCATCTGAGGTGCACCAATCTTCAATAGCCGTTCCCTGATGATGCGCTCTCGATGAGATGAAGCATTATGGTTCATGAAGATGCTGTATTTATGTTTGGCGTTACAGGCTGCGTACATTGGGGGCCGTGTGGGGAAGTGATGCACTGGATCCAGCAGGGGAAGCTATGGTTGAACGAAAGCTTGCTGTGTGGCAGTTGGTATCAACTTTGTTAGTTTTTTTCGGTCGATTGGTTGGTTAGTCAGTGATTTGCCCCAAACCCAGTCTAATAGAAAAGTAGTGCTTTGGGGCCATCTAGTCGCTATTCGGGGGAAGGGCTTGAGACCACTTCTTGTGTCAAACCTCTTAGAATTGGCTTAATTAGTTGGAATTAGTGCCTTGTCCGCTCTTTAGTTTTGTAGTTTGAGTGGTGTCAATCACTCACGAGTATGTGTGACTCATCAACACGCCTGTCTGTCTGAACATATCCGCTGCTTTCAACAGGAGGATGCGTGCAACAATGTGGTGGGGCATGCGAACACACACACACACACACTTTTTGCAAAACTTGTGGCGTCTTGCTCTGGGTCGAGTGGCAAAAAGACACACTCAGCACTGTTTGAGTGAGCAGTCAAGAGGCGACAATCCTTCAAGCCTTGATGCTGAGGAAAATCAGCTGAAAGGCAATTTAGAGTCATATACATATGCCACAAAGCCGGTTCTCACTTCCTGACCTAAACCATAAAACCAATCACTTGAAGCAAACGGTTGACTACAGAGAAATGGAAACATGGAATACTTGACCACTGTCAGTGACCAAACGGACACAGAAATCACTATTCAAAAGTCAAATAAAGAAACCTCTGCGAAAGTAACTGTAGCGTGTTCAAGGAAACTTTAAATTTTGTTTATAAAATTATATGATCATGCATTTTAGGGTTTAATACATATTGCTTTTTTCCCCCAAATGCATTTTCTTTTTTTAATGTACCGGTATACTGTTTTTGTATTTTCTTTCTAAATGAATGTTTTTAAGTGTATTTACTGTTATTATAAGAGAACTACAGTAAGACTAGCAGTGCCTACAGGCACAGCTAATGTGAATCCTAACAAATAAGCAAAACAAATACTACACAGAAAAATAGCTGCTGGGAGAACCCGCACAAGCTACATGACTTCTGAAACAACACCTCAAGGATAGAATAATGATTGACACACGTGGGAATGAACAACCAACTCTGGTTGGCTTGGATTATTTCAAGGTCGCCATTTGAAATCCAGTCAAGTAGAGTCACCCTAGTTTGAAGCTAATGGCTAATAATTAGCCACAGTGGCTGTTGAAGCTAGCGGCTAATCATTAGCCACAAGTCGTGGCCCACAATGGGAACCACTGGTGAAAAGAATGCAGCATCAGTCAAAGCAAAGCAACAATACTGTTGTTGCTTTGTTTTCATGAACCAATTGTGTTGTAGCTAGCTAGCCAGTGCCCTACCTTTTACTTACCAATTACTTTTGGACCTAAGCTTAGTTAGCCTTACCTACTGAACTACCTGCCTACCAAACTGCCTACCTGTGGAATGCAGTGAAAGGAATGCCTAACTTCAGATGAATGAACCAACTGTATTGTACGAGTTATCAAATAGAACACATTGACTTCACTTCCTTTGATTTGAGTCATCTCCTCGTGATATTTCACACATTTTGTAATCATAACCCTGTGGTCAGACGGACGGCCCTTCTGAGAGCACATGGATTGTTGTTGGAGAAGCGAAGGAGTCACAGGACCCGCAGATGTCACTGCCAAGGTCCGGGCGGCGTGGTGACAAACACCTCCATTGTTGGCCCCGTGAGGAGGAAGCTCCACGTACAAATAACACAAAGAATTTTCGCATCTAAACTGGATGTGCTGCAGACGGACCAGGGACAGCTGCTATTTTGAGGCCGGCCTACAAACAGGTCAAGCATGATTTGTTTGACAGTCACTAAATCAGCTACTGAGCAAACTACCGACTATGGTAATCTGACTGTCCAAAAGCTTTTAGGTCAAACGCTCATCAAATCTACTTACTGAACTACTGACCTTCTGACCAAACTACCTCCCAACTGAGGACCAAATTACGTAGCTTTCAAGCTACTTATCCATATATCCACCAAACTGTTCTACAAAGCTTTCAACTGAATTACCTGCATACCTTCCTAAATGCCACCAACCAAACTACATACTAAACTACCTATCCAAAAACCTCACACTGGAATTTACATACAAAACTACCTTCTTACCAGAAGCTGACATTTTTTCAGAAATCTCGCGTGTCTCAGGAATCCCGCGGGATTCCCACGAAATGGGAGTCAACTTTAATCACGGGTTTTGGGACGATACAGGACAAGAAATTCATGGGTGCAAACGGGAGTGAGATTATCCAGTATGGGGAAAAAAAAAGTCTGACATGGCATCTAACATCGGTACTTAACTAACAAACTACTAACCACCTAACTTCTGAAATCCATACCTGTAGTATGTAGGCTCTACATGTTGACTGGAAAGGGTATACTGTATGTCACTCACTCCAGATAATCAAATGGACATATTTGTTGGGTCACAGTCGTCACTTGACTGCTTTCCCAGGCTTCTGTCATGACTGCAAAATCTTTAACGCTTAAACCAGTCTTACACTTAGTCACACTTAGTCGCATTGGAACTTGACCATGCCTGTGCCCACCATGAGTGTCTTCTTGCGCGGCGGTCAGTTTTCTTGTTCTTAATGTTCTCTTTTATTGTACAATCTCGGCATTATTGTAACATGGAGATACAGTTCATGGCTAACAATGAACAAAGTAAGCAAACAGGCTAATGTTAGCTTACCGTGTTGCAGTGGTATTAGACTCCGCAGTCTCCATTTTACTGCAATGGTTTTTACTGCCACATATTCTGCTTTTGAATTAAGACTCGCTGTGTCATTGTAACATCAAGGATGCACAGTCATAAAAAAAATCCGACATTTGCGGTTATTAAACACCAGAGTCTCTACTTTTCCACAGCGGCCCATAATCTCCTCTCAGAAACGAGTCTACCGGAGACTGGTTGTAAAACTTGAATGCTCCAATTTTCCTGCAGTTTGTGTTGTCGTCGATGTCTGTGGCTGCTCAATATTCTGGGTTGGGAGACTAAAAGGCTTTCAGACAACGAAATGTGGATTGTGCTTCTTGAATACTAAAAAACCTGATTCAATTAGCTGGACTTTAATATCCGTAATGGAGGCCAGGGAAAGGTATACATAAATCCTTTCTTCTTTTCTTCAAAAGCAATTGTAAAAACTTAAACATAGATACATGCCATGTCATTTCATCTTGGACAAATGACGTTTGCCTACAGAATTGTGAGTGTGGAGGATGTGATACAGATACTTTATTTCCAAAGTATTCAGCTGTCAGTATTCAAAAGTGAATAATGGATAGCTGCAACTGAAGTGCAACTTTCCGTTACTCCAGTTTGAGGTCACTCCAGTTTGATTTTGATGAGTCATAATGGATAGCTTCAATGGAACTGCAACTTTCTGTAACTCCAGTTTGATGTCTCTACAATTTGATTTTGATGAGTCATAATTCCAGTTCCAGGTGCCACAACTTCATTTCACTATACAGTGTGTATATATTCATTCATTATATATATATATATTTATTATTAATAAGATATATATTATTATTATTTATATATATATATATATATATATATATTTATATATATACATTTATATATATATATATATATTGCCAATTTGCATATTTTATCACACACGTACTGCAGATGCTGACGCGCAACAGTCTGACTAATGTATTTAATGAATACTTGTGACATAATTACCTGAAATATTGATTGTGGATCGGTAGAATGCAATTGCAGGTATCTGAAATGTTCTGTTTGACGAGGCATAATTGAATTACAGATACAGTATTCACAACACATACAGGATACCGTCTCTGAAATGACCCGCCACAGAAGGGGGATTTATAACATTTCCATTCACGTCATCGCGGCCGCGACCATGACCACGCCCATCAGACGTCCCGGATCTCAAATCCGACTAGCGAGGGTAGAGTCAGAAGGTTTGTTGAAGTAATCAAGCAAGCAAGCGGCAGTCGTCTGCCTCGTCGTCACACTGCCGCGGACTTATTCAATTTTCACGGCTCTTTCCCCGCTCCATTTTTATTGTACCTTTTTTTTTGGGTTGTGTGTTTTTTTTTTTGGGCAAGGAGCCCGAAGCGAGCAAGTGAGTGTTGAATCCCCCGACCTCGAGGAGTTTGTGTTGGGCACCGGGGAGAAAGCAGCAGTAGCAGCGTGAGGCGGCGTCCACGAAAAGTAAGCTAACCTACTGGGCAAGGTAATTGTCTCCCACCGTCAACTACCTTCCCTTTTACGCACTTTTGGTTCCCAACAAACGACCGGTGGAGCGAGGAACCCAAAGTAGAAACGGCAGGAAGCATTAAAAAGGGATTTTAAAAAGTCCAACTTACTTCCTAATAAAATGGGAAGCTGGAAGATTGGTCAACAAATGTACCGGGAAAAAAAAGTCTATAACGACTCAATGGAGTCACGGGGGAAACGGCGTGACCTAATGGATGATGTTTTCATATCGTTACAGTATTCCGATCGAAGCATGACAAAACAACTCTCGCTTTCACTTGAAGACAGCTGTTGATCAGCGGCCGATACCAAATAAATGAAGTAGAAAACTGTCAAAAAGTTCTTAGTTTAACAAGTGGATTAAGTATCATTATCCAGATGATACACAAATGCAAAATCTAGTGATGGGTGCCGGAGAAGTTTATTATTATTATTATTATTATTATTTTGTCAGAAATAAAAATAATTGTTTTGGGAAACTGTGGTATCGGCTACAGAAAATAGGGTAACAAACCCTTCAAATTAGAGTAAAACACAATTGATTATTTCTCAATATGTCTCCTTGACATTTTAATTTGGTCTAATACTCGAGGAAACCCTTCACACTGATTGGCAAACAAGTTAACGTGAACAATCCATTTATAGCATGTATCGGCTAAAATTCTGAGGTGCAAAATTACTGTAATATTTCAAACAGTGCCACTTGCCCTAAAAATCAGGTTTACAGTAGGGTAAATAGCGCAAATAGGACATTTATTTATGAGAGGAACAGTGTGGGGAGCAGAATTGGTCATGCACTTTAGTTTTGTTCCTTTGTGAATGTATTTTCAAGGTGGTTTAAGGGGCTATTTTATTTGTTATTTTTTTAATCAAATTCAACAAACCGTGGGTATTTCTCAGGTTGTTAATCAATATCCTTATGAAAAAAAGTACGTCCAACTCACATGAAAATATGTAGCTATCCATTTTTCTTTGACGTCTAAAATACTCAGCCGTCCTGTAATAAACAAGTTTAAATACATTTGTGATACAAATGGATGGGATAAAATTGATTATGTGATGTATTGTCATATTACATCCATGGCCGATATAACTGACCCTGTTCAGAATAGACTTGAACTTGTTTTTTCTGCATATTTTTTCCCCCTCTGTAGCATTGACACCTACACGCTGCACACGGTGGGTGTGTAAAGTACAAGTCAAGTCAAGTACAACTTTATTGTCAAATACAGCACAGATGAAATTTCTTCCCTCTCAAGATAAGGAGGAAAGGCTGCGGGTGTCCGCACCGCCATCAAAAGAAAAGTTAACATAAAATGGCAAAAGAATACAAGACAACACATTAGACACAGACAATCGTGCAATCTTAACCACTTTCCTGCATACACTTTGTTGTCTGAAGCAGTGATAGATGAAAGAGGAGCGAATCAAAGTGAAAGTGAAAGCAACAAGAAGCTTTCGCATCCATTAACGAAAAAGAGAGATTGGCTCTCTTCTCCTGTCCCATGTAAATCCGCTTCAATTCCAAGCCGCGACTCCCAGTTCCACATATGCATCGGCGCTCCGCGCTGACGCTCCTTTCGTCTCATCGTCGGCTCCTCAAGCCATGCATCCATCCAGCCGCAGACTGTCCATCAGTACCAACCTTTCCGCTGAACAAAGCGGGGCTGTGAAAATGCTGCCTATTTCAGGCGCAAGACACAAGCCCCACGGGGCTGTCCAGCAACGACAGTCAAATGGCGCAGACATTCCTCCCAATCAAAATCAGTGCTGGTACACGCATGCCGCTGAGAAGGCTCAACCACCAAGCACAGATTCTTCTTCTTTGACGAATGTCGTGGCCAAAAATGCTGAAAGCAGTCCACATCATCCGCGACCCTAGTGAGTATATAGGCGGTTAGGAAGATGAATGAATGTATGAATGAATGAATATTGTGAGGTACGAGAACTATCAGCGGAAAAATGTAACTTGTATCACAAGGCACCACTGTTTTACCGTACATACGTCATCGTTTTCACCCTCTGAAGGACATGCTGCTCGTTACATCCTTGTCCATTTTCCTCTTTAATAGCGTAAAGGACCCCCGCCCCCCCTCGCCAGCCCTCACCTAATGCATGTGGCCTCATAAAGTATTCATCAGCATGACTCCAGACACTCAGAATTAGGCCCACTTCCAGGAAGGTGCAGACAAATAACAGCCAGTAATAAATAATTTTCAGCAGGCCGCGCCGTTCTGGTTACAATCGCTCTCATGTGATGTCATGTGAGTTGTATGTCTGAAGTTGATATCTCGGGTGCGCTAGCTTGTATTTTAAGGTCACTGGGACGGAGATTCCCATGGGGTGTTGTTAATTTTAGTGACGTCCCATCACGACTGTACTATAAACTATTCCTGATGGCACCAAAACATGGACTCTTACTTTAAAAAAAAAAAAAAAATTCCACATCAAAGTAGAAATTCACATGATACAGTGAACCTCTGCAAGTAATGAATACTACGGCTTAACGATTTTTTTGAAAGAAAAAAAAAATTAAACGCAGATTTGAAACCGGGCAACAGGGTGGATGTGTTTGTCATCGGTATAGTTATGTTTTCCATTTAGGTGCCCTATGTGTTTAATTTCAGCGGACCTTCACAATGCATAACAAGGGAGGCCCATTCCTTCACTGAAAATGAATGAAAATGTCACTGAAGCGGTGTTTTGAAGGCTGAAAACAGAAACCTCTGAATGTAGATGGTGTTTGAAATGCTGCTTTTTTGCAATTTCCGCAAATCATCCGAGAGTTCAATATCGGCAGACTTGCGCGGTATGTCGTGAGATTCTAATCTAAAACTTTTGTAATGTAATAATTTACTTCCTGCATTGTCATATTATCCCCCATGCCCTCCCACCCCCAAAAAAACTACATCATAAAAAAAAAAAAAAACGTGGCAAATAACATGCAGGTAATGCCGTTATGAATGTGCATTAGCTGCAGTTCTGCTGACATAACCGGACTCCAGGCAGCGATGAACACCACCTAAGTGCATCCCAATTCTCTAATGCAATAAAAAGAGACGCACCCTCAAATGGACGCCCCGCTTGTCTTTTGTCCCTGGATTGAAAAGCAAATAGATCTGTGTCCACTATGTGCTCATGTTGTGACAAAGCAGCTCAGGCAGGCCACCTTCAATTTGTGCGTCATGAGAAAGTGCCACTTGCAATCTAACTTAATGAGGGATTTGTCATTAGCAAATGGAATTAGTTCCACACGGTGTGCTGAAACTTTCTTCAGGATTGATTTTTTTGGGGGGCGGGGGGGTCACGGATGGCAAGGAAAGCCCACAGTCAGCCTTCTGTTTCTTCGAAAACAGGATATGACGCTTGTGGTCTGTATTTAGCCAAAGTTATTGATGGTGGATGACGCTTGCACTCCAAATGGCAACAGATGGAGACTTTAGAAGTGGACGTTGCGCTGCTTTATTGAGAGGCTCAGTAAATATAAAATAAGTAGGCGTAGTTTCAACATGGCATTTTTTTTTGTGTTAAATTTAGCATTTCGGACATAAATTTGACTCAAACACCCGCGAGTACGTACGTCTTTATTTTCTGATGTAACAGGGAAATTGCGTTTTTTTGCAGAAGCAAAGTGCACAGTACCAGCTCACAAGAACATGAACATTAAACAATTTAATCATCTGTGTACATAATTTACCACGGGGCAATGAGAGCCGCAGTATAAACGGCAACTGTACACAAATAATAAACGGTGGCTGTGTGAGTATAAAACCTGTACAAATATTTGATTCACAGACGTCATTGAGTCAAAGTAGTGAGAATAGTCATCAGCAACGGTACGAGGCAAAATCCAAAAGTCGTTCATAGTTTGGAGTCTTCACGACACCATTCGCCCACTTGTTCAATCGGTACCCCTTGAGTTCATTTCATCATGTGCGGACATCGCTTTGGGGTCTTTTTTTTTTTTAATACTTCCAAACTATGTAAAGCATGTCACTCCGCCGAGAGTTTGACATATTTGAGAAATAATGAAGTAGTGGTGTGTATTTTTGGCCACGTGCCCCCCCCCCCTCGCCAAGGCGCAACCCAAACACGCGAGCACACAAGACGAAAATAGAGTCCCGCCCAGCAAATTGACAAAGTGGACGAGTGTCCGCATCCTGGCAGCGCTTCCTGTCAACTCCTCATAGATCCGCAGATAAAACTTGATTGATCTCATCTGCCATTCCCACATGAAATCTAAATCTATTATAGGCTTAGCGCTAATGTTCTCCGGTCTTCCGCCCTCCTTCCTGTTGCCGTTCCCTGAGGATGCGACTTGTTTAGCTGCTCCCGAGTTCATAAGAAAATGGTGGGGGGGGAGCATATTGAACTATTTGCTCAGGAACCCATCAGACTGGTTTCGCCACTAGTCCTTCACTTGTGTACAACTTGTAAAAAAATCCTTGGACAGAAAGTCCACATCTTGGGGACACAAAAAAAAAAAAATAGGTGGCTGGGGTGGACACACATGAAATATTAGACTAAGAAATGAAGGGAAAAGCCTCCAAATACACATGAGTCAATAGATAAAAATTATGTTAAAATTTAAAATTATATCAGAAATCACAAGTATTGGGGGAAAAAATATTAAGGGGAAACAACAAATATTGGGCCAAAAAACCCCCCCTCATACATTAAAGATAAAAAGTTTAAAAGGTATTCAATATTGTATTTAAAAATATCCAAATATAATGGTAAAAATATTGGGGGGGATAACCCAAAAATATAAGACAAAAATTAAACACTCATTAGAAACTATAAATACATGAAAAATACATAAATTAAAATAAAGCTCCAAAAATATTTCGCTCAAAATACAAAAATGTTTCAAAAGAAATTGATACACTTTGAAAAAAAGTATTCGTAAAAAAAAAATAGAATGGAAAAAAAATGATTAAAATAAGTGGACTATTAGGAAAAAACATTTAATCAAAAAATGCAAAAATATTTTGAATACACAAACAATGGAAAATATCTTGGGTGGGGGCGTGGCATGTATAGACAAAAATGCAACCGAAAAATGAATACTAGAAAAAATATAAAAAACTTAGAAAACAAATATTTAAAAATACCCGAAAATAAATATAAATAAAATACAGAAATAAAAGGGAAAGAAATATTGAAGTATTAGATGAAAAATACAAAAATAGTAGGAAAACCCCCCCATAAACATACCATGAAAAATAAACCGTATCAAAATTTTACTGAGAGCACAAATACAGAAATTAAGAAAAATTCATTTATTACTTCACAGATAACAGCACAGGCAACTCAGGAAGGACATGATATCAACACAACTTCGGTGTAGGCTCGGCGACGTGCGTGAGTCGTGTCTCGGGGTCAAACCGTGAATATTTGTGCGACGGTGTTACCCCAGAGTTTGCATGCACGCCCATCATCTCATTCGGATTCCAGTAAGTGCCTCGCACCATACATAGAGATGACCTCGGCCAAGTGGAGTCACGCCGACAAGTATTTGTTGATAATGAGAAATTCCGTTCTATTTAAAAGCGCGGCGGGTGGACATGTCGGCAGCTGACGAAACGTTCTGCCGCTGGCTTTAGCCGCGTGCCTGAGGATTGATGTTTCTATTGAATGATCCGCACATTAAAATTCACGCCAAGTGGCAATACATCACAGAGTACAAGTACCTCAGCCCATAAAGTACGCTTCCGTTTATATTGGAGACACTCTGAATATTTTTCACGTGTAACGAACTACAACAAGACCAATAATTGGTTGTCTTGCTTTGAGTTTCTTTGGCTTTATGAAAACTGCTTCACTTGGTTGACGAAGCAAAAGTAAACAGCACTCTTCAAGTCCACCTGTGTGTGTGTGTGTGTGAGACATTAAAAGTGTGAATAGTGTCATGGACTGACGGTATTTGGTGCTCCAGTGCCACTTGTCTATTTATGGCGCTGCTGGGCCCACATTCAGCGCCATAGCATCCTCTGAGGAGGCTTTGATCCCACTTAAGACCAGTTAATTGCTAGTTGTGCGAATGCGTGCGATAAATTGACACGAAAGGCATGTATGCGGCCCGGGTTTCTTCAGCGTTGACATTCTAGGGAGTTTCTGAGAATGTTGTCAAAACTAACAGTACAGTGGGACCTTGACGTACATTTTCCCCAACTTCAGAGTTGTTTTTCAGTTGCCACCGAGTTGATTTTTATTTGTGAAATAAATACAATGTGCATGGATTATAGAACAGACGTGAGTTTAGTTGGTGACTGAAGTCGGGGGGGGGGGGGTCTCCATGAACACCTTAGTTAATCAGCAACCCTGTTTCCAATCGCTGGGATTGGATTGGATTTGAGAAAGCTGAATTCCAAGCCCGATAAGCTTCCTTCGGTTGAGGAGATCGCATCAGCAAATAGTTCATTGTTGAAAAATTCACAGAATGATTACCGCCACCTTCCTTAAAAAGTACAAATAAACAGAAAGACACAGAAGAAGAAAATGCCAGTAATGTAGTGTTGTATCGTAAAGGAAGGTATGAACGATTACTTTTGCTGTAATGCTGTATTGTATTATGAAATGATGATTTATGACCCCCCCCCCCCCCCCCCCCCTGTGTACAATATAATTCAACAGAACGTCTTGAAATCAGCCACAAAGTGAGAAAAGTTCCCGCAACGCTACAAACCAAATTCCTATGAAGTTGGGACGTTGTGTTAAACATTCATAAAAATGGAATACAATGATTTACAAATCATGGTCAATATACTACAAAGACAAAATATTTAATGTCCAAACTGATAAATGTAATCATTAACTTCGAATTTTGTGGCGTTCCAATAAAAGCTGGGACAGGGTCATGTTTACTACTATGTTACATCACCTTTTAACAACATTTGGGAACTGAGCACGGTACTTGCTAAATCTTTGGAGGTGGAATTTTTTCCCATTCTTGCTTGATGTCAGCTGTAAAACAGTCTGGTCTTGCCATTGTCAATTTTTTTTTTTACTCTTCATAATGCACCGCACAGGTCTGGACTGCTGGCAGGCCAGTCTTGTACTCTCACTCTTTCACCACAAAGGCGTTTTAACACGTGCAGAATGCGGTTTGGCTTTGTCTTGGCACTCATTTCAACGCGTTAGCTCTAATTTCACTTTCGAAGAGGCTCATTGGACTTCGACATATTTAATTGTTTTACTTTCTCAATTGTGGATTTAGTGCAATGCTAAAGGTTAGGGTCAGAGCTGGCTAATACTGGAGCTAGCGCGGCAGACAAGGAACTCCTTTACTGAGACACCTTTTACCTACAAGGTCTCTAGATCGAGACTGGTTGCACCAGTGCGACCAGCCTTTCAGAAGTGTGGGGGAGGAAGGTTTTAGTGACTCTCTCTACCTCTATGACAAATGTTTAATATTTGCTTTAGTACACTTTTTGTGAACACAGTCTGACTCTGTTATACTTATATATTTTTTATTTATCTAAGATACCTTATTTATTGTTCCATATTTCAATGCTAATGTTCAATATTCTTGGCGGGGGGGGGGTTCTTTGTTCTTGCAAAGGATATACTCTAAATTGCTCTAGCACAGTGTTTCCCAACTTTTAATGACTCAAGGCATCAGAAAAAAATATTACGGCGCAGACTTGGCAAAACGGTTCACAGAAAGTGGATGCGCAGGTTAATTATTTAACTTCTGTCACCCAATGGAAGAGCATTTGATTGTTCTGGGTCTTGCGACAGGTGGTTGGCGGAGATAAATCAACAAAAACATTTTTTAATTGGACATAGTTCTTTTTCCCCCATACAACTAACACTGGCTAATTTCCCGCGGCGCATTTGATGATCTTTCACGGCACACTATTGTGCCATGGCTTACTAGTTGGGAGTCACTGCGCTATCATAACAGCCGCTTAAAAGAACAACATTATTATCGTTAATCATGCTAGTTTTTGGACAAGTGAATCGTTCTAAAAAATAAGATACTGTGACAGGCCTCGCTGAGTGAGCTAGCTAGAGGCTCTGTAACTGCGGATGATATCAATATTACCTAAAAAAAAAGACTGGCAGCAATTTTGTTTAAAAAAAAAAGGAGAGAACCTATTAAACTGCGGCGTCGAATGCAATGCAGTGGCAAATTTGGGTACAACTAACTTTTGTGCTAATGCACCAAAGAAAAACAATCGGGCACACCAATACAACAACAAGAATTAGTGAAGACGAGAGCACTGATCTATCCAGTGGCATTTAGTCAGATCACTTTTCATGAAATGAGCTTACTGCAAAGTATGAAATGGTCGTTTATGTGAACAAAGTTAAAGCGCACGTTCATTCAGCACGCGTACATCACGCAGGCAAACGCGCGTCTTTGTTAGCTCCAGCTAACTTCAACTCGGCTAAAAAAAAAAAAAAAGGATTCTTTTTGCACTCAAAACAAGCCGTTGTGCTCGAAATTTCCTCTTACGTACTTTTGATTGTGGCATAAATCTTGCGCCTCAAGATGAGTATTTTCTTCCTCCTGAGTGATTTGGAATAAACCAGAGTCACTGCTACTTTCGTTGCACGGATCATGAATTGACCAGTTGGCTTCTTAGCAATAACCTGAGCAACTCTAAGACGTAGACAGTCATTACAAGGTCCGATTGTATTCAAATGATAAAGTCTTTGAAATTGGGAGTGTGCACTGTTTCAATTAATGAGGGGAGGACGCTTGTGTTGAAGCCATCATCACTGTAATCACATCAAGGGGATGATGGGGAAAGTCATTTGAGCCTTCTAGTTCTACCGCTTCCTGTCTCTTTTTTCCGGTCTACATGCTGTTGTTGACTCTGTCTTGTCTCCCCCCCCCCCCCCCACCCTCCACAGGTTCGAGCTCACTTGACAACCACCCACTTTCCCCCTCCGGTCCCTCCGTTGGCTGCTCTGGTCCCACAGGGCGGAGAGAAGTATGGGGTAAGCGAGCCGAGCAACGACGTTGCAACGAGACGAGGGCCCCGCTCAGCAGCACAGGTAAGACAGCACAATGCATCGTTCTTTACAAGGAGCACGCGAGAGGGGTTTGAACAGCGAGCTTTATGATGTGTACAAATCACGTGAGCGCACAGATGAATCGGTGAGATGTATTTCAATGTTGGCGGAACTTCCCAGGTCTGGTATTTTTAAATTTGGAATGCCATGAATTAAAACAATACTGGTAGGAATGTACGAGGAACGTTCATTGTGAAGGTTAAATTGTGAAATTTGAAAAAAAGTAAGATGACAAGTTTGATCGGGGCAATATGTGGGCCGTATTCCTGATCTTCAACCATCAAAAAAGTAGGACTGCACAGTGTGTCCAAAAAATATCTTCTCGCAATCATGGCCTATGCAATACGCATACCGCAAAGACGTGCAATCATTTTCTTCCAAAACAGCGCGGAAAAAGATGTACCTCTTCCATTAGATAATAAAAATGTCATTTTTTTTAGGTGCATGACAAGTATTGCATTAATATCAAGCGCTACAATCAACATCCATATCGTATGTTTTGCGAATATCGTGGAGCCCTCATTAAAAGGTGCTATAACCAAAAAAAACAAAAGACGCTCCACCTTCCTCATAACCGACTGCGCACATGAAACAACGACAGCAACGGTTTACTACCACTTCTGTTTAAAAAAAAAAAAAAAACCCAAAACATTTCCACAACTTCTGCTAAAAACCACAAAACGGGAAGTGTACAGATCTGATGTGACAAACTGTTCATCAAAACATGACAAGTTGTTCACGTGAGTCGAGGTTGCACGTCGCTATTTACGCGTTCGTGTGTCCATGGAGCAATTTCAGGGGCAACATATCGCAAGCGAAGCAACTTCAACAGTTCCGCAGGCGGCTAAAATGAATCGGACGGAAAGGTCGAGCGAAGATCAGACTGGACCTCATTAAGTGATTGTTGATAAACGGAAACGTTGACATTTTTTTCCCTTATTTACAATCAATCAGTTACTCTTTTTTAATGACTTCATTTGGTTTATATTGTAATGTCTTAAGGAGCGAGTTGTATTTTTGCCCACGTTCGTAAGCATTTTTACCTTGCCAAAAAAAGAGTTTGCAGGATTGCTCGTCACCGTCATTTTGCTGTTCATTCAGCATCCCTCTTTAAACATGTTTGATCTCCTATCGGTGATCAACATAATAGAATAGCCAATCCGCATATTTATTTTCCCTGCTCTGTCTGTCTGCTGCGTTTTTCTTTGGAATTCTGTTTTTTTTTTCCTTTCTTTTTTTCACTTCAACAGCTCAGGCAAACTCACAAAATTTTAAATCTAAGATCAGGACATGCTTGAGAAGCCAAAGCTTAGAAACTTTCCCGCACACCCTGCCGTTCACATCAAGTACGTTGTCAGCCACGTGTGCCCTTGATTTCAAATTTTCCTCTTCCTAAAATGTTTTTGTAATAATAATAAAAGCGAGACACGTCTATAAACCCCATGAAGTAAAATTTCCAAATTGTTAATACGTCCATAATCCGTTCCAGAAGGCTGTTCGAAAAGCGAAATTGTTCGAAAACCGAAACCACGCTCTTTTTAAAATGAAAATGTTTACTGAACACGTCTGCTCACAATGGAACGCCATACGAGGAAGCGTCACTTCCTCGTCTACACGAGGAAGCGTCACTTCCTCGTGTAAGGACGGCGAGAGGAGTCAAATGGTGCATTCAAGTGCGCTCAGTTTGTTCGAGAACCGAAATTTGTTCATCATCCGAGGCATAAAAAAAACTCAATTTTTGGTCGAAAACCGATTTGGTTGAGAACAGAGACGTTCGAAAACCGAGGTTTGACTGTATTTACAATGAATCCATTACCCAATTATTTAATCAAACAAATGTGTACGTATACATTCAACATATTTTTATAATGCTAATCCCTTTTATTGAATAGAGAAAAACAGAGTATAATAAGGTCATAAATGTGTAACATTTTTATTCCTGAAAAAAATTCAATAGATTAATTTGGATTAAATTAGTTTGGAATAAAATGATTATTAAATTAGGCGATTTGACATTTTATACGGACGTTTATTTTATTTTTATTTCTAAGTCCGCCCACCCAAATTAAACAAATAAAAGCTTTCCTCTTTCCCCCTTTTTTTTTATCGCCGTTCTATGTAAAAGGATCCCTTCCCCCCACCACGCTCAACGCCCTGCCTTCAGATGTACTATCAGCGCCGTAAAAAAAAAAAAAAAAGTTTTGTCGGCGCCTGTGTGAAAATGATAAACCGAGCGAGGTGCTTGACAGCCACCAATGTGACTAAACTGAAAGGTGAAGTCCGAGGGGCAAACTCCCGCACCTTCTTCTGAAGCCTCAGTGCAGCTATGCAGCCGCCGACAGGTAAATTGTGTTGAGTTTGACACCGCTGGATTTTAATCAGAATCAGAATCATTAATGAGGCATTGAGAAGCTCCGCTCTTGTCAACATGTTGTTCAGCCGTCGTTTATCGGACTGTCTCCCTCCTCAGCTCTTCAATTCCCAGGAGTCGTCTTGGTTTTTTTTTCTGTGTGTGTGTGTGTGTGTGTGCGTATATGCCGGGAACACGAAGGTAATTATCCCGCAGGGAGGAGCCGTTCTGTCAAGAAAAAGGCATGTCTTGTGCTTGTTTTAGCGAATCTGGGCATACACGCTCTGTGCCAGTTGAGCGCTTCGAGACCTGTCGAGAACCAGTCAGCCAAAACGAAGCACGCAAGTCGCGCTGTGTACACTTTGAAAGGACGAGCACACGTCGTCGCTTCGTTTGTCGAGGGGAAACGAGGGATGAGAGTCATGCCGTACATTGAGAGAAGAGAGTAATAGAAGTCATTTAGTGTGTTGGCTTAAACGAGGTCTGTCAGTCCGTCGCGGTATCCGCCAGGATCCGAGGCCGACCGACGTGGGCCCAGCGCGTCCCTCATCGACGTCAAACGTAATTTCCGCGTCACAAACGGGAAAATAAATAAAACACACGTACAAACGTGGTGGTGGGTGAAATCTAAACAATGTGCTACACGCCATGGAGGCCTGCGGGGCTGAAAGGTACACATTTAAGTTGTTTAAGTGTAGAAGGGGGGGAAACGAGGGACAAGTCGCGCCGCGTTTGAGGGGGTGAAGCAAAAAAAAAGCGTGAGTCGTCATTTTAAATGTTTCACTCGTAAACTCCGGCTCGAAGCTGATGTTTTGAGTTTCGGCTCTGCTGTGTTTACACATAAATGGAGAGGGTGGGAAAGGAAAGGTAAACAAGGATTTGTCCGACTGCAATCTTGTTGCTAGGAGTCCACCGGAGAGGAAGCAGCTTGTTATCCGCTTTGATCAATCAGGTGGAGTTTCCTCAACCCCCCTTCTCCATGCGCGAGTCGACTCTGCGTTATCGTGTGCAAACTCAAACACTAATATGAGTTTTGTCTCGGAGCAGCTGGCACACTATTAATTTCACTTTCAGGCGAACCTCCAGGGGGAAGATGATACGACTCGACCAATCGCCGCCAAAATACACGGAAAACTACGATCGGGTACACACAAAGACCATCGGGGTGTTTTTAAAAACGAATCGGGTCAATAAAACCGACTTTTTACGTATTGTACGCAATCAAAGAAGCGCCCAAACTGTTGAAGGACGCGGCGGTGAATAAACTAATACTCAGCGTCGGGTTTTTTTTTGTTTTAAAGTGGGTTCCCCAGATGTCTGGAAGCATTTTCCGAAGCAACATCGCCATCTTGCAACGCTCCTCTTCGGAAATATTTTGCAACCATCAGCGCTTACCCGCCAAACGGGGCTTGAGCGTTCTGGAAAATCTCAACTCATCTCAACTGGATTTATAGAGCACGTGTTAAACCAACACAGCTGTATACAAAGTGCTGCTCACGGAGCAAAAAGGATGAATACACTAAATTACAGTCAAACCTCGGTTTTTCGTCCATAATCCGTTACAGAAGGCTGTTCGAAAAACGAAATTGTTCGAAAACCGAAACCACGCTCTTTTTAAAATAAAAATGTTTACTGAACACGTCTGCTCACAATGGAGAGCGACACGAGGAAGCGTCACTTAGTAAGGAAGGCGAGAGGAGTCAAATGGTGCATTCAAGTGCGCTCAGTTTGTTCGAGAACCGAAATTTGTTCGTCATCCGGGGCTTAAAAAACGTGAAATTTTTGGTCGAAAACCGAATTGGACGAGAACCGAGACGTTCGAAAACCGAGGTTTGACTGTAACAACTAAGACATTGGAAAGCAGAAAAACGGTAACAAAAAAAAATCAAGTCACCTGCTGAGTCAAAAGCCAAAGAATAAAAATGAGATTTAAGACGTGTTTTAAAGATGGGCAGTGGGGGGGAATGATTACTTTTACCAGAAAAATGCTGATTCTTGTCTTTGTTCCTTTTGCAAAACATGAGCCAGAATTTGGATTCTCGTTTGTTGTGACTGACAACACGATGCCTTCCCCGTGCGGAGGATGCGCTGGTTACACAATAACTTTCTAACGCCACAACGGGTGAATCTTTAAAGGCGCTTCAATTGTTTTATTGTGTTTAGTTTGGACTGCATCCAGACCATTCAGGCTTAGTGCACGCACCCGTTCTGACGGAGCACAAGCAAGCGCTCCTTCGCGAGCACGTCGCAGGATATTGCGATGAACCTACCGTCAATGACGACATCTCGTTATTGATTGATTTGCGGTGGAATTTGCTCAGACTTTGTACAAGCTCCAAACACAATCGGTTGGTCATGAGTGAGAGACAAAAGCAGCCATGTTCTGGTTAGCTGAAAAATGAGTCGACGTATCTTTGCTTTATTTTATTTTCATTTATTTCGGAACTTTCATGTGCAGTAGTACCTCTACTTATGAAATTAATTTGCATCTGGAAGAAATTTCTTCACGAGAAAGAAGAGACGTGTTTTCCATGAAAATGCCCTAATCCGTTCCAAGACCCCCAAAATTCAGACATAAATGTTTTCTAAAGCATAAAAATGCGTCAAAATATGTAACAAATACATGTTACAATTAGATTACTGCACAATAAATGAAAGTTGTGCATCATGTGAAAAACAAAGAATAGAGTCAAGAATAAAAATGGTCATTTAACTTTGAACTGCGTCCATATTGTTTTTTGCCCTCTTTAGTCCATGTTCTCTCTCAAAAGGGGTTTTTGCCTGGCGTTTTGTCAAGAACTGATCCAAGGATGTTTGCTTTTGTCGGCTTTTAACAATCCTTCGAAAATGTCCAAGGCAAACATCAGCGCTCCTTCAGACAAAGCCGTCCAACTGCAATGTTTTGAAAATTCATCCCCAGTTAGTCCCTGTAGAAATCTGAAATTTGGTGGGTCTGTCCGTCGTGAGTCGAATCACAAGTTTCAATAAGCCGTACCTAAAATGACAAAGAAAACCGTTTTAGGGTCTTTTTCCAATGGTGAAAATTGGTACGTTTTGAATTGAATTGAATACAACTTTATTGTCAAATGTGCTGTACGTATGTATAACATACAGCACAGATGAAATTTCTTCCCCCTCAACATAAAACAAGAGGAGCCGCTGCGGGTGTCCGCGCCGCCATCAAAAGAAAAGTTGACCAAAAAAATGACAAAATAATACAAGACAACACAGGAAACACAGACAACACAAACACAGACAACATTGTGCAATCTTAACCACTTTCCTGCATACACTTTGTTGTTTGAAGCCGTAAAAGATGAAAGAGGAGCGAATCAAAGTGTCCTTTTCACCAGTGGATCAAAGACGTCATGCGGCAATGTGCACACGTCTGCTACAAGCTAAGCTTGAAAGCAACAAGAAGCTGTAGCATCCATTAACGAAAAAGAGAGATTGGCTCTCTTCTCCTGTCCCATGTAAATGTTTTTGTTTGTTCAGGTGCACGACGGCGTCATGGCACTGCTGCGGTTGAGACTGAAGGTTCTGGTGACTGTGACGATGGTCAACGTCTTCATCTTCATCCTGATCTCCCGACACAGCGGGCGGGGCAAGAGCGTCCAGGAGAAAGTGCGGGTCCCCTCCAAGCCCTTCTGGAATAAGATGACGCCCAGCTTGGACTACTGGAACCGTCAGCAGCAGGTTCTGGACTTTTGGAACAACCCCATCCTCGGCAATCACAGCGGCGCCGACTTGCCCGGTTGGCTCAATGAAACCCATTTGTCTTTTGAACTCTGCCAGCCGGACACCGGGGTGACCACTCAGGTGAAAGATTACAACTCTCTACCATTGCGATTCAAGGACTTTCTCCTCTATATGCACTGCCGCTATTACCCAGTTCTGGTAGACCAACCGGACATCTGCAAGGAGCCACCCTTCCTGCTGCTAGCCGTCAAGTCCTTAGCGCCGCATTTTGACAGACGTCAGGCCATACGCCAGTCGTGGGGGAAGGCGGGGGTGGTCGCCAACCGGACCGTCGTGACTGTCTTCCTCCTGGGCCAGACCACATCGGGGGACCACTACCCGGACCTGTCGCCGATGCTGAGCTACGAGAGCGACCAACATCGGGATATCATCCAGTGGGACTACCGGGACTCCTTCTTTAACCTGACTATCAAGGAGGTTCTCTTTCTAGACTGGATACAGACACGTTGCGCCGGTGCCAACTTTGTTTTCAAAGGAGACGATGACGTCTTTGTCAACACCTATGCAATCCTGAGCTTCCTGGATGGGCTGTCGCCGTCCAAAGCTGAAGAACTCTTCGTGGGTGACGTCATCACCAATGCCGGGCCGCACCGGGACAAGAAGGTGAAGTACTTCATCCCGGAGAGCATGTACATCGGCTCGTACCCGCCTTACGCCGGCGGCGGTGGCTACCTGTACTCGGCCGGCATCGCCACTCGCCTGCACGCTACCTCCCGCCGGGTGGCGCTCTACCCCATCGACGACGTCTACACGGGCATGTGCCTGATGAAGGCGGGGCTGGCCCCCGAGAAGCACAGGGGCTTTCGAACCTTTAACATCGAGGAGAAGTACCGCTCCAACCCATGCGCCTACAAGGGCCTGATGCTGGTCCACCCACGCACGCCGCAGGAGATGATCCAGATCTGGTCCTGGCTCAATCAGCCAGATCTCAACTGCCAGTAGGAAGCGCCCAACGCCCCTCGATGTCACACCCACCCGAAGGTTTAGACCAGGGGTAGGCAAGTCCGGTCCTAGAGAGCCGCAGTCCTGCTTGTTTTCGAAGTTCCCTCTTCCGACACACACGATTCAAACGGTCAGATTCGTTCAGAGGCTTGCTGATGACCTGGTCATTTGGATCAGGTGTGTTGCAGCAGGGAGAGACGGAAAACATGCGGGACTGCGGCTCTCTAGGACCGGAGTTGCCTACCCCTGGTTTCGACCATTACTTTGAGCAGAAGAGGGGATGACGTTTAAAAGTTGGCAGCTTGTCGTCATGCTCACCAGGAACTTTAGCCCGGAAACATTTCCTCCTTTGGGAGCGCCAGTGTTTTTTGTTTTGGTTTTTTTGGTCGCGATTTTACAGTCAGAGTACTCCCACAAATGGTAGATTGATTTTTAATGCACAGTTGTAGGGTTATCCATAACCTCATGTCCTAATTACAATTCAAAGCTAAATAACATGGTTGAGGGTTAGTGCTTTCCAAACAAAAAGTACTTTTTAGTTATTCGCATCAGTTACCACGTGACTTTTATCAATATATTGTGTTGTCCTCAATTATCCATCCATCCATCCATTTTCCGAACCGCTTGATCCTCACTAGGGTCGCGGGGGGTGCTGGAGCCTATCCCAGCTTTCTTCGGGCAGTAGGCGGGGGACACCCTGAATTGGTTGCCAGCCAATCGCAGGGCACACAGAGACGAACAACCATCCACGCCCACACTCACACTCACACCTAGGGACAATTTAGAGTGTCCAATCAGCCTGCCATGCATGTTTTTGGAATGTGGGAGGAAACCGGAGCACCCGGAGAAAACCCACGCAGGCCCGGGCAGAACATGCAAACTCCACACAGGGAGGCCGGAGCTGGAATCGAACCCGGTACCTCTGCACTGTGAAGCCGACGTGCTAACCACTGGACTACCGGGCCGCCCTCCTCAATCATTTTTAAGTAAAAAAAAAAAAACACTTGAGAGCCCCCTGTATCGACAAGTGGCACCGTGCTTTTTTTTTTTCCTTTCAATTTGATCTTCTCGCTTTGCTGTACAAAGAGCTTCAGCCAAAAAGTGTGCCTTTCTTTGGCGCACGTAATTATATGGCTGTAACTATTTATAACGCTCTAACACTGTGTCCGCTCTCCACTGGGGGGGGGGGGCCTCCAAAATGCTGTATTATAGAGGAATATATATATATACGTGAGAAATTAAGCATGGGAACATAGTCAATGTGGACTGTTAACACAATGCTGTCAGTGTCTCCTTGCGAGAAGAGTTTCTGCGGAAATCTGCGTATCAGAGATAGATTTAATCTCTTATCGACCGGTGCCTTTCATATGGAGTCCAGCCACTCAACAAAGCAGTGTATATAATATCATACCACAAAAGGATGATTACATTAGTTTTCGAGCAGTGTCTGGCGCTTACCGCTATTCCCTTTCTAGTAGCTGCTGTCCTGCCTCTGGTGGCTACCTCAGAAGCTGGAAAATCCTCAGGTCATTCCTTATCCTTTGACATTGAAGTTCAGTTTCAACAAAATTGGCATTTCAGAGACGAGACTAATTTAGCAACCTTTCACACTGAGACTCAGCATCCTGCAAATTTAATGGCATCCGTCCGTGTCCGGTCTGCAGTATTCTCATTCCATGTCCTTTAGCACAGATCTTGGAAGGTATCAAAAATCAAAAGATAAGATAACCTTTATTTGTCCCTGTCATTGGCATAATAACAGTTTCCTAAATCATAACTTAAAGTTGGATGGGAGGGAAACAATCTTAAACTGTCAAGTGTCAGAATGTTTAACAAAACAAAAAAAAACAAAAAGCCCAATTGTTGTTGATAGCTTTCTGTAAAAGTTCAAATATGACGTAGGCAACTCTGAAATGTGTGGCGCAACCTTGGTATAGCAGTACAAAAATGCACTAGTTGACAATTTGTGTTAATGGTGAAGCACTAAATGTTGCCTAGTAGAGTTTGATCATGTCAGTAGTATGAATCAGAAAGCGCACAGTTAATCTTCATTGCCCCCAAATGACCTTCTGACTCGCGTAAACACTGTGTTCAAAACAGATGCTAACCCTCCCAAACATCGCTAATGCTAATCTTTTCCATTTTCGATCCCTGAAAGTAACGTGAATCAATTCATGTGCTCGTCTTGGTTTTCAATACTCAATCACACCACTTACCGGTAGTCCCCCCCACACTATACGTTAGTATGTAGTTAATTCGGAATTAGAAGGACCTGTTGGATATCCATGTTAGATTTTGGGCAGATGTCAGATTTCGGGTTGGAAGTGACTTGTCACAGATGCTAGCTGTTAAATATGCAGTTAATGTACAGCACCTAATACTGCCTAATAGTCCGAAATTGTCACGCTTCTGAGATGGAAATTCCCGTTATTGCTAGTGCTAATTATTTTGCTTTCCTATGTATGCGCTACCATAAATAATGACTTAAAACACCCACACCTCTTGTTGTATGTGCTCACACTACTTAGAAAGATAAACCCATAAAAATTCCTTGTGCGTAGTTATTTCAGAATGAAAAAGATTGATCCATAATGGAATTTTGGCAACTTTTAATTTAAAAAATTGCCTTAATGCTTAGTTGCTGGATACACCCCGGTGTCATGTATGCGCTTTGTGTATGTAGCGGTAGCACTGTGCTAAAGTCCAAGATATTAACCTTGAAATGGTGTAAATCAAGTCCCGCCATCGTTAATGCTAATCCTTCTGATTTCCAAATCCTGTGCTTGTATATATCCGTATGAGTTTATACACGCACATTAGTTGTTGTTCACGCTACTTTAAAGAAAAAAGATGGGATACGCTAGCTTGTTATTTCAGATTCTGAAAAACAACAAAGTTACAACTTTGAATATAAAAAAAATGGCTTGTTGCTCGGTGCACCAAATGTTGCATGAAAGTCTAAAGGTAATCATCCTGGGGTGGAAATCAAATCATAACATTGCTAATGCCTTCCCATTTCTAATATATGCGCGAGCGTAATTCATGAATTCACACACGCATATCTCGGTGCTTCTTTTCGAACACACTACTCTGTTTTTATCGTTAAGCGCTAGAATATACGTTGGGGTGTTATTTTGGAATCGGAAGGATGGATTTGACATGTGGAAAGGTTGAGATTTGTACTGATTTCCGATAAAACTGCCTGGTGACTTATCGCTGAATTGTCAGAGACGCTAGTTGTCGATTAGCTTGACTCGTCTTCAGTATTACCAATATGAAAAATCAAGCATTTTAAAAAGCCGTTGATTGGCTGTGTGAAAGTGGGTCACGATTAGGGCACCACCTGCTGGTCAGGTTGGTCAATGTGAGCTGCTGTAAAGAAGAGTGGTTAGCCTGTTTTTTTTTTTGTTTAGTTTTTTTTTTCATTAAGTATCAACGTATTTATTTTATTTCCAACATAGGACAATCACGGAACGAGTTGTTGGATTTCTATTCAAAATAACGGTAAATTAAGGACACCGTTTTGGTTCTTTTTGTGCGTTGACAGGACATTGTGTCCTGTCAAGATTACTTGAAAAGTTTACGTTCAGTGATCGCTGCTTCTGTCAAACGTTTTCTTTTTTTCCCTTTTTTTTTTTAAAGGCGCTTGCTGTTTCTTAGCTTGTTTTTTTTTCTTGTTTTGTGACGTAAAAACACTGGTCTTTGCAATTTGTTGTGTGAGGTTGAAGATTAAGAAATTGATATTCAGTATAATGCTGGATGTTCAAAGAGTACGCTATTTGCATGAATTAAATTTCATATTCGGGATTCAAGGTGAAATTCCACCATATATCCCTGCCTTTTTGCTAGTGTACAGAAGGAACTATTTTAAAAGGAAAGCTGCACTCAGGTTAAAGACCAATGAATTTGTTCACCAAAAGATGACAGGTGTGCTTATATGAACTAGAAATGGGATACGATACGATATTGTAATACCGACCGACGATTGTGATATTGGTGTTTTTTAGGAGGAATCAAAAGGTAAATGAGACGGTAATGATACGACTATTTGCTTTATCAATACTGTAGCGCTATCAATAATACGATAAGGACCGATATCAGTATTTTGTCCTGCCTCTAGTTCCAAAGTTATCGCAGACCAAATCTGTGCCTGATGTTTGTGGTTTGGATGTGTCAAAGATGAAATGTGTGACTGCTTTTTATCGTTTAGATTCTTCCGGTAATTGTGTCATTTGTTTTCAAATGCAGTATACTGTTCTGTGTTTTTATTGCGCCACCAATAAAATGAAGACATCGGAAGATTCTGCCTTCTGTTTTTTTTTTTAAATACTTCATTTATGGACTTAAGATAAAACCTTAGATTTTTTTCTTTTCACAAAAAATAAAATACATTTTCGATTTTGCTTATGGACAAAGAATATGACTGACATTCAAAACAAGTTTTGCTTTTTTCATTTTTATTTTTTTTTTGTTGATCGAATTTGCCTTCTATTTTCGATTGTAATCGCCCCCCCGCTCCCTTTATAGAAAAAAGTGAATGACTGAACACAACGGTTTTTGCTTTGACTGGGATTTTCTTTTGATTTTAGTCACGTTCTCCATTTATTGAAACAAATTACATTTTTTCTGGAATTTCCTTCATTTATCCTGACACTTTTTTTTTGTAAATTATGAGGAGAAATGAAGTTCTAATTATGAGGGAGGTAAACGCCAGTTTTCAAAAACAATTACGAAAACAGTAACAAAAAAGACAAACGTGCTTCATGTAGTACTCACCTCTCGCCGACAGAGGGTAGCAACACATACGTTACATTGTACATTTGATCCTGCTAAGTGGTTTGAAAGGATTCTTTATAAAAATGTCATCTTGTTTACTAAACTTGTCCAGTCCCTGGAATTTTGTGAGCTAACCTCACAAAATAGAGGTGGGGTGGGGGGAAAAAGTAGATGTGCTACAGCATTTGGAAGGTGTGACTCAGAAGATCCCAACCTCCATTTTTTTCCAAGGACCGCAGCAGCATACAGGAAATCTTTCAGGACGCCATGCCCCAAATAGCCTAAAAAGTCCATCTCGCTGTGGTTCTAAAGTATTGGGACAAGTTTCTTTTTAAACTAATTAAATTAATCTCGCTCGCTCACTCGCTCGCTCTCAAGTCTCCACTGAAAGCTCATGTCTCAAATGCACGGCCGCCACTGAAACTGTCAGTTGGTGCCGTTTGGTGTTCTTAAAAATATTTATATACATTTAAAATAAATGAATAAATAAGAGTTAATTTTAAAATGCTCAACTTGTCTTTTTTTTTACAACAAAAGTGATGTAATTTGCACATTTTCCATCTATGCTCTCATCACAATATCTAACATAAGGAATTTACAGACCCAACAGCCACAGGAAAAGCACCATCAAGCAAATGTCATCCGTCCGTGAATCCTACCGTCCCGGCGGAAACATGGAAAATTCCTATCAGGCATTTGCCATCACCATGAGTCAGCACAAGAGGATGATGATTTTTTTTTTTTCATGGCCTTATTACTCAAGCAGCACTCTGGGCTCACAGTGCAGAAGTCCAGGGTTTGATTCCGGTTCCGGCCTACAAAATTTTGCATCATATGTTAGCAAATACCACCCATGGGTTAACATAAGGGACTATAATTTTAGTGTTTGAATATTACCCTGACATAAATTTGAGAGTAATTGACCCCCAAGTAATTGCTTGTGTGAAGCACATTGAGTTGCTTTGTGCAAGAAATGTGCTATGTAAATAAAACTGCCTTGCCTTGCCCAATAAGGGTTTACATTTGCCTATAGATGCCACAATATGGTGGCAGAGCATTAATTTTATTTGAAATATTGCTATGGTCAAAATGAAGCACGACATTTTAACACCGTTCATAGCACCAAGATGCCATGAAATGGCGCCATAGCAAGCTTGTTTGGACGAGTCCAAACCTCAAACAATTGAACTAGCAGTTCACAATCATGACGCATCTAATGTCATGAAGCATTCATTGCATTCGACCACGGCCATTTATTTCTTTTTGCGCGATGAGGATAATATTACCATTTCCTGTTTTTCAGTTCATCTCTTGGCCTGCTTCCCGCCGCCTACCCTTCACTTAGAACAAGGAAGTTTGTTGAACTGTGTGCTATCGATTCCTGCGCTCGCTAATTTATTATTGCAGACAGAGCAGGAAATGAAAGGCTCATTAGCACAGAGCTTTGATACCACAATGCCCAGGGAGACCTACTTGTGTCTGGATTCACCCTGAGTAGTAGTCTGTATGTTTAATGCAAGTCCCCCAACGGATCACTTTACACTGGATGCACCTATCTCATCTCTATTCAGTGAACTCCTGTTTATTTGAGGGGTATGTATACCCTCCAGACCCATCCATGTTAAAATCACATTAAAACATATTTTTTTTGTTTCATCCCTCCCTAATCCTCCCTCCCTATCCCTAATAGGTTGAAGGCAAGCAACTAAATTTGGACTTGCCTGTACACTGTAAAAAACATGTATAAATATTAAGAAAATTACATTTTCGTTTCAAAAAACCTGCATTTTATGACTTGCGTACCAAAAATAAAAAAAACTCAAAATGAAAGGGCCGTTGTAAAATGAAAGTCCCACGTGCATTTAGTAACTTTTAATTATTTTATAAATTTAAAAAAAAGTCATTCTTCTTTTTGTGAAAACAACAAGTCCCAGAGTGCCTAGGGGAGCGTCAGCACGCTGGAAATGGTAGAAAAATGCCACCGACAAGAGATTCCCGGAGGCGTTTCTTCGTCTTTCAGACATCCATCAAGGCGGCGGGGAAGATGATGAGGAATCAAGCTTGATGTAAAAAGATAAGCCACGCCGGAAAACGAGTTGATCATCCCACAAAATAAAAGCTTATGGTCCCTGTTAATGTAGAAATGTCATGGTTAACTATCATAAAGTAATTAATGTGGGGTTTCATATATATTTTCATGTGGGTAAAATATATCTAAGAGTATTAACAAGACGGATATTTGAGTTAATCGACCGGATGTAGTCTATTTTGATTTTATTTTGTCAAAAGAATCTGTGCGAATGTTGGCTAACTTTTCGGGCGGTCAAAGTACTTCCAACTATCCCCACTTTACTTTGCCGTGTTTTCATGGGGGTTTAACTCAAATTAAATGACCTACCTCAGGGGACACAAGTTCTTGCAGCCTACGAGTCCTTGTGACTTCGCCGGAGCTCGTCTGAGCTAATGTGTCAAAGGCGGCCGAGCAACGGTTTCCATTCGCGCTCTGTTGTGATGCTACAAGCTAACAGGCTAGCTGGCTAGTAGTAGTTGTAGGGGCATTGATGCTACGAACGAAGACGACCATTACGCTGATGATTCTTCCCAGACAGTTCACTGGGACTTCCCGTTACAGTTACCAGACAGTCAAGGCGTCGGCTATCACGAGAAGGTGAGTGTCATCCGTGCTCTGTGGTTCCGAAAGTCACGTTAGCCTCGTCGAGTTAGCGATGGACGGACCGTGGCGCCGACTATTGACTGGATTCAACAGCATATTAAAAAAAAAAAAATCCAATGCCAAATCGCCTACTCTAGATTCAACAGCATCGGTCCCCCGAAAAATATCCCATTTTACAAAATGTATTCGGTTGTTTTAGTGTTCTTAGTATTATAACTGCAGGGTGGCTTTTAAGCGTGACAGACTTGAACATCCCGTTTAATTGTTTCACAGGCTGACGTAACCGTTTAATTGTACAACATTCTTATTTATTAACAACCTGTTTCGTTAACGACTCTCTTCATGCTGTAGGTGCTGGTTTAGGACGGTTTAGATCATTTCTATTACGGTTGCACAATATATCGACAAAATATCTTCATCGCTATAATGGCACGTGCGATGTGTGTATCGCAATGATGTACAGTATAATAAATTTCATGTGGAATCGTATCGCAATATTCAACTCTCATATCGCACATCACGTTTTTCCCAATATTGTTCTTTCTACTGTGGCGTACCCAGAATGTTGACGTTCCATTAACTACTGTCATAAAGCCATAAATAATTGGATGAAAAAAAAACTTTCAAGTCATCAATATAGATTGAACCTCGGCAGATAAATGTATGAGGTGTTGTTTCTTGCTGTCGTGACGCTGGAACCCCTATTGTCACAATTTGGTCAATTTCCTATTTTTTGTCCGATCTATATTATTGGTCAGTCCACAAATGCGGGTGTTATTTTGACATATTATTGACAAATCTTAACCATTAAAAATGACTTGCTCTCCTTGATGTGTCTCCAGACATTCCAAGAAAGAGCACAAATCTTCGTAGAACTGTTGCGTTTTTCACTAAAGAGTTTTAGTATTGTTTGACTGAAACATTTGCACGTAGGTATCTGGTTATCCCCAATTCAGTGGGAGTTTGACCATACAAAAAAAAATGCATCGTTTTGTTACACCGTTTCATCCAAAACTCGAGTGACTTTTGCCTCTGTTTTACAGGAGCCTACTGGGATGTCACAATAGCATCAAGAGCCAGCGGATTACTCATCATGCCGCTTAGAAATTGTGGAATGTTTTCCTTCGCAAGATAATGCACGTCGCGCCGCGCTTGTGCCGCAGAGATCCTGAGTCTTGACATTGGGATTCCTCCCTCCGCCACCATTCTTGGATGTCTTATCTTGTGTGTGTCTTCCGCTGAGACGTTAACTATGAGTCTAGTGGCCGCCGCACCGCGGTAAACATTGACGTAAAGTGGTGCAAACAGGGAAAGAAGAAAAAAAAACAAAAAACAAAGGAGGAGCCCCCCCCACCCTCCAGCCCCCCAACCCCCCACATCCACCGCCCCGGGGGACGGGATAGCTCCAACATGGCTTCGGTTTGGAAGCGACTACAACGTGTTGGGAAGCACGCCTCCAAATTCCAGTTTGTGGCATCCTACCAAGAGCTGATGGTGGAATGCACCAAGAAATGGTGAGTGGCGGGGGTGCACGTGGTGGCCACAGTGCTGTCTATTAAGCCCCTTGAAATGTGTGCGTGTGTGTGCTGGAATGCGGAGTTAATTTCTCTCGGCCATATTAGACACAGAGAATTTGGTGTGCAGGATTGTCGGTGTGGTCGCGGCTTGTAAAAAGGTTTTGTAAAAATTTTTTTGTTTTTCCTTTGTTGTGACCGATGCGTTTGAGGAGCGTTATCTCCTCCAGGGAAGCCACTGACAATCGGCTGTGGACATCTCGAACTATGTTGGAATTACTGTTTGGCGATCATGTCTCACTTCTAGGTCTTTTGAAATCATCTCACTTTTTTTTTTTTTTTAATCTCTTCCAGGATCATCATAAATGAAATGATGACTGATAATGAAGCGGTCATTATCTGAAATATAAAATGCTGTGTTTAACATGCATGATTTGATCTTGGTAGCTCAGTGGAAGAGCGGTGGGCATGTCTGCTGCACATTTGGGATTCCAGGTTCAAATCTCTTTCTGTCAAAAACATGCATGTTAGCTTTATTCAAGGTCAACTGTCAAGTAATTTTATAAAATCCCAAACGAAATATTTTTTTTATGTCGCAAGTAATGAAACAAAAGACTTTAAATTACATTATAGCATGGGAAAAAAAAAATTCCTATTTTGGTCTGTCACATGCAGCGTTTAGGAAAGGAAGAGGGGACGCAACAATACCCACAGGCTGGTCTCGACTTGGCTGCAGGGTACAAACTATGAGCTGTTGGTGATTCTTTTATGTGATCGGTAATGAAAGGCATCGGTTGCCATACACCCATCACGATGATATCGTTCATCCTCCAAAGTCCCCCTGTGACATGTAGAATGTTTGCGCCTGTACAGAGATATCCTGAATTACAGTCTGTAAATACAAAAGGGGCTGTAAGTGTTCCATTCTGCCAGGAGAAATGTTGCTCTTCCAGTACGATGGGCAGAAAAAGTGCGGAGAGATTGCAGAGATCCTTGGCCCGCAGGCACACTTTGTTAAGCAGCTCGGTCGTAGGCGGGATCGACGCAGGCCCCAGCACACCGCCTGGACCCGGGACAGATGTGTCAGGGAATGGAATGAGGAGAATGTACCGGTACATGTCTTCCGAGAGCAGAGTGAAGGCTGGGTGGGCTGAGCTTTTGCAGCCAGCGGCACAATTTGTCCCCCCCCGCCACACACACACAACGTGAGCTCGGCTTTTTGCTGCTATTTGAGTGCTTTCGCTTTATTAATACATTATCTAAAAGGGAAAGTTTCACGGATAATGTCATGATTTATGTTCATCGGTGGGTGTGTTCGTGGTTGTGTGCTAGATTCAAAAGTATGTTTATTGGAGTTGCAGCAGCGTAATTCATTATTGTAGTGGCGTAAACGTGTGATTGATTTATTGCCCATCAAGACAATACAAAGAGATTGAAAGGAAAATATCATCTAAAGTTGTCTTTGTTCAAGGGCAGTTTACATGTTTGAAGGGATTTGTCAGAAGCAGGAAAACTCGCCCTACCCCTTGCTCTCTCAAAATTACGTGTATCATGTTAATACAGTGGGCGGTGGTCCAGTGGTTAGCGCGTCGACCTCACATTGCACAGGTACCGGGTTCAATTCCAGCTCCGGTGTCCCTTTGTGGAGTTTGCATGTTCTCCCCGGGCCTGCGTGGGTTTTTTCCGGGTACTCCGGTTTCCTCCCACATTCCAAAGACATGCCAGGAAGGCTGATTGATCCCTCTAAATTGTCCCTCGGTGTGAATGTGAGCGCGGATGGTTTTTCGTCTCTGTGTGCCCTGCGATTGGCTGGAAACCGGTTCAGGGTGTCCCCCACCTATTACCCGAAGACGGCTGGGATCGGCTCCAGCACCCCCCACGCTGCCCTTGTGAGGATAAGTGGACCGGAAAATGGATGGGTGGAAATACAGTACAAGGTTATTCATATATAGTAATGTATCCCAAAATAAAAACAAAACAAAAAACAGCAGCGTTAACG
This sequence comes from Hippocampus abdominalis, assembly GCA_018466805.1. Lineage (NCBI taxonomy): Eukaryota > Metazoa > Chordata > Actinopteri > Syngnathiformes > Syngnathidae > Hippocampus > Hippocampus abdominalis. The sequence goes on along the minus strand of CM031702.1, from coordinate 6,193,833 downwards.
AAGCACAGATGGGGATGCACCTATTAGTGACAGGTGGACATCATCGAAATCCCCCCCGCCTTTACCCCAAAAACACAACAAAATGCATTAGCATTCCCTATAAATCGAAATTACAGTTTAACCCCGCCCCTCCCAAAGGTTTATAATTGTCTACAGATGTCAACAACTCACTCCAACAAAGTTCCTTGGCACAAAGTTGCCATTAGATGGCGCCAAGGATACATTCATATTCAACGTGCTTTGGCTTGAGCACTAAAATGGTCCAAACACGTGAAACGGGAACTAAACCCAAGTTGTCAAAACGTTATTGTATTGTCACATGTTTTGTTTTTGTTTCTGGAAATGTCAAGTTCAGAGAAATTTTAGGCTAGCCTTCACAATGACTCTGCTTCTTGAGTTCTCGATAATCTGTCAGGTCATGTAGCCTCAATGACCTCAGTGCCTTTCACGAGGTGTCGCCTTACTTTCCTTCTCAACGTGTCCTCCTCTTAAATGCCCTTCTGCTTACTATTTGGGTGTTTTTTTTAAAATAAATCATCTGATGATGTCATGTCCTGCATCTTGGCAAGTCCAAAAATGGACAGAAGTGTCTACTCAAAAAAAGAAAACAAAAATAATCCTGAATAAATCATGAATGAGCTCAGAGTTTCATGCCATGATTTGTTTTTAAAATATAAAATACCGCTTCGGCGTAGACAATTTTATTGCCATTTAATACATATTTAAATGTGATGAGTTTAGGTCATGCGCATGGTAACAAACAACAGCAGCGGATGTCAAATCTTCTGAAAGTGACGGCAGGCGTCTGAGAGTTGAGTCCGTGTTTTGAGTGTCAGCGAGGGGGCGCGTGTCAGGCTGTGACACGTTACTTGTGTTGAGCATGTGTTCCTCATGGCGGGCAGCCATCGCGCCTGCTGCCAGACTGACCGTTTCCTGCCAGCTCGTCTGATGTCACTCCCGCTGACACGTTCCCGCTTTGTACATTTGAAGACATCACTTCACCACTATAAATGCTGCTTGTAAATACAAAAAAATAACCAAATCCTGCTTTTGCTGCAGCTTTTAACTTGAGGTATTTATTAAATTATAACCTTCTATCCCCTTAAAATGAATGACAATTGAAACTCTTTACTAAATAACACTTACCCCTAATTCCTAACCTGCTTCAGCCCTAACTCATCACGCTAACTGTGAACCTTAACATTTACCTCGACCCATTTCTAATCCCAACCCTGAACCACACCCACACCCCCCCACCCTTACTTTCCCATACACTAGCCCTTAACTTTTACCGAGCTCCTGACTTTAAACTTAGCCCATCCAACACTTTCCGAACCACTAAACGCCAATGCTACCTCATCCCAATCCTGGCCCCCAATCCTAAACCCTAACCCCAATCACCAGATCGAATGCCTTCTTCAACTCCTCACCCTGACCCATTCATAAACCCCAAACACTACACCCTTATCCACAGTATCTCTTATATATTTAATGTGTTGTTTTTGTATTTTTTTGTGTCTCAAATGTAATACACAGTGGGCGACTGGTTAGCACTCCAGTCTCAGTGCAGAAGTCCAGGGTTTGATTCCGGCTCCGTGCTTGTTTCCCCCCCGTGCCTGTGCGGGTTTTCTCCGGGTACTCCCATCTGCTCCCACATTCCAAAATCATGCATGGCAGGTTAACGGAAACGCTATAAATTGTATCTCGGTTTGATTGTGTGCCCTGCGATTGACTGGCAACCGGTTCAGGGTGTCCCCCGGTTGCTGCCCGAAGACAGCTGGGATCGGCTCCAGCACACTCCGCGACCCTTGTCAGGATAAACGGATTAGAAAATGGATGGATGGATGGACTACACCATGCTTAGTTTTTTTTTTTTCTCTAGCATGGTCCTCCAGACAGCTTACTAGAAATATTTGTCCTCACTATATAAAGGTACCCTTACAAATGTCCCCGTAAAACGACATTTCATTCTCCGTTGCCATTGCAGTCAGTGTGAACTGACCTTCACCGCTACGCGCAGGGGGGGGGGGACCTGTACATCCGTCATGGCTGTTCCCACCTCGTTCACACAAACGCTCCCCTTGTCTCATAAAAGTTGTTTGCCAGGATGTAGAGTTGAGCGCTCGTGCTAAAATAAATGGGAATACAGTATGTCAGAGTCATGATGTGGGAATAAAAATATTCAAGTAAATATATTTTATTAAAGCCATGCACCCACTATGACATCCCAGCTGAGATGGTTCACCTTCTCTGTATTCGTAATGTTATATATTTGTAATATTTTTATTTTTTTGTGAGTGGGGCTGGGGGGGGGGGGGGAATCCCCGGGTGTAACTAAATTAACCACTTTTGAGACCTTCACATTTCTGGTGTTTTCAAAATGGCCGTCATTGTCGTGGTGACTCAACAGTCTTTTGTCACTTTGTCGCTGACCTCCAATGAACTTGTTTGCTAGTGAAGTACTTCCTTCCACCCGTCTCACAGGAAGGTCTGGGCTGCCACAACATCCTCCATGCACCCCACTGAACTTTAATATGACTCAATACGTGTTCTCTTGTCATGCCGAATCAATATGGAAACAAGTATTAAATGTTTCGCAATTTCTGCCTGTGTCAGCAAGTCTGTTACTTTACTGCGGAGCAACAACGCAAAGGCAGCCTCTCTTCATTTATTAATGCAAGCAGTGATGTGCTTGTGTATTTGTGTGTGTTTCAAAACATCCTCTTCGTGTGTGTGTGTGTGTTTGTGGCTTATACTAATTTCAACGTTTTCCGGCATTTTATTCAGTATCCAACATTTTTACTTTTTGCTTTGTCAATAACTACAAATTAAGCATTAATAACCCCCACCCCCTCAAATAATCTTATTTCCAAATGAACATCAATCCAAATAAATGTAATTCTCACTGTTGTCTTAATAGCCCTTTCAAGACGACTGCTTAAAAAAAAAAAAGGGGTTTCCGAGCTTTGCTTTTGCTTTGTGAAATTTTGTAATTTTTGGGGATCTCTTTGGGGAAAGGGATTACAATTTTCCGTTTTATCGGTGTGTGAAGTACTGAATTTTGTGGGAGACCCTATGAAAGGTTGGAATTTTGCGGAGTTAAAAAAAAAAGTCAAAATCTTGTAGGATCTAAGTTTTAAATTTGTTGCTTATGTATGATAGTTTCAATCTTTTTAGCATCTCCGCGTTGAGGTGGTGAAAACTTTTCTGACTTCATGTGTGAGAGTATATCAAATTTTGCAGTATCTCTGTGTAATGGGGTAATCACTGTATCTAATTTTTCAACCCACTAAACCATATCCTGTAACGTGTTTCAGGCAACCAGACAAACTGGTGGTGGTTTGGACGCGCAGGAGTCGACGGAAATCCTCCAAGGTTTGCATTTACCTTGTATTGCACGTTTCAATCTGAACCGCTTTGAGATATTGCTTCTGTCCACTAGAGGGCGTTCCAACATTGCAAATAGCACATGTCACGTTTTCCCCCCCTCAATGATGATAAATAATTGCTGACTATTATTTACCTTGGCTTGCAGTCTCACAGCTGGCAGCCTGGCATCAAAAACCCCTACCGAGGGGTTGTGGTGTGGCCCGTACCGGAGAACATTGAAATCACAGTCACTCTCTTTAAGGTACTTTTAAAAAATTGATTTCATTGTTTTTGTATTTTTGTGTCTCAAATGTAATAAATTACCCTTACTGCTTGCCTAACTTGCTTGTTGTCCACCCTTGTATTTGATAGTCAGCGATTTGATTGTTGATAGTTTACAAGCCACAGTCGGAAAAGAAGCCACTTAAGTCTTTACTGTACACGTCCATCCATCCATCCATTTTGTGTAGTGGTCGTATTCGTTAGAGTGGCGGACTCTATCCTAGTTGAGTTTGAGCTAGAGAAGGGGCTGATAAACAAGCCTCTGTGCTCACTTTAGATAAATCAATAAATTACTCATTCATAATTATGGGTTTAATTGCAAACATTGCTATGATGTATGTACTTGATGGTACTTGAACATGTATTCAATGTGCTTTTGAGAGGAGCTGCATGGAGTAGGAGGTGGGTTACTAATACAGTACAATGAACTTGTGTTTACAGACATAAATAAACATACAGTTGTGTTGTGAGAAGCTGAACACACGTTGCTAATTTGAAAAACAAGCCACAACTGCATTTTAATTGTATTATTTTGTGGAAAATTATTTTTTTGTGTAATTAATGACAACCTAATAGTCCTCTGTACCATTGCAGGACCCTCATGCTGAGGAGTTTGAGGACAAAGAATGGACGTTTGTCATTGAGAATGTGAGTCATTTTTCATTTTTTGTATTAGCTGAGTTGACACTGTCTATTTTTCCCCCCACGTTAACCAAGCTTATTCTTAAATCATACATGGTTGAAAAGTTTTTTTCCTTCAGACACGCAGGTACCGCCAGCGTGTGGTCACAAAGTGCTATTACACGCCAATTGCTGATGCAAGATTTCGCTTTGGCACACAATGAAAACGGAGTGTCTTGTTTAAATACATTCGTTCATGATCTGAGCGTCTTCTCCTCACAAGGAGTGGTCCCCAGCCTTTTTTGTGTCACGGACCAGTTGAGACAAATACCTGCTCTTTGTGGACCGTCCATCCATCGATCCATTTTCTGATCCGCTTATCCTCATAAGGGTCGCAGAGCATGCTGGAACCTATCCCAGCCATCTTCGGCCAGTAGAGCGGGGTACACCCCGAACTGGTTGCCAGCCAGTCGCAGGTTCGTGGTCCGTTTAAAATGTTTTTTTTAAACGCATTTACTTCAAACAGTGTTATTCTACTGTTCTACAAATGTAGAACATAATATAATAACACTAAGAAATTGACCCATCGGGAATAATAAATACGCCTTACAATGTAAAACATAATTTTAAAGTTATGAACTTACATACGGCATTGGCATCGTTGCTACTTGCAAATGTGACTGATCCAAAGACGATACGATTGATTGCCGCTTTCATTTTATATACTTTTGTGACTGAATTCTATGATAGCCCTCGCTCAAGACATGTTCCCAAGAATGTCAGCCGGCAGATGAAGAATGCCAGGTGAGCTGGCGCTTTGACCCCCGCCCCGTCACTTTCTTTGTGCACATCAAACGGACAACATAAGAAAGTGCTTGCGGGTTAAGGGGTGGGGTGGGGGGGAGGGGGAGCTTCTCCTGTTTGATAGAAGGCAGACATGACAAGCAGGTCAGCCGCCGTTCTTCGGTCAGAGCGTGGGAGACGCGTAAGAGGACGAGAGCAAAGAGAGGCGGTGTGACTTCTTCTGGGCTGGTCTCTGCATACCGGACTAATGACCACTTTCACGACAGCACAGAAATTAGTCGTGCACCTTCACTGTGATGGAATGCGGGCCGCCGAACACATTTTATCACCCGCGTTGCTTTTTTAAAAATAACTTATTGAAGTGTGACCCATTTGTTACTTCTGCCAAAGAGGTTTTGTTAGGGTTATTTGTTACTGTGGCGATTATACCAAAGACTTTAATTTGCTAGTTAATTTAGGCAACTCAATGGCGTTTTGCATTGTGTGTTAGCTGGAAGCTTGTGGACCTTCGTCAGGCAAAGTTACGTGCTTTAGGTTGAACACACAACATGGAATTCGTATTTTTTTTCTGAAGTAGACAGTAAACCTTGACTGGTAGTGGTACTGAGCCTCTTTTTTTGAAGAATTATTCACTATCTGCTCTTTGTTGTGATGTCTACCACCACGTAGAGCACTTGACCCAAATGTTTGCTCGCAACTCAAGGTAAAAATAATATCGGCCGAGCAGTGGCGTCTGAAACAACCCCCCCGCGTCTTTCGGCATTCCAAAAACAACAATCAAACAATTTGCTTCATTGAAGAGTCTAGAGCGGTGGCTCTTAACACCTGACTCAACATGTCAATTAGTTATGACACGCCCCCTTGGCCATCACTGGCTGGTTATTCTGTGCACAATTAAAAAAACGTATACTTCATACTAATTGTATTTACTTTTTTTAGTTTTTAATAAATGCGTTTTATTTTATATTTTTATTTTTCACTAATGAAGGGTTCGGTGAATGTGCATATAAACGCGTTGGGTTCGGTACCTTTAACAAGGTGAAGAACCACTGGTTAAGAGTGTTCATAGGTGTCTATGTCAATGCTCCCTGTGATTGGCTGCCAACCAGTCCATGGTTTGTGTGTATGTATGTGTACGTGCAGATAGAAATACACATTTTAAAACATGCAAAGATCAAAGTCCTGAAGCCAATACATTTTGGTCTGATGCAAAAGTGAGAAGCCCTATACATTTCAAAATAATGATTTAAAAATGAAACTGATTCGTAATAAAACAAGTTGTGAATACAGGTCTAATTTATCAGTACGCTATAGCGTATAGTAATCTCTGTACACTATAGTGAAATTATTGCTTTTGACCCTTTTGAGGCCTGTTTAAGATTTCAGAAGTGAATGCTATGTACAATTTGACCACCAGGGTGTAGTCTCCCCATATAATTCGTCTCAAATGTGGCCTGGTTTCATGAGCTGTTCTCATCACTTGGCAGTTGTTTGGTCCACTCGCCTTGTTAAAATCTTGAGATACATGCATGGGCTCTGTATTTTATTTTTTATTACGTGTGCTAGAATAATTTAAAATCAACTGTCTTCACACACCTATATATGTGGTGCTATTTGAAGACATGTACATGTGACTGAATATAGTGCAAGCAGAGGTGAGCTCCCCTCGACCCCTCATCAGACGACAGAGGAGAAAAACGAAGAATACACCATTGTGCCCCAACGCCGGAGATGATGAAATTTAAGATCCCCACGCTCGGGCTTCGTCTTAATCTGGCGGTGGGGGTGGCCCAACCTCGCGTGAGGCTAATCCCTTCCCGTTGAATTATCGGCGCCGCTAAGATTGTATTTTGTCATTGAAAACGGCAGTGTCAAACGCCGCCTTTTTTTTTTTTTTTTTCCTTCTTCCACCCCTTTGCCTATTTGTTCCTCTGCCAAGGCCAGTCGCATAATCAAGTGAGGGCGAGCTGTAGGACGACAAGTCGGAAAGGTGGCGGCCCGTATAAGTGGCGGCGCGGCAGTATCTCTAAATTGCACGCTACCCTTGCCTTTCACCCCTTTTCAAATAGGTGCAGATTATCAAAAAGGTGGGCAAATTGCGAGTCCACAAAGATTGGACGGCTCTATTTTAAGGCATTGTGCTGATGGACATGCTCAAGCATCTGCATATCAACCAGGAGAAAAAAAAAAAGAAAAAAAGATTGCAATCTAACTTCACTTTGTGGATGGGGGATTTGCGAAGCATATATTGAAGTCGTGTCTTTTACAAGTGAGACACACTCGCCTCCTCACCCCTGAGTCAGACAAACCTTTTTGAAGCACAAGAATTGACCCCTGAGACACAAACATACAAATAAAATACATCATTTATTGCTGTCGAAATGCTGTCCTCTCAGATATCGGAGAAGTCTGCAAAAGATTGATATCGCAAAAATGAAATGCCCAATAGTTACACATAAGTCCTTTAAAACGGCTTAAAGGCCTTTAAAAATAACAAAAAGTGAGATGTTATGTTTCGATTACTCTGCTATACGTCAATAGACATGATTGTTCTCCCCTTGGAGTCATAAAAAATGTGCTGCCATTGTCTCAGTGTCCCTGGACGCCGGGAAAGTTCTAAATGCCAAAAGATGACGCCAAAGCACTACTTTTCTGTCGAATGGAAGCTACTACCCTCATTTCAACATACAGTAGCTCATTGGCACCAAGATGCCACACCCAAATAACGCCAAAGCACTACATTTCTGTTGTGAATCGTGTGGTGACTGGAGACCACTGTCTTATAGTTCTTTATTTGAATAGAATTCTGTCTCATTGACAGAATTTTGTGCCAATGTATGTATTGCTCTTACTGTTTCTTGACGGAATTGCACCAATAAACACACGGCAACGGCCATTTTCTTTCGGCTGCTACACTCCATCTCTCTTTGCCGTCCACATCGCGTCTTGCTTCCGACTTCATTTAAGCCATTTTCAAATCACACAGTCAACACTGTTTGTGCCCACTTGGTAACACACACACACACACACACACACACACACACACACACACACACACACACACACACACACACACACACACACACACGCACACTGCATTGTATCTCCTCTCCTTCGTGCCAGGGGAAGCACATTACGTAGGCCAGTGGTTTGTGAGCGCCGAGCGGGCCTCTGGGAGTGGAAAACACAATTATTTCAGCCCTCCGCTATTCACGCAAAGGTGACAAAAGCTGGTATGAAGTATGAAATCCCAAAAGTTTCCTCCTTTTTGCGCTGCGCCCGACAAATCGGGATTAATTTGCACTCGAGTGCCTCGTGCGCGCGCCGTCTCCAAAGTTTTCACCTTTCGCTTATTTTGCCCATTTCTTAAGTAGTTTGGGGGGCTCAAATGGCCTCGTTTACCGGTATTTATTTGTTTGTTTGTTTGTTTTTGGTTTTTTTCCCTCTGCTCATGTGTGCTCATTTTAAATAATGCATGTGCTGGAGTTCAAAGCATGTCAATAATTGTGTGTGCGTGTGTGTGTGTGTGTGTGTGTGTGTGTGTGTGTGTGTGTCTTAATTTAATTAATCACCCTGAGGAGAGGCAACAGATGCTCCTGATTACCCCCCTCATGGCGGACCTAGCCCCCCTGTGCCCCCGCCCCTTCCCTTGCAACCACACACACACACACACACACACACAGAGGAAATTTTGTCACACAATCATTCAAAAGTCGACAGACTCTTATTGGCCATCAGTGTGTGTGTGTGTGTGTGTGTGTGTGTGTGTTTGTGGAGGGGGGGGGCTGTCTACATGGGTTGTAGTAGATGGTGGCTGTAGAGGCCGGGTGGTCCCTCCTGTCGCCCTAATAGGCTTAGCGCACCCCTAATCCACACCGCACCACCTCCGTCACATGGCCGGTCTCCTGACTGGCTGGGCCACCACGAGGTGTGCGTGCGTCGGCACAAATGTTGTTCCTGCGTTGCTGTATTTGTGTTAGTTAGTCCGGCATTGTTGTTAACACAGAAAAAAAAAAACCCCCACTGAAAACATTGTGGTCAAGTTCATAGACACACACAGACTTTGAACTCATTCACTCCCAAAGGCGTTTTTAAACGTCTTTTCAGACTTGGTCCAGAATTGGCTGGTACTGAATGAGTTAAAAGCTTAAATGAGCCTATTTTTCACTCTGCTGCTAACCAAAGCAGCAGCACCTATTGAGGCATGCGAAGGCCTCTCTTATGCTTATAAGAAAAAGAAAAAAATGGAAAATGACCCTGTCAATCAATTTGACTTACCGATTTGAGGTCCAGGCATTGACAAACAGGATACATAATATAAAACACAACAAATACTGCAGGTGGATGTACAGTAGATAAGTCATATATGTACATTTACTCAAGTGTATCATACAAAAGAGGCAGCTCTACTAATGTTTCCAGATCTTGGACTTGTATCGTGTAGTATTAAACCATGTGTTTGCAGGGCTCCAGACTTACTTTTTTTTTTTTTTTTATACTTGGAGCACAGTGGTACCTAACCTGAAATTTTAGGCACGCAAGTAGGACATTTCGGGACGAACATTGTAAGCTATTTTGCTGAAAAATGGGCGGATGTGTAGAGTAGAAGTTTGTCAGCAACTATAAATCTGGCAGATAAACCTCTAGGCCAACATTATTATAGTCAAACCTCAGTTTTCGAACGTCTCGGTTCTCAACCAATTCGGTTTTCATCCAAGAATTTAGAGTTTTTTACGCCTCGGATGACGACTGAATTTCGGTTCTCGAACAAACTGAGCGCACTTGAATGCACCATTTGACTCCTCTCGCCTTCCTTACGCGAGGAAGTGACGCTTCCTCGGGTAGACGAGGAAGTGATGCTTCCTCGTGTTGCTTTCCATTGTGAGCAGACATGTTCAGTAAACATTTTTATTTTAAAAAGAGCGTGCTTTCGGTTTTCGAACAATTCCGTTTTTCGAACAGCCTTCTGGAATTGATTATGGACGAAAACCGAGGTTTGACTGTTATATTATTTTTTAAAACAAGTGTTGACTCCTTCACTGAAAAACAGATCACGTCAAGTTTTAAGGTTGCCATAAAAAAATAATTATGTTTTATACTTAGTCTATTTGCAAATCAAGCGAATTAAACCAGCTTGCCCTTGACAATGAAGGGCTTTGCTTCTCCTTCAGAAAAAAAAAAATGTTTTCTGTCTTGTGCCTCCCCTCCCTTCTATTTTGTCTCTCTTTGTTTTGTCTGCTTTACTCTTGTAAAGCAATCCTGTGTGTATGTGCACGTGCGTACGTGTGGTCTCACGTCCTTGTCTTGCCGTAAGCCAACAGCACGCTGCGAGTGTGTTGCTTGTGTGATGTTCCTTACGTTGTTGCTTTTCTTTTTTGTTTGCGTGCGTATGTGTGTGTGTGTGTGTGTTTTGCTTTTCGAGTGCACCTCCCCGTCCCACCGGTCCAGGTTGTGACCTCGGCTTTCATCTTCTTAGTCTGAGGCTCCTGCATCCCGCTGCGCTCAGACTCCTGGCCAACACCGCGGCAGATGTCACCAGACACTGCGACACAACCGCACACGCATCCGAGCGCGCGCACACACACAGTCTCTTCCATTTATACACATTGGCTCATCATGCGCGCTCCAAGCTTGTGCACAAACGGCATTCGATCTTAAAACACCAACAGACCCGTGAAAGTATCCCACAGCGGTGGTGCGAATATAAGGAGGTCGGTAGTTTCTCTCGTAGTTCCGTTTTAAAGGCAGCAACGTAACCCATCTTTGTAAATAAGTCGAAGTACACCGTAATCGATCACTACCAAAATCCATCCATCCATCCATCCATTTTCCGAACCGCTTCATCCTCACTAGGGTCGCGGGGGGTGCTGGAGCCTATCCCAGCAGTCTTCGGGCAGTAGGCGGGGGACACCCTGAATCGGTTGCCAGCCAATCGCAGGGCACACAGAGACGAACAACCATCCACGCTCACACTCACACCTAGGGACAATTTAGAGTGCCCAACGAGCCTGCCATGCATGTTTTTGGAATGTGGGAGGAAACCGGAGCACCCGGAGAAAACCCACGCAAGCCCGGGGAGAACATGCAAACTCCACACAGGGAGGCCGGAGCTGGGATCGAACCCGGTACCTCTGCACTGTGAAGCCGACGTGCTAACCACTGGACTACCGGGCCGCCACTACTAAAATATTTTATTATTATTATTACTATTGGGTTGAGTGAACGCTGGCGCGTTTGGCTGCCGCTGCTCAACCCGCATTGTGTTTTATTGTTTTTGTTCCTGATTGTAAAGTGTCCTTGGGTGTCTTGAAAGGCGCTTATAAATAAAATGTATTATTATTATTATTATTATTACAGTAATTAAAGTGAACCCTTTCTATTCACACTAACATAGAACCAGCCGAAGTCTCCTCAACTCTAAAAACAATATTTATTTTAGATAGTGAAACATGCTCGTCTACGGTGCTCTTTTTGGACTATTTCATTGCTTTAGTTTTTACAGATTTGATACATAAACAATCATTAGAGTGATGAGAAAACAGGACCAACTTTATTAATAGATCCAATACGCATCAGAGCTTTTGAGATTGCTCATCTCCTCACCATCTGAAGTCTGTCTTTAAAAAAAAAAAAAATTTTTATTAATTGGCCGACTTATTCTGCCGGATTTCGGAATCAGGATCAGCCTAAAACGAAAAATCCATATTGGTTGGACCCTAATAACTTTTTTATATGTGCCACAACGCATCTGTTGCTGAACTTTGAACCCTGAAGGTTGTGAGCGTGGATGTTTTGTGTATGTTGGTGTGTGTGTGTGTGTGTGTGTGTGTCCACTCAGCTATCGGTCATCTCTGTCACCTCGTGGTTGGTTTCTCCTCCGACGCTGACTTCTGGTGCCCAGTGTTGCATTCTAACTGCCGACTTTGTCCCATCAGGCGCCAAACGGACGATAGCAGCAGAGGAGTTATTGTCACCCTCTCTGTTATTTATTTTGCCTCTGAGCGTCTTAAGATGGCTGCCCGCGATGGAGACGAGCCCGTGTCGCCCGTAAAATATCGCAGCCGGCAAATCCCCATGTTTATCCACAAGCTTGACCCGCTTGGCTGGTGCGCGCATTGGTGGTGACAGTTGAGGCGAAAGAAGCCAAACAAATGAATGAGTTGTTTGGAATGTACATGTGCCATTGTATGCTTGAGTGCTGCGTAGAAAACAGGTTTTGGTGCGCCTATTGATGTTCGAGCACCGCTGATGCACGCTTCTTCAGATATTCAAAATCGGTGCCAGGTTTTTGTTTTTTTCAGTGGAAAGTGTGTGTGTGTTTGAGCACTGCATAGAAGTATAATACAGCCCTCAATGCATAAATCAGGGTTCCCACGGGTCCTTAAAGTTCATAAAAATCCATAAAAATAGAAGTTGTAAAATTATGTTCTCAATTGTCCTTAATTTTCACGGAAAGCTTCTAAAATCAATAAAAATCCTTAAAAATGTATTTGATACTTTGGACTTTGTTTGTTTTGGATTGAGATTTTCTCTGTTTTAATACAATTTGTCAAGTTCTCCCTGCTCCTCCCTCGTGCCTGCTTTTTGGGGTCCATCACCACCTCGCAACGTGACAACACTGTTGTAACGTGCAGAATGTGGTTTGGCATTTTCTTGCTGAAATAAACAAGGGGTGTCCATGAAAAAGATGTTGCTTGGATGGCAGATATGTTTCTTCCAAACTACTAGTTGTGCAAAATTCTAGTTATGTGCTACTTTCTTTGAAATGACCTCCCAGTGTGCGTCTGCTCTAGCACCCCAGAGAAGTCAGACGCAGGCGCAGCCATTGGGAGACAGAGGCGATTGTTCTGCCGAGTGGCAATGAATGAGGTCTTGTGACGTGCTCCGATGCCAGCGCTAAGCCGGCCACTGACAGTCGGCCTGCCCAGCCCCCCCTCTTGGAAAGGAAAAAAAAAAAAATGCGCTGTTGGGGATAGAAATCTGTACACCCAGAGGTGACTGGGTCAGGAATTTGAGGTGACTGGCGCTCGAAGGCCTTTGGGTGTCGAAGGGTAGTTGGGGGGGGGGACCTGGCGAAGGAAGGCCACATTCCAGTCGTAAAAGAAATGCTTGTATTAGGCGTGCCACAAGTCATGCAAGCAACATACTTGTTAGGAACAAAGGAAACAAAACCATTTTGTTCAAAAACAGACTTTGAAAAACATGTGAACACAGATGTCGAATTCAAGGCCTGGGGGGCCTGGTACAGCGCACTTCAGCCCACATTTTGTGGTGACTAAAGAAAATCAAGTGTCTAGTTTTTTTTTTTCTTCCAAATCGAATTATTTTCATTTTTGCTGAAAATCTGAACAAAAATTGCAACTTGTTAGTTTCACCAAATCTCTTCACATAAATCCGACAACAGTCTCGAACAATAATATTCATTTATGATTGTCACTATTCACCATGACTGCTGATTTTCAAAATCGTAATCTGTTATTACAAACATACCGTTTAAATATGGGCAATTTAATCATTATTATTACTTTCTTATTTGACAGATCGAGACAATTGGTCTATTGAATTCCTGTTAGTATTGGCTCAGAAGTGTTGTAAACATTACATTTGGAATCAATGGATGTTGGCATTTGCTTTATGAAAACAAACCATTGATGAGTGGTTTGTCTTTGAAATTCGGCTGGCGGTCTGGAAATGGCTTACATGCTAATAGACTTTCTTAGTGTGTAAAAACAAAACAAAACGTGTGGTTTTAAAAAATGTGCTTTCATTGGCATTGAAACTTCAATTTGGAATTCAGGTTGGAATGCACCACGGTCTTAAGTTAACTCAGTCATGAATTTATAATTATAGTAAACATTCGTATGAAAACGGATCCAGGGCATAAATCTGAAACAATTGACTGAAAACAGCGACTACAAACCATTTGAGAATCCCTGAGCGAAAGAAACACATTTGCACTGTCAATTTGGAGTCAACATTGAAGCAAGTTATTACAATTTTTTAATGTCTGACTGCAAGACACTTGAAACACATTAAGGCTCTTCTTTGTAAGCGTGTTAAGCTTTTGTCTGTACATAAACAAAACCGACGTAGCCCTTTTGTTCTTTTGGAACACAAAAAAAGTCAAAGAACAACCACGTACACACACTCACACACACACACACACGCGCGCACACCGAGGCGCACCGGCTCCTTATCCAATCCCTCGGCTAATTCCCCCTCGGTGGAAGGTGTTCATTGTTTCTCTTTCATTCTAATCTCTGCCTCTCCTTTTCTTAAAATCCATATTAGATTCTCTTTGACTGCTCCACAATCGGAGTCAGTGGAGCAGAGCATGGCCCCCGCTAATGCTCTTTGTCTCCGCAGATTTGTCACTTAGCATGGAGAGTACACCTTTGTCACGGAGCAGGGCCGCCGCAGAGGCAGACTCGCACTCGGGGCAATTGTTTCTTGTCACAGGCCATCTCCAAACCACCCGATTCCCTCCCCACACACATACCCACACTTTACACAAATCAGCTTTGCTTTGGATTAGGGCCCTATCATACCGCCGCCACATCTCAAAAATACTTTAAACAAACACACCCTTAAAGTGAGAAGCCAGTGGATATGCGGAGAGTCTCATTGCAGATTTACCAGGAGGTTGTCATTAGATGCCGCGGTAAAAAATCAATGCTTGAAGCCATGCTAATTGCTAACATGAGATAAGATTGATGTGTGATCTTGAAATATCTGGATTAATAAGAATTTTATATTTAACACACACACACACACACACACACACACGTGTCACACGAGTGTGGGTATCGGCGATCTGCCGGTTTGATATCGGAGGTTCTGCTTCATGCAGGGGGAATAATCAATCCCAGATAGCAGTAGCTGAGGGTGTTAGCTCGGTGGCGCTATATACAGGGTTGTGGTAATGTTATTGCCGCTTTGTGCCTTGATGATGGCAAGCGATGGTGAAATGGCGGGAAAATGATGAGCAGGCACTTCATAGAACGGAGATGAACTCCCAGCTATAATCCCGTCGACCTTTCTCTCCCGTCCCCCGGTTTGCCACATCCCCCCCCCCCCCCCCCTCATCTTTTTCTCCTTTCCCCTTCCCTTGATATCCACCTCTGTCTTTTAGCCTTCTCTCCTTCCTATTTCCTGACCACTCCTTCTCTCCTGAAGCGCACCCCCCCCAATGCACACCGCGCTCTCCACCCGGCAGAAGTGCCGAGCCAGGGCTTTTTGCCGGCTGGTAATTTATTTTCCCATTAGCCCCCCGTCTGAAGAGTACGCTGCCGGTCTGAGCGCGTGTTGGGGGGCACACCAGGGGCCACCCAAAAAGAAAGACCCGGAGAGCTGGAAAGAGGAGCGCACTCTGGACACGCCGATAAGACGAGGCAGGGGTGCGCCGTTCAGAGATGATGTGGCCGGGGTGGGAGACGGCAGATAGCAACTCTGGCAGCCTTTTTTTTATTTTATTTTTTGCTGTCTTGACATATGATGTACTCATTTTTCAACAAATATATCACATGATATCAAGTTTACTCACCTACAGAAACAAAAATACAGTCAAACCTCGGTTTACGTCCATAATCCGTTCCAGAAGGCTGTTCGAAAACCGAAATTGTTCGAAAACCGAAACCACGCTCTTTTTAAAATAAAAATGTTTACTGAACACGTCTGCTCACAATGGAAAGCAACATGAGGAAGCGTTACTTAGTAAGGCGAGACGAGTCAAATGGTGCATTCAAGTGCACTCAGTTTGTTCGAGAACCGAAATTTGTTCATCATCCGAGGCATAAAAAACTCGAAAACCGAATTGGTCGAGAACCGAGACGTTCGAAAACCGAGGTTTGACTGTTCACCAAATAATGACTCGCAAAATAGTCACTTCCGACAACCCCGCAAAGTTTTTCTTGGTTCCCTACTCTGTGACGCACTGTGTGAAATTGTTTGACACTCAATAATGAATTCGTCTTTGCAAATTTCCCAAGTTCCCCCAAACACGCTGGATGATTGCTGGTTAGTATTACTTAACCTGCAGTAACAAAAAATATGCCAACCGAGTCAAAAGTAGGCCCTGTCACACTTTTCCTCACAGCTTTTTCCTGTGACGTTTTGTGTGAAAAGTACAAACACGGAATAAGGGCTTTGCAGATGACCCGCTAATTCCTAAATATGCTGATCTCCACTTCGTAAAAAAAAAACCAAAACAAGAACATCCAATTTCACATTGTTGCTCAAACATTTTCACTCTCTCTTTCTCATGACGGCATTCTGTGTGAAAAAGTCTGAGATGGTGTGTGTGAAAGGGGCTTCTCCCGTGATTTTGGCCAATAAACGCAACGTGTTGATAGTGATGCTCAATCTAGCTGGCATTGGGCAGCGCAGGAAACAAGTTAGTATCGCATACCTTGGTGTTTAGAGAAACAAGGTCATGAGAGAGCTCAATGTCACTTTGTTCAGCCCCTCCAAAAAAAAAAAACACAGCTGCTGTAATCTGACATTTTTAAAGGAAGCCTAATCCTGCTCTTGTGGAGACTAATCACTCCTCCTGTGTGTCGTCCTCTCACCTTTCCGTCGCTGTTTGTTTTTGCTTCTCACTTTTCTGTTGACTGACAGTATGAGGGAATGATTTTTCAGGGTTCGGATTATTTATTTATTTGGGTTTTTTTTGGGTGGCCCCTGAGGCCAGTTTCTCTTTGGAATTTTACATTTTACTGTATGGTTATCATCAGTAGATCCACATGAATGTCTCAAGAAGCCAAATTTACCACTTTTGTTTTGAAAATGTCATTTTCAGCGGTCTTTCGAAAATATACTGGTTTTCCGAGAACAATTGAATCCCAGAAGTTTCCTTAAAGAGCATGAAATATGGTGCATGTGTTTTAATGAGTAGACCCCATGAAGTTATGCCCAAAAACTATGATGTTTATCGCCGCCATTTATGCGCCCATTTGGCCATTTGCACGGGACATTAAAAGGCGAAGTTGTCCTTCTGGAATATTTTGATAATAGGCCCAAAAGCCATTTTCTTTTAGCAGTTTGAAATTTGGGGGGCGTTTCAGTCATGACTTAACTCCTCAAAAAGCCATGCCTGCAAAAACACAGTTTGCCATTTTGGATTGATGAAAAAGTTTTAGGGCTTTTTCGGCAATTTTGGGGGGGACCTTCAAATACAAAGCTGTCCCACTGCAATATTTTAACAATTCAGCACCTGAACCGAGTTTCCTTTCACATGGAATTGGGTAAACATGTTAATTATAAGTAGACCCACAAAAAGTCTCAAAAACCCACGTATGCAAATAATCAGGGATGTCAGGACTGTCGGAGAAAATTTCAGGGCAGTGCTTTGACCAACCTTACTCGGCAAAAAATTGCCCAAATGACTCCCAACTGGAACAAGGTACACCAAACATGGTATTTTACGCAAAACGATTTATTACGCTTTATTTTGCTTACTGAGCACAGAGCAAAGCATCAAATGGAGAAGGATCTTTTGATGCATCACTCTGAAAATGGAGAAGCGAGGGCTCCTTCATCGCTGCATCAATCATACGACCATTGTAATTGTAATTTTGGCATGCCTTTTTATGGCCATTGTTGCCTTTAATACATGCATACACACATCTGAGGCAGGAAAAAAAAGAGAAAATCCTTGGATATAATAATAGCGGATATAGATTGGTCTTAATCTGCGTGTGTATGTGGTCTATAGTTCCGCATTCATAGGTGGTATGTAAAGCTGGCGCGCCCTATCAGTTATCAGGGGAGTCGCCAGAGGAATCACTCCATTGTGCTTGCGCTCAAAGAGAGATGTGAGTACGTTGGACATCTCTATTTCCAATAACTGTGACCTTGAGGGGGAGCGCAATGCCCCCCCCCCCCCCCCCCCCCCCCAAATACACCACCACCATCACCAACACAAGCAATTCCAATCTGCTGACTCCAGCCACAGGCAGCTGATTTAAGGGTGTCGGGATGTGGGGCTAATCGGCACTCCCCCGAGGGTTATCCCGAAGACCAAATTGAGTTTATTGTTTGTTATAATCTAAATGGCATGAATGCAAATGAAAGAGATGTTACATCGTTGTTATGCCTCAGTGGATGTTTCAACCTGCTTTCAAGTTTCGAGGGGTGTGGCGGGGGGCGTTTAATCCACTACCACCTTGACAAACGGGACATTTTTCATAGCTTTCATGAATGGACGCCAATTTTTAACGGAACAGACCTAAATTTGTTGGAAGTGGTCCTAAAAAAATCTTGAACCATTCGGTTTGGCCATAGATCAATGTCGCCCATTGCACAGTATAATTATCAATAAATAAGTCAATAAAATACAACAACGAATACACCGCCAACTTGTTTTTCACAGACCAAACGTTTTCCTGCGCTTCTGTCGACAGTCTGAAACGCGGTGACCTCGGTTTGTCCTTTTGCCAGTCGGCGCCCCGCTCAGGATTGTTTTTGTTTCCGCAGCGGCGTCGAGGCTTAAGTCCGATAATCATCAGCTGGATGCGATTCATCACTTCCGGACAGCGTTGCGGCGTATCGCTTCGGCATCTTCTTCCTCAGCGATCTACTTGGCCGTGAAGCACTTTTAACTAAACCGAGTGTTTTTGCGGTTGTCTCCAATGAGAGACCCTGAAACCTGGGTGATGATTTTTTTCCAGGAGACAGTGTAACGTTGGAGCTCAAGGATCAACATGGGGCCATGTTTGTTCCTATTAGAAACAAATTGACTTTTGACTGTCTGTTAAAAAGCCATCAGATGATTGGTCTTCACAAAGAAGTTAGCTCGTGTTTAGCACTCAGTCTAATTAATCCACAGCTCCCGTCCAAAAGGGATCCGCTGCCCCTCCTTTTTCCACCCCCCGCCCGTCCCATTGGCATTTTGGGGCAGAAGGGGTTCAGCGGGACCTCCTGGGCACTACCGCCGCCTTGACCCCTGCCCCCCCACCAGGGGAGCATCTGTGGATCGATCCAGGGCCAGCTGGCATAAACCAGTCCTGCAATTAATTTATGTATGTGCAATTTCGCTCAGTTTGAAATAATGTCCTCTTTTTGAATAAAGGGACAGAATTCAAAACGTTTAAAAAAAATCCTATTCATTCATTGTCTTTTTTTCCCAAAAAAATAAAGCAATTATTAAAATAATCGATAGTTGCAGCACACGTATAAAGCATGATGTGGGCGGGGTGGGGGTGGGGTTAAAAATATTTCAATTAAGTAATGACTTATTTTTATATGGTCTTTCTCTGTCATGGATTTTCACCTGCAGATGGGTCTTTTGTGCGTCATTTGCAAGGAGATGCCACCAGGGGGCAGCATACAGCCACCACCCCTCACTCATTTCCTCCCTCCCCGGTGTTTTTCTTTCATCATCATCATCATCTTGTTGCACACTACAAGTATTGATACGTATTATTTATTCTCTGAAAGCATATTGATAGTCTTATCCTCTGCCATAAATGAAACTTGCGCATCGTCGTCTCCCTTTCATCTTGCACATTGTTACTCTAATCCCCACCTTTCACCTTTTTATGTTTGATTGACAAGCACCATCTGGGGGGAAAAGAAGGCCATTTCCATTGTTTTGGCGCTCTGGTGCAAATCTCTCAAAATGTTTATGTCATTCATTTTGCCGTCTCATTTGCATGTCCTTAAGTATTTCCCATTAGACCCCCTCCCTCACACCCTCGCTCTATTCGTTGCCATTGTCATCTTTAGCAAATCCCCTTCGTCTTAAGTGTTTGCCGCATTTAGCAAATTCATTCATAAAGTATCTACACGCGCTATTAGCTTAGTATAATAGCTTGGGTGTAATCTGCGGTGCGATAAGAGTTCTTTTTTTTTTTTTTTTCCCTCCCACCCTCCCCTCCCTCTCAGCCCTCATGTTCATCTCCAGACGGGATGTTCTTTGGACACGTCGCTACGTCTCGAGCGACGAGGCTCAAATGTCAGCGTCAAAATGTCAAGTGGCCGATTTTCTTCTGTACTTTTCATTATTTTCCGCGGCAGGTGGGAAATGGAAGGCATGATGACTGCGGGTAGAGATGAAAAGATAGGCGGGAGATGTTTGAACGTAAAAATTGAGGGGGAATAGTTATCGCGAATCTGGGCTTCTGATCGAAGCACTCTCAATTGATTGTTAAGGTGGAGATATAATATTCCAGCGACTTTGTTTGTGTCCAAATAGTTGTCTCCTGAATGCCCGCACGTGTGAAACTAAACAACCAAGTAATTTCGTGTTAGCTTGGTGTTTCTAAAAATCTGTCTGAGAGCGAGCCCTGATGAATTTTGCCATCTTGTGATTAAAATATGAAATTGACATAATACTGCTCCCAGCCCCAGTTTCCCTGCCCAAGTCTTGACAGTTAGGCTCGATGAAGGTCCACCATTTTGAAGTGCAAATGCAAGGCCATTAGGTAAGCGGAGCGGCCATGTTAGCTTAGATTAGCATGAGCCAACGTTTTAAAAAGCCTTAGCAGCTGATAAACGGCATAAATGGTAGGAGGAATGAAACAGATCCGCACCAAAGAATCTCACACAAAGTATTTCCTACAGTCCGGTCCATAAATATTGGGACATTGACACAATCCTCTTTTTTTTTTTTTGTCTCTAAGCAACACCAATTACAAAAAGATGCGCTTCGACAGCAGACTTTCAGCTTTAATTTTAGGATGTTAACCTCCAAATCAGGTGAATGGTATGGGAGTTACAGCATTCTAGTATATTTAAAAGTATATATATATATATATATATATACACATACATACAGACCACCAAGGCGGTCTCGCATGGCCGAAATGCCGTCAGACATGAAAGCTTTCTTCACATGATCACTTGCAGGAAGGCGACTTTCCTTTATGTCCTCCACAATTTTTTTTTTCTTTCCCTCCATGAATGTCTGGAGTTTCCGTAACAGCCCTTCCTTGAGAGAGGCCGGGTTTTTACATAATCCTTTTGAGTGAGCGGGAAGTCTGAGAGCGTCGATCCCTGCCAAATTCAATGGCGGCAAAAAAAGAAAAGAAAAGAAGAATGCGCCTCTTTACTATGTTAAACAGATCTAGCCCAAGATGTAATGCTTTTTTTCCTTGGATCACGTTAAAGCCCTTTGGCTGGTTGCTCACAATCTAAACATTAATTCATTGTATCTAGCTAAATGTTTTGGTTAGTTTCTACTTTGTGCTTTAACACCCGTTTGGTTGCAATCCGCCTAATGTCGCGCACAATTTATCGCTTTGATTCATCACAATTGATTTTATTGATGAATTTGAGGTTGTTGTCTTTTTGACGTGCATCACTTTAACTAACTGAAGATATTTATGTATAATTTTTGTGGAAGTTGATGCTAGGTCGGGGAGATAAATTAATAAACAACCACAGCTGCATACAAAGTGCTGTACATAAAGTAAAATTCTGATCTAAAACCAAAGCTAGTTAAAACAATACTTAAATAACAAACAAAAAACAGTAAACACAATAACACAGCAAAACAATGATGAGTCACACGCTGAGTTGAAAGCCACAGAATCAAAAATGTTTTAAGACAAGTTTTAAAGATGGACAGAGAGTGGGCTTGCCTAATGTTTAACAGGAGGCCATTCCAAAGGGAAGGACCGGCAACGAAAAAAGAAATCTAAAAATAAAGTGTCAATCTTCTACAAAGTACAAGACTGTAGAATCCAATTTTTATCTTAAAAAAAGTGAAAAACTGTTGGTGCATTTCTCGAGACTGGAACCAATTAATGGCGTTTCAATTCATTTCAGTGTGGAAAGATGTTTTGAGTTAAGAGCATAGTCACAAAATGAATCGAATCATAAGTCAAGGTTCCAATGCCTGCCAAAAGCGCGTTGCTGGCTTTGACGTCCGCTAGACTGGCTGAACTGCACCGTTTTTGTTTTCAGAATTTGGCTCGAGCGCAAAGCTGTTATATTGCTTGCCCCTTTCTGACACCCCCACAATATGCACAACATATTTCTTGTCTTTTTGCCTCTTTTCACCAGCATGACCAGCCAGCATCTTTACCACTGAATTCCTCACTCTTTGGGTGTGTGCGTTCGTGTGTGTGCGTACGTGTGTGTGAATAAATCCCCCCGAGGACCTTGCCGATAAGGCGCCAGATTGAGTTTTCTTCACAGAGTTAGATCTTTCCGAGATTTGTGTGTGTGTGTGAAGACGTCTGGGAAAATGTTACGGGATGCTATCATCGCGTTATCGAACCCCCGCGTTTGTGTATATGTATATGGGCTCTCCAATTCATGTCGTGCCAAAAGCGCCGCCTTAGCTTTGTTTGTGCTTCGAGCTGACGAGAGAGGGGTCCTCCTCCAGGCTCCATTCACGGTGGCTACAAGATGGCGGTGATCTCCCATTGACAACTGTGTGCTGCTTTTCGATAGAAAAGTGCGAACAAATAGTTTTTTTTTTGTTTTGTTTTTTAAATCCCTCTTCCATTTTGACCATGTTAATGTGACAACATGCTATGTGGGTATTTTGTGATACCGGGACAAGGGGTGTGAAGTTCAACACCCGACTTCTAGTTTTCTTCACCTGGTGTGTCGGGTAACAACAGCCTATCTCTGCTCAGTTCTGTTTTAAAGGCACAGGCTGATCAACGCTGAGTCAGCCGTTCCAGTTGTGATGCACCAATTTTGAAAAGTTGTCTGTCTAAACTTGGCTGTCATAAAAATTGTATTGTAATTCCTGTATCATTTTTCCATGTCGTTCCTCGTACAGGAGTCTCCGTCTGGCCGACGTAAGGCCCTGGCAACGAGCAGCATCAACATGAAGCAGTACGCCAGCCCTATGCCTACACAGACGGACGTCAAACTCAAGTTCAAGCCGCTTTCTAAGAAGGTTGTGTCGGCCACGCTGCAGTTCTCCCTCTCCTGTATCTTCCTGCGGGAGGGCAAAGCCACGTGAGTCAACGCCGTAGACAAAGGGACGGACAATTCATCAAGCTTAGCCATTTATTTGAGTTTATTTCAGGACGATCTTGATGTGTGGATTCAGTCATCCAGGTTTTTTTTTTTTAATCCGCAAAGGCTGAATGGAGGCAACTGACTCTGACGATTTATTGAAGATATTTTGTCTTCCAAAAGGCATGAACTGAAGAACATTTCTAAATTGCGAAGCGAGGAGTCTCCCTACTAACGTCTCTGGTGGGGCTGGTCACAATATGGTTGTTGTTGTTGTTGCTGCTTGGCAAGGCTGGTGAATGAATGACTGTTCAGCATAAGAAAAGGTCATTCATAGAATTGAATTGAATACAACTTTATTGTCAAATGTGCTGTATGAGATGAAATTTCTTCCCTCTCAACATAAAACAAGAGGAGCCGCTGCGGGTGTCCGCGCCGCCATCAAAAGAACGGGACCAATTACCATTTTATGCCACTATTTTAAAAAGTTCACGGTATCAAAATCCCGCAAACTTTCCATCAGTGGTATGTGTTGTTTTTAAAAATGTATTTATTTATTTTTATTGTCTGTGCAAGGCTTCCGTTGTTGTTGTTGCAAGGGTGACACAGCACCGTAGAATTGAAGAAGGCTTTTAAATGCAACTAGCAGTCTCGTTGCCTCCATTCAAATGTTCTGGTTTTATTTAGTATCATTTTTTTTGTTGATTTTAACCTCTTTCATTGTACAAAGCGTGTTCCCTGCTGACGTGCGCTGGTTCCGCTAACACCATGACTGAAAACAGAGTGGCGGTAGTTCACAAAATCACTGACAATGGCTTAAAATATAATAAATTAACAACCTTTCGGAACCCTCCTGCTACTACATTTCAAACAACTATCTAAGGGCTCTAATTCCCTTTAAGAAACGGGTAACGTAACCGGATTTTTTTTTCATATTATTTTCCTATTTTATTTATTTAATTTTCCTATTTTATTTATTTAGTTTTTTCAAATAAAAATGCAAAAATCCCAAAACGGCACACATCTACTTGTGGAAATTAGAAAAACATTTCAGGGGATTATATCCCTAAAAGGGAAAAAACAAAAAACAACAGCCACATTTATTTTTGAGCATTGTTTTATTGTCATTTATTTTTCTTATAAATTTGAAATTTTGTTTGAAATTGCGAAATCGAATGCCGCACAATCCCAATAAATAAATAATTACCATTTCCATATTTCTTAGCGCTACTGCTCCCGCTGATATTCATTCATGCATTCATTCTCCGAACCACTTATCCTCACTAGCGTCACGGGCGCCCCGGAGGCTATCCCAGCAGTCTTTGGGCGAGAGGCAGGGTGCACCCTGAACTGCTCACCAGCCAATCGCTGGGCACACATAGACAAACAAACATTCACTGTCACAGACACACCTACGGACAATTTAGAGTCTCCACTTTACCTACCATTCATGTTTGTGGGAGTGTGGGACAAAAAATGTAAAACCACCGATACATGTTTGAAATGAATACGGTTTCTTTTAAGTTTGGCCCACACTGTCAATCACTTGCAGCCTAGCCTCTCTTCTTCACTATCTCATATTCGTCTTTGAGAGGAGCAACTTTAATTTTAGGACACTCTCTTTCTCTCTCGTTAGTCCATTCTAATTTGATAACTTTCATTTACAGGCACACACACACGCGCGCACACACACACATTGGCAGGGGCCTTTGTTGTGTTGCGGACGGCGGGTCGATGGCGCGTAACCCTTGTTAACCCTTCGGGGAATGATGTCGACCACACACAAACAAACTCCATCACGGCGTTTCAAATGAAGCCCGGCACCCGGGAAGCGGCAAACACAAAGAACACAGACACACAGAGAGCGAGAGATTATGATGGCGAATTCGAGGGGGGGGGGGGGGGGGGGACGGCGTGAAATAATGTGCGGCGGGGGAGCGAGGACGTGAAGGCCAAGATGAGACAAAAGGTTTGAAAACGTCAAGAAGTTAGGAAAAGGACAGAGGTGGAGGCGGCGTTACATTAATCCTTTGAAACGGACGCCGTCTTCCAGTCACATAAAAATTCAACACTGTAATATTTCCATTTATTCATTGCTACGTCGGTGCATAATCTCCCCCCCCCACCTCACCCCCCACATCTCGGCAGCATGTTAATCTCTCAAGGTTATGTATAGCCTTGTGAGTGTTTTTTTTTTTTTTTAAACATTACAAGCATGATATGCATTTGCATTGATGTGATTTTTTTCCCACCCCCCACTCCAGCGACGAGGACATGCAGAGCCTCGCCAGCCTGATGAGCATGAAGCAGGCCGACATTGGAAACCTGGATGACTTTGAGGAGGAGAACGAGGAGGACGAGGAGAACAGGGTCAACCAGGAAGAGAAGGCGGCCAAGATCACAGGTGAACAACTAGAATGTTTCACGTATGGCAGCAGTTGGCAAAATGGAAGAATTGCCACATCAGCCTCTTCCCCCACCAGTGCGTTCCAAAAAAAAAAAAAATCTTCACTGTTTACAGAAGTGTCAAACATAATGTATTCACACGTTCTATTCAAATTCACACCGCGCGTACGTACATCCATGTTATGCCGTAACGTATGTCCTCCCCTCCTTCCCGCTCAGCCTAATCCAACTTTTCTCCCGCCTCCTGTTCGGCTTCATGCTTTCTCTCCGCGCTCTTTTGTTTCTGTTGTATGTGTGCGCATCGAGCGCCTACAGCCACGCTTCGCTTAGCGTGCGTCTCGCTAAGCAAAAGCCAAAACTCCCACCAACCAGTACCTACAAGCTTCCCCGATGATCTTCTCATGAATGCAAGGGTTCGCAAACGTTTTGGGTCCAGGGGAGACATTTTTCCACCTTCATTATCCTATAAACTGTATTGAAATAATGATTCAGTCAAAAAAAATAATTGCCCATGAAATTGTACTTCAAGTATTTCAAAACAAACAGTTTTAAAGTGTGAAATGGGAATGTATTGTACATAAAAGTTAAACACAACTGAACTGTACTCTACAGTGGTTTCCAAATGGGCAAATTATGTTGCGGACCCCCGATTAATGGCTCTTGCACTCCCCGAGTTTGGGAACCGCTTCATTCCACAAAGCGCATCTTCGTCAAAACGTGGGATGTATTTGCTGTTTCTTTGTGTGCTTTCCTCAACGTCTTCACTGCTCTTCTTCGTCCTTCTTTGTCGTGCGGCCCCCGTCGGTCTGCAGAGATAGTAAACCAGCTGAACGCCCTCAGCTGCTTACATGGCAACGATGACGATGATGACAGTCGCATCGGCGTTCCGAAGGGAGCGTGCAAGGCGGCCAATAAGCCTCTCGCTTCCTCTCAAGGTCCAATTTCTCCCCAACTTTCTTCCAAATCATCGTGATTCTTTTCGTGAAACCACCAATTTATTTTAGTTTGGCATATCATTATTTCTTTAACCTTTGACTTTTTTTTATTTTTTGCGTTCTTCCATGTCGTGTTGACTTTGGTGTTGTGAACATGTCAATTGAGTTTTCACTGTTACCTTTTTTTTTTTTTTTTTTAAATTATGTTTTGGTGTTCAGCTGCAGTTGGTAGTGAACCAAAACGGGAAAGCTCTGTGCAGGCCAAGACTTATTTAAGAATTCTAATCTATTGAGTGTCAAATTTCACCATTCATCCACATTTGATAATTTTCCCTCCCCTGTGTTTTGAAAGAGGAAATATAATACCACCACCCCCCCTCCCAAAAAAACAAGCAAACCATCATTACCTGTACAGACAATGTTAAAATTAGATTATAACATTCAAAACTCTCATACAGCTGTCATATCAAGTAAAACTACTTCGCCCAATGAAGATGCATGACTGGCATATGCAGGAAATGGAGCGTGCAGATTATTTTTTGTGTGGCCAATTTCTGTGTTTGCTGTCGTCGATAGCCATTGTTTTTCAATGACACGGTACTTGGTTCCCTGATGAAAAGACAAACAGCCAGACTCCTCGCGCCTATGGCACTTTCCGTCTTCGATGATACTTCCTACGCTCACAGAGCTAAAGCTCTCGGCAGATCAAGTTGAATTTGATCCGTAGACATTTATTTCCGGACTTGAAAACTTTCAGTTCCCACTCTTTGGTTCATAAAACCGTCTGACATGCTTCACGCACACTCTTGTCTCCCTAAAATGGGCCGCAAATGCCACCCGTCTCCTTATCAGCGAAGTCCACTTCACATAGCGACGTTGCAAATACACAAAGCCATGCCGCTCTTTCGAAACCAGTCTCGGCATCTCCTTTTCACACCCCCGATTCGCCCCTCGTCTCCATGCAAATGAGCCACAGTGGTGAGGACGACGGAAGATAAAGTGGTCAAGTGTCAGCGCCTTCGGCCCGCGTCTCCGTAGCAACTCCACGCCGCTTGTCGCCCACAGTAACCCCCCCCCCCCCTAATTGCACCAATGTTCCCAGAGAGGAGCTCAGTCAAGTTTAGCTGGCGCTTACTTGTGGTTCACTCCCAAGTGCAGGACTTTTCCACCTGTACATGTCAAAATGAATTCGGATTGCTCATTGTCCCACTCTTAAGTCAGCTTGAATGACTGTTTTACTTTTGGCCACCAAAGAGCTGATCAACAAGCTGAACTTTTTGGAAGACGAGGACCGCGAGACGCACCCGGCCATGCTTGCCAACCCTTTCGACGAACCCGAGGATCACCTGCCCGAAGCCAACCACCTCAACCCGTTCGGTGATCCAGATGAGGACGGTATGTGGTCGGAATTCTGTTGCGGGTATTGTACAGTGAAACTTCGCTTTTTCTGGGGATTAGGGACCAAGGCCCAATGACAAGACTTTGCGAATAACGGATACTACTCCAAAAAGTATATATATCATTAACTCATTCAGTACCAGCCAAGTCTAGACCAAGTCTGAAAAGACGTTTAAAAACGTCTTTGGGAGTGAATGAGTCAATGTACAGTACTGGTATTTTGACTTTTTTTTAAAATTACATTTTTTTTTTCAGTCAACAGACTGTGATCCCAAAACCTTGAATATCATTTCACACTAAACAATCCTCAAAACATTGTTTACCAGACATTGCATTCAAAATTAACCATGGCTCATGAATCATATTCTGCTTTAGCCAGACATTCTCGGCAATAAATGACACCATCCTCGTACAACAGAACCTTCTGAGCAACAATCTGCTGGGCGGGTCAACGAATCTTTCTACAATGCCTCCAATCCATTCGACGAGGCCACAGAGGAGCCGCATGATGTGACGCCGAAGAATCCTTTCGAAGAGCCGCAACAAGACAAAGCCAGCCCTCATCCGGTGCCCGAGCCGCCGAAGGCTCGACCCAGGAAAGGGCTGCGACCGGTCGACATGAACAAGTACTTATATGCCCATGTTGGACAAAATGACGAGGAGGAGCTTGATGAGTAAGTTATCTTGACTGATTGTGAAGTGGTTTGAAGTGACATCTATCTGTCTAGCTATCTCGCTATCTCGCTATCTATCTAGCTATCTATCTAGCTAGCTAGCTGTGTTTCGGTTTGTTTGGTCAAATCTAATGTAAACTGGATCATCCGGACCACGGCACACATCAAACAAGCAGATGGAGACCTTATGCAAGTGAAATCCGGTACATTTAAGTTCAATTCATGCCAGCTAAGTGTAAACAGACCAAAGACACAACCATCGACATGGAACATACACACAGCTCATCATCAAGGCCCAAAAATAATGACCTAAAGACACGGACCGCAGGCACGGATTTTTTTTTGGTACTGGCCAATAAAGATGATTTTGATTCAGACTACAGACACAGAGCAGACACAACTGAAAGCCACATACCATAGACACGGACTGTAGAAACTCACCATAGACATGGAATATAGAAACCGCTTGAGGCCCGGGACCAAGGCATAGACCATCGTCAGACACATGTGATAAATGTTGTTGGTACATTATCGTCGAAGGTGCTGTCTCTTGGTGTCTCATCTCCATCCGTGTTAGTGGGAGTGCCTGGTGCTTCTTATATCATCTGGTAAAAAAATTGCTCAAAATATCACAAAGCAGATGTAATCAAGCTCGGGCTGTCACAAACTAATCTTTTTAGAATCGATTATCCTATCGATTAATCGATTGATTATTCGGGTAATCGCCTTCAAACCCTTACCTCCACTCGGTTGTTTGATGCATAAATAAACCAATCCCTTTCCAAGGAGGACCGCTTCAAAGCGTAAGTTGTTGACTTCTGGTGCCAAATGCCTTCACAGTCTTGCGGTGAAGCGATGTTGTCAAAAAAAGCCTGACGTGTTATTGATTGGCATGACTGTCCCCTTAAGCCTGAGGTCATTCTCTGCAGAATGGAAAGTTCAAGGGAGCCGTGTTGTGTTTTGACTGGAGCTCCTTCAGCCGCTCATGTTGCTCCACTGAGGCTTTTCTTTGCTTTGGCTTCCTCTGTCACTGCGACCGCTCCCGACCCTCTTTTGAGTCGGCCCCATCCAATTCTCCTGTTTATTTAGAGCCGCTTTGTCGCATGCTGAGTGAGTATCTCGGGGGGCTTTCACTGCCACAAGCGTGCCTCTATATTGATAACATTCGGTGGTATGTGTGCGCGTGTGTGTGTGTGTGTCCTGTCTGTCAGTCTGTCAGTAATGCACCTTGAGAAGTCAGGATATGAGCTGGCCCGAGTGCACCCGATTCTTCTATTAGCTCACCTGTCTTGTTCATTGTGTTGCAGCCAGTGAACACAACTGTGTTCATTTCATCAAACGACACAACCAGTAATGGATTACAAACTCAATCTTTTTCCGAAAATATATTCTGCTTCCCACGCCCCCAAATTTAAAAACCGTTCGCGGCTCTTTCAAAACGTTTGTGACTCGATTTTCTCAAAATACGGCAAGAATCAAGAAATACAGTGCTCCTTTGTATCTATTAGTTAATCCGTTCTGAAATTAAACTGTTGTTTCATGCAATGACAATTACGGCTTTCATTAGTGATGACTGAGGGCAAAGCTACGGGGTTGTGACGAGGCAAGCGACTTCTGCCATTACTATAACCACGAGCTCTACTCCTCCTCTACCACCAATCACTCTTACTACTGCCAATTACCATTACAACTACTCTTATTCAAACTCTAAGAATACAATACTTGCCAATCACCATAAAAGGAAAGAAAGTAACGTTGTGTTTATAATTGCCGACCAGGTCCAACCCATTCTACGAACCCAGGACGTGCCCAACGCAGAGCCCCGCTGCGCCGGACACGGGCAGCAGCCAGAAGAAGAGAGCTCCCACACCCCCTGGCTCATCGGGATCCAACTTTGGCACTGCTGCGCCTGCTCCCATGATCAGCTCCGGCCTGGATGGGGAGAAAAAAACCTTACCAGTTGGGCCCAGTCCTGTGGCGGCGGTCATGGGGAGAGAACTGGCCTCGTCATCCCCCAAGGTAAACCGTTAACAGTGTCTCTTCAAGACTTGAACTATAAGGACCCTGCACCTCTGCACTGTGCTAACCAGTTGATCACCTTGCCGCCCTCTGTGAATATTATTTTCATTGGGGCTGGCTCCGATATTATAGGGAGAGTTTCGTCTCAAAACGATTCGCCAAAATATAGTCGGTGTTTCACATCCACAAATATATCTTCCGGGTCAAGGCAAAGCAAGCTCCGAACACATCCTCACACTATACAGCCAGATGTGGAGCTCCCATAATTTTGCACTCCCTTTTCTTTTTGTGACACTCTGAGTAACCGAACGGAAATATGACAATATTCTCCAAAAAAATGAGCATTCATTAAATTCAGTATTAAAATACACATTTTTACAGAAATTTCCACAAATTCTGTCTATTTGTAATAAAACAAGTTTGCCCACCTCCATAATTATTGTATAAATAGTTAAAAGAAAGTTATGGAAATTAACAAAACGTTCATTGGAATACTTAATATCTTGAGTTTGTGTGTATGCTTGTGTGTCCACACTCAGTCGTCCTTACATCAGCTTTCTTTCCGCGCGCGCGCACACACACACACACACACACACACACACACACACACGTGCGCGTGTGCACTGAGCACCTCATTGAACGTTAGTGTATTGGAGTTGGTGGGGTTCAGATCCATCGTTTATTTATTTATTTATTTATTTATTGAAATTAGTCAAATGGAGGCTGGCTCTAATTAAATGGCTGATGGTCACACACACTCACAGCAGGAGTCAGACCACTGGTGGGGAATGATTGGCTGGGGGCTGGGAGGGGGTTCACTCTGCGTGTGTGTGTGTGTGTGTGTGTGTGTGTGTGTGTGTGTGTGTGTGTGTGTGTGTGTGTAAGGGGTTGAATGGGCCTATGTGGAGGCTTAAACACAGAGGGCTTAACTACAGCAGAGCGATCACAAGGGGGTGTTGACCCCCTATGCACATCCACTCACACATGCGATTGTACAGTTGCTTATGTATATGCACACGCACACACACATATGCACACACACACAGAGTGCCCTGCCACCACAGTGCACCTGGCTAGCTAACTGTTTTAGTGGCTGTCCATGTAATTATGGCACAGTGCCTTTATCACCCAGCCGCACTTGCCTGTGACTGGCGGTGGGGGCTGAGCCACTTTAATTACCCGAAGCCAGTGGCCTGTGGTGGGCCACACTTGGCCAAAAAATGCCCTTGCCTCCAGAGGGAGGGATGAAGGTAGGTGGGACTCCAGACAGTAGGATGGATTGTGGGAGACGGAGAGCTTTTGTAAGGTTCGCGACTAGAGACTGTGCATCTTTATTTCCATCTTTATTTACATCACTAGGTGGCGCTGTCACTTGGAATATAATGAAACACGAGCATCGATCTGTCTACATTGTTGGAGTGTTATCTTCATTCTGTCATTGATGTTGCAATACGAGCGTCTTTCTGTCCATAAGGTCAGAATACAGTTGACCCTCGCGTGAAAAGCATCCTTGTTGTCGGAATACACACATAATTCTGAATACTACTCTATTGAATACCCGTAGAATAATGTTTTAAATTTGTTACCGATTTGTTGCTTACTGTTGTATATGCTAGTTGCTCCGTGTACAGCACTTTGTATGCAGCGATGGCTGTTTGAAGGTGCTCTATAAATACAGTAGAGATAAATTGTAAACTGGTCATGCACCTTGGCCAAAAATGGCCGCTTCAAAGAAAAAGATTCACCGAGTGGATTGTTGGAGATGGAGGAGAGTCGTCGAGACGGTGAAAAGAGAGAGAAGGTGTTCATACGGGGTAGTGTGAATGGGTTTCTCTTTCTTATTCTCGCTCGAGACACACAAACACACCACAGGCATGTGTTGGCGGCGAAATGACCTTTTTGAATGTATGAAGTCAGAGGGGATTAAGAGGAGACATTCTCGCTATGAGAGGCCCGAGACGAAGGCGACACATCGCATTGTGGACGTGTACAGCGTGCAGATTTTGTGTGTGTGTGTGTGTGTGTGGGTGTGTGTGTAATACAATCTAATATATGTGCCCGTGGCTCAGATTTGCGTCTATCACCTGCCCCCCAACCGTCAGGGCCCCTAAAATGCTTCAAATATCATAAGGATACACTTGCATTAAAAAAAAGACCATTTTCTGGCATGTTGAAGCTTGGACAGGACCTAGTTAAGTTATTTACAAAGTTATTAAAAAAAACAACCCAATCCAAAGCATGAATGAGGAGCAGTAAACATCATCTTAGGTGATCCCATCCTCCATATCATTGCTTTGGAAGCTCCCACTTCAACGGCAGATTGTGAACAATCGACGCATCCTCCCAGCATATGTTGTTCGCCCACTTCCTGTGTGCACACCTATTACACATACAAACGGGATTAACCGTGATGATTTGACAATACGGAATCTCACTGCAATGTCTTTTACTTGAACATGTGGTGAGCCATTTGTTGGCTTTATTCATGTTGAGGCCATGAAATTGACATTTGCAAATGCGGCAATTCGATTCATATATATTTCCATATTATCCATTTTATATCTGTAGATTGCTAGATAATATTAACTCATTCACTCCCAAAGATGTTTTTAAACTTGGTCCAGAATTGGCGGGTACTGAATGAGTTAATGACCATATTGAGGTATTTTCCATAATTAAAAACTTACCTAAATTTGCCGTTAAATTTGAAGCTTGTTTTAAATCCAAGCAAATTGAATTTGGGAGGGATCATGAATTGACTCACCCAAAAAGATTGACTTGCCTTTGGAAATTCAGCCCCTGAAACCAGACATTAACACCAAGACATTTAGGGGGCATGTCTATCATGAGTGGCCCCACAAAATGATCAAGATGCCATCCTGAGTTCTTCAGACTGGGCATTTAAAAAAAATGTATAGATGTACTGATGAATTTCCTTGAAAGTTGGTTTGCTTGCATGAAATATTTTATGTTCTAATTGAGTTGACTTTTGACAGTACGAGTCAGTGTCGTCAAGTTTCATATCGTTGAGCTCGAAAGAAGTATTTGTAGGATTAATTCAAATGCACATTGAGAGTTCCTGTTGGGCGGGTTGTGATCTCTGTCTGGTCCGATTCAGTCCATCTCTTTTCCTTGGAGCTGATCCCCCCAAAACCCCCCACACCCCCACCTTCTCCTCCTTCCTAGTAATTCAGTTATCTCTTCCTCAGTCTTCTTCTCCATCTCAATTCCATAGTCAAAGCACTCGACACTTAGAAGTTAAGATTTTCATCCTGTTTCCGCTTGACAAACTTTTTATTTGCCACATTTTCATATAAGGAAAAAGTTTGGAGCTTATATCTGCGGGCCTAAAGTTTGAGCAAAATGCGTTCAGTTTTATGTTCGGAGTACAAAAGAATAAAGCCTCTTCAATTTTGAGTAGCTGACATTGAGTGGCAGTATAACTTTTAAGTTTATGAAAATGAGCAAAGAACGGTTCTTTGGTGTACAAAAGTCTTTCAGAATAATCTTTATACAGTCAAACCTCGGTTTTCGAACGTCTCTGTTCTCGACCGATTCGGTTTTCGACCAAAAATTTAGAGTTTTTTATGCCTCGGATGCCGAACAAATTTCGGTTCTCGAACAAACTGAGCGCACTTGAATGCACCATTTGACTCCTCTCGCCTTCCTTACACGAGGAAGTGACGCTTCCTCGTGTTGCTTTCCATTGTGAGCAGATGTGTTCAGTAAACATTTTTATTTTAAAAAGAGCGTGGTTTCGGTTTTCGAACAATTTCGGTTTTCGAACAGCCTTCTGGAACGGATTATGGACGAAAACCGAGGTTTGACTGTATATTATTCCAAGTATGTTCCAACACAAGGAATTTGTCTCTGGTTGTTGGGGTTATGTAATACGGAGTGGCAGAAAGAGAATTTTGATTATTCAAGAGTTTGATCAATATGTGACTTATTAGTTGTATTTATTTTTCACGACAAATTAT
Organism: Hippocampus abdominalis; assembly: GCA_018466805.1. Taxonomy (NCBI): domain Eukaryota; kingdom Metazoa; phylum Chordata; class Actinopteri; order Syngnathiformes; family Syngnathidae; genus Hippocampus; species Hippocampus abdominalis. Next base: position 6,159,429 of record CM031702.1, on the reverse strand, counting down.
CAAGCCTCGCCGCCACACTTTAGCCACATTTTATAGCACCGCAAAATGCTTCACAATCTAGCAACGTAGGTGAAGTACGAGCCATGAAATTGCTGCTTCGGAGCAAATTGTACAACTCCTGTTGAATTTCATTTACAGATTTGGTGGACTTTTTGTTTGTGTCTTGTAAAAATAAACAAGTCCACCAGTTGGTAAGACTTCTGTCAGTAGCTCATTTTTTCGAACTTCTCAACTTTGGGTTTGTTCAGGACACCCCAAAATGCGTAAATCTTAACACTCTGGCTCCTTATTTTATTTTTAATTTATTTTTTTTGCTGAGGTAAGTTAGTTGATCGCGGTCTGCAGTTGAAGGGTTTCTTTGATTACATATGTTAATAGGAGGGTTGAAATTAAATGCTTTTTGTTCCTGTGCCGCAGCGGGGGGATGGGGGCTAGGCACAGGCCGGAGCGCTCTTCAGCACCCCTCCTTGACTTCCTCGCTACATCCAAATTGAAATTAGAATAAATTAACATGTTTTAATTGAGTTCGCCAAGGCTGTGATATTTCTTAATTAGCTTTCGCCAGGCCAAGCGGCAAGTGAGGACCGCCGAGCCTCGCCGAGGTGGGTACGGCGAATGAGAGATGTTTGCTGAGGACAAAGGGGGAGCCCGAGAGACAAGGACAGTCGTTGCCTGTCTTGCCCTCTCTGCCCCCCGGTAAGGTCTCGTTTTTTTTTTTTTTTGCGTAATATAAAGTAATTTCATCTGTTCCGATAAGTTTGACTTGTCATTTAGTTTTATGTGACGAAGACCATTTCGATTTTAAATGACCGGATTTTGCGCACTATAAAGTGCACGTAAAAGCATTCAAATTTCTTAGGATATGGATCAATATTCTGATTTCTTGTCTGTAGTATTTTAAATGTTCTGTAAAGCGCTTTGTTTCAGCTGCAGCGGTTGTGAAAGCTCGATATAAATAAAGCTGTATTGTATTGTATTCCCTTTAGTGTAGCTCCATCTAGTGGACACATAACGCAACCAGAGTCACTCTTGAAATATCAACAAGAAGTCAAACGAGCAGTCCTGAGAAATGACCCCTTGTTCAAATTTGTTATGCAAAGGGACAGCAAGTGTAATAGCAAAGCATTCTAGTCGCGTGTCTGCTCCATAAACAAACACAGCGCAGCTCAGCCTCTGTCTCGTGAAAACGGCAGCGGCTCCAGAGGTCTGGCTACCTACTGAAGATAAGTTTTCCCGCCCCCTCACCCGCAAATCATCGCCTCCATAACAATAAATGAACCACACTTACGAGTATCCCTATAACACGTGCTAACAGCTAAAGCTAATTTAAACGTACAGCAGCAAGTCTACGTTGCTTTCTGACTCTCCTCTGGCACCCCCCCAAACTGTAATATTATCAGAATAATCCTCAAGTGGTGTAAAAGCCTCTTCATGTCTTCTCTTTACCTATGTGGACCCCTCCCCGCCAACGTTTATGTACGGACCCCTGAGTGGTCTGACATTGGATCTTTTGGGAGTGGAGGTTTCTTCCCAGGGTCAGATCACTGAGCTTCCTGTGTGTCCTTCCATGCCGGAGGGCAGCACTGTCATCGCGTCAGGCTCAAGGCCCACCGGACAATACTGCCCACTCACATGTCATCAGTCACGTGAACAAAGATTTCCTCAAGTAGTGGCTGTCTCGCTAATTGCTGCTGTGCCCAAATTAGTCGCTGGTTATGTTATCCATTTAAGATAAAAAATAATAATAACTCCCTTAAATAAACGTCTTCAGGAAAATGCACGTGATGAAGAGTCGGCAACCATTTTTTCCCCCCTGCAATTGTTCACTTCAGTTTAAATCAACCGCATCGTGCGTGTTGGTCCTAAATCGAAATCTGCTAATCTGTATCTATCTATACGTAACTGTTTACTGATTCGATACGTTTTGCAGAACACGCTGTCTCTATCAAGGAGTCGATTGGCAAAGTATTTGATCCATAAATGGGCCAATCGATGTCCTGGTTCCATTAAAATGCAATTTACACATCCGTCTTCATCATGGTGTTCACATTTTAACATCTTTAGACCAAGACGATACATGATAATTGATCAACAGTACCTCACCATTCCGTAGCTTCAAACAGGAAGTGGCCACTGAGGTTAGAGTGTCACGTCGTTTCATCACTAGGTTACAAAAGTGAGACTAGAAGAGTCACAGATAGGCAAAGAAGTGAAAGTCCTTAGAACGAACTGTTCATTGAGCCAACAAATGTTGACGTTGCTCTAAAATGTGCCAAAAGTACAATTGAGTGAGTTATGTGAATATAAAAGTGGCGATTTTGAGAAGTTTGTGAATGTGTGCTTTGGTAAAGCCACGCGCATTAACATCATTAAGCCATTGGAATTCCTTAAATCGAAGATCAACTTTTTTTATGGCTTTTCGGCCTCTTATCGCTCCTTAATTTTATACATGCTTGCCTTGAAAGGCAGCCGCCTGTACACGTGTGTGTGTGTGTGTGTGTGTGTGTGTGTGTGTGTGTGTGTGTGTGTGTGTGTGTGTGTGTTGTGTGTGTTGTGACATTTGTTTTTTTTCGGTTCCTATAATGCAGGTATCATTTTTTTCCCCCCCGCTGCTTCCTTCTCGTTTGCCGGGTGCACGTCAGGTTCACAAGTTAAGCGCTGCGCAAGAGCTCACTCTCAATACCCGCGTCGACGGCTGTATAAAAAAAAAAAAAATAGGGCCTTCCGCAAAGCGCCTCTTGTAATCTGCCTGGGGTAAGTCCTCTTTAGTTTTATCTGCCAGGGATTACCTCACAAGCTGCGAGCGGGACCGGCGTACAGAGAAAACGATGAAGATGGAACCAAATGAAAACAAATCGCTGTGTAATCTCTGCCAGGGAGCGAGCGAGTCAGCCAGAGAGAGCGACTGGCTTTGGTCTTGAAGGGAAGTTTCCCGTGCCACTCATTTAAAGAGGGAATTTACTAATCCCTCCGTGATTGATGTCTGCTATGAGAGGCTCTGTAGCAGACTAATAGGGCTTATGAGGATGGCCACAAAGTCCTTTGTGTGTGTTTGAGAATGAAGCAAAACCTGCGTTGCTCCGTCCGGCGGGGTTTGAATGACACGGAGAAGGGGTAACATTATCTTAATCTGGATTTAACTCAGACCGGTCCTCCAGGTGTGTGGGTCTAAGGACCCCCTGGTTTAAAAAAAAAAAAAAGAGGCGGGAGATAAGTCTCAAAAACTCTTTATAGACCCCCAAAAGGTCCAAGGCCACCCTCGCCTGCATCCCCTTCCATTGCACAATGGCTCCCAGTTAAGCAGGGTTCACGTATATTGATTTTTAACATTTTAAGGAGGCTCCGCATACCAACAATTATCATAGTCGGATGTCTCCAGATTACCGTATTTTCACGACCATACGACACTGTCTATTTAACGTAAACACAAGATGCAATGTATTATTGGACGCAGGCATGGTAACGCGTGCGCTATATTAAAAAGTATGCTAGCATCCATGCACGCAAGCGTACTTTTTTTAAAAAAGGCAGCAGGAGCGAAACTGAGTTTGGTTGTACAGTCAAGCCTCGGTTTTCGTCCATAATTAAAAGGCAGCAGGAGCGAAACTGAGTTTGGTTGTACAGTCAAGCCTCGGTTTTCGTCCATAATCCGTTCCAGAAGGCTGTTTGAAAACTGAATTGTTCGAAAACTGAAACTACGCTTTTTAAAAAAAAATAAAAATGTTAATTGAACACGTCTGCTCACAATGGAAAGCAGCACGAGGAAGCGTCACTTCCTCGTGTAAGGAAGGCGAGAGGAGTCAAATGGTGCATTCAAGTGCGCTCAGTTTCTTAGAGAAACGAAATTTGTTCGTCATCCAAGGCATAAAAAACTCAAATTTTTGGGTCGAAAACCAAATTGCTCGAGAAACGAGACGTTCGAAAAACCGGGGTTTGACTGTACTTTATTTTTTGATTAATCCTCATCCTCAAAACCATCAAAAGTCCTAATCTGGATCCGAAATGAACAGCTCGGCAAGGTCACAATCACACATGCCAGGTTCCCTCACATCATTGTCGGAGTCGCTTTCGTTGCTGTGCGGCTCCTCAGAAATGATGCCGTCTTTTGCGAAAGTTTGACCAACAATGCAAGCCGACACGTTAGCCCAAGCATCCACAATCCATTCACAAATTGTGGCGTAACTCTTCGCCCTTCGCTGTGTTCGCCATCGCTTCCACGCTTCTAGCAAATTCACTTTAGCCATGTCTGTCCATTACCATGGCAACTTCTCGCGTCTCGCTGTGCATATCACGACCATGCTCGTCCCCTTCTTCTCTACATTGTGGCTCACCGGGATGTCGAAAGTGAGCGGCACCTCGTGCATGTTGGCGATGTGGTTGGGCTGGATGTGTTTGTCGGCAATCTTTTGGTTGTCTTTCAAAATGCAAAAAAAGTACGCTTGTCCCTCATCACTTGCCGTAGCCCAAGCGGGTATGCAGGAATGTGGGAATTGAATTGAGGGAACAGCCGGTAATGGAAGCCAAGTGAGGGCGGCAAATCGGCAGAATAAACGATTAAAGTATCCAAGAAAGCGTCTTTATTTAATGTAACGCAGAACATGACACTTTTTACTGCAGTAGTAGCAAAAGATGGTCAGCTTTTCCTTGTAATCCGCCGGATGTTGCTGCACCATTGTCGTCCTTGCCCGGATGAATAGAGGGCGGCGTTTCATAAAACGAAAGCACCAAGGATTAGTTGATCTTGAATTCTCTTGCGGCTGCTCGATTCCCATGATCCTTCGCGTAACCGATAGCTTGCGGTTTAAACCGTGCTTCGAAAGCGTGTCTCTTTGCAGGTGCCATTTTCGGGATGTTGTTTTGCACAATGCATGTACTATATACTCCATACACCTACTGGGGGCGTGTCTTTAGCGTCCTCTTTCACGCCCACCCTTCCGACGTTTGCATGCTCTCCTCAGTTACAGTACGTCTGCCTTTCCTCTATGTAAGCGGCGTGTTGGCACAACATCAGTCAGTCTAGCGGACCCCCTCATCGAAGTCACACAACAGCATTCAAAGATTTAGGAATTCGGTGCATATACATGTGCAAGGCAACCCCAATTTTTAGGTACCTCGGACCAAATTTGATCATGTTCCAAGTTAGAGTCAGTAAAGGCCCAATTCTTGGATGTCTCCGTCAGATTTGTCGAAGCTCTGGTGTGTTTCCGTGTCAAGACTATTTTTTCCTTGATGTACCTCCCTCTACTTATGACATCTTTGAAGTTACCCTTTCCCCCTCACACGCTACACTTTTAATTCAATTAATGCAAAGCAATATTTGAAAGGAACCTTAGAAGTACCTCATGAATTGTGTTCCATCTTACTTAAATGTGCGCTCTTTCGTGTGAAGAAAAGAGGAACGATAAGACTCTCTAATTGCCTCTTTAGAATGTTTTTTGGAGAAAAAAAAAGCGTCCTTTTGTCAATTACGGTATTCAGACACTGTGTCATAGAAAGTACTGAGTGGTGTCTTTTCGGGCCATCGCCCACTTTTGATTTGGATTTGAGCCTTTTCGTGCGAGTACATTCACTTATGGAAAAAAGTTTGACGACACATGAATGAAAACTTAATCAAACGTTGGGTTTGATCTCGGCAGCTGCGCAAAGCAATTACGTGGATTTAACCCTAATCAGTACAGGCGTCGTAAATTGGACATGTATAGTTGTATGACAATCTTTTTTTTTTCTTCTTTTTTTGGAGTGTCAAATTTCAACTGGAATTTAACAGCCAGGATGTCCCTGTGTTTTTAAAAAAGTTCTTATGTTTCGCTGTTTAACTCATTCACTCCCAAAGACGTTTCTTTTCAGACTTGGTCCAGAATTGGCTGGTACTGAATGAGTTAAATATCCATCCATCTTCCGATCCGCTTGATCCTCACTAGGGTCGCGGGGCGTGCTGGAGCCTATCCCAGCCGTTTTCGGGCACTAGGCGGGGGACACCCTGAACCGGTTGCCAACCAATCGCAGGGCACACAGAGACGAACAACCATCCGCGCTAACACTCACACCTTGGGACAATTTAGAGTGTTTTTGGAATGCGGGAGGAAACCGGAATACCCGGAAAAAACCCACACAGGCCCGGGGAGAACATGCAAACTCCACACAGGGAGGCCGGAGCTGGAATTGAACCCGGTACCTCTGTACTGTGAGGTCGACGCGCTAACCACTGGACCACTGGGCCGGCGTCCTTAACCCTCATGCAGTATTTTTAAGCGGCTGCATGAAGGGTATTACGTCCTCGAGGATTGTCCCAAAAATGTCCCTCTTCCAATGTGCAACAATTTTTTCACTTTTAATTATTTTTCACTTTCAACCAAAAAAAAAAGAATAGATATGCATCCTATGCAAAATTTCAGCTTCGTGGAGTTATTTTTCACTGTTTTGTCTGTGGTGTCCATTTGTCCAACAGTCCAAAATCGTCCAAAGTGTCCGAAATGTCCAATTTTGGGATAATTACAATTACTGCATGGGGGTTAAACATGACTTGCATCATACAATTCTTAAAAAAAAAAAACACCAAAAAAAACGCTGCTCTAATTTCTCTGCAGCGTCATGGAACATTATGATCCGGTACAGAACATTCTCGATGGTCAACGAAGCGTATCGAGTTCCCAAGTGGAATGCCAGAGACAGGACGTATAATTTCCTCACACTCCAGCCACGCTGCTACTCTATAAACAAATATGGTGCCGATTAGGCTTTGGAAGCATCCGCGTTTTTGGAGTCCATGATATTTTAGTTTTGAACAACCCCCATGCCTCCCACCCCCCTCCCACCCCCCCACATCTAATGGACTTTAGTGGAACAGCAACAAACCAAATGTAGATCGTGTGTGTGTGTGCGTGTGTGTGTGCGTGTGTGTGTGTGTGTTCTGATCAGTAGTCAAAGAGGTGACTTTGTAATTATGTTCATTATAATTGGCCGCACTATCGGACTCTTCATCATCTTGAAGCCCACTCCGCACTGGACAATGGTTGCCCTGTGTGAATGTGTGTGTGTGTGTGGTTGTGGAGGGGTTTTACACACACACACACACACACACACACACACACACACACACAAACTCTTTTGCATGTCTTTACCTGTGCCACGTAATTCCTAAAGTGGCCTCCTTAATGAGTTTTGCCCACCCGCGCTCAGATTAATTGATAAACGGCGGCCTTATCGGCGTGGCCCATCTGTGAATCCATCCCGCGTCTTAATTTGTTTGTTGAAGACGTCCGTTAAAGGAGATTAATGGCTCTGTATAGATTTTTGAGAGATCACTCCCTCCGTCTTCCAAAACGTCTTTGAGGATACGGGAGATCTTTGAACACTTTTTCCAGAGTGTGTGACTTTCTGGTTGAAAAATGTGAGTCGGACATTTTGTAAATTCAAGTTAATTATACTCTTACAATGAAATTAAATCATCATCACCATTAGAAAAAGACTTGCACCTGATCTTCGAAACTGGGAGATACTGATCTGACAATTTAATTTATAGAAAATAATGTCACTGTTGGCCACATCTCACACTCAGATGCTCATGAACGAGAACTATTCCTCTTCTCCTTACTGGCTTTTATTTCAAATGAGAAGACATCAGGAGCAGAGTGAGTCCCCAATTAGACAAATGTAGCTTTTAGTCAGAGTGTACAATTACATAATGGATCATATTTTGGGGTTGGAGTGCAGCCAATAAAATTGCTGGGCACACCGCCGAAGTGCAGCGGCCTTGTCTGCTTCAAAAAAAATATGATTCTCAAGTGTGCAATTGCCCACGTTGGAGGAAGCCATTACAGTTGATGAATCAATTAAACTTTATTTGTAGAGGCTTTGATATACATGACCATGTAACGCGGTGCTATTATTTTTTTTAAAACGGAGGCCATAAAACTGAGAAGATGCAGGTCCTGACTTTTGGAATGACTATAAAAGGCCAGAACCAGAAGACATCAGAGCCCCCCCGCATGTCCTATGCATGTGTCATAGATTGACAATGCATATATGTACAACACGTGTGTTGTCGTCGAGAGCAAATGTGTATGTGCCGGGCGGTTTTGTGCCTTTTGTTGCCGCAGGCTCTCTGTTGAGCGGATTACAAGTTTTTAAAGAGTCAAGAGATTCAACACCTCCTCTAATCTGACACACCGATGCCGCTTTCAAGCGAGCGAGATTGGAAAGACACGTGGCTGCGGTGGCAACGTGCGTCTCTTCTACTCGTCTCCTCGCTGCCATCATCATGGCGTTCTTACGTCAACGGGTTGAGGCCGATTGAGTTTACATTCCACTGTTAAAAGCCCCCAAATCACCCCTCGAGCTTATCGGATAGTTTCGACGTCTTTTTGAACAATATCAAGGGACTGTTTGCATTTGCAATTGGGCGCCCTGTGCTATTTAAAGTGCAAAAATACGAATTTAAAAACAATGGAATTCTGAAATGTCATTTGTATCATGTTAAAGTTTCCCTTCATCCAAGCCTACGCATTAAGACAAAGGCACCGGCGACCTGGTCGGAGGCTTTTGAAGTCCACAATGTCAATTGCCGGTCACAAAGGGGGACGGCAGCGGTTGAACATCAAAAGACAATTTGAGAACACCCGTCGCGCCCAGGCGACATTTGTCTCCGCAAAGTCTGCAACATGTTGATTCAATGTTGACCAAAGAAAATGTACCGGTGGTTCAAAGCTCAAACCAAGGTAACCCCTCCGAGGGGCCGGACCAGGGGTATCAAGTCGGGGCAGTTTATTTCTTGATGTATGTCACAATAAAAGGTCGAACTCATGGAGGGCGGAGCTGGAGAGTGTGATCTTTTCGCTCTCAGAGATCATATTGAAGACAATTTTCAGTCAAAAGAAAATCTCTGACAGAAACTGAAGTCATTTCATCCCTTCATCAAGGTCTCGTAAGGTTTGCCGACGAGGCATGCGGGCACCTGGCTTGCGGTTGCAAAAAGCCAAAGAAAAAGTCAAACCTCCCCTCTATCAAGGGGGTTTGATGTGATGCAAGACTTTTTGTCAGCACAAAAAGCCAAAGAAAAAGTCGAAGGCAAAGACCAGGTTAAAAAAAAAAAAATTGCCTTTCCTTTATGCTCACTGAATGCATGTCTTAAAAATCGGGCTGAAGATAACTCCAATAATTTTTTGGGGGAAAAAATGTTCAACCAAAATCCATGAAACGTCTTTGTAATCATTCTTCAACATGGAATAATTTTATTGCAGTTGCACACTCCAGGCTCCAACGTAGAAGGCTTGGGCTCATTTCACACATAAAACGTGTACGCCCATTACCGTCATCACATAAGAGCGATTCATTGTTAAAAGTTTTTAGTCTCAAAAAAAGCCAAAGAAAAAGTCAAACCTTTCCTTCCACCGGTGCTGGCTGAGCCAAAGTCTGCAAAAATTGCAATAATCTTCTCGGAGAGGAAACCGCCTTCCCAGGTTTCCTCCTATCTTGTCCTTCAGGTATTGTTGGGAGCTTAACCCCCCCCGTTCCCCACCCCCACCATCTCTCTTGGCCTACATTTTCTTCTCTCTCTGCCCCGTTTGGTGTATGTTGTTGACACGGCGGCGCGGGGAATAATGGATTCTCTTGTCGGCCGCCTTGTATTTTCCCGCCCAGCCTGTTATGCTGGCGTTTAATAGCGGCAGAGGGGAGGTTATGTGGCGCTGATAGTCATGAAGCTTTTTCATCTTTTTTTTTTTCTTCTTCTTCTTTTTTAATGCGGAATGTTTGCAGGCCGAGGCAATGCTCGCTGCTAATCCTACCCTGCAGCCCAGCTAGCTGCATGGCTCTGTGTGTGTGTGTGTGTGTGTGTGTTTTGTATGACACACACACACACGGATAAAAGACACGTGCACACTTTCCTTCAGGCAAACTGTAAGTCAACATGCTTTTTGACTCCTAATGAAATGCGGCCTGTTCCTGTCAAATCAGATATGCCATTTCCTACTTTTGATGCATGTGAAAACACTTTATCAGGGCCACATGTAATGGAAACATCCGGAAATCCCATTTGAGAGAATCACATCAATGTCACTAGCCCCCTTTCCACACCGATCCGGTCTCACAGCTGTGCAGTAAGCGCAAACCACTCGAAAGGTGCTAAAAGTAGCTCTCCGAATGAGTCTTTATTTTTTTGGGCAAGTCAAGTAAGAACGATGTTGCAAAGAAACAATTGACTAAATACACTTCTATATGGTCTAAGAGTTGTACTGCAAGAGAAAACTATTCCAAAGGCGGCAAAACTAGCATTCCATAATTGTTGTGTTTTAGACAAGCCAAGCAGTGATAACTTCATTCATAAAACATACGACAAACTAAATAAACATCATCATCGTCTTAGAGACTAAAGGCGCAAAAAGTAGCTCTCTAAACCGCAAATCCCCTTCATTCTTTTAAGACAAGCCAAACAATTAGCGCTTGGTTGCAAAGAAGCTAATGACAAATCATCCGACATTCCACAGACTAAACATCAACATGGTCTTGCAGCCGCGCGGCAACTGCAAAATGTAGCGCTTTGATCCGCATATTCCATTCATACTTTTAGACTTTTTGCCTCTTCATCTCCATATCAGCGGGCGGCCCGGTAGTCCAGTGGTTATCGCGTTGACCTCACAGTGCAGAGGTACCGGGTTCAATTCCAGCTCCGGCCTCCCTGTGTGGAGTTTGCATGTTCTCCCCCGGGCCACCGTGGGTTTTCTCCGGGTACTCCGGTTTCCTCCCACATTCCAAAAACATGCATGGCAGGTGCAGTGAACACTCTAAATTGTCCCTAGGTGTGAGTGTGAGCGCGGATGGTTGTTCGTCTCTGTGTGCCCTGCGATTGGCTGGCAACTGGTTCAGGGTGTATGTCCCCACCTACTGCCCGAAGACTGCTGGGATAGGCTCCAGCACCCCCCGCGACCCTTGTGCGATAAAGCTGATCGGAAAATAAATGAATGAATCTCCATATCAGCATTTGTTTGTTTTCCATGTTGACAGGCTTCTTTAATCAAGGTCCCCATTAAGCACCAAAACAAAACAATGTGTCAAACTACATCATGGCAGTGTGTGTGACATCACTGGAGAGCTATCTGTTGTGCGGGGAACATAGGACGGTTCACTGAGCAAAAGATTTCCTTTAAATCGACCCGATTCATGTTTTGGACACAATGTTTTTGATATTTATGTTAATTTGGTGAGTGCGCCTGCCCTACTGGCTACTGTTATTCTTTTTTGTTTTCTTCTTGTTTTCCCACCAGCTGGTGTGTGTGTGTTTAAGTCTGCCGGTGTGTAAGTGTTTTCTGCCGGCATCGTGCGGGGGTGTGCGCCTGTGCGTCTAATTGCTTTAATAGCACCTGGTGTATAATCCCAGGTAATTAGAGTGCTCCAATTAGACGGCTACTTTTTCACCGTCACTTGAAAGAGGGGGACAGGGGGAAGGCCTGGAGGTAGACTGCTACACACACACACACACACACACACACACACCTAGTACCTACCTACCTATTGATAGACATACACACATACAATAATGACACACACACAATGCAGCTCACTCAACCGGTGATGTACTTTTGTGTCATTACGTGCTGTTCTTAAGGGACGCATTTTCTGTAACTACATCCCTCTTACTTCTATGGACTTGATATTCATGTTATTATCTGCTTGTTATTATTATTGTTATTATTTATTTGGGCTGACATTGTGTTGAAGGTACTGGTGGGGGGGAAAGGTTAAAGCCCTCTTTTAAAGATGAGCTGGAAAATGTCAAGTGCTCCCCCCCCTCAGGCTGCTGCCACTGTCTCTCTTGCACCCAGATACCCAAAGGGGCCTTGACTACTCACGCTCAAGATACCCAAACGCACACAAAGGAGTACAAACATCAGGAATTGCGAATTGTCTTTCATCTTGTAGCGTTTGCAATTTGAACTCCAAAATGAAGGATTTCCATTCAAGCTACCGTTTTGAGTGTGCCAAGAGAATTTATATATGTAAATATTTGTTGTTATCATGTCTTTAAGCAATGAAAGTAATGAGAATGCGAAATTTCAAGTTGTCTAATCCAAATACAGCTTGAGTTATATCGGACAGTTCATACACAAGGCAACTCAATGTGCTTCACGCAACAGGTACAACACCTAAAAGCAATTAATAACACAACAGCTAACAATCAGAAGCAAGCAGAGAAAATTATTTCACCAAAATTACGAAAGTTAATTCATGAAAAAATGTACGTTGATAACATTTAAACACACGAAGAGAAGAATTTAAATACATTTAAAACTAAAGTAAAGAAATTAAAGTATGATTAAGAATTACTAAAAGGAAAAACAATCAGTGATTGTCAAGAGAATCAAGGCTGGAGTTTTTTTTTTAATGATTGATTTATTGATATGATTATGACAATATTGTCAAGACAAATGCAAAGAAACTCTGGAGGCTTTTTTGTGACTTATTTAAATTTGTCTGAAGCGCACACTGTATTCGCAGTCGCACGCACAGGCCAACAGAGGGAGTCGGGTAGCCACCACAAGTCTTTTTCTACTCGGCAGCTGTCCATTCCAAACTCTCTTTTCACCTCAAGTTGCTTTAGTGCATGTATAGCTTTGTAGAGAGAAAAGTCAGGGTGTGACGAAAATGCTTTTCCACTTCGATAAGACTTAATTAATTAATAAGATGCTTACATTATCCATGCTTGCGCACGTCTGTGTGAACAAACGTCTATGACGCTGTGTTTAGAGCGACTAAATTGGAGGCGAGGCGCTGCAGAGTCAAAAGCGCGAGCAGTGTGTTCAGATCATTATTCAACTGCCGATAATGACGACTGGAGGCGACGTCATTGGGCCATACATGCAATGTTTTCAGTCACTTTTTTTTTTTTTTGCATTCTTAACTGTCATAGATATGTAAAATCTCTTTCATAATTACTCAACTACAGATGGAGGCCGGTGTGTACTATAGAGGGAGCTATTTATTTGGTAATGTGCTGTTTTGGCATCCGGTCATACGTCCACATACACACGACATGTCCTACACGTGTGAAATCACATTTCCCTTTGTAAAACATTATAATAGTCTTTGTAATTAAGATCACAGCGAGTAATATTTGATTTATTTATCCAGCCTTGCTTTATTTAAAAAGTGCGAATGCTTGTTTGACTTGTTGTGTCTCGCGTTTGGCTGGAGACCAGTCCAGGGTGTAGCCTACCCCGCTCCTAAACTTAGACGCTTGCTCAGCCCCTTTTCAGGACAAGCACAATTGAAAATGTATGCATCATAAAACCGTGCATTTGAGGAAGGTAATCATTTTTTTTCTTCTTCTTCTTCTTTTTGTCTTGTTTCTCTTGTTTTCAGCCAAGCCCGATCCCAAGCCCGGTCCTGGGCGGGAAGCCCAACGCCAGCCAGTCGCTGCTGGCCTGGTGCCGCGAGGTGACGCGCAACTACCGCGGCGTGAAGATCACCAATTTCACCACGTCCTGGAGGAACGGCCTGGCCTTCTGCGCACTGCTGCATCACTTCAGGCCCGACGCCATGTAGGGACATGTTTTGATGTTTTAATGTTTTGAAAGCAAATTGGTTACTAGCCAGAGAAGCCTTTGCAAAAGCACCATTCACTTGCAGTCAGCACATGAAAGGCTGTACATCTCCAACACTACTAGTGTCCATTAATACGACGCCCCCCCCCCAAAATATGGCTTTGTCGCGTACAGTGGTACCTCTACTAACGAAATTAATTGGTTCTGTAAGAAATTTCTTAAATAGAAAGTCGAGCTGTGTTTTCCATGTAAATGCCCTAATCCGTTCCAAGCCACCCCCCACGCCCCCAAATTCTGACATAAATGTTTTCTAAAGCATAAAAATGCATCAAAATAGGGAACAAATACATGTTACCATGAGATTATTGCACAATAAATGAGAGTTGTGCCTAATGTAAAAATCTAAGATGATGATGATTTTAAATGTAGTTAAATGAACATGATGGTCATTTCACTTTTAACTGCATCCTCATCGTTTTTTTGCTCTCTTTAGTTCATGTTCTCTCTCAGAAGTGTTTTTTGCCTGACGTTTTGTAAAGAACGGATCCAAGGACCTTTGCTTTTTGTCGGCTTTTAACAATCCTTTGAAAATGTCCAAGGCAAACATCAGCATAGTGAGCGATTGTCCGACTGGTGAGCACTTTTTCTGGGTGATTCACATTTACGTAAAACTGCCAGAACGCTTCATGGCCCGAGGGGCGAAGGATGAGGACGCTGCATAGACACATACCTATCTATCTACACAAATAGACATATACGGTAGAGGTTCCCTCTTAGCCAATGGGATGCCATGAAGATGCTAGGTAATAGCCAACGGCAGAGCAGCTTTAAGGGTGTGTTATTAGGTATGCTCATGGGTGTGTTATTTTTATATATTTCACACTCTTTTATCTATGTTTTATCATACCTAACCCTTACAGGGACAGCGGTTACTACAATGGACAGCTTATCATGTTATCGGGTTACAGGGTGCATGAAAGAGTTAAACACGGTTACTCACTCTCTCTCTCTCTCTCTCTCTCTCTCTCTCTCTCTCTCTCTTTCCCTTTTCCAGAGACTACAAGTCGCTCAATCCTCAGGATATTAAAGAAAACAACAAAAAGGTAAGAGGCGACCACCCACTGCCGCCTGGGCTCTTCACGTCGCTTAGCTCCCTCACCGCCACGTCCCTGATTGGCCTTATTTCTGCATCAGCCATTAATCCCTCAATACAATGCATGTGTGTTACGGTAGTTTTTCATTAGAGCCACCCCCCCCCCCCCCCCCCCCCCCCCCCCGCTGTTGTAAATGGATGTGAAAACACGGTCATCTGACGCAGGCGGGATGGTGTCTTTAGACCACGGCCCGTGGAGAGGACGCCAATGGGTCATAAGTGGAGTGTGTTGATGCAGGGGTGAAAAAAAGACACAACAGAATTATATATATATATATATATATATATTGTATACGATAAGGAGGGATTACTGTATTATCGTATACAATATATATATATATCGCGGGGGTTACGTTCCAAAAAGAACCAGTGATAGGTGAAATCCGTGAAGTAGGATTTATTAAAAAAAAAGCCAAAAAATGTGAAAGGGACGAAATTTCATATATATAATATATATATATATTATTCACAGTATATATCTATATATATATATATATCTATATATATATAGATATATATACTGTATATATATATATACTGTATATGCTTTTTAAAATATATACTGCTTTGGAAAATGGTGTCATCTATACCTGGCAGGTGTTTCTATTTCTTATGTTACCCTCAATTATAGTAAAAAAGTAGATAAGGTGGTATTATGGCCACCGTCTTGATTGAAGAACAATGTAATTCACTCACACCCTGCAAAATGGCGACTATTGGAAGAAATACACAAGGCACTGTATGTGCGCACGGGCTTAAGGCCAAAGGTCGACATCGGAACACTTAACCTTGAAAGCGATGACGGGCAAAAATGTCGGATTGACGTTAGAATAACTTGTCACTTTGTGTGTTTGACTTTCTGAGATTCCGCGGCACCGTTTTCTTCCTCTTGCATCACGACACCCACGCGCACCCTGTATTTTCCTCCTCACCGTATCTCCGCCTTCACATTTTGAATTGCAGACTCACTGGCATCTCCATGTTCCCCTCGGCTCTTTTTGTACGTACATTCACCTTCTTTTTCCAAACACACAAATGCACACTTGCCCTATCCTACTACAACTACACACGCACACACCCGCACGCAGCCGTCCCCGCTACGGCCCCGGGGGCTACAGCGAGCGATACGTGTTGGCTTCCCGCAGTTTGATTTCCTTCTCCTCATATACACTCTGGCTGGGCGATAACCTCTGGTGGCCCTGTTAGGCATGAATGCTAGCCTGTTGACAAAAACCACAGCCAGAGAGCCAATCCCGTATCTGCACACTACCCCCCCTCCCCACCCTCGGCCACCCCTCCTCCTCCTCGCTGCCGGTGCCTCCTCGAGTAGCCCCCAAGAAAATTGGCTAGATATAAGTAATGTGGGAATATGCCGTGGAAGGCGATAGGCGAAGAATAGCCACGCCGGTGTTGCTATTGTGGTGTGGTGTCCGAGCGCTTCGATGTCACCCAAGTGACCATCCTGTATGGACCTTCATGACTTGTTGACTTGTGGGAGTATAAGATAGTGATGAGAGGAGCAACTTCTTGACTTTCATCTGTCAAGTATCCTTTTCCTCGCTTCTTGCTGGGTGTTTAGACCCATTCTGAGAGAGAGAGAGAGAGAGAGAGAGAGAGAGTCTGAGAGAGAGAGAGCCAGAGAGAGAGAGAGAGAGCTTATAAGAAAAAAATGCAGTGTCTCTTCCGGTCAATGAATGGGACTGTAAGATAGCCCCATTCATTGACTACACTCGTGCGTTGTGGCAATGGAGACTCTCCACACTTTGCTTTTTAGCCACTATGTATGTAAATATCTGTATTTGTATAAAATATTCCCCCCAAAATCTGGTTCAATTTCGACTTCACCATTGCGCTTAAATCCTGGTCACGCACGACTAAGCGCTATCCAGTAAAAAGTACAAACATGAGCTGCCTTTTGCCCTTGGCCCAAGATACATGATCCATTTCTTCCATCATACTAATCAATCATTTGGCCTCTTGCAGTACCAAACTCCACCAATAATGATTCCGCTTTTTGCCTCCTTTGACACATCCTTCATCTGTTTTTGCGACCTTTTTGAGCATCATCCCTGTCAATTTTGTGAGTGACGGTTGTTCGGCATCAGCGTCATTCGGCGAAGGTAAAACGAAGGAACAAAGAAGAAAAAGAACGTCATGAAATGTTTTAAGAGTGGCCCAACGCGCGGCCATAGAGTTGTTGTTATTATTTGGGACGTATTGAATGCAAGCACACCTATCTGCTCCTTTTCACAGCTCGTTGATAGACGTGCCCCCCCCCCCCCCCCCTCACCCGCCTTCTTTCAGCATCCATCTGTGTGCAGTGATTGCAATGAGCTCAGACTGTGCTGAATTATGACAGATAAGGCCAATCAATATCGGGCTGGTTAGTCGGCCGGGGGGGGGAGGGGGGTGGGGGCAGAAGTAAATATTTAAGAAGAAAAGATGTGTTATCTGTGCATATGCCTCAATGATTGTCATGTTTTTGAGGGGGTTTCTACGTATTGGATCTTTTTGAGTGCGTGGAGAGAAGGCGACCGGGGCCAAGGAGAAGTCATTTGGCGCGCCATCTGATAGCGTAGTACCGAGCGCTGTTAGGGGGGAGAGGAGGGGAGGAAGTGGGGGGGGGGGGGGGTGATGATTGACAGCCATAGATAGCTGTCAGTCAGCAAAGAGGGAGGGTGCAGGGAACAGCGGCCCGGGGCAGGCAACGCTGACATTTAGTCCCAAAGCATTGTCAGCGGGTTAATAGAAAGTGAGCAAGTGGAGATCGTTGTCCTTTTTGCCCTCATTGGCATATGGAGAACGCTTCATAACACGTTGGTGTAAATATGGCGGAGGAGCATTCCCAAAATGGACGCCCTGAAAGGCCCGAGGATGCCACAAAATGTTGCTTAAACCCTGTCTAAATCGGAAAGTAGTACACTAATTGGCATCAGGTATGTTGAAGTCACGCATCTGGACTGGGAGATGAACTTTTTATATTGGGTTGATCTAAGTTTAGCCTGGGTTGTTCGTGGAAGTTATAGAGCAGGGGTGTCAAACTCATTTCACATTGTGGGCCACATACGGACTCGGTAGATGTCAAGTGGGCCGGACCATGAACATGATACCATACTCTGCTATAAATAACCAAAATATCATGTCTTTCCTCTGTTTTGGTATAAAGAAGCATTGATACTGTCTGCTGTGTTGGGTCTGTCTCAGAGACCGACTGAGACTGCTGTTTTCTTCTCTGATCAAAACAATGTTGTCTTCTACTCTGATGAAAACAGTGTGCCCCCTAGTGGATATTCCGTGAAGTACATTTTATGAAAAATATTAATTCCGTGTCTTTAATGTATTTTTTTCTCTTTTAACCCTGGAGAACCCACGGGGTCAAATTTGACCCCTATAAATTTTGCTACTCAAATGCTACCCTTAAATCCCAAAGGGTCAAATTTGGCCCTAATCCTAAATTAGGATTAAAGCATTAAATATTTGAAAAAGCATATATTTTGGTGTTCAATGAACATATAGCAGTCATTTAATGTAAAATTCATCATTTTCCAAAGAAGAAAAGGGTTCTTGGGTTCTCCAGGGTTAAATTATCCTGCGGGCCTGATCGAACCTCATTGGGGGCCAGTTCCGGCCCACGGGCCATATATTTGACACCCCAGTTATAGAGCGTCTTTGCCGCCCATGAGTGTACTTCAGTAGCATTTATTTTAATGAATCAAATAACCAAAAAGCCATCTTAAATCGAAAAATGTTTGGGGCAATAATATATTGTAATGTGCTTCCACTAGTCTAAAAATGGGATATTGATTTATACAGTACTGCTTTCGTGGAATGAGAATTGAGCAGATGAATTCAGCCATCTCCAGAGGCTGACGTTTTACCCAGCTCCGTCAAAGTGCCCTGGAGGCTCACATTGCCACGTGACTTAACTGCATGCACAACTGCGCAATGGTTCAGAAGCCCTGCAAAGAATAACGCGTGACACAGAGGTCAAAAAGAGCGCGGTGTGCGTCAAAGGCTGAAACAAAAGCCCCCTTCGTCCTCACGCACCTCTCACATTCTCACTTTCCCCTCGCTTGCCGTCTCTCCTCCATTCTTTTTCAAAGTTGTCGCTCCTTTTCAGCGCCAATGGGAACAATGGCAGCACGCTTTGCTGCCTTCAATGCGTGTTAGAAACCCAATCAGGGCCACTGGTTCCCCCCATATTCATTTTCTTTCTTTTCACCCTCTCCTCTCCTTTCACACCTTTTCACACCCGCACAAACTGGTCTCTCTTCACACACTTTTGAGTTTAGATGTTGGACGGCCATTGTTCGCCTCAACATCAGCAATGGTGCAATAGTGCGGGGGGAGGGAGGGGGGGCTGCCATCAAAAGATGTTATAATTGCTCGTAAATAGGGGAACGTCTGTGTTAAATGCACTTTAAGGCTCATTTATGACCTGCAAACATGCATCGGAACTCAAATCAAAAGCTAACTGTTATGCTTGTTGGGGATTTTTTTGGTTCCAGGAAGTTATCAAGAACTGAAAGCTCCTGGATCTTTAAGCTCGATATTTTAGCCAAGATGAAGTAATTTACCTGGGCCGAAGGAAGACCCTGCTAGGAATGTAATATTTTCAGGAGACCCAGGAACCTTTAGGGCGGGGTTTATAACACTCAACATATTTGACTCGAACCTTTTTGTTCCAGGAAGCACATTTACCAAGAATTTAAAGTTCCTGGACTTTGAGGCTATACATTCTGACCAATCTCAAGGAAATGATTTGGTCGAAAGAACAAAGAAGACCCTGCTAGCGGGGTAGTACCGTATTGGCCCGAATATAAGACAGTGTTTTTTGCATTGAAATAAGACTGAAAAAGTGGGGGTCGTCTTATATTCAGGGTCTCGAGATTATACCCATTCACGACGCTAGATGGCGCCAGATATCATTGAAGCGAATGCTTAACTTGACTCCCCAGGCCAAAGTGAACCCCTGTCACGAAGAATAAAAATAAAAATAGCGGTAGTACGAAGAAGAAAAAAAAAATAGTGGTAAGAAAGAAAAGAGAAGAAAATTACAGAAGAGATAACAGGAAATGGAGAAACGTAGCGACAATCTGGAGAAAAGTAGGTTGAAGATCGGCCAGGTTAACCGGCAGCTGAGGAGAAGTTATGATGTAATTTACATTTCAAAAACCAGAAGCCATTCATTTACGAATGTGATCGCACTTTAGTTTACATATTTAAATGTTCAGATATTAAGATTTGAATGAGGCAAAATAACATGCTTTTTCTCTCAAATATATTGTTATAATCATTTGTTTCAGATGTACTGTCATTATTTTCTGTATAAAAATGAATTTGGTGTTCAAAATGTCTTTTTTCAAACTTGAGTCTTGAAAAAGAAGGGGCCGTCTTATAATCAGGGCCGTCTTATATTCGGGCCAATACGGAAGTACTTTCAGGATGTCCATGAATGTTTTGGGATGTTGTCTGCCCAGCTGAACATACCTGACTTGATACCTTTTACTTCCAAGAAGTACAAGTATCAATTACTTAAAGTTCCTGGAACTTTAGGCTGCACGCTTAAACCAAACGAAAGTAATTTACTTTGGATCAAAGACCCTGTCAGGGTGTTATTATTTTCTAAGGGTCCAACGGCTAAACATTCCTCTAACCATGTGGAGGAAGTAAACAAAAGTATATTTTTGGTGAGGTGTGAAGACAGGGGAAAAAGCTTTGATAGATTAGTCAACGAGACAAAGGCGGCCTTGCAACAGGTTGGAATGAGATCAACACTATCAAGCAGGCCAGATACAAGCTGCGATACGTGTGCGGCTGTGTTGGAATGGAGACGGTGTGTGTGTGTGTGTGTGTGTGTGTGTGTGCGTGTGCGCGCCGCTAATCTATTTATTTACCTGTCATTGGCTGCGATAATGGTTTTCATCCCTTCTCTCTGTGTCTCCCGTCTATCTGCTAATGTGAGCGCGGGTGATTGGCTCTCGTATTTGTGTGTGTGTTGTGCTTGATAATCAAACCTGTATTTTCTCATCGCACTCTAATCAGACCAATTACACGCGTGACGGAGAGCGTGGGCAGGCTGATTTGGTGGATTGATAAACACACACACACACACACACACACACACACGCACGCACAGTAGGATTAAGCGCTCTGTCTCAGGGTATCTCGGTCTCTTATCTGGGACAACCATCCCTGATGTGACCTGTCAGCAGTCCTGCAAAAAGGTGTCTCTCTTGCAATCCAGCGTGGGCATCAAATACAACGTTGAACCCCCCGCCCCCACACTTTCCCTTTCTCAAGACACTAAAGCCACTTTTCCACCAAGCGGTCCATTTTGATACAGTTTGGCTTTTGAATGATTCCCGATGAAATGGTTGCTATCAGTAGCCCGGGAGAGTGTCCTGAAACGGGGACTGAAAAGTGTACCCGACATAAACTGAGAATTTTCCTGGACTCAAAAAGGGTTATGGGAATGGGTAGTAAAAATTTGTAGATAACATCCCTGACAGGTCCTTCATTCCTGCTGTAACATGCCTTGTGATGATCTTTTAAAACCCTTAACATGACAGTTTGTTTCTCGCTCAACAGTTTTCCTATTGATTGATTGATTGATTGATTGTCTGTCCACCAGGCGTATGACGTCTTTGCCAGCCTGGGTATCTCACGCCTTCTGGAGCCGTCGGACATGGTCCTCCTGGCCATCCCAGACAAGCTGACGGTGATGACCTACCTCTACCAAATCCGGGCGCACTTCTCGGGCGAGGAGCTCAACGTGGTGCAGATCGAGGCCAACAGCAGTTGCAGCACCTACAAGGTGGGCGACTTTGAGACCGACACCAACGCCTCCATCGGCCAGGACAAGTTCTATGCCGAACTCAATGACGTGCAGCCCCATCCCATGGATGACACCAAATCCAACGGTTCCAAAGCCACAGAAGTCCCGGTGAAGGTTGAAATCATAGCGCCGCCGGCCAGCTCGCAAACAGCGCCTCTGACATCCTCGCCTCCTGTCCCGGCGGCCAACGTCACATCGTCAGGGTCCAACCTCCTGAAAGCTAAAACTTTGGACCTGTCCGACCTACCGCAGAAGTCTGATGCCGAAAGGCCGCAGCAAAAGAGCCAGGCCGTGGGAGAACAGGGCTCCTCTGTCATCCAGATAGGAGGCCAGCCTTCCTCCCTCTCGCCCACTCATCAGAAACTGGGCTTCTCGTACAACAGGGACGCCGACCTCATCAAGAAGAAGAGGGCCAGCCTCCGTCACTCCGAATCGGAGCCTATGTCTGACACCGGCGCACCCATCAACCACACGGAGGCGCTACCCAAACAGGTAAACAAAGTTGCAGATGCACTTCCGGCCATTTATTGAGGAAGACAGTCACACACAAATGCTAAATCAGAGAGCACATTGGAAGATTTGTCCTACAGATTTTGTCGGATTTGATTGCGACCAACTTGCAACTTAACACATAAGCACATTCATACACTAGCTGGGGGGCCGGCAACACGCGGCTCCAGAGCCGCATGTGTCTCTTTAGTGACATCTAGTGGCTCCCTGGAGTTTCATAAAAAGATTTTGATAGTAGGCTAATATAGCTCAAATAGATATAGATACATGTTGCAGCTCCGAAAAAGGAGAGCTGTGGTGTTGTTGTTTTTTTAAAACGTACACTTTATTTATGCTTTTAACAGTCTCGACAAACACAGACACGTCTGCGTCCGACTCCGTGCCTTCTCTCTTCTCGCTCGACTCGAGCGGCGTTCAAAGACAGCCTCAGAAAAACGGAAATTAATGATCAGTTCACTGACACTAAGAAAAGTCAAAATAATGCACCAAAACAAAAAAATCAAGCGAGGAAATTACAAAATAAATTCTATGGGGGCGTTTGTGAACACACAACAAAGGAATGAAGAACATAAACAATTCTGAGACACTCCAGTCTTCTACATACATACAGCATGCGTTTCCTTCATTGTAAGTTTTATAGAAGTCTTTAATTTTTTTGCGGCTCCAGACATATTTGTTTTTGGGTTTTTTTTGTCCTATATGGCTCTTTCAACATTTTGGGTTGCCGACCCCTGCACTAGCTGAAGGGGCTCAACGCAATTGTTAACGGCTAGTCGCGAACATGCTCTCAAAACAGACATATTGACACTTTGATTCACTGACTTCCATGTCACTCACCATGCCAGGCCCCGCCTTTTAAAGCCACATACATTCAAAGTCACAGATTCAACCTTGTAGAATGTGAGGATGGTGACTTGAAAAGAAAAAGAATAACTGCTCTTTGCGTGCATATATTGTGTTGGTATGATTGTTTAAGGATTCCAAATCAGTTTTATCAATTTAAATCTGTGGGATAATGGTTAGGTTAATCAATCCTTCTTGATCATTTTCATTCTCAGTGAATTGTAAGAATGTCACCTTTACCTTTCGGGTTCCTCCTCCAACGTTTGCCTTTTTATCCTGTCGCCTTCATCTTTTGCCTTGATTGAAACTTTGGTCGTCCTGTCTTGTCACAAGACATAGCGAGGGTGCAAGCATTAATTTCCCCCTACCTAAGCTTCTCATGGACGCCATTCTCCGAGATGACCCCCATACCGAAATTGTCCCGCTTGGCATTAGTCGTTATATTCGTCGCCGCCTGTCTTCTTCGAGACGCCGCGGGGCCGGCCCGCTAGAAACCCCCCCCCCCCCCCTCCCCCTGCTTTGACATGTAATCATATTTTTCATTACATTTCTCATCCCCTGGCTTGATGGCAGTCGGTGCCGTGACCAGTCAGGCGTGGTGATGCTGTGCCTTTTTTTTTTTTTTTTTTTTGCTGCAAGCATACCTCATCCCGTTTCTCGCACGTGCACGCTTTAAATACTTTGCTACCGCCCCCCTCCCCCTCACAGATTAATACTTCCTGTTTACAAGTGGAAAGGTCACAGGACAGGCGGGGGTGAAACACACATTGACAGCTATGACACCCCCATTTTATATCTGCACTTATCTCGTCGTGAGAGGGATACTGCCAGGGTTGCCTGTTTGCCGAATACAGGAAACACGTTGGCCAATGCCAACAATATACAATAAATTACATTTCGATTCACAACACACACACACACAGAAATGTTACATTTGTTACAGTTTTTGTGATTAAAGTCTACTGTTATATAGTATATATATATTTATCATTAGAAAATCATGGAAAAATGCATTTATTCCAGTACAGTGGACCTTTTTTTATTGTGAGGGATACAAGCCAGACTCACCCGCAATAAGTGAAAATCCACAACATAGAGATACCGTTAGATGTTTTTAACCTATCCCAGATCCTTTAAACCAGGTGTGTTCAAACTATGGCCTGCGAACCATTTGCGGACCGCGATCCTTTTTTTTTTTTTTTTAGTGGCCTGCAACATATACTAAAAATGACTCTTGACACGGCACACAAAGCACCATGTCGAAAAATAGGTTCCACTAAATTGGTTCACATAATGTCCAGCTTTTCTAGATTTTCAAAGATGCAAATAAACGGTTTAAAACTCAAATAAAAACACAATTGTGTGTAGACAGAGTCTTTCACATTTGGTTTCTTTTTTACAGGAACCGGCAGCTGCCCCTGTTTCAAGTCCTCCTGTGGAGAAGGTAACCAGGCTGTAACATACACACTCGAACGATCGATCAATCAAGCTATTGATTACTCATTTGATTAATGGGCTGATTACATGATTGATGCCATTGTCATACATTTTCTACACGAACAGTGCTGAAGAAAGTACCCAATGTCAATATAATGCCCCAAATTAACCTACCGGGTTACCTTAAACTTTGTTGCAGGATGTAAAAGGTCTTTAACCCAAATTGAATTTTTGTTCCAAAAATATTGTGTTCATCTTACAAGGGGGAAAAAAATGGTTTTATTTTTCAGATTCATGTAATTTAGTATAACCTTGCTGTACATGGTGTCTTGATTCTTTGCGCAGAAAGCCTTATCCCGCCAGGAGGAGCTGAAGGAGCGAGCCCGGCTGCTCCTGGAGCAGGCCCGCCGGGACGCCGCCATGAAGGCCGGCAACAAGAGCGTCCCCAACACAGGGGTTGCTGCCATACCGGGCAGAGGCACCAATGTCTGCGATGTGAGTTTCACTCTCATTTTCATTCTGCTCCAGCCACACCTTGCATCTTTACACACATTGATTGATGCCTTGAATAAGCACTAACCTTATCTCTTAATCACATTTATTTTATCTCATGATATTTTCCACATGTCTGGGGAATTACTGGGTGAACCTGAGATCTGCGGTATTATTTCATGCCATGTCATGTAGAAGTGTGTAATGACAAAAGGAAAAAGTCTTTGGGGTTAAATTCCGTCAGTCCTTGAAAACTCAACTTCAAATATAACTTTAAAGAACAAGGATTAAATACATTAGGAACAAGGTAAAATAAGAATATACTGTACCACAATAATGACAATTGAAAAAACAAAACAAATATCCGCAGTTCCCGTGTGTGTACGTGTTTCCACAGCGTTAGTGTGTAAATATTTGTTAATTGAAGGAATAACAATCCAGAAGTCGATGCTAATTTTCATTCGCATTTGAATTGGTATATTGACAATTTCTGCTTCAACCGAGCCAAACTTCTCATTCTTGATAATGGGTCCTTTGTGATGTTTTCGTAAATCCTGCTATGATAGAAATGTCTGCCCAATTTTGTGTCTAATGGTAAATCTGACAGCATGGGCTAATTTTTTTCACAGCAGAATCCTCACAGCAGCAGCCTGATTTAGCTAATTGCCTCATTTAGCTAGCCCCCTCTCAGAGGAGAGGAGAGAGGAGAAGCGGCAGTAAAACAGGCAAAAATCTTGACGCTAAGGGGTGAAAAGGAGTAAGAGACTAATTGAATAGCTGTGATTGAAAATAAAATGTGTGTAACTACGTCTTGATAGTGTAACTCCTGTTAAATTTTGGGCATGGGATCTTAAGACTTTTTCGTGCGTCCTGTTATGACAGACATGTCCACTCAATTTCCTGTCTATTAGTGAAACTCGTGTCAGAATTGAAATATCTTGTGCGATTGCAAAATTGGGTCTACTGTAGTGTAAAACTGGTGGAAAGTGCTCTCTTCACTGCACCCTCTTGTCCAAAAATGTCCTCCAGAGCCAAGAGGGAGACCTCCTGCTCATTAACTTGTGCTCACACTCTCTTGACCGTGTCAAAAGCTGTCACGTCAACTTCCTTCCCTTTAAACAGTCCTCTTGCTATTTGGTCATTCTCTACCCACCGAATCGTCGTGACACACCAGGCTAATGTGTGTCCACTTTTCCCCACAGCAACAACACCTGTCGAGTTGAGGGGAAAAAAAGTACATTTGAGGGAGAAATTGCCAACACGCTCCACTGAACATAATGCACTCCAGCAGGAGCTAGCAGAGGTTGGAATAAGTCACCTATGTGCAAGTCAGAAGTACAGCTCATGTCTTAACTTTAAGGGTTCAATCAAGTCCTTTTAAACGGTTCCAAAACAAAGCACCTTATTGTCCAGTGCTGTATTGTCTTTTCAATTAAATGCAAAACCGACATGAAACTTAAAAGATCTTAAACCAGTTGTTGGGTATGTAAGTCCATGGCTAAGAAGTGGACTGGCAACTCTTGGAGTAGCGTTAAACGCATGGAGGACACAAGAATTTTGTGTTTTAATGACTTGAGATATATTAAAACTATTTTTAAAAATGGAGAGTTTCTGCAAGGCGGCACACTGGATAGCACGCCCGCCTCACAGCGCAAAGCTGCAGGGTTCGATTCCGTCTCTGTCCGTCCTGTGTGGAGTTTGCATGTTCTGCCCGTGCCCGTGCGGGTTTTCTCCGGGTACTCCGGTTTCCTCTCACATTCCGAAAACATGCTAAGCAGGTTAATGGAACACTCTAAATTGTCCCTAGGTTTGATTGTGAGCGTGAATGGTTGTTCGTCAATATGCTGGCAACCGGTTCAGGGTGTCCCCCGCCTACTGCCCGAAGACTCCAGGGATAGGCTGCAGCATGCCCATGACTCTCATGAGGATAAACGGATTCTAAAATGGATTGATGGACAGTTTCTGTCTGTCACATATTTTCAGCTATTGTGGATGGATATGAAACATATTGTATCCCTCTTGATAAATTGAAAGCAGATTTTCAATTGTAAACTAGCAAGACTTGTAATTCAAGTCTAAATCAAGTCAAGTTTCATGAATAATAAGCCAAAGTCAAGTTGAGTCTTGTCATAAATTTTGGCTCAGTCAGTCCTGAAATTGGTGACCTCAAATTCTAACTCCATCTCTGGGAGTTACCATGGCAAAGGCACAGTGGTCAAACGCCGAAGAGAGAGGAGAGAACAATAAAGGCAATGACACTCATATAAACGCCGGCTTTGGTAATGAAATATCTAAAAGGCGGCAGCTGCGAGTCCGTAAAGAGAAATGCTTGCCCTTGAATTTTCTCTACTGTAGGCATGCAAATGCATGCACGTAATCCAGAGGAAACAAACAAGCAGCCTTTTCCAAGGACTTACCAAGGTCTGCAGTGAGAGGAAAGCTAATTAATTCAAAGCCGCCTTTGCGGCACACCTTTGAGGAAGTAGAAGAAGAAGGTGCGGCGCCGTCCTGCCTCGTCTTCCGAGATGGCCGACCGTCTGTCTGACTTTCCAAGGACAGCCGCTCTGCACTAACCCCCCCGCCCCCCCCCCCCTCCCCCCACATCCCCAGCAGCCATCCCACCACCCAAGCGCCTATTGAATTGTTTACACTTTTTTTAATAGAAAGAATTGATCAAAGGAAGGCGACGGGCCCCCGAGGCCAACGCGCTGATAATTGCCAGTGATTCAGATTAGATTACTCGATGTCTTCTTTTGATTAGCGCGAGTGTGCGTATGTGCATGTGTGTTATCAGCCCCGATTCGCCATCTTCCTTGCCGCTCGCCCAAGTAGCTGCCGCGCTGTTTAGCATGCATAAGGTAAGACTTAATTGAATTAATGCAGACTGGAAAGTGGCTAAGAAGGAGAACGGGGTTACGGGGAGGGAGCGTCGTCTTGTGTCGGTAGCTGATGTGGCGTGAAGTGGCGTTTTAAAAAATTATTTATACTTCTTTTGCCATTATTGTCAATTTGATGATGATTGGAAATGTAATCTGAACAATATTACCTTATTAGGCTCCCTGCGGTATGCCTCGTACTAGGGCTGAACGACTTATTGTGATTTTGATCGAAATCGGAATTTGAGACAAGGCGATCACATGATCGACAAAATCTGCGGTATCAACTATCTCACACATGAAATCCTGTCCCCCTCTTCTCCCACCAGGCTTACAATCAACCGGCATGCGTCTCTTGACAGGCAATGCGAACCAATCAGCGCCGAGCTGCTCCTCTCAAAATGCTAACTCGCTATGCTAACACGCTGCGCGTAATTTCATCATATTTGTAAACGTTACCCGTCGGTGTAGTGACTAATGCCATGCAGCTTGATTTTGGGTAGGGGAGTCAAGAATTTCAGGAGATCGTTCAGCCCCACTCTGATATTTAAAAAAAAAAAAAAAAAAAAAAGTGTCGTCGGCTGCTAATGTTAATTCAACGTCTGCTATGTTTCTGGAAACTTTTAGCATCGTGTCGGACCTTTTAAGGTCTCCGCCGCAGTCTTTCAAATTGGCTTCATGACTCGCGGAGGAGCTGAAAGGTGAACATAAAACATTTGACGTTTTCCCTCTTGAAGTGCTGCAAGCGATTGTGTCAAACATGAACACGAGGCATGTGAGCGAGTGTGTGCGTGCGCGGGTGTGCGTTACCGCTTTCTTCTTTTGACAGCCCGATCAGCTCTTGTGATGCAATGAAGCTGCATTACTCTTGCTCATTAACACACACTGGCACTCTCGCGCGCGGGGCACACATTCACACACTCTTTGATCTCTCCTTTGGCCGATTCAGACACGACACATCTCCCCACACACTCCAACACACACGGTGCAAAGGAACTCCCAGGCCAACTATTTAGTTTCATTTGGGGCAGATGCTTCAAAAAGAAGAGACTGAGGGAAAGAGGAGGGTGAAGGATGGGGGGAAAAAAGGGGAAGAAAAGGGTGGAGGGGCGCTTGGAGAAGAAAGGGTTAGCTGAGTTAAAAAGTGCAGGCAATGTTTTATAGAAATGCAAAGTGTTCCCATTTCTTCGTGTTGTGTTGCGCTCAAATGTGCCATATCTTCCTCTGTTATAGATTAGTCCGATTTTGTATTGGGACGAGAGCTGGACGAGAAAAGATAACCACGGATAAGTCATGACGTAATTAGGATGACGTTAGTTCACATACAGTTTGTACTCCCCAAAAAGTGTTCAAAGCCTCCACCGCCAAAAATACGAATGTTTACACACTGTGTATTTTAATGCAGAAATTAAAACATAGAGCAGTGTCGTAATTAACTAGAACAGTGTTTCTTAACCTTCTTAGCGGCACTGAACCCAACCAATTAATATGCACATTCACCGAACCCTTCGTGAAAAATAAATATATATTTTTTTTTTACAAATTCTAAATATTTTTAAAAATGCATTTATTAAAAACAAAAAAAAAAGTCAATAAAATTTCAAGAAGGCTACCTGCAGGGACTAGCAAGTAGCATTCATGCTAACACCCTTGTAGTGTTGAATAAAAATTATCTTGATTGTCAGGACCAATGCTTTAAAAGTTCAAATTTAATTAAAAAATGCATTTATTAAAGACAAAAAATAAGTCAATAAAATTTCAAGAAGGCTACCTGCGGGGACTAGCAAGTAGCATTCATGCTAACACCCTTGTAGTGTTGAATAAAAATTAGCTTGATTGTCAGGACCAATGCTTTAAAAGTTCAAATTTAATTAAAAAATGCATTTATTAAAAACTAAAAAAGTCAATAAAATTTCAAGAATGCTACTTGCAGGGACTAGCAAGTAGCATTCATGCTAACACCTTTGTAGTGTTGAATAAAAATTATCTTGATTGTCAGGACCAATGCTTTAAAAGTTCAAATTTAAAAGCAATGTAAAGTCGATTTTTATCGCGTCCCACCCACATACCGCAGGTCGGCGAATGGCTGATGGTCCGCAAATAGTTGTCAAAACCGAGCCAAGACACAAAAAAAGGCTGGGGACAACTGGCTTGGAGGTTGAAACTACTGCCACAGAGGCGCAAACAACACAGCCTCCTTGTGCTTGGGAGCTGGTGAGGAAAAAGCCGAGGCGACGACTTCGGGAGGGAGGAGGGAAGGTTCTTGTTTTGGCCACAAAAGGAATGACGGGAAAAGGAGCAGAGTCAGGTTCAGAGTGCAGCCGATGGCGGGGGAGCCGCCAGGGTCAGCGCAGCGGAGACCCCGGCGTCCCCTCTGCGGCGAGGGTGGAGGCATGTAAGCGAGGTGGGGGTCTCACGTCGGCAAAAATCAAACGGGACCCAATTATAGGAATCTCAACGAGTCAGTGAGCAGGGAAGTCTCTTACCTGGAAAACACGGAGGAATGTGTGTGTCCTCAACACGCACACACACACACACACGCACGCACACAGTGAACAAGTACACACACACATCATCGTCATCACAGTGACAATTAACATGACTACGCCGCTGTGAAATTACTATTCTCGTCTGCTAATGAACAAGACGAGCTCAAGCGAGACAAGACGCCACGGACAAAAAGTAACTGGACATGACGCAATTTGCATAACGAGCTCTCAAACTGTGGAGCGGCACAAAAAAAAAGTGCAAAATTAAAGTTTAGCCCAAAACGGGTCTCCAAAATAAATAAATAAAAAAAGACAGAGGCAATTGGACAAATAAAGTGGCGACTTGAAATACAAGTTTAATTCATTCCATGATCACGCTTGTAACTCAAGACTCATTTCTCGAATCTTTTAGAATGGAAGTGCGATTTGAAAGTGCGGCCCCTTTTTCACAGACATGTAAATTGAAGTCACACAGATCAGACAGCCGTTGCTCATACATGACAGGTCCACTAGCACTTGGGCTGTCACTATCAAATATGTTTAGAATCAATTATTTTATCGATTAATCAAATAGAATGTTGTTTTGCATTTAAGTCTACAGTATTAAATTTTTTTTTTTTCCCGATGACTGTTTTTTTTTTTTTTTTACCAATTGTCATTGTTTATTCGGTATCGTTTTGAGATTTAAAAAAAAAAACAGCTTAAAAGTGATTCACTTCCTAGTTGGATCATTATTTTCCAATGTAAAAAGCAGATGTTTGCTGAGAGGCTGAAATCAAAGGATTTGGACAATTTTATGTTCAACAACTATTCTAAAAAAAAAAAAAGATTAAAATCAATTTGATAAATCAATGAATTGTCACTTTAGCTTGAAACCTCTCCTGTCAGTCACAAGTTTCAATACTCTTTTTAAAAAAAAAAAAATTTTTTTAGGGCAGTGTAAACTCAGGATGGAAATGGAGGTAGAGAGAATGAAAGTGTTTGCGAGAGCACACGGGAAGCAAAGCGAGAGGAGTGGATCTGTGTGACCTTACATGAAAGCAACAGTCACTGTGGGCTACAATTAGGGATGGCAGGAGGGAGAGCATAGGTCAACAGAACAGGCACGCCCACCAGCGCGCATACACATTTTGTTTTGGAATGACAGCCACTGTATGTTTGAACATCAACTGTTATGACTGATGCTACTTTATTCAGAGAGAGGAAGGATGTGATCCCGTATATCCGTACAGTGAAACTCCTCTACAATGAAATCTACATGGGTGAAAATACCCCCTAGTGTGAAAAAATCTTCATGCATTAACACCATTCCCACTTTCCTGGCCCCCATACAATGAAAAACGTGTACACATACGTTTGTGTGTGTGTGTGTGTGTTTACATCTGAGATCGAATTTGCTCCAGTGTAAACCCCCCTGTTGTGAAAAATTTCTAGATGCAAACATGATTTCGTTGTAGAGGAGTTTCACTGTATTCGTCAAAATGCTCAGATACTACAGTGCCGATATTTACCAGCCTGATATCAACAATTCTGCCTTCAAAGTTGACTTTAACCCTTCTTGGGACAACGGGTACCACAGTGGACAGCTTATCATGTTATCAGGTTACATGGTGCATGAAAGAGTTAAAACTACCATAAAATAAAGAGAATTACACTAGCGCTACATTTTCCCACAAACAACAAAGTATGAGGCACGGCCGCCCCTCCCCGCCACCGGAGCCAAAGCGCGGTAGCTCGACAGGGGCCCGGCGGGTGGCAAAGGTCGGCCGCCGGCGTTGCGTTCCCTGCCGAACACGGACGGAGACTGCACAATAAGAAATGCATTTGCGTGGCACGCAATGCACACCTCAAATAACTGAGCTGGAAGGGTGTGCAAGCATCAAGATTACAAGATGCTGACACAACTCACAGGAGATCAAAAGTCTTCAAATAAGATTTTGCAAAGGAAGTTGCGATTCAAATATGCAAAAATAAATACATAAAACTTAATTCGCAGAATAGAGTTTGTTACATGTGCCGCGTTGAGACATTCTGTGATGCCAAACGTCGGGTCCAATCTCAGCTTGGTACCACACCGGTCAAAATCGGTTAGGTTACTGCCTTTTTTGTCTTATACAGTGAAACTCCTCTACAACAAAACCTACATGTGCGAAAATACCCCCGAGTGTGAAAAAAATCCTCATGTATGAAAGCCATTCCTGAAAGCCATGATTTCGTTGTAGAGGAGTTCTACTGTATTCTAATTTTAGAAATGACCATAAAAAGTCAATATTTGTCTTACTTCAAGGTGCACAACCGTTGACATGTTACCTGTGCGACCCACAAAGTTCACTGAGTGTTTATTTCCCCCTTGCTTCAAGGCAATTATCCCATCTGTTTAAAGGGCAAAGCCGTCCCATCTTGCTCACCTGTCACTGACGTTTTTGTGTTTATGTGCGCATCCTGTTCTACCCGTCCATCCGCACACGTGTTCTTTGTCAAGTACTGACACAAGACGTTTCACACTTCGTCTTTGTAATTGGTTGATGAATACATTTTGTGCATTTGTAGATGTACTTCATACAATGGATTCAAAAATAATAGCAGTCTAAAACATTTTTTTAGGAAAGTGCAACACCCATAGATTGCCTGCAGGTACCCAAAATACGTCACCACTTCGCCTTGATTTCGGCTAATTTTTCAGGCTTTTGCCTTTCGTAGACTAATATGTGCAAATAACTAACCACAGGGA
The DNA here is from genome assembly GCA_018466805.1 of Hippocampus abdominalis. Lineage (NCBI taxonomy): Eukaryota > Metazoa > Chordata > Actinopteri > Syngnathiformes > Syngnathidae > Hippocampus > Hippocampus abdominalis. The sequence continues at coordinate 6,126,522 of CM031702.1, read as the reverse complement.
TTAATTTTGACCCAGGTTATGCATAAAACCATGCGAATAATTCGATTTTGGTGGCATGTGACCTTTAATGCAATGGTTCGATTTGGATTGGATATGGTCAGAGAACAAAATGCAAGAAACTGCTTTTTTTTATGACATCGTTTTCAACTTTTATTTTTAGGAGAGTGCTCCAGCCATAGTTTGTCATCTTTTTTAGCAAACAGTGCGACAGTAACACTTTGAACAGTCTGGCTAATTGTGTGATAAATGAACAGTCAAAACTGCAACATCAGCGTCACATTTGCCTCGCGTCACAAGTGTCAGCGCTCAAATTCAACACTGATGTTCCGTTGACAAACACTCAAATGGACAGAAATTTCCTGACTCCATTTTCACAACAAAAAGGGGGTGAGGAGAAGAAAAAAAAAAAGCGGGTGAGGGGGAGACGGAAAGGGGGAGCTTATCGTCCGCCTCCAGACGGAGTGCGCGGATCAATGGGCGCGCAAGGCGGAGCCCACGGCGATCAATGCATTTGATAAAGAATTAAAGAAGAGCCACTGTACTGTGCGCCTATCAATAGAGCCGACGGACGCCTTCATTAAAACGATAGCGGCTTTGTACATTAAATCTAGACCATGACAGGAAAACGTCATAAAAACAAATATGGAATGTATTACATCAGCTGTCTATAACAGCAGGAAAACACCAGTAGCATCATTCATTGATTTCATGGAGACTTCATTTCAGTCGGGTCTCGAATGGAGTCCTTTTTGCTTTTAGTAACACTTACCACCCTTGTTTCGTATTTACGGAACAATGTTACATAGAAAGAAACTTGATACTTCCATTCAAATTTTTACAGCTAAAAATTAACTCGGCAGACTATTAACTAACATTTTAAATACAGTGAAACTCCTCTACAACGAAACCTACATGGGCGAAAATACCCCCTAGTGTGAAAAAATCTTCATGCATTAACACCATTCCCACACGGCTGCCAATAAAGAGTACACTTACGTTTGTGTGTGCGTGTAATAACACATATGTTTGTGTGTGTGTGTTTGCATCTGAGATTAAATTTGCTACAGTGAAAAACCCCCTGTTGTGAAAAACTTCTCGCTGCAAACATGATTTCGTTGTGGAGGAGTTTCACTGTACCAGTTTGTCATAGAAACTGAAGTTAACGCGGTAATATGTTGTTGGCCAACGCTACGATTACAAACATCTGGTTCGGCTCCCGGCACGGTCTCAAGTTGGTCTTCTTGGTTTCCTCTTTTATCACTGTCATCTTTGCCTCAGCGTTACTATACCTGAAGGTCGGAAAAATATTGCGACATATTGGCCCTGTTCCTTTTCTGTGCCATTTTTACAGAACTTTATCACCGTCTCAAAACTCATTTGCATTCTTTGGCTTTTGACTCAGACTTGATCTTAGTTTTAGTGTCTTTGTGCTTTCTGCTGTCTTCGTTATTAATTAATTGTTTTATTGTTTTGCATATATGATCTATGCTGCGTGTACAGCACTTTGTATACAGCGGCGGTTGTTTTAAAGTGCTCCATAAATACAGTTGAGTTGAGGGGAAAAAAAAAAAAGTTGCGAAAATGCTGAGTTTAAAAAATCAATGAAAAATGAACCAACCGATGAATCAAGAGAACCCGGCATCTCATGATTTGTTGTAAACGGTGTGTAACGTCAGCTTGTGTGTGTGCGCGTGTGTGCGCGCCGTTGTGGTGCATGTGCTTGGGCGAGATAGAGACCTAAAGCACCTCTCGACCGTGAATTAGCCTGTCATGACAAATGTCTGGACCTGCATGACTGACTGCCAGACTGGCTGGCTATCTGGGAGGTTGGCAACCCCCTTTTCCAGTTAGTGATTGTGTGTGGATGTGTGGCATCGCCGCGTGCCCACGCCAGCTCTCTGTACGTAGCCAGCAGTGCGTGCCCTCCGCGCACAGAAAAAGAGCAACCAAGGCGACAAACCTTCTGCTGTTCCAAAAAAAAAAAAAAATGGAAAGATAGAAAACCTCCAGAGCAGAGAGGAGCCGTCGTCCAGACGCCAAGCCCACCGAGGAGCCCTCTTTCTCAGTCTCGCACTCAAGCGTTGAGCCCCTCTTCCCCCTGGAGCTGCCCAGCGGTCAACGACAGACGGGATTGTTCTCGCTGTTGCCATTTACAAAACGTCTCCTTTCTCCCTGCGTTTCCTTTCTTGTAGCAGCGCTTCCCGCCGACTACCGGGTTTTCTCATCCTTTTCTTCTTGATCACATCAGTTGGAGGCCGATTAGCTTTGTGCGGGAGTTTTGCATGTCCAAGTTGTATTTCAGTGTCTAAACGCCAAATGCGCCCGAATCGGGAGCAGGTATCCCAGATGATTTTTGCCCGTCTTTTAATATGGGTGGAACATGGCAACAAAACTTTGATGATAATATTGGGAATTCAGGAATTCAGCTCTTTGGTTTTAATTGTGCTCACACTATCGGCGTTTCACCTCCACTTCTACCGACATTGTTCTAACTGACATTGGAGTGAGTGCGCTCCTTCCTTTAGATACTCTGTGTTTGTATGCCAAACACGTGTTAAAAGCGACATTGTCGTCATTGAATCAGTGTTTTTTTGCGCAGACGTCTTACCCGAGATAACATGTTGTCCTTTACAATATAGTGTCCCGATACGTGTTCTCTTATTTTCTAATCAGTGTCTTTATAGCTGACTGAGCTCGGGTGGCGCTGGTCACATGCATTTTTTCCATAGAGTTAATCCTTGCCCCTGGACAGACACAGTCAATTTCCCCATCTTGTGTCCCCCCCGGAATTGCACACCAAAAAATAGAACGTGGTGTTTTTCCCCATCGTGTTTAGGGCACACGCGCTATATGCTTATTGCTACCCTTAAACCTGCTGGTTGTGTCCGTATCTGCAATCAGTTCATTGCCAGGAGGCCCGGCGCCCGTGACATTGCCGTTTATCATATTACACTCATAAAAGCTGCATGAAAAACATAGTCAAATGCAAGATAATTACAACAAGCAAAAGAGGGAAAGTCATTTTTGCAAGCGAATGCAAAAATGAGAAATAGAAAAGCCGAGTCATGTTTATTCATGAACCAGTTGTATCGCTGTTGCATGGCTTTTGTCTCTGCTTCGAGAAGCTTTTTGCATACTAAATAAGAGTTCAGACTACTTTGTCTTCAGTGGAAGGAACAAAACGGACAATAATGTAACACATGCAACTGTGGAATTGCCTTATTCAATTAAACAGAAGCAAACGCTTATGAAATAGAGGACCTAATATTGAGCCTTGTGGAATGCCGCACTGCTATGATTTTGCCCCACATCGTCAACTGTTTGATTTATTTTTTTCCTTCAATTGATGTAAAAAAAAAACTGACAAAAACCCCCCTCAATTTTGACAGTGGAAATGTGTTATTGTCTATAACGTGAGCAGAAGATATTAAAGACCTAACGCTCAGCCTTTTGGTAGGTCACCTTGCACTAATGTTTACTGTGCATATAATAATAATAATAATACATTTTATTTATAAGCGCCTTTCAAGACACCCAAGGACACTTTATAATCAGGAACAAAAACAATATGTCACTTATTGTCGAAGCCTTCTAAAACTTGTGTTAACATCAAGTCAAGCGCAAGTCCTTATGCTTTTGGAGAGTTTAGGCTGGCAAGAAAAAACGTATTGCAGTCGCATTAGCAGTTTTAGACAGGATTTTTCTCGATTTGTATTTTGTGTCAAGAAAAACACTTCAAAGGGCTCTAACAATGCAGTATATTTTTTTTGATGAAAATATATGCAAATAAATATTCACACTGAATGTTTTAAAGTCAGTGGAGCCTTTCATGTTTGTAGCAAAAATGTTTTTTTTTTACATTCAGTACTGTATTTGGTTATTAAATGTATTGTCTTAATTTTATTTAGCATGTATTTGTTTCTTGTAATGTATTATCCTGGCAGCCGCCCTCCTCCACACTGCCAACTTTTTTTTTCTTTTTTTTTTTACACTTGTGATTATCTTCTCTCACTTTTAATTCTTTAGTCTTTCTTTCCCCCTATTTCCCTAATGTGTGTGTATCATTATCTCTTTAAAGGTCTGTTCCCATCTCCCTTCAGGGATCCCCTTGGGCACACACACACACACACATACACACTCTCACAGAGTGCATTAAAGTTGCCTGCCTTGACAATGCAGCACCATTGTCCCCGGCACCGACAATGGCTACAAACAAACAATTGACATGGAAATGGAGAGATGTAGCTCATTAGCGGGGCGCTGCTTGTTTTGTTAATGGATAAATGGAAGCCTCGCTTGAATAGGCGGGCACCTTAAAAAAAAAAAATGAGAGAGGAAAAAAAAAAAGCCTTGCTTCAATATGGAGAAGCCTGATTAATAGGAAACCACAGGCAGGGAGAAGTTACTTCTAGAGAGTAAGTAATTTCCGGCGGGAACGGCGCCTACAGTGTGTGCGGAAAAATGCGTCTAATGTATTGTGGTAAATGTGCGGTGTTTACCTTTGCACCACATTGCTGCCTTTTAGAAACAGACACCATGATGTGGGCGCTGATGTGTGCTTGTCGGGATGGTCATTATTTACCTGCCATTTAAGTGTTTGCTCTCACAGCGTGCGTGCGTGCGTGTGCGTTTGTTATCAGTTAAATCGGATTGAACCGCCGCCAAAGATGGCATTCCTGACACGAGGCCGATGACGATGGCTCGATATGGTATATGTATTTATTGTGCGTGTTTGTGTAGGCTACAAGTGTTCATTTTGATTAGGACTCCCAGTAAGACATGTTAAATGTTGTCCATTTTATCCGTCCCATTGAGATCAATTTGGAATGATTTGTCAAAATTGTTGCCTTCGGGAGTACGTATCCCAAAAATACTGAATGGTTTTCTTAAAATTTAAAAACGTTAAAAAACCTGCTGAAACTATTTACTGAGCTCAAGTTTCGAGAAGCTGAAATAAAAGAGTCTCGCGAGTCGCAAAATAATCTTGAATTTAACAGGAATTTTTTTTCAAATTGTAAAATTTTGATGACATTTCCCAGCCTGATTTTAATGAACCAATTCAGAACATAAATATTTGAGTTTCAAGGTCAGCTAAGCTATGGGCCTGGAAATGTCATTGTTTGCCTCTTTTCATCATGAGAGTATGTTCAAACTTGTCAAACTTTGCCGCTCAGTTTAGCATCGTCCATCTGTTTAGTAGACAAAATTCAGAGTTGGTAGCAATCGAATTGGACAAAATCTTTTGGACAACTTCATCTTGGACGACTCTGGAATTAGATGAAGTGAGGCTTAAATGGTCATCTCAATCCTAAATGGCAGACTTTGTAATTTTATTTTTTTTGACATGGCTTCTTGAGGCTTTTTTTGTGGGTCCGATCACTATAGGCATGCTTACCAAATTTCATTTTGCTCAAGGAAAATGGCTTCAAGGACTGAATTTTCCAAAACATTCTGCCTCACAAGTCATTTGGATTTCAACCCCTAAAATATGGTCGCTTGCCTGATGAATTAAGTCTGACATCATTTGATGAAAATGCTTCGCCAATGTTTTTGTGCAGGAGCGGGATGCCGAGCGGCGGCGTCAGCTGCGTGAGCGAGCCAGGCAGCTGATCGCAGAGGCTCGATCGGGAGTCAAGATGTCAGACATGAACCTGGACGTGTCAACCGGCGGCACTTTGAAGGGCGGCAAGGCTCCTGGCCTGGCTGGAGGTTAGGACGTGCAAGCGCACACACAAGCACGCTACTTGCTATGCTAACACCGTCAGCACACATTGCTATTATGCTCTCTCAAGGGGTTCTGCTAATCCTCAAAGAAAAACAACAAAAATGTCATTTTGCGCTGACTGCGGGTCTGGATCACCCGGTAATTGTTAATCAACACAACACACCGCGACGCCATTTTAGCCTCCCGATAGCCAAGCTGTCTAATAGCCGACCCGTCGGATTTGTGAAGCTCTGCCATTGACACTCCCCGCTGCTTTTCCATTTTCCTACAAATGACGGGGTATTATGAAAATTAGCGTTATCAAAGCCTTTGCCGTCGTCGTTTGCGTCTGATATGTTAACGATAAACCCTCCGGTGTTCGGGCATGTGTATTATGCAAGATGATGGACAAGATGGGTGTTTCATCAAAAGTGTCATTAAGATCAAGGACGACGGCCACTGTTTTCAGAGGTTGAGAAGTATTTTGAAGTTTTACACCACTGTTTTCCCGACCAGGGGGTATGTAGAAATATTTACCATTAAATATAAATATAACAAAGGCAGGTTTATTCATTCTTTGGAATTTATACGTTGTCATTGATATTCCACATTTATTTTCCAGGCAACATTGTTTTTACGTTTAGCTTGAATTAAAAAGAAGACGATGCCGGATAATTGAATGCTAAAGTTAAATCGAGGGAATAAAATTGAGTCATTACTTGATCTACTTTTGCAGAATCGTCAGCATTGATGCCGAAAGGTTCGAAGGGCATACAAGACAGAAAAGATTGAGAACCACGGTTTTACACAACTATAAATAAAAACGTTATACAGTGATCCCTCGCTATTTCGCGGTTCGTTTATCGCGGCTTCGGTGCATCGCGGATTTTTTTCAAACATATTCATAAAAAAATTTATATATATATATATATTTTTTTTTTTTCAATATACCGTTTGCGGACTTAATTTTATTTTTTTAAATATATGTTAATTGGTCGCTACTTCGCGGATTTTCGTTTATGGCGGGTGGTTTTGGTCCCCATTAACCGCGATGAACGAGGGATTACTGTATTCAAAGGTAACTACCATATTGCTTAGCAGTTAAGTCAGTAATGGTGAATCGCGGCAAAACCTTGTTTAAAAAAAACGGTCTTAAATATCTGTGGAGCAAATTGGAAGTACGGTGCTGATGACCAAAATGACCAAAAAAATGAAAACAAATGTTGAAAATATCCAGCACAGAGGATAGATAGAAAAAAAGATGGAGGAATGGTGGAACACTGACAAACTACTCAATACCTTTTATTTACATTTGGTATGGTACAAGCAAAGCGCTCATTTGGCAGAACGGGCCATCCAGTAACCGAAGGGTCGAACGGTTTGAATCCCAGCTGCGACTGTCCACTGACAAAGTGTCCTTGAGCAAAACATGTGGAACATTTCTATATGTGCTCTTCTTTAGGAGGACTAAACAAAAAAAAAAAGGTGACTCAAATCAGGAGCAAGGCAAAGTACGTCCATGATTGAGATTGAATTAGTTGCACCTTCAGCGTCACCGAATCGCACTAATTGTTGATCTCATTAAAAATGGAGCCAGAGGAAGGATGAGGAAGAGGAGAAGTGCTGTGGGCGGCGTTACACAAGGCCTGCCGAGCAGAACGGTTTAATCCTCGCCTCTCTCTTTCTCTCTCTTTCTCTCTCTCACTCTGTCATTCTCCTTGAATGCAACTCAGCCGAGCCCCCTCCACCCTCCGTGTTTCTGCCTGCAAAGAAACTTTCCAACTCTAGCGCCTTTAATTAAGCCCCAGCCACTTGCAAGCACGCTGCGCATCGCAGCTAGCAAATTAAGATGAGTCGAAAAGAAAAAAACAAGTGGAAAATGCTGTGATTGTTTGTTTTTATGGTGAGTCATCAAACTTTATTGTCATGCTCCACCAATATCCAATGCTGAAAACTCATGATTTTTATTCTTCAGCGATGGCAATTTAAGTTGCGTAGAAATAATTTTCTTTATGGGATGCCTGGAAATGGGATGAAATGAACCTAAAATGGTGGCTCCGAACACAAGTGGAAGACCCCCGTATCTTGAGACTTCTTTGTGGGTCTCCTAGTGATAGACATGCCTACCAAATTTCAAGTTTATAGGGCAACCCATATTTCAGGACTTCATTTTCTAAATATTCGGCTAAAAAAAACAAAAACGTTTGTATATCACTCCTGGAAATGGCTTTAATTATTCTAAAATAGCCACTTCCGATCAACATGTCAAACTTGCTGTGTCCTCTCAGGCATGGCTCATTGAGAATTTTTTTTGTGTCTCCTAATGAAAGTTATGTAGACCAAATTTCATCTTTCTAAATTTGCTTTTCAGAGCTCGGTTTTAAAAATATTCCAGTTGAGGTTTTTCTCTGAAGGAACCCCCCTGAAATGGGCTGAAGGAAGATGACTTTCAATACAAATGGTCAGATCTAAGTGCCTTTTTGGCCATGGCCTCATGTGACTTTTGTGGACCTCCGTATGACAGACATGCCCAACAAATGTCAATTCGCTACAGGAATCTGGTTTCAGGGGCTGAATTCTCAAAATATTCAAGTCGTCATTCAAGAGTGCAAATGAAATGGCTGCTTTAAAACCAAACCAGCAGATTTTGTCTTTTCAAGCTTGGCATCTTGAGACTTTTTTGTGGGCCTGCTCATGAGAAACATTCCTACCAAATGTCATGTTGCTAACGGAAGCTGGCTTCAGCGACTGAATTTTCTAAAACTAACAAACTTCCTTTCTTTACTATTTAACCTTTTTTTTTCTTCTTCTTATCATGTCCCGCCTTACTAACAACTCACAGACATGTTGGATGATGGAGAAGAGGGTTGCCATGGCGATGATGGCCTTGATAGCAAAAAGGGTGAGGACTTCGATGTGGAGGGTGACTCTGTTGACAGCGCAGCCTCTACGTCTGCCCTGGCAGCCAACCCGCTGGAGGCGCCTCCCCCAGCTCTATCCAGCTGTAGCCAGGGCCCTCTGGAGCTTACTAACCCCAGCTCTGAGCTAATATCCTTGGGTAAAGTCGCTGGCTGTTGTTGTGCTACACGTTTGGCTGTCTGATGCTTCTTTTTCACACTCATATATTAACTTTTCTTGCACATATGTAGTTTTAATTGAAGAAATGCGCTTACCAGACAAAACATTATAAATAATAATAATCTGCTGCTTTTTTCATGTTTTGGTCTTTACCTGTTGTGTGATTTGTGCGAGGAGGCTCCAATAAGGACATGAAAACCATCCACAGTCTTTAAAGTGCACTATCTTCGCTCCTTTGTTGTTGTGTTGCGCCACTTCCTCATTGATGTCAGACACTGTAGTCGCCTTCGTATTCATGAAAGAACTTAATAATTAAAAAGTTGGAAGTTAATGTGATGATCTGGCTGAGCGAAGAGAAAAACAACATAATTGTCTATAAATGATACGTTGAAAAAAAAGGTTGAAAAAAAGACTTTTAACTTGCATGCTTGCAGGAATGAGAAAATACTGTTTTTCTGTTTGATTCATTGACACCTTAGACTTGTGTGAAGAAAACAGCTAAAAATATACGAAATAATACAATAAGAAGAACTACCAGGAAGATTTGTAAAAACTATTAAAATAGGAAAAATAGTGTTGGAATATTTTCAAAATACAGTGAAACTCCTCTACAACAAAATCTACATGGGTGAAAATACCCCCTAGTGTGAAAAAATCTTCATGCATTAACACCATTCCCACTTTCCTGTTTCAAATTTGCTACAGTGAAAAACCCCCTGTTGTGAAAAATTTCTTGCTGCAAACATGATTTCGTTGTAGAGGAGTTTCACTGTACTAGATAATATGTATTAGAACATATTATATGATAGTAATTTGGCATCTTGGAATTAAGATTAAAAAGATTAAGTCAGCAGGAAAGAATACATAAAGTATTTATGTAAATTATTTCTACAGTGCTTTTAATTTCATTGAAAAATACAATTTTAAGTTATTTTTAAACAATAATTCTGATTACTTGTATTAGATGGCAGAAATACTTTTCAATTCTTCTCCTGGTATTCCAAAAGCCTTATTTAGAGAATTATACTGTTTCTTCTAATGTCCTAATTACTTCATTTATACATGACTAATCAGAAATGTATGATGGTCAAACACAACTACAGTCAAACCTTGGTTTTCGTCCATAATCCGTTCCAGAAGGCTGTTCGAAAACCGAAATTGTTCGAAAACCGAAACCACGCTCTTTTTAAAATCAAAATGCTTACTGAACACGTCTGCTCACAATGGAAAGCAACACGAGGGAGCGTCACTTCCTCGTGTAAGGAGGGCGAATGGTGCATTCAAGTGCGCTCAGTTTGTTCGAGAACCGAAATTTGTTCGTCATCCGAGGCATAAAAAACTCACAATTTTTGGTCGAAAACCGAATTGGATGAGAACCGAGACGTTCGAAAACCGAGGTTTGACTGTAGAACGAAAATAGATCAAATTCATTTTCACAGTGTTTGAATTTGACTGTAGCAATGTTGCACAAACACTGCTATGAATATTCCTCCATCGAATTGTATCAAAACAGCTTGAGAATGTCAACAAGGTGAAATGTAGTCTGGTGTCACGAGTGCATCAATTCGCACGTGGCACACGAAAAGCTCTCCCTGCTCCTCTTTCATGTCCCTCCACACAGCGCTGCAACCTGGCAGGACTGCTGTGCTTGCCACTCCTTCCCTGCGAGTGGCATCCTGAAGGTGATGCAGCTGAGGGAAAAAAAATAAAAAATGACATGAACAGCAACAATCAATGAAAATGGTGTCTGGGCGAGTGACTTTACTCAACTGCAGATGGGGGAGGCAGGACATTTTGTGTAAATTTTATCCCAGGGTTATTGAGTCGATAATTAAAATGGGCCAACCTTTATTTATTATTTTTTTTGCGTGAGCGTTTTGATGATGTTTAATGACTGCCGCTTAGTGACTAGAAGTTTAATGCAACAGTTGTAGTCGAAACAACTGTTAAATCTAACGCACTCTATAATGTTTGGAATCTTGTCTGGAGTACTAATAACTCACTTTTGGTGAAAAAAATGGCTTCTGTGAATGTGAAGTAGCAGTTTTTTGGCATTTAATTTTAAGTTTGACTAATGTATCTTTGCATTTGCTTCAGAGGGAAACGGCAAGCACGTCGACCTGAAATTGAAGAAGCTGAGCGAGGTCAGACCGAGCGCCCTCACCGCCACCGCCACCGGCCCTACATCCCCGTCTTCCTCTTCTTCCTCTCCTACACCCACCGCCACCTCTTCCTCCTCCACCTCCCCGATCAGCCCCGCGTACGGACTCGAGGTACGTAACTGCGGGACACTACGGCACATGTAACATCACAAGGTGACACTATGGGAGCAAATAGGACAGAGTGAGATGAGACACAGTCGGGGACACTAGTTAACATAATGGGGACATTATTGGACAAATTGGACATGAAAGGGAACAGAATTGACCCCTGTTGGACATAATTGGACTCTATGATGCAAACTAGGACATTGTGAGACAAAATAGCAACACTGTTAGACAAAATAGGGGACATAAATAGACATATTAGGTGACACTATTGGACATGTGACTGGGGGCTACTATGGGACACCATTTGACATAATGGCGAACACTGGACAACAAAATAGGACACGGTGAGGCACCATTGGGGACCCTGTTAGATTAAGTGTAAAAATGGGACACAATAGGACACATTGTGGGACACTGTTTGACATAAAAAGGCCATAATAATGGACATTATGAATCAACACTGACGTTAATGGTCAAAATAGCACATTGTGTGACAGTATTCAACATAAAAGGGGACACTATGGGATATTGGTGGGTACAATTGGATAAAATTTGAATTTTGAGATAATAGGGACATGGTAGGGAACACGGTGGTCCAAAATGGGAATACGCACACCTGTAAACTTCTTGAAAAGTGCCATCGATCAGATCCATTGATCCCAGCTTTCACTCCGCTGACAGTGTGTGACAGTTTGTGTGTGCACGCACGCGTGTGTGTGATGCTCACCTGCGCTGTAACATTAGTAGCGGAGGTTGCTATTGACTGTGACCTTCTGTAGTCTAAGTGTGTGTATCTTCTGATGTGAGTATTGAGTCGCACGTAGTCTTAACATCACTTTAATTGATTGATGGGAATGTCAAGTGGAATAAGATGAGTGTGTGTGTGTGTATGTGTGTTGGCGTGCGCTTATGGCGACACTTTGATCATTGATTCACATAAACACCCTCTTGTGTTCAAAGCCAAAAAAGGGGCTTAGTCCTTTACGGCCACTGGAGTGACACGGCGTGTGTGCGCGCGTGCGTGCGTGTCCCCGACTTGAACCGTGCAGTTGAAGCGTCACACTTCACATGTGCTACAGAATTGCGCTTGCAATGTCCACAAAATTTTGTAGCAGTTTGATTGAAGATCCTAGCAGAAAAATATTAAATTGTAGGTTTGCATCTAGCGATTAATTTTCTCTTCACAGCGATGCCTTAACGTATGTCAAATCATCTTTCCCCATTGAAATGAATGGAAATCAGGTTAATCCGTTTCAGACCCTCAAAAACGCAAACAAAAATGTAACATGTTTTGAATTAGAGAAATGGCACTCTACGGTAATGTACTTTATAAAGCCATACAGTAATTATATAATTAAATAGCATTGAAAGAATTACCGGCATGCTAACCAGGCAAGCACTGTGCCGCCCGGTGTTTTTTTCAAATTTTTAAAAACATATGACACAGTTCATTTTGTTTTACCAACAATTATTAATACGACGGCCTTTTTTCCATTTTCTTTCACTGTTTTGTTCTTTTTATTGTAGCTGTATTTATTTTTATTGTTATTTTAAATATGTGTAGTATTTAATAATTTTTTGTATGTATATTTATTGCAGCACTATTGCATTGATGCTAACGCGTAATTTTCCAATGTATTTTTTAAAAATCTTTTTTCTTCATACGCTGGAAAAAAGATTTACATAAAGTATGGGCATTGGTCGCACGCAATAAAATCATTTTTCACCATCATGAATGTTAGTTTATGTGGTGCAATATTCACGTTGTGTCTTTTTCAGGAGTGACTTTTTTCAAGCTTCCACGAAATATCATCATAGGCTTTTCCAATATGCTCATAATTTGATGTAAAAAAAAAAAAAAGCAGAGGTTTAAGTTTTTAGAAAATGTTAAATTGGCATGTCTACATTCTAACTCATCACAAAATTTGCCTGGGCGTGACCGGTCGTGAGCTTTTCTTCGTCGCTTATCCGAGCAAACAGAACAAGAAGAGACTTAATTGCTGGCATTGTGAGCCTACAGTCAGAAGCAAAGTTAACGATTCCTGCTTGTGCACACGCCGTTTGACTATCAGCCGCTGTCTCAAGCGGCGGAACATGTTTGCCCCTAATTGTCGATTTTATTACACTTTTGGCCGTCCTATTAGCGTTCGCAGTCGCTTTCTTTTTCCACTCGGCTTGGCTCATTTGGAAACACGCTAATAAAGCGTTTTTTCTTTTTCTTTTTTCTTTTTTTTTTTCCAAGGGTTTGATAACGGGAGAAGCGAGCGTGCAGCTTTTTAAACATGTGTTCACTTTGAAAACAATAGCCTTTCCGCCCTTTTTTTGCATAATTTGAATATATTTTCTGGCTCGGGGTTTTGTTGAAAGTCAAGTTAATTGCCTCCTTTTTGCGTCCCCCCCCGAGTGTGTGGAGGGTGTGTGTGTTTGTCAGTGCGCGTTTGTCAACGTGGACGCAAACAAACAAAAAGCAGCCGTGTTGCGAAGGTATCACGTTCTAGCAGACGCTGCGCAGAGCTCTGGCAGCAGGTGTATTTGCGCACACATGTTTACGTGTACACAAACGTGCGTTTTTTTTGGGAGGGTGTACTTTTTGCTCACAGTCGTGCGATTGGGACAGATTGGTTTGTTGCATGCTAGTTGTTTTTTTTGGGGGGGGGGTGCTTGGTTGTTTGTGTAGTAAGGTTGGTTGCATGGTTCGTTTTTGTTTGGGGAGTTGAGTCATATGCTTGGTTGGTTTGTTTGATTGATTCTTTTTTGGGGTAGTTGTGTTGATTTGTTTTTGCGGGTGGTGGTTGTGTTGATTCGTGTTTTGGGCTTGGTTGGTTCATTCAATATTTGGTTGATTTGTTCATTAGTTTTGTGGTTGGATGGTTGGCTTATCTAACCATCCATCCATTTTCTGGACCGCTTTATCTTCACAAGGGTCGCGGGGGTTGCTGGAGCCTATCCCAGTCGTCTTCGGCAGGAGGCGGGGGACACCCTGAACCGGTTGCCCAGCCAATCGCAGGGCACACAGAGACGAACAACCACGATCACACTCACACCTAGGGACAAATTTAGAGTCTTCAATCAGCCTGCCATGCATGTTTTTGGAAGGTGGGAGGAAAACCGGAGTACCCGGAGAAAACCCACGCAGGCCCGGGAGAGAACATGCAAACTCCACACAGGAAGGTCGGAGCAGGGATCGAAACCCACGACCTCTGCACTGTGAGGTCGAGGCACTAACCACTTGCCGTCTTGGTTGGCTTATAATTTTTTTAATTTATTTCAATGATTGGGTTGGTCACTGGTTGCTTGAGTCGTTTGGTTAGTTGGGTGGTTTTTTTCCGATATTTATTTGGTTAATGAGGTTGTTTCCTGTGGGGGGTTTTATTTTTATTTTTGTTCTTGTTTGTTTTTGCTTGGTTCGTTGATTGATGTGATTGGTTGACCTCATTTACAAACTTGCCTCGACACTGGCGGTCATTGAATGGTGTCGTCTTCATTTTTGTGTCTTGTACAGAATAACGCAGAGCAGTTGCGCGCAGAGAGACTGCGCCGCGCCACCGAGAGGCTTCGCGGCCCCGTGGTCTTCAACAAGGACGCTGCAGTGAGGAAGACGCAGCTCAAGTCCTTCAGTCAGTACGTGGATAACAGACCAGGTGCGTCCCCATCTCCTCCGTTAAAAGTCATGACCAGGACATTTTCACAAAGTCGTCTTTTTGACCGCAGAGGTGAGAAGGCAGAAGTCTGCTCCCGAGGACCCGAAAAAGTCCGAAGAGGACGACTGGGCACAGATGGAGATTGGCATCTTCAGACCGTTTGAGGAAGAGGTTTGTGTCTTTGTAAAATGAGCTTTTTTTTTTTTTTTTTTACCCCCACAAACACGGCCAACATTCGGTATACTTACTGACATCCAATATAAGAGCTGTATCAAAAAAACAAAATGCTTATTTTAAATATTGATATAAATATCAGACCCCCAAGGGCCTCGTCTTTGGCCGCCGCCCAGCTCACGACGCGCTCGACTCCTTTGGCCCCTCCCATCGGTACCCCGATCAGGTGACGTTTCATGAAGGGGTTCCCTCAATTATGTGATCTGAAATGATAATAATATTTGTACACTTTGTTGGTTTCCTTGACTTTGAGTGTCTACGCATTACACACCCGCACATTCGCGCTCCTTTCGGCCTGTGTTTAAACTTGAGTGTGTGGCCCATCAGAGTGCTATAATTTCAATGCGTGCGTCTTTTACTGAGCGGCTCTCTCCCCTATCGGCGACCCCACATCCTCCGCACAGACATGCGCACGCACACACGCCACCACACACACACGCGCACGCACACAAACACACCCCCGCCGCCCGGGCTCCAGGGTTAATGGGTGTTGAACCTTTCCATTATCCCGATCAGCCAAGAATTACCTGCTGAATGATGTTTGCATTAATATAATATATATGGTAATTTCCCTGCTCTTAATTACGGCCGGGCCTAGCGCGGCAAGAGGAGTGGGCTGATCATGTGTAAAATTGATTTGCCAAGGAGAAAAATATGGCGATAGAGCGAGAGGAAAGGGAGGCTTGCGCAAGGGAGGAGGGCTACTGGGAATTGACACACAGAAGCGGGGAGGGAAAAAAAGTGCTTGCCTGGGTGGAACAACAAGGGAGGGGGGGAGCGGAAACTTAACTTTCGCACTAGTTCTTCCCATTAAGCAGAAAAAAAAAAAGAGCATCAGCAGTAAAATGGAGATTTTTTTTTTTTTTTTCATATGAATCAACATTCTTGTCACTGTCTGTGGAATAGCGAGCACAAACACATCTGGAATGGAGGCTGAGTAAGGGGTAAAGGAGTCATCACTATGTGTGTATATTGTAAGGAAGGGGCATTTCTTGACAAAATGTTGCTAAGCCACACCCACCCTAAATGCAGACTGACCAATCACAGAGCAGAAGTCACTTTGACAGTCGCCTTCCATTGGATTCAAGTGGTGCCATTTTAAAAGCAAGCAGAATGAGAGTGTGCTTCTGCAATAAAAGTGGAATTTTATTTTAAATCTTATGACATATCTTCACAATGGGGTGCCAATAATTAAGACACACTGTCCATGTGTTGCTGGGCCATTTGTGTTCAATATCCGTTCTTTAAAGTGCGATAACTACCGCAATGTCAATGCTAATTGTCTTTGCCCTTCCATCGCGTTTTGCAATGTGCATTATCATTAAGATGGATTGGAAGTCAAATGTGGTTTGATTAAATGTGTATTTTAAACCACCATGGCGTCTCGTAAGTCTTCATGATCGTCAAGTTCCTGCTGGCCCAATTTAAGAACCACTGCATGAGACAACTAAAAGAGTGAGCAACTTAAATTATCAGAGAGAGACACAAAACAAGAGGCGGGCATTCTTGTGTTTCAGATTTTTTTTTTTTTCGGCGGGGTGAACTCAATGATGAGCGACACCCTCTGTCACTCATTCTCACTCAGCCTCTCTCACTTTCTCTGCCCCCGTCTGTCTTTCGGTCTCTCAGAAAGCGTTCAAAGACACCAGTCAGTATGTGGTGGGCGAGCTGTCGGCGCTAGAGAGCGAGCAGCGGCACATCGACGCCCGGGCGGCTCGTGTGGAGAAGAGGCTGCGCTATCTCATGGACACAGGTACCCCGAGCCCAATTACGCCGGAGAAAAAAAAAAAAATGTTTTGCCAAATTGAACACACACACACACACACACGCGCGCACATACATATAGCAAGAGAGTCAGGAGTTTGCGCGCGAGGGAATCTTTGAAGCCCCCCCCACCCCCGCCCCCTTCCCTGTGAGAGAGGGATGTGGGGGAGACCTCTCTGGGCTGGGGTGATAAGGGAGCCCTTCATGGGGGAAACGATAACTGGGTGTGATAGCGACCCAAAGTCTGCGCCGCCACCATTTGGTTGGGCTTGCCAGCCGGCCGGCCTTGCGCTCGCTCTCTATTGAACAGTGCGCTCAACCGTGCACACACACACACACACACACACACACCCTCCTCGCCCAAGTACATATCTGGCCTCGCTTGATATGCTGTGTAAGGGAAGACGGGGGTGAGTCAAAGGGAAGAAAAAGGGATGAGGGAGGAAGGAAGGTGTGTGGAAGGGGGGGACACAACACAAGCGTCGACACACTTTACGAATCTATGCATGCACATCCACGTGTACCAAAGTGTGGTCCCTGCTTTTTTTTTGGAGGGGGTTTTGGGGGTGTTGTAAGATTTGTCTATGAGGACTTGTTAGGACGCAAGCCAAAAAAAGGAAAAGAAAAGAGTGACCTTCCTTGCTTGTGAAATTGGAGAAAAGCCGTTTGTGCCACTGAACCATCTCACGGTTGGAAGGATTATGTGTAAAATGTTGGTCGTTACAAAAAGGGAATACAGACCAAGCCCTGGAGTTAATAGCGAAAATCTGTGAGTACTCGTCCCCCCCCCCCATTCAAAAAAAGCTTTATACTATACTGGAATTACCCATAGGTGCCATAAGATGGCAGCATGCTTTGGCCTCAGCACAAAAATAGCAAATAGGTGAGCGACCCTCGTGAGGATAAGCAGATTAGAAAATGGATGAATATTATTTTTGTGAAATATCCGTTTTTTAATGCAGTCCAGAATTTTCTTTAAAGCTGAATGCCGTCTTTTGTGCCCCCATTTTTATATTGATTGAAGCAAACTGGATGTACTGCATATTCAGTGACGATATTCATGAAATACAGTAATCCCTCGTTTATCACGGGGGTTACGTTCCAAAAAGAACCAGTGAGAAGTGAAATCCGTGAAGTAGTGAACTTTATGTTTTTACAGTTATTACACAATAATTAACTATATATACACAATGAAATCAAAGACCAAACCCTGTTTTCAGGCCCAATGGCAAAAAAAACCACCCCCAAATGTTTTCAACAAATAACTATAATAGTTTTTGGAAATACTGTACTGTTGACACGGGCCGACACATTCTGATTTAAAGGGTTAAAAGCATTAAAAAACTGCACCAAAAAAATCCGTGAAACAGTGAAGCCGCGGAAAGTGAACCGCGTTAGAGCGAGGGATCACTGTACTCCATCTCCCAATTGTGATAAAGTGGTCATCGTTTGTAGCGTCACCTGTTGCTACATTTTAGCAACTAGCTGGAATCTTGTTGACTTGAAGGCGTCCTTAATGAAGGCGTCCTTAATGAGATGTCCACCCACCTCTTTAGAAAGACAATGGAGGCCATTAAAGGTGCGAGTGAATTGACGTGGCGCTAAAACGCGGTCAACTATTCCTGATGTAGGACAATAGGCCTCATCCATATTCGGCAGGTGTAGGCTTAGCAGCGAGCTAATGCTGCTACTAATGTGTGAAGGACAGCGCTCCCAGCGGTGCAAGAATAACAAGTTCATTAGTGCACAGGCGCCGGCGTCGCAGGAATTCAAATTCCCCCCCCCCCAACTCGACCCGCGCCCCTGCCTCCTGATTGGCCGACGGCCGACGCTCATTAGAGCCCCCGCAGTAATTAAGAGTTGTTAGAAAGTGAATTCTCCAACCGCAGATTAGGAAATTAAACTATTTACTGATTACATATTAATGGAGGACAACAATGGCGCTCGCCATAAGCTTGGAAGGCAACCAAGGAATAAATCTGTGTACTTAATTACCACAAACAATGGGCGCATGAAAATGGGAGTTTGACGCGTGCACACTCCCCCGCTGTAATGTGTGTGATATCAGAAGACACTTGACAATTCTTGTTCAATTATCTCTATTATTTAATGTTCTGTGAACTGCCGCTGAGTAAATAAATTAACCACCCCAATTACTTTGGAGGCATCTGGGGAGGCCCGACGCCTAATAGAAAATGCCGCCCAATGCTGCATTATGCCCCAATTTGGGGGGGGGGGGGGGGTTGAAGGAGGGAGGGGGTGAGGGGGTTGTGTGTGTCTGTGGGTAGAGGAGGTGTGTGGGTTGTAGTGGTGTAACAGTATGCTAGAAATCAGCATTTGGTGTGTAGCTGGATTTTAAGGGCACACAATGGAGGATGGGGTCCTCAAAAAACTGCGATCAAGCGGGAGAACACCAAATAATGATACAGATTAATTATACTGACATGAGATCACTTAAAAACTATATTTTTAATGTAAATCTAATTATAATTAACATTTTCAATGAAATAGTTATTTTGAAAAATGAATAGAGTCAAACCTCGTTTCGGTTTTCGACCAAAAATCTCAAGTTTTTTATGCCTCGGATGACAAACAAATTTTGGTTCTCGAACAAACTGAGCGCACTTGAATGCACCATTTGACTCCTCTCGCCTTCCTTACACGAGGAAGTGACGCTTCCTCGTGTTGCTTTCCATTGTGAGCAGACGTGTTCAGTAAACATTTTTATTTTTAAAAAGAGCGTGGTTTCGGTTTTCGAACAATTTCGGTTTACGAACAGCCTTTAGGAACGGATTATGGACGAAAACCGAGGTTTGACTGTACATATAATTATAATAAACATTTTCAATTAAATAGTTATTTTAAAAAATGAGTACATACATTTGAATCAAACGAGATTCTTCAAATCTTACTGGACTCTTGACCATTACCTTATGCTAGCGCAGTCGTAACGTCATAGATACACTAAATATTTATATAGAAAACACGAAATATTTGTGTGAAAAACACTTCAAGACAACCAATGGAAAACAATCAAATGTGACATTGCGAGATTATATCGTAACCACAAAATACTGTAGATTGAGAACAATGTGCTTTTAGTCATGCTAACATGTAGCCACCTAGCATTTCAGTGCAATGGACCCACAGATGTAGCGTGGCAGAGACGTTTACACTATTTAAAACGTGCACACATATGAACTGTACATGTATATTGCCTTTTTTTCCTTCCATTTACTGTCCAATCAGTAATGTGTGGGCGATTTGGCTCCACGTGTAACGTACAGGAAGCTCTTCACGCAGGATACATTCTGCTCTCGTCTCTTGGCAGACACAAAAGCAGATTAAAGAAAGAAAAAAGAAAAAAAAAATGCCGTCAATCTTATCGCCTGAGTGTGATTTTTAAGCATATGTTAATCTCCTCTCCTCCTCGCCGCTTGTTTATCTCTTATCAAACGTGGCACTAGGTGACGGCCAGCTTTGTGGCCACGCTAGGAGTGCCATTATTGGGATAATTGCGGCCATTGTGGCAGGTGATACCGGCCGTTTTCAAAAACGGGACTTGTGGGTAAATAGGAGACATTTTCAAAAAGGGGATTTTGAGCGCAAAAAGGCGACATGACACATTTCAATGCTTCTTCGTCCTCGCGGCTTAACCTTCAGTACGCCCATAAAAAGCAAGGCGGAGGAACAATGCCGGCCGAGGTCACTAGCCCACATGACTGACTAAAACCACCGTATTCATGTGAAAGTGAAGTTTGTCCGGGCAGACGTGAACTCCCATTATTTGCGTAGAATTTAGCGTCATTTTATTTATCAATGACAAAAACGATGGTATTAATATTTGTACATGTGATATTTTTCGGGACAGGAGTGCACTCCCAAGTTACTTGTGTAGCATTTAGCTTGATGTCCTGCATGATACATTGAGTTCAAGTGATGTGTTACCAGCAGATTAGGAGAGATTATCCCTCACATGGATATCGAACGACCGTGTGTTTATATTTCTGATGATTCAAATTTGTCGGTCGTCCTAATCTGCCATCAACGTTGAGTTTGACTAAAGGTTTACGCCGAGGCGACGTCCACTCTTTCTCAAGTTTGCATCTCAACAATTAAAAAAAAACAACAACAATAAAAGCACCCAAACAGCTTCAAGTATATGAGCATGGCCCACTTCTTTTCTGCTGATGAAGCTTAGCCGTAATCATTGTAACTTTGGGCAGATTACCAACGCGGCCGCCTTGTAAGCGCCGGCGGACTCGTCTTGACCTCCCCGGCGCAGGGCTTAAAGACACAAGAATGGCATTTTAGCAACTTTAATGGGATAACCGCTCTAATCTTCCACTGGCCGCACGAGGAAAAGTGCGATGGCTATAATACTCTGGTCGCTTGGCACGCTGCGGGATTTGCACGACGCTCGTTGTTGCGGCTTTTTAAATCGAGACTTTGCCTCTTTTGTCAGCGTTTTGTGTTTTTACTGTGACTTTACTTGAAAATTCAGCCTCCTCAGCTCGTATCCTTGGACACATTAAATTCAGTAGGCCTGTTTATCACGAGTAGACCCGCAAAAAAGTCTCAAGAAGCCATGATGGAAAAGGCACAATAAGTCCGCCATTTTGCTTTGAAAGAGCCATACACTTACCAGGGGTTCTGAAAACACTTATGCTGTTGGAATGTCTTGAAAAGTAAGCTCATAAAGACAATATCTTTTAACAACCCAGAATTTAGTAGACATGTCTATCAGGAATAGACCCACAAAAAAGTCTCAACAAGCCATCCCCGAAAAGACACCGGAAGTCGGCCATTTTGCTTTTGAAAGAGCCATTTTAGTGTCAGTATTAAAATATTTTGAAAATGAAGTCCCCAAAGTCAGCCAGTTTCCCTTAGCAAGACAAAATTTGGTCGAGGTGTCTGTCGTTAGTAATGCCACCCAAAAAAATTTCGAAGAAGCCATTCAACATGGGCCATTTCCGGGCACCCTTCAAAGACCAACTCTAGGATTCCACTTGCTACAAAATTCAAATTACGTGTTCTAGACAGATGGGCGCTGCTCCAGTCGCGAAGAATTTCAGTTTTCGCCCTGACACTTTTAATCCGGCGCACCCCTGCAGTATGGGAATCCCCAACATAGAGGATTGGAGAAGAAAAGACCGCTCAGGATCAGTGCCTTAAAAACCCATTGCCTTTTGCTTGCCTTTGAGGGTGCAAAACAAAGGCTTTTTTTTTTTTTGCTTTGTTTTGTGTGAAAATGTGTGCGTGTGTGTATGTGTGTGTGTGAGTGTGACTCCGGGGTTCAGTCGGGTCAGAACACAGATTAACCCCCCCACCCCCGCCAAACCCCTCCCCAACCCTTTTGCCTTTACTCCCGCTCATTCCGTTAATCCCGGCGGCCATTTGAATGTTTGAGCGGCACAACAATTTAATTAAGAGTCGGCGCAGGCAAACTCAGCGGTCCACCCAATGCGGTGACACCACACTCCCAGATGTGCACTATACCCCCCCCCCCCAACCCCCGTAAAACATACCCCCACCCCCTTTTCTTGTGTTCTCCAGCTCCATGTCAACCTTTCATACATTCTTTAACAGTGGGGATGAAAGGGGGATTTTTAGGAAGATTAGGGAACGGGATCCTCTAGGCATTGTCTGACAATCCTCAGATAAAACGAGCCGGGTGGACAGAGTCAACGGGGGTGGGGGGTTGGAGAGAGGGGCGCGTGAGGAGGTCGGGTCGGGGGTGGGATGGGGGGGGTTTAGTGGGAGTGTGCGAGCCACTTGCCTAGGGACGTGTAAGTTACATTTTGTTGTGCGTGCTTTGTTTTCTCGCCGCTTTCTTCAAATCTCTTTCCGTTGCGTGGCCTCGGCGTGCCAGCAAAAAAGGACGATTAACATTTTGTGTATGTGTGAGTGTGTGTGTGTGTGTATGGGATGGTGGGTAGGGGGGGGGGGGTCTAGCCTTGGAGAGAGAATTGAGAGGTGGACAATGGCCGCTTATGATAATCTGCTCTTTATTGGAGCATCCCGCCAATGCTTTCATCAAGCGCCTGTGTGCCCCCCCCCGCCCCCTCCCCCGGACCCCTTGCAACACACGTACGCATGCGCAGAAGCATGACATCAAAGTTCCAACACTTGTTCGCCTTGTTCTCAAGCTCCCACAGACAGCGGTTTAACGAGTAAGACACATAATTGCGTGAAAAATGTGTTAATTTTTCGTCAAGTATATTTATATGCTGTATTGGGGTCTATCGGATCTAGTTCGAACCACCTGTTTGCTTCAGAAAGAAATTTAAACCTTGCCCTTTATTGTTTTCTTATTATTTGGAAGGGGGTGGGGGGGCTCACATACTATAGCATCCATACGGCTATCCAAATTAGAAACATTTTATTTTGTATCATATTATTTTATGTTACATACTTTACGAGTCAGACATTTGATTTCATTCATTGCTTTGTTACAGCCAAATCTGCTGTTTGTATTTGTTCTATGGATACAACTTTTACCCAATTTTAAAGATTAAAAAAAAAAAAAAAAAAGGTAATCTTGTTTTATTTACATCCACTGATACAACAAGAGTTGTGTGGGTTTTTTTGTGACCTACAGCTACCGTAACAAAATCATAGACATTCTATTTTTATTATTTTTATTCGTGTTTTCTGCGATTGCCTGGTGTTCAGCGTGCACCCTGCCTCTTGCCCAAAGACATCCGGAATAAGCAGCAGCACGCCCATGACTCTCGTAAGAATGAGCGGTTAGGAGAAAGAATGAATGAATGGATGAATAGTTGTGTTTTATTTATTTATTTATTTGCATTACAAATATTTCAATACAAATTTGATTTTAAAACTGTATTGTCACATATATAAAGCCAAATCACATCTATTTTATCCATCCGTCCATCTATTATCCGAGCTGCTTATCCTTTATTTGATTTTTTTTTCTCTTTTTACATTACATACATAGAGCCAAAGTTTGCTTATAGATAGATAGATAGAACATAATATTTTATAAATAATTTGGGGGTGTCTTTATTAATGTTTAAATAAACACAATTATTATCATTTATTCCTGTGACTTACCATTCTGTGACACACTAAATCAGAAAAGTTTTGATTGATTTTCCTACAGACAACTCTATTCGTTTTTTTTGTTCATTTTATCACAATATATTTTCCATTTTAGGCGGAGCCATTCTTAACCACCTGTTAGGTTTAGAATGTGTTGGAAACTTTTATGGGGCACTTTATAAAAAAATAGTTGGGCAACTACTAGTCCAATGTATAACTTTAAAAACAGTATTGATCCTTTATTATTATTATTATTATTATTATTATTATTATTCACTTAATTGTTTTTGTGTGTTGATTGGATTGTTAAGGAATGTAGTCCTACTGCAGTGAGACAGGCGAGCTCAGTTTTGTACCAAAGTACAAAATACGGTGAATAAATACTAGTCTTTAGATCTGGTCTAAAAGGGATCATTTTTTTCCTGCTGTATTTGGTTTATTTCTACTGTAAAACGTGTCTGACACGTCGAAAAATGTCGCCGAATTCCCGGGCCCGGCCGCTCAATTAACGGCGTCTTTCTCATGGTAACGGCGGCGGTGACGTTGGACAATGCGGGTTAATGACGGAGGTTTGGCCCTGGTAATTACGCCATTCACTTGCTAACACAGCTGCTGGCCAGCCAACAATAGCCCCCAACCAGACCCCCGTACACACTCATCCCCATTTCCCCATTGTAATCAGCACTCCGGGCTACAAATACCAACAGCTGTGTTTCCCAATACATTCCATTTAAATATCTATTTCAACGTGTGTGTGTGTGTGTGTGTGTGTGTGCGTGTATGTGTGGGTGTGTGTTTTGAGCCCATGTAGCGACACAAGCAATTTTAGCCACTTTAATGCTAAAACCTTAAAGTTGTTTACTGCAATGAATGTAATCCATTGCCAAGTTAAATCATGGGCGGAATGTCGACCTCTCATGTCAACCCAGGAGATGTATGGGCAATGGTCGGAAGTAACAAAAAGCAAATACTTTGTTGCTGTACTCAATGTTATCCTCCGTTCAGAATGGTTTGTGGCCATACAGATATAGAATAGCATTTTTTTTTAAATTGTTTAATTGATTTTTTTTCTTTCTTTTACTGGATAAAGTTTTAACGAACATCAGTTTATGTTCATTTTTTTTTTTATTCCAGTTTGTTTTCACAATCTGCTGATTGTAAAACTAAGAACATTGTGAGAAAATGATCCCTTGTCCAAAAATGGACAACTTATGTTTAAAAAATTTTTTTTTTATGTTTTAGAAAACAAATTCCAATATATTTGCACTAACACAACTAAAATGGTTTATTAAAAAAAATAAGGAAACAACGTGGAAAAAAATAGCCAGCATAAATCCCACTGCTCTACATTCTTTGAGTATTTTTTAATTTATTTTTTCCGGATGACTTTTTATTTTTTACTCCTGACAATTGAAAACGGATACCTGTACTTTCTATACTGTACTCCACACTTTGTCAACAACTTGTTACTCAAGATTGGCAAGTATCGGTATCGGGCTGAAAACCGGCCTTATTTCAAGGTATCGGGTATTCTCTTGAAAGATGCCGATACCAGCCACTGATACTGAAAGCAAAAAAAATAAAATAAATCAGACATCAAATAAGACTTCCTTGCCAATAGATAATGCTGCACTGCGGCACACACACACACACATACATTTAAAATGACTGATACTTTTGTTGAATATATAATGAGACTTTTTTTGCCAGAGGACTTTTGCCACCGCTACTTATTCCTCAACACAGGAAGTAAAAGGAGGATGACTAATATTGTTAGCCAACCGTCACAGAGAAATTCATTAAGCATTTCATCATCAACCCCCCCCCCCCCTCCCAATGTCACCAGGCGTGTAATATGACACCCTTCAAATTTGTTCTAACATCTACCCCAGGGGGGTCAAGCTTGCACCCCCTCTTCCCACACAGACACACACGCATACACTCACGCGCACACACATACACATGCGGCTAATGGGGCAGGCGGAGCTACTTATGCTAAAAAGATTGTAGCTGTCCGTCAACGAATGGACGGGGGGGGGGCAGGGGTCCTCCTCAGGGTGTTATCGCTGCGACGCAGTCACTCGCTCCCTCATTCACAAAAAATACGCTAGGCTGAGACTGGAGCAAATTGGTGCTAAACTAAAGTAACAACAAGTTCAATTCAAGTTGCTAACCACCTTTTTCCCTTTTACGATGCTCAGCGAAACTAGTTTTGGAAGCTAATTTTTTTTTCTAGCTTTCCAGCCTGAGAACGGCTGCTTCAGATTGTCCTGTTCAGTTTCAGACATGGGCCCTAGAGACTTTTTCATGCGTCCCGTTACTCTTATCACTTCATCAACCTGTCCGTCAAATTTACGTTGAGAAGTGAAACTGATGTCAAGCGCTTATTTGTCTTGCGGCACTTTAAACACAGAAGGTGCCCCGCCCCTCTTCTGGGTCTGATACCACTTCCAAAGATTGACTCAGTTCCCCCCTCTTGTCAACACATAAACACAAACAAAACCAAAAAAAGACCTGCAGTGTGTGGTGAAAGACGCTTAATAAACTCCGCGTGCTGTCCCTGCCCGAAGAAACACGACACCGTGGGCCCGACACGTTGAGCCCACCTCTAAAACGTTTGCCCTAAGCCTCCGCCAATTAACGCTGCAGCTAAAGTTGACAGTAGCATAAGTCAACTCTCCGTCAACCTAAACACCCACACCCCCGTCGCCTAAGCTCCCCCCGGCGAGCTTCACACCTCACTGTGTGTGTAAATACGCGCACTCGGGGGAGCTAAAGTACCTGGCTTAGCCTCCGCTTAGCCCCGCCGAGCCACTGCTTATCAACAGGCGTCCCGTAACACCAACATTATGCCAGGTTGCGCGCGGGGATGTTTAAGCGTGTTTTTAGGGCTAACCGCCGTTTGATACTTTGGGGGAAATGACAAAAATGTGCAAAGGGGTTGAGGAGACACCCTTGTGTCCTCCCCGGTTTGGACGCAGTGAGTCAAACAAATGCAGTTAATCCTCGTTTATCAGTGGGGAGATGTTCCAAATGCACCTGGTGAAAATCCACTAAAAAGAAATACTTTTTTTAGTTTTTGCTACTCCCAACACCTTTAAAAACATTTAAAGTCTCTGTAAAATAACTAGATTGTCCACATGCTGGTTAACAAGTCAGAATTGTTTTGGGGGGGTTTTTTGTACCCCTCCTCGCTCTCCCGTTTTTCTCTATGTGCACTCATGATTGACAATGAGGCGCTCTAACGCGGCCATGCTAGCAGAATAACCGAGGGAAAAATGCATTTTCATGATGGAGGCGTAGCTAGCTGGCTACCTGCATGTCGCAATTGTGCTGCTGGTGTGAACGAAGTAGCTCAAGTTTGAATGTTCTTGGGGTGGGGCGACTCCCAAGGTGGTTCACGCACTTCCATTTGAACCACAACCCAACCGTCCCATTTGGGAAAACTGAAATGTCGATGAGCAGTATTAGCGCTTCCACTTTCACCATCACGCAGGTTCTCAGTCTCTGCATGTTTTAAGCACTAATCTTGCACGTATGTCTTTAGAAACAAATCTGGGAATTCACTTCACAGGGTTTTTGTACTAATTAAATCAGATTTATTTAATATCAAATCAGTTTGTCTCCCGAAATCCGTTTGCCTTATGTCAACATACGAAGATGAACCGTGTCGAAGGGCTAATAGAAATCAGCATGGAAGTTACTTTAATTTTATGTTGTATCACATTTTATGGTTGTATCGCGGCACGCCAAATTTAAACCCGTGTGCTGCAGTCGATGTGAATACGTTTAAATAACGCAACATGCAATTTTACAAAAATTGTATTATTCCTGAATATTTATTTTACTTTCAACCACTCGAGATGTTCAGTGGCATCAGCGCACACATATAGTTATTTTTTTCTTTGTATTTTTGCCCTCTATGGACATTAAAAGCGCTACTGTGCTATGACCAAAACATAAAAATATATCTCTATCTATATAAAACATGAATTGGAATATTTCATATCACACAATTTTTAGGCTTTGTCTTTGATTCAAAGATGACAAAACGCAAAAATCTACAACAATTGTAGAAATTGTAGCACAAGGGATGATCATATTTGCTTCAAAAACCCGCAACAAGCAGTCGTTTGTGATTTAGCCGAGGTTCACTGTACATGAACTAAATCCCACGGTTAATGTTACCGTGCAAGGAGGATGGATGGTGGCGGGTGAGGTGGGGTCGTGGTTGAGGGGGAGGGGGGGGGATTACCGCACTGTTTTGCATCAGTTGCCTTCTGCTGGGTGGCCCCTGCTTGACAAAAAAAGAGGCAAAGAAGAGAGGAAAAGCATTTAAAGCGGCACATTGAAGAGGAGAGGAGGGCTCTTAATACCTTCAAAGCTCAGGAGAGGAGAGATCCGCCATTCACCAATTCAGCTGTTGATGTTTTCTGGCCTGCGACAATCGAGGAGGCTCCGGAGAATGACGACATAGCCTCCCCACCCCCCCTTTTTTTGTGTGTGTATTTTTGTGTGCTTTAAAATCATATGTGTGTGTGTGTGTGTGTCTGTGTTTATATGATGGGCCTGGAAAAGAAAAAGCCTTGGCGATGAGCCTGGGAAAAAAAACAAAAAAACGTTGACGTTAGTGAAGAAGATGAGGATGAGGAGGGCCAGATGACGGAGCTATTCATTGGCTGATAAGAGCTGATGGAGGGGTTAATAAGCTACACCACCGGGGTCATCGCCGCCTTTTTTGATGCCGGAGAGGAGCAAGAATGGAGGACTGCCGAGAACGAGCGCGTGCGTGTGCGCATGTGTGTGTGTGTCTCAAGTATCCCCCCGCGTTTGAAAGAGTGTTAGCGTCCCTCAAAGTTGTCCTTCACCCCTCACTTACAGCACGGAGGCCGGGTGGCGCTTGCTACTGGGACTGGAACGGTACACCCAAGTTAAAATTACGATTCCCATGTCGATTTCTGACCCCACACAAATTTTCTCAAATCAATGAATAAAATACGGAATATTTAAATTTTTATCTACATGTATTTATTTATGTTCAACGCGACTTGGCGACGTTCCTTGAAGCGCTTACAGGAAATAGTCAGGGTCTTGTCGACAATGCGATTTCCATCTCTTAACCGTGTGCCAAAATGCTTCCATGTTGTGGGCCGAAAGGAGCTTTTAGAGGTTATTAGTTGTACGAGCCGGGTTTCCTCCTTTCCGCGCCCCGGCAGCATTAGCATAAGCGGTAGCTGCAATTTTCCTCACGCCTGTCGGATCACTGTCGCCGGCAAAAGTAGTCACGCCACGACATACGTTTGGAGGAGGCTTGATGAAGAAATGTGTCTTAAATCTCGGTTTACATTTTTTAAATGAACTTAACCCTAAAAGTCTTTTCTTCGTTGGAAAATGATGAATGTACATTAAATGACTGCTATATGTTCACTGAACACCAAAATATATTTTATTCAAATATTCAATGCTTTAATCCTAATTTAGGATTAGGGCCAAATTTGATCCTTTTAGGGCAGCATTTGGCTAGCAGAATTTATAGGGGCCAAATTTGATCCCGTGGGTTCTCCAGGGTTAAAAATAAACATGAACTTTGGTCGTACTGTGATCTTCATGGCTAGGACTGGCATTTCTCTCAGGGAGGGGTGAAGCAAATTTGCATCCAAAATCTCAGTGGAAATTTTTCTTAGCGGAAAAAGCTATTCCGAATGAAACCAATTGATTGGCCAGTTACGCGGGACGATTTATAACGTACGCTTCTATTTCCTTTGTACAGGAAAGTTACGGCGGAAATAATCCTATAATGGTCCATGTTGACATGAAAAAAAGCTTTTTGGAGCTGCGCATCATCTCGCCACGCTCTCCCTCAGGTGGATGTTATTCCCAGCGCGCATTCCCGCTGTTGTCCCGTGTTTGTTTGAGGAATCTCTTGTCATGTCATTGAATCCAAATAGAAAGCGTCCCCCAAAGGGCCGAGCGAGCTGATGAATGGCGAAGGGTGTGTGTGTGTGTGTGCGGGGGCTCCCCTAGCGTGGGGTCTCTTCTTCTTCTCCTCCTCCATACCTGCCCTTGTCCCGAAGCTAATAACCCAGGCTCCCTATATCAGCCACTCACCTTCATAATAAAAGCCAGGCTCCCGTGTAGCGCCAGATCACGTCGTTAATAGGATGATGCCTTTTGTGCGGAGATTATGAGCGGGGATAGCCTCTCCTCGCTTCTCTTTACACTCACACACCAAGCCACGGGCATCCTGCGGGGGGGCTCCCCGTCGAGCCGAGGCGATCGTAAACGAGGCCTTTGTTCCCGGGGCTTGTACGCTAACGGGCCGGCTAATGAAAAAGCTTTTAGAGCGGGAAAGGGGGGGGGGCTGCTGTCGGCAGGTGAGCTCGGCCTTCTTCCCCGCGATATTAATTACCTGAAGTGCGGCCCAGCTCTTCATCTGCCTAATGTGGAGGTGTGTGTTGATAATGGCCCTCGTGACAATAATAATGAATCAGGTAATTGAAGGGGTGAAAAAAAAAAAAAAAACACCCCAGAGCGAAGTAGACGCAGGTTGTAAATCACCTCGCCCGGCTCACTCTAGCGCTTCTGACGGACGCTAATGCTAACGATGCTGTCGATTTGCGCTTTTATGCATTCTGAATGACTACATGCATCTGCACACTTCTTTATTTACATTGCTGGCATTCATGCTTCTACTAAAGGTTATTTTAAAAAGACACGCATTACAAAGTCCTGGAAATGAACTTCACAGGCAACCTGTTTTGTGTTTGTTGTTTGTTAACGACTTGATGTGTTGAATGTGCGCGGTTTCGAAAGTCTGGCCTGTTATATCATTCAATGACAAAATGAAACTTCTTTCTGTGTCGCCAAGATGTTTATCTTCAGCGCATTTTAGTACGGTTGGCTCTTTCTTTCGTGTTGAGTTTCCCAAGCAGTTAGCGAGGTGTGCTAAGCTAACCGGCTAGCCCAGCCTCCTTCTAACCGAGGCCGCTTGTACCTGTCATTGAATCTACTCGCCAAAGTCAATCAGATAGGCGGCGGATTGCCTTACGTGTATTTGCTTGTATCTTGTGTGTGGATTTGTGACAGCGCGTGATCGTATCTCTGTGCGCTTCTCGCCATCAGGGCCGCCATGTTAGCAGTGTTGAATGAGGCCATCAATTGGTCCCTTTTCTTGATCAAACACGGCGTGTAAAATGCCTTGAGCTGACATATAGTAAGTAGGAAGGCTGAAAGCATGTCGCAATGGGCCCGCAGGAGCCACCATGGATGCCCGGCGTCTGAGCGCCAACATGGAAGTCAATGAATGACGGGCTGCATTCTCATGTCTCTAAGCCTTGACATACTTTGTCTTTGAAATACCCTGAATGTCATTCTTTCATTCAAATTTGGTGACTTTTACCAAGGCAAAATTCTGACCAAAAAAACCAAATGCATGCTTACTTGCATGGCGAACACAAGCAAGCGAGACATGCGGCGCTCCCTGATATCGCATGTCCGGTCTGACCCTAGCATCATAGCACTAAATCTAGTAAATAAACATAGAGTACAGTCAAACCTCGGTTTTCGTACTTAATCCGTTCCAGAAGACTGTTCGAAAACCGAAACCATGTTTCCCATTGGAATCAATGTAAACATTTTTAATCCGTTCCAAGAACTTTTTTAAACCACCAACTTTTTTTTACAATTTCACACCATAAATTGTACACATGTAATAGGAGAGCGGGTAATATGTAAAATAATGTACAAACACATTTATTTTCACCAATTTTAACATTAACATAGTAACAAAAATTGAAGGAACATCTCTCTCTCTCTCTCTCTCCCTCTCTCTCTCTCTCTATCTGTCGTGGGGCGTGCGGCCTATCTGCGCTCAGTTAATTTGAGAACCGAAATTAGTTCGTCATCCAAGGCATAAAAAACTCAAAATTTTTGTTCGAAAACCGAATTGGACGAAAACCGAGACGTTCAAAAACCGAGGTTTGACTGTACAATGAGAACAAAGTCTTTAACATACAGTGCTGAAGAATAACAATGTGCCTTATAACCCTTAAGTAGAGAGAGAGAGAGAACCGTTCATATTGCGCCTAATAATACGTTGCGCATGATGGTCCTTAAAATACGGTGGTGTCATCAATAATCAATAAAAAAACTAAGGTTTCATCCGAGGTCTCCGAGATCCTCAAATTGTCTCATCGTATCATCCAGCTTCCTCCTTTCCTCGCCTCCTCACTCATATAAAAAGCAGCTTCTGCTTGGCAGGCGTTGTGTGTGGGGGGGTGGGGGGATATTTCTAATCCGCCGTGGTGTTCGTCTCACAGGCCGCCACAATGTCACAGGAGCTTAATATTTGCAGCGATTATTTGCTTGTTTTATTGGACTCGCGGGCGGCACGCTGACCCGCCTTTATCCCGCTGCCGACGTCCGTTTGAAAGTTGACTACAGTAATCCAGCGCGGCGCTAAATCCCGACGTGTGGCTTTCGTCGCCTGCCATCCATAATGGAATGACATCACACCGACGGCAACGTCCACCCATGGCTTTCTGACCAATATTGATCTCTTTTATATGACGGCCTCTATAATTTGTCATCATAATACACGCTATTTAAAGTGTGTGTATGCAACCTGCGGCTTGCGGGCCATATGCGGACCACCAAAGCAATGGGGTAGACTATGCCAACCCTATAATTCAATTAAAAAAAAAACATCCATTGCAACCACCTTAAATTAAATACCTTGTCAAGTTGGACTTGTCACCTTTTGAGTTGCCCTTTAATGGCCCTTTTCCAATTTAATCTTCTTATTCATTGCCTTTTCATATATTATAATGTAGGGGGGAAAACAGAGCTTATTTTGGTGATTATACAATAGATAATTTCAAAGTATTGTTTTTAAGAAATGGTTTAAAAGGTTTTTTTTTAACTTGTGATTATGCAATGGATAGTTTCAAAGGATTGTTTTTAAGAAATGGTTTACTTTTTTTTTTTTTTTACTCAATGTATCAATAGTAGATATTTGTAGCTAATTATTTCATTATGTTGTCTATTTTTCCTCCCAATATTTGTTGTCTCAGAACAATTGAACCAGATTTGAAAATTTACCTTTTTGTATATATATGCAAGTATATGCAAGACAGATGTGATTCCTTGCACATGCGCTCTTTTGCTTCTACATGAAAAAAATAAAAAGCTCAAAAAATGTATGAAGAAAAATAAGTATGATTGCATAGCATCAAAAAGGTAACATTCTGTACCTTCCTCCCTGCTTTAGCATTTTTAACGCGTGTGCGTGTGCGTGCGTGCAGGCAACAACAAGGAGGAGGAGGAGGCCATGATGCAGGAGTGGTTCATGCTGGTCAACAAGAAGAACGCCCTCATCAGGAGACAGAACCAACTCTCTCTGCTGTACGTTCACGTCGCGTGCTTACTCTCTCATTGATTGACATGAAATCAATAGAAATGTGCACATTGTATGCGTCTGTTGCTAGTGTCTGCGCATGTATGTGTGTGTCTGTGTATGTGTGTGTGCTCAGCTGGTCCACACACACGCGCACACACACACATTTGCACGGATGTCGAAGCGTGCGAGCGGCGAGATTGAAGTATTCCTAATCACATTATATCACGACCAAAGAGTTGGGGGGGAGGAGGGCGTTTAAAGTGGCCAATTGACAGAAGGGCTTATTATGAGGCCTTTGTGGTCCCTCTTTGTGCGGGAAAGACGAGCGTCAAGGACAAATTCTATTAGGGCTCATTTTTTAATATGGCTGAAAGAGGAAAGAATTGAATTTGTGCCACACACACACACACACACACACACATGCGCGTGCCGTGATGTCATTTCACACACACAGACACACCGACGGCTGTGTGCGTACGCATGTGCGGCACTAGATTAAAAGTGTGAGAAGGTTCCAGCAAGTGTGGCAATCGATGTTTGTTTATGTGGGCGTCGTGCCGTAATGATTTAGTCATTAACATATTGATGAACTTTGCTCCTCCCTCCCGCCTGCAGGGAGAAGGAGCACGACCTGGAGAGACGCTTCGAACTACTCAACAGAGAGCTCAGAGCCATGCTGGCCATTGAAGGTAACGTGCGCATGCACACACACACACACACACACACACACACACACACACACACACACACACACACACACAGATGCAGGGCTCGGCTGGCGAGCTGCCTTCAGGTGCTGCTCGGAATGCACACTGATGCCAAGATGGTTCAGGATGTATCTTATCAAACAATATTGATATGTGGAATTCAGCAATATAGTGAAACCGTTTTTTTTTTTAATGTAGTTGAATCCGCCCTACACACATTTAGGCTTTTTAAAACATTCAGAAACTTATTCAAGCCTTCCTTTGGTGCCTGTTCTCACTCTGTCTCACCAATTTCTCGACATAAGAGACTAGCCTGCGTTTTTTCACTCCCAGTTGAAGTTTATTATTATTTATTTTATAAACAGAGACAAAACAATAGGAACAATTCATCAGTGTTTATTTGAACAAGAAAATTGTTCAATTTAATCTGTTATGGAAATCTTACTATCTATAACTATAGACAGACAAATGGAAATGTACAAAAGTGTACATTATGCAGTATACTGGTGCCTTGAGATACAAGTGACGCAGTGTTTGAAGATACGAGACATCATTCGGCCAATTGTTTGGTTTGAAATTTGAGATTTTAAAAATAAATCCATCACTTCAGGGTCCCAAACGACTCCTAAATGGTGGCAGTTTGCCTCTAAAAATTGAGACACTACAATTTTTCATCCATCATCGCTGGTGCAACCGGTAAATTCACAAATGTATTGATTTATTTTTTTAATCTTAATTTTTGGGGGGGTTGCCGCTCAGCACTTCAGCCCTTTTATCAGAAATACAGTAAAAATCAGTGGAAATGTGAACATGTACACGAGTCTTTTTGCAGCGCGCACCGCCAACATTTCGGGTGCGAGGCCACTGTGCTCCTCGTAAAAAAAAAAAAAAAGACAACTTCGTCTCGAGCTCTGAACACCTTCAATTCCGCTAATAGCATCGGTGTTATAACCCTTTTAAGAAACGTCATATATTCCTTATCCTCTGCGAAGAACGACTGATATTACTGCGGCTTACTGAGGAGCTGTGATGTCTCCATGTGTAGCTGTCTGCATTATAGTACCACCAGGTGGCCACAGCATGCACACAAGAAGGAGCAGCACAATGTCCATTGAATGGGAGCACAAAATGTCACCCCCCCCCCTCAAAAAAAAGTACAGGGTGTGTAGAGGGCTGTTATATTTTTTATTAAAACATTTGAGGAAAGGCAAAAAC
The DNA here is from genome assembly GCA_018466805.1 of Hippocampus abdominalis. Lineage (NCBI taxonomy): Eukaryota > Metazoa > Chordata > Actinopteri > Syngnathiformes > Syngnathidae > Hippocampus > Hippocampus abdominalis. The sequence goes on along the minus strand of CM031702.1, from coordinate 6,091,447 downwards.
AACAGAACACAACAATACTCACATTCCATCAGTAGTGTTGTCATGAAAAAGCTGGTGTGTGTGTGTGTGTGTGTGTGTGTGTGTGTGTGTGTGTGTGTGTGTGTGTGTGTGTTACAATGCGCACTTTGGTCATTCTGTGTAGTGTGTGTGATGAGCTTGATGTTAATTGTGTGGATGAGGATTAGACTGCGGGTCCTGCCAGGGATTTCACTGGCTGATACTTGATCAATGCTATCTGTTTCCTCGGCCGTCGAGGCCCGACTAGCCGATCCTTGATTGCAGAACCACGCTGCACTTTTTATTATCCAAAGCGCGTTAAGCATCCCGCCGCCATTGTGTCGTATCAAAGTTGTCGGGAGCCAAGTGGAGCTGGGGAGCGTCCAGGGGAAAGTTTAATCCCCTTCGACGGCGTCCTCTTTGGCAAAATGAACCTTTGGCCAATCAATGCTAATTGATTTTGCTATTCGACATTGACCACCCCGCCCCGCCATAAGACCACCACTCCCCTCGACAGGCCTCCATGCGACCATTGTCATTTCACTGATAAGCTACCTGCGCCATCATAAATCAATTGTAATTAGCACGAGAGCACAGGGGGAGGGGGGGGGGGACGACGGAGGGAGGGGGGGCAGACATGCATAGTCGAGCGGGAGCGAGAGAGCACGCCACGCTGGCTTCCGTTTTAGTTATTTATCGTATCGAGCTGCTTTGACGATGGTGTCACTCAAATGTGTGTGTGTGTGTGTGCGTGTGTGTGTGTGTGTGTGTGTGTGTGTGTGTGTGTGTGTGTGTGTGTGTGTGTGTGTGTGTGTGTCAGTGACTCTTATTTGGTGCTTGGTCAGGCCCATTGAGCGACGGCCAGGCGTGAGAGCGATTGTCGATTTGGTTGGCCAGTCCATCTCTCACACACACACACACACACACACACACACACACACATACAGAACGGCGTTAGACCTGTACGAACACATACACCTCTCTAAAATTATCTAAGAGTGATACAAAATGTTGTATTGCGGCAAATAGCGTTCGCCAACATTTATTTACTTAACTGCAGAAGGCGGAGGCCCATTTCTGAATAGAGTTGTGCCTTGATTTACGGGTATAATTTGCTCTGTGACAATGCACCTTATACTCCACATAGATGTGACGATAAAATAAGACCATCTCAACTAAGTGGCAGGAGATAGTTGCGAAGGATAAAGAATATATGCCTGCTAGAATTGTCCTATGGTCGTTTTGCATATGTTTCTATTGCCTGCGATCAAGGTTGACAATGATGGCGACATTCATGCTTGGTTATTTTTTTTTCACTAGCCTATGATATTTTGGATTGTACGTTGTACAAAAAAAATGGCTGCGAGGAACTGCAAGGAAGAAATTTGTGACAGAGGAACATAATGAGTGAAATAATAAACAATACTGGAATCCGCAAAAGATCATCTTTTAAACTGAGCTTTGGGGGCATATAATAGGCTCCATGCAAGACGGTGTTCAAACAGGCTCAGGAGTAAACCGCCGAGGGTCCCGTTTATTTGTCTCAAGTGGATAACTCATGCAAGACTGAGTTGGAAAAAAACGGTGAGACACCCAGAACAATAAACACCGACACTCACAACATTGCTTAGTGACCAAATCAGTCTGTAACGTCATTGGGAATGGAGGAAAAAGGTTGGCGTCGATTTGAGGGAGGGGTTTATCTGGTGTTAATTGGGCCGTGCCGTCTAGTTGGGTGAGGGCCAATATTTGAGGAAATACGGTAAACACCAAGCAAATGCTTACGTGGTGAGCCGTATGACATGTTTGGGGAGGCGTGCAGATAGACATTTTTGTTTGTTGTTGAGAGTGTGTGTGCGTGCATGTGTGTGTGTGTGTGTGTGTGTGTGGGATGCCAGACGGGGAAATGCCATCTGTATGCCACGCTCTCATCTCACCGCCACAAAATTGATCCACTATGGCCTCTTTATCTGCTTACACATTCACACCTCTGCTTCTGAATGTGTGTGTGTGTGTGTGTGTGTGTGTGTGTGTTGTAAAGCAGGCGCCCTCTCAGCATCTAAAAGGGATTTATGCATAGTCGGGTCCTGGAGTTTTTCCTGTTACGCTTTGATATGATAAGCTGTTTTTTTTTTTTATATGTTTAAAATCAATATGTAATCCTATGCAGGAGCTTACCCCCCCCTCACCCCCACACCCCCCCCCACACACACACACAAACACACAAACACAGAGTTTGTAAATCTATTTGGGCTTTTGTAAGGCACGGGGGCGGCGCCTTGGCCTCCATTGATTAGCTTGACTGTGGAATGCGATCACATCGGTGAGTTTTCATGATGTCGCCGACTCTTTCGGGGGACGGATGTCGTCACATTTTTATTTTGTGTGTCGTGCGTGGCGAGTATATGCAGCGGGATTGTTGTTGATTTGCAACGCAGCTAACATTTAGCCAAAGATGGCTGCCGTGTTTTGTTCGTACATTCAGACGATTTGCTGCCCTTGCATCTTTTTTTTGGTCCTTTTTGTTGCCAACAAAAGTCCCAATAAAACCAGAAAACAAATCCAAATAAATTGTTTTAAAAGTTGGGAAGAAACGCCCCCAAAGAATCATGATTCAAATGTACACACAAACAATCAAGTAACGGGCTTTTTTTTTTTTTTGTGCCTCTTCTGGAAAGGACTTTCTTCAAGCTTCTGACTGGCGAAAATTAAATACAGTCAAACCTCGGTTTTCGTCCATAATCCGTTCCAGAAGGCTGTTCGAAAACCGAAATTGTTCGAAAACCGAAACCACGCTCTTTTTAAAATAAAAATGTTTACTGAACACGTCTGCTCACAATGGAAAGCAACACGAGAAAACGTCATTTCCTCGTGTAAGTAAGGCGTCAAATGGTGCATTCAAGTGCGCCCAGTTTGTTCGAGAACTGAAATTTGTTCGTCATCCGAGGCATAAAAAAAATCTACATTTTTGGTCAAAAACTGAATTGCACGAGAACCGATACGTTTGAAAACCGAGGTTTGACTGTATTTGAGTTTTACCGCCACCTTTTTTTGTGTGGTCAGAGTTTTTATTGTGATTAAAATCGTTTTTTGTTTTTTTTAGTACCCACATGCTTCGTAAACGTTTGCTTTTGTTTCTTCCTGTTTTTTGAGTTTTGGTTTTCAAAGAAGGAATTTTTGCCGTATATTTATCTAAAATGACGACGCAGATTTTGGTGGGCCTTGGAATGCGTAAAAAGGTGTTGTTGTTTTTTTCATGTCACAAAAATTGGGAAATACATGATTGGCATTTCTATGATCCGAAGAGGTTCCTGGAATTTGCGGATACAGATTATGTTGGGGGGGAATGATTTTTTTGGGGGGGGTCACAATTTTTTTTCTCGATTTAAAAACAGCAAAAATTGTAGCGCTGTATTTTTTTCATTTCAATATTCCCCTTCGCAAATTTACCATAGCGTGTCTCTCCCGGAAAAAAGCCTCCTCGCTTGTGATTGGCTGAAATGACAACTCTGAGTTGGCGTGCCACCTGTTGCTTTGCCACGCACATTTCACCTTCACGCAACGCTCGGGCCACGTCAAAGCTGACAGCTTTTACGTCTGCCTCTCCTTTAACGCTGACACTATTTTATTTATTTTTTTTCCTCTTCCACTTGGATTTTAGCCAACATCTGCCAGGCGCGGAGACGCCAAAACGACGGAAAGAAAAAAAAGCGAATTGTGTCGCTTCTTATGAAGCAAAGATCAACGTCTCCTTACTTGTTTGGAGCGCTCCTCTCTCACATGAATGCATTGGGGTGGGGGGGGGGGGGGGTTACATACAGGCCTGGGGGGGTTATAGGGATTGGACCAGCGCATTCTTGTGTGCCTTGTGCCGACTCACATGGTTACCAGCGCCGTGCTCGGCCAGACTTAATCTGAATATGCAGCCACCGTGCCAGCAGTGGGCAAGGCTTCCCCCTATGTGGAACCTCTCCGTGAGGGGCGGGGTTAATGTGTGGGTAGTGGGGGTGCGGGGGGGGGTTTGCATAACGTCTGCAGGGTGTTGTGTTCCTTGGCGGGTGTCTCCTTACCCAGCCTGCTCTGCTCACATCTCTCATCTCCTCTCTTTATTGTTTACCTTCCTAATGAGGGGGGCGGGACCGAGAGATGTTTGATTGACAGCACCATGCCCCCAACCCTGATCCCTCCCTCCCCAGCACACACACACTAAGCTGCACGCACCACCTTTGGGGCTGAGAGGAGCTCTGAAGATGAATTTTTTTTTTTTTTTCAGCATTCCGCTCTGTTCTTGTGGGAAGGTTTTTGTTTTTGGGTTCTTTTGTGTGTGTTATTTGTTTTAAACTTCTGTACCGCCGTGTTGGGAGGCAACTTTGTTGCTGAGGATTTGGGTATATGGGACACATCTAGCTGAGAATGGCCACCGAACACCTGTAAACTAATTCCTCTTTCGACACGACTTTGTTTTGTTTTTTAAATATAGAGGGGAAAAACTGCCCAAAATTTGAGAAAACGTGCCGTGCGACGGACCTTTTTCATCATGTTGTGGGAGGGCCTCGCTGCTTTGGGATTGCTGGGTCGAAGATGCATTGAGCCGATGAGAACCGAGCACAGTGAAACTCCTCTACAACGAAATCATGTTTGCAGCAAGAAAGTTTTCACAACAGGGGGTTTTTCACTGTAGCAAATTTGATGTAAACACAAACGTATGTGTACTCTTTATTTTTATTCCAAAAGTGCATAAGTATGAGCACACACTTATTTGACACTTCATATAGTCAGTGTAGAAAGAAAAAAAAAGGGAAAGACATTTCGTTGTATGGGGGGCAGGAGAATGGGAATGGTGTGAATGCATAAACATTATTTCACATTAGGGGGTATTTTCGCCCATGTAGATTTCATTGTAGAGGAGTTTCACTGTATCACAGAACTTTTTTTTCGACACAACATACTCTGATCTGTTTTTATTCTTTCCTTAAACATAAATTGTACAGTGTAGGGGGTTCATTTGTCACCGTTTGGCAGACTGGCTGTGAATTGCGGAGGAGAGCGGACACTTTTGCACAAAATCGCTGTGGGGTTTGCATTTCTCCTTTCAGAGTAAATTTGTGGGGTTTTTTGTTTGTTTTTTTTGGGGGGGGGGGGGGGGTGGCAAGCAAGAGGACAAATATTGGAACTGTCTTCATTTCGCTCAGTGCTCCACTTCAAAGTGATGACAAGGACCAATCAGGAGTCGGCTCAGACCTTTTTGGACACACACACACACACACAGAGGCAACAATCAACACAACCCGTTTATTTTTAATCACGTTGGATACATGAATTGCTCAATCGATATGTCTTGAAATATAAATGGGAGGGGAGGCGCCGACGTTCAAGTGGTCTGCCAATGGGAATTTTTTGTGGGCCAATCAAATGTTTGAATTAGCGCCTGGAATGATTAGAACGGCGAGGCGGGGGCACGTGGTCTTTTCTGTGTGGCACCTGGGGCGGATGTGAGCCCCTGTGGACGCCCCACCCCCCGTCCTCCTCCTCCTCCTCCTCCTGGGGCAGGCGGATGGGGATTTGGTTGGGGGTCCTACCTGAACCCCTGTGAGAGCCCGTGGGGGCCCCTTCCTGTTCAGACTCTGGAGACCGGAGTCAGGAGGGTTGGGGGGTGGGGGGGCCCCCACCTTTTTGTTTGTCGTTGGTGATGACTCAGTCATGTACGTCAATTAGAGAAACTTCTTCCTTGCACTCCCAACACTTTTTGGCACTTGAAAAAGCCGAACCTTTGGAAAAATAATTCTGTGCTCTGATGTTTTTAAGTCACCTAAAGACCATCTCTGAAATTATTGGCAATTAAATACAATTTGTGCCAAAGATAATTGGACAAAAATAAATGCACCCTTCCATAAATGCTTCCCGTTTTCCCATGAGGGGGAAAAAATTAAAAGGCAAAAAAAATACAAAGGTAATGCGAAGATTAAATTTTTCCCAAATATGAGAAAAAAATTATTGTTTCAGAAAAAAAATATTACTTTAAAATATACCAAACTATATAAATGTATAAGTGGTTAGCACATATAGAGGTTTCGAATCCAGCTCCGGCCTCCCTGTGTGGAGTTTGCATGTTCTCCCCGGGCCTGCGTGGGTTTTCTCCGGGTCCTCCGGTTTCCTCCCACATTCCAAAAACATGCATGGCCTGATTGAATACTCTAAATTGTCCCTAGGTGTGAGTGTGGGCGTGAATGATTGTTCGTCTCTGTGTGCCCTGCGATTGGCTGGCGACTGATTCAGAGTGTCTCCCGCCTACTGCCCGAAGACAGCTGGGATAGGCTCCAGCACCCCCCGCGACCCTAGTGAGGATCAAGCGGTTCGGAAAATGAATGAATGAATATATAAATGTATAAAACATATTTTGAAAATACTACCCAAAAACCCCCCAAAAATTAGCGCAGAAATTTGAACTCTAAGCTATCAGACGAAAAATGACAGTTCCTCAAAGTTCCAGGAACTCAATTCAATTGATCCCAAAATAAATTGACATCACTAAAAATGGCTCAATTTTCCACATCATGACAAAAACGTAACAAAGAATGCGTAAAGACAAGATGGAAAAGTTCACTAGTCGAACATTGGACTTAAAGAAAAGTGCCATTTTAGAATTCATCCTTCCACAAAATACTGAAGCACTCAATGGAAAAAAAATACAAAAATGTTGGATTTTTTTTTTTCATCATTCGCAACTAAAGAACAATTTGTGCTCAAATAAATTGACAAAAACAAACACCTCTCTTAAATAAATGCCTTCCTTTGCTACGTTGGGGCAAGCGGGGGTATTGAAAAAAAAAAAAATACAATATTGGATTGTAAAACTTCACAAATATTAAACCACATTTAAACTGTAGCCCTGCAAATGAGTAGTTGTCATTCCCTTTGACGTTTCAACATTTCACCCTCCTAGTTTCCCGTTGGTCAAACGTCCTCATGCAGTTAAATCCCAACTAATCCACTCTTTCTTGATGTCCGAGCTTTTCGAGCCACCCCCCAAAATGTGACGTTTGGGGGAGAAGAAGAAAAAAATCGCTGCCTCTTGTTGACATTTTGTCATTGTGGTTCTTTGTGCCTTCAGACTGGCAGAAGACGGAAGCCCAGAAGCGTCGTGAACAGCTACTGCTGGACGAGCTGGTCCTTCTGGTCAACAAACGGGATGCCCTGGTCCGGGACCTGGACGCCCAGGAGAAAGAGTAAGTCAGAGCTAGCCTTGCTCCGATACCAAATGCTAACATCATCATCATCATCATCATCAACCAGCAGCAGCGTCTCCTGAACCGGGGGTCGGCAACACGCGGCTCCAGAGCCACATGCGGCTCTTTAACGACATCCAGTGGCTCCCCGGAGCTTTATAAAAATGTTTGAAAATGGAAAAACGATGAACGAAGAAACTTTTCTTCTGAGGGTGCAAAAGAGAGTCATTTATTTACAAGAGCCGTTGCGTTGATTCAAGGGAGGCATTTGAGCAATGTGATCGTTGATGGGTGTTGGTGTTGCCACATGGACTTGGAAGAGGTCGCCGGTGCGCTAAATTTGCAGTTTGTTGTAAACCAAACAGCCAAATCGCGTTTATGATTGACGGAAGCTTTATTTTAAAGTGAGACGAGTCGATTCGGGTTGATTCAGTGGCATTCCGATTCGATTCGATTCGAGACAGCTGAATTCGAGAGGGTATGATGCAATCGGTGTCTTGTTGTCTTTCCTGTAGCAGATTTCGCCAACGAAAGACGATTCCATAAGTTTCTCGATGTATTTTAAAGTGGAACGATTGGATTTGGTTCAATTCGATGCACTCACATCTTTTAAATCCAAATCAAAAAATTATTTTCAATTCAAATCTTTTTTTTTTTTGTTTACCGGTTTTGTTTTTTTTAATCCTTAAGTTCTTTTGATACTTCAGTTTTTTTAATATCATTTTGATGCTTTTTATGTAATTTTGATCCGTTTTTTTTTGTTGTTTTGTTTGGGGTTTTTTTTTTTTTTTGGGTGTTGTTTTGGCATCAACCTTCATTTTTGCAGTTTTTTTGCCATTTTTTTGACGTTGCTCTTTGCGTCCATCACAGGGCCGAGGAGGAGGATGAGCACCTGGAGAGGAGGCTGGAGCAAAACAAAGGCAAGATGGCCAAGAAAGAGGAGAAGTGCATCCTTCAGTGACAACACAACAACGTCAAGAGCAACCCGAACAAAAGGATTGTACGCTTGCTTGCGCGTGGCGTCATGTCACCTTGTTTGGTGGTTTTACCATTTTCATGCTTTAAAAGCGGTACTTTTACGGGGATTTTTATGGGTTATCGTGATCTAAACGGCAAGGGTCCAGGTACAAAAATGTCTGATGTTTTGGTCTGATTTCTGATTTTGGACAGTGAGCAGGCGGAGTTTTTCAAAATCAAAAAAAGAGGTCAACAAGTTGTTTGTATCTTTTATTTCATTCACTTTGCATCTTTTTACTGTAAAAAAAAAAATCTTAAATTGTCCATAACTACTTGTTCTTAATTTTTTTTCCTTTTGCCTGATGCAGTTTACCAAAAAAGACAAAATACATTTTATTTCCACGAAACTTTTCTGTATATTTTCCAAAAAAGCTTGCAAGAATGTGCTTTTTTTTCCTCTCAAAGAGTCATGCAGTCAAAGTTAAAACAAAAAGTCTTATTTATTGTCCTATAAGCTGCTTGTATGTAAAACTACTATCACTTTGTTTTCCTGTTTGAATTCCTATTTATTGAGGTTTGCTTCCACGTGCATCTTCTTCTATGAGCTCTCACATTTTCAGTTTTATTTATTCCACTGGCTTCAAGACCAACCTTCAATAAAGTCCTTGTACATTTCATACTCCACTTAGTGTTGCTTCCAGATTTTTTTTTTTGCACTATTAAAATTGTTTTACTCAAGGTTTTTTTTTAACATATTCTATAAGAAAAAGGTTGTTTCTTGAAAACTTTTTTTTGGTAAAATGGTGGTTGAAACATCCTTATTAGTTGAATTCTGACTCAAACTGAAATAATCAAACAGCTTTATTCTTTTTAAGATTTATTGTATGTAATTGTTAAAAGTGGTCCACTGAGCACAAGGATCAACTCAGTTTTCCCCCCCACGCTGTTTAATTCCCCAGCGAGTTAACTCGTGGAATTAATTCACTTTGATTCAACATGCGGGTCATCGTCAATTGCACCATTCCAAATTTTACATGAAAAAAATTAAAAAAATCTAAAATCTTCGCGACTTCCACAGCTCCGGTGCTCCACAGCGGCACGCTGGCGGAAACGTAGCTGGCGAGGAGGCGCTGCGTGGCGGCCTCGTCCCACTCTGATTCACCCCCTCCCTCCGCGTCTCTCGTAACGAAGGCGAACAAATGAAGAGTGACAGCACACCTCTTCTTCCTCCTACTCCTCCTCTTCCTCTAACTTTCACATTATTAATCAGCCCCACTTGACTTTGTTTTATTACACTTGTCACATCAGGGATTAAAATTAATAGAATAGATTAATTAAAATGGGATAGTTGGGGAGGGGGGGGCAGTTTTTGATTGTCGACCCGGATGACGCTGTCAAAATATTTTTGTTCCGTCTCCTAATTTATTGCACAATGGCACGAGTATATAATTTAAATTCTATTTTTAATATTTTGTACAGTTTTGTATGAATTAATTAATTTCCACGCACATTTATCAAAGAATAAAGAATCCTTACCAGCCATTATTGAAATCTCAACAAAAAAAAAAAAATCCTCTCGTACGAGTAAAAAGAATCCATATCAACACATCCATAGGCCCCACGTCCACGACCGCGTCCACTGCACTGGTGCTGCTCCATCCTGCGGATGGATTTATGGAAGTATAGATGGATGAAGGAGGGATGGAGGGAGCAACTTTTCCCTCCTCCTTCTCCTGGCCGCCTTAATCCTGAGTTTTAGCGGCTCAGAAAGGAATTCAAGCACAATTTGGGATTAGACAAATAATCTTCGGGACCAAAAAAAAAAGAGATGCCTGATTGCTTGATACTTGTAGTAGATGACTAGAAAAAAAGGAGCAACTTTAATTCCTTCTGCTTTCTTTTTGCATCATTTCCACAAATAAAGGAGGCGTTCTCACGCTGCCTGTTTTTTTTTTAAAATCAGGCAATTTAGGGGGGGTCTTCTACAGAATTCCAAACTAATTTAAAAAACAACCTCTCTCCTGCTTCTACTATAAAATATTTCTATTTATCATAAAGTGTGTGTGTGCGTTTGATTTGCGGTGAAGGTGCTCCCTTATTATTCAACTTTACGTCCTCAAATGTAATTCTAAATGGGGATTAGAGCTCATTAATATTCATGAGGTTGGCCGGAGTGTATTTACGTGCACGTGAGCGTGTTAGTGTGCGCTCGTCGTTGTGTGTGTTGCGGATGTAAAAAAATAAACTCCAAAACATTCATTTAATGTTTATTTCATTTTTAGACAGGAAAGACTCACTACCAAAAGTCAGGCGTATGTTAGAGTGAGTGAATGACAATGAAAGAAAAATTCGTTTGACACCACATTGCACCTGCTTAATTATTTTATCGTTCAATTATTCCGTATTAACCAAAAATTCAATGCTTTCAATAAAACCTAGCATTTTTACTATGTTTAAATTACGTTTTTTTTCTCTTTTTTTATCAAGAATATGTGCGGGAACTTTCGTAAAATAAAAGAAAAATCGTAAGTACGAAACAAGCAAGGAAGTGAAATCCTTCTAAAAATGTAAAAACAAAAGAAAAAGACTTAATCCTAGAGAAAAACAGAAGACCTCCAAATGAAGAGAAACTGTTCGATTTTACCTCGTCTAAGTTAAATAAAACTAAAGAATAACATTTAAAAACTCGTTCTGTTTCTTTTCGTGTTTTTACATTTTTTGGAATCCTACAGTTTTATGTTTTTAAACGAAAACAAGCAGAGGAGGCCCTCAGAGGAAAGAAGGGAGAAAAACGAGAGGGAAAAAAAGAGAGAGAGGGTGTGTCCCTGCGTCTCTCTGCTTTCTTATTGGCCGCTACGCCCATCTCTCATGCAAAAGCGGTGCTCCCATTGGCTGTCGGAGGCGGGCCGGCAGGTGTCAGCGTTCTCTTAGAGGCACTGGGCTGTTGGAAGGCCTCCATTAGCTTCACCAAAGCTCCGCACACACACCACAACCGCAACCCACATCCGCGACACTCCTCTGCCCCGGGACGAAGAAGGACCCCGCCAACGCCGGAGCCCCACCGGAGCCTCTTCCATAGCTTTTCTCAGCCGACATGTCGAGTGCTTTTCAAGCCGAAGGAGAACGACTGTAGGCGGCTTGCGTTCTTTCCTGCTCCCGTTGCTGCTTTTGGATACTTTGAATTCATTTCGTTTGTTGGGAAGGAGAAAGAAAGACAGGAGATACACAAGGTGACTGCGAGTTTGATGACTTTTTACGAACTTTTGGACAAAAATACGTTTAAAAAAAAATCTCTTGTAAATGTAAAATATTTTCGTTCAACATTATCGTCATTAAAGTTCGGTTACGAGCTCTAAGCTAATGGAAAAAAGGACAGCAAGAAAAATAATGTCATTTACACAACAAAAGTAGCAGAATACATTACAAAATGGCTTTGAACTCATCTTAAAAAAAAAGAAAACATGTTTATTGTTGGGTCTCAGTTGATCAGAATTGAAACGATTAGCAAAAACACACACAATTGGCTTTTTTTGGTGTCTATTTTCATTGCATACATTCATAAATTCCTTTTTCTGCACATTTTTTTGCCAAATGCAGTTTAGTTAATTGTTCATCTCTCGTTTTTCTTATTTCTTTATTATTGGTTCTCCGCTCATCTTAATTTTATTGATAAGCTTGTGTCAGGGGGGAAAAAACGGTACCCAAGTTCATTTTCTGGTCATGTCATCCAAATGTATCCTTGGTTCTGCATTTTGTTATTGCACACAAAATCAGCCCAAACCCATTAAAAAAAAAAAAAACATTATTATTTAGTCGCCGTTTAGCATAAAAAGCAAAAACGCCTAATACAGACCATTTCGTGGCTTTTCGTTGAATTTCTTTTAAATTATAAATTAACATTTCCCCAATATTATTGTCAATGTTGTCAATGACGTGTCCCGGGCCTTCAGTTAAAAAACAAAACAACTGTAAGTGCCATTACAAAAACAGTCTTATTAAAACTGTGCATAATTATTTTAATGGAAAAACAACCCCCCTGACATTTACGTATAGGTACAATGGATCATTTTGAAAAGATGAAAGTTTTTGGGTCACAACTTTTTTTTTTTTTGTGGTCGATTAAAGTGTGGAAGCCGAGTTGCTGCAAACGATAATGAGCGGTGGTTAATTGTTTTTGGAATTGTTTTCAATTGTTTGCTGGCTGATAAGAATGCTAAATTGGAATGGGGGATCGGCGGGGGGTGCCGTGGGGCGGGGGGAGCCTCATTTGCACGCAGATGTTTTCTTGTCTGCTTTTGAGCGCAATACACGTCCGCCCTCGTCGAGAGAATTCAACGCAATTTTGATGGCAAACGATCCCAAGCAAGCAAAAGGACAATTTCTCATTGGCTGCCCCCACAAAAAAAAAAAAAAACAAATAGTTGGACTCTTTTTCTCCCCGAATCTCCTGAATTTCTTCCTCAAGCAGTGAGCAAATAATGGATCACTATTTGATGATTTTAAAATGATCTCAAATATCATTCACTGATTTAATCAAATATTTATTTAGCGTCCTCCCCCCCTGGACTTGATCTTTTTTTTTTTTTTTTTAAATAAACACGCGTGTGCTAGCACTGAATAGGTTCCCGTGACTGCCTTGATCGAATTAGAATCGATATCATTTCAAACACTGCTAAGAAAATAATGAGCTGTGATTTCGCTTCACAACGTATGCAATGTTTTGCGCATGCAAACTTAAAAAAAACAACTTTTTATTCATGTGCTTTTATTCCATTAAAGTTAACCCTTTAATTTTCAACTAAATATTAACCGCCAATCCAAAAGAATGTATACATTTTTTTGCCCCTTACTTTTGGATTAAAAAAAATATTTAAAACTTGCAGGTAAACACTTTCGAATAACGATTATTGACAGGAACCTTTTTCCGAGTTTTAAGAGTAGCACTTGCACTTTTTGTTTTGCGAGTTTTGCCAGAAAGACAAAAAAAGTGTAATTTTATTTGTTTTTGGTTTTTAGTGATTAATATTGAACCAGTTAAAAGTGTAGGCACTTAATTATACATTTCACACACATTCTCACCAATAAAAGGGCTCCATGATACATTTAAATGTGGTGAGCAAAATTGTTGTCAAACTCATGGCTCCGGGGGCTGGAACCGGCCCACCACCACATTTTTATGCGGCCCACAAAAGCAAATTAAAGGGCTACTTTAGGTTTATTGCTAAATGGATTTGTTCTTTTTTGGGATCTTCCCAAATTTCAAAATAAAAGACCCAAATAAAAAGATTATAGCCTCCTTTGTCTTTCCACGTTTCTCAAACGATTCAAAGCACTATTCAGATAATTTGGGACATCGTGGTCATGATCCCCATTGCCCAATTAAGTGGTTTTCAAACTCAAATCCCAAAATCAAAACACACAAATATTTTCCGTCCTTTCACATTTCTTGTCAGATTCAAACCATCCAAGTTCGAAATATTTGTATAATAATACATTTACATAAACGTCAGTAGAGTTTAGGGGGCATCTTTGGAACAATCCTTATACTACCATAATCACACTTTCAAAATAAAAGACACAAATAAGAGTTTATTTTTCACATTCACCTCTCACGTATTTTTTATTTTGATTGGTTCAAACCACCCAAACTTCAAAAGCTTAAACTCCTTTTGAGGGACATCTTGTGAATTCTTAAAAATCGGTTCTAAAATGTTTGAAGAAAAAAATCGTTTACCTCCTACTTGCAGGTTCATTGACTGATTCAAACCATTTTTATTTTTAAATATTGAGCTCATTCTGGACATTTTGGGAACTATTCCCACTCCAATTTCCCAGAACCAGGTTCCCAGGTGAAGACAGATTTGACTTTATCTCCGTCATATTTCTACATGTTTTTGAGATTCCAACTTTCTAAGAGTTAACTCCCGTGAGGACAACTTCCGACCCCAAAATGTGCCAATAGTCCGCCTGTAAAAATGTGACGATGCAGCCCGGACAGCCCTCTGGAGCAAAGTTTGTGACCGTCTTTTTTTTTTTTTTTTCCCCTTTTCCGTGTCGGCGCCCGTAGCGAGTCGCCTCCGGCCCTCGCGTCCCGCCAAGCTGCAGCATCCCCGGGGCCGAGCGGCGAGCCAGTGGGCCGAGCTGGGCGGCGCCACAGTGAGCGCCTGTAGCATGATGTCCTACCTCAAGCAGCCTCCCTACGCCGTCAACGGCCTGGGGCTGAGCGGAGCCGCCATGGACCTGCTGCACCCCTCCGTGGGCTACCCGGGTACGCACACACGCACGCTCCTCGGTTTCCAGTTCCCCCGTGACGTCACGCGCCGACTATAAAATATTAATTGGCTTTGGACTCGTGCGCGAACATGTACAGTTCTCTGCTTATGGACTAACGTGTCTTTGTTACATACATGTACTCAAATGTTCGGGAGTCAAAGTGAAGCCTTGATCGCTTTTTAAAAAATTGATTCTTCAATTGTAAGTGCTAATTTGTTGAGACAAACGATTTCGAGTCTTTTCCGTTCATTTTTGATTTGTAATAAATTCGACGAAGTGTCAATCAAATAAACACTTTCATATTGCAGAAACGAAATTGGTTTACTGAAGGCCCGGCAGCAGGGAGCAATACATTGTGAAATGGCGCAGTTTGGCACAAGAATAGTGAATAGGTAGTGTGCGAGAGTTAATCTTTTCCTTAAAATACTCCTGAACGAAAAACGGTACAAAACTACATGTTCTCACCATTAGAGACACGACTTTACAACTTGACAATTAGAGTCCTAACACACGTCATTTCAACGGGTCTTCATTGTCAGCGTCCTAGATGATTGATAATCAAGCCTAAAACACAATTTCTTGGCTTTTCTATTCATCTTTAGTGTCATAAAATCGTCAACATTCGTTAAATGTACACAAGATTAAGGCTATCCCGTGTTTTGGCTTTCAAAAAGTCTTAAATATATATATTTATCAAAGTACAAAAGTTGTACTAATTCGCTTTTGTTCTTTGTTTCTCAGTGTATTATAAAGCAAACACACACATTCGCTTGGCTTTTGCATTGATTTTTATTGTAACAATACATTGAATACTTTCAACGTTAGACAGCTAAAGTGTCCCGGAGCTTTATCTAAAAAAAAAAAAAAACATAAAAAATGTAAAAATGATGCACTGTAAGTCCGCCACGTCAACTGAAAAAAAAATACCCGTTACTCTTGCTAAAATCACACAATCGCATGAATAGTTATGCAAACAGCTTTATTTGATGCAAGTGCTTGACTAAAATATCAAAATGAAATTTTACGGTGTGTATTATTAGTTGCAGTTTTAAAATTAAGTCCACTTGAAGAAAGTTCTTCTCCGCACATGTCTGTAAAAGAAGTCAGAATTAAAAAAAAGAAGAAAAAAAAAAAAGAACGAACCTACAACAACTTGAGTTTTAACACTTCGGCTTCGTGGGGATCTTTACCTGTGCTATGTTGTATTGTTAGCGACGCCCAGGAAGCAGCGTCGCGAACGGACGACGTTCACCCGATCTCAGCTCGACGTCCTGGAGTCTCTGTTTGCCAAGACCCGCTACCCTGACATCTTCATGCGGGAGGAGGTGGCTCTCAAAATCAACCTGCCAGAGTCCCGCGTCCAGGTCGGCGCTTCCACCACACACGCACTCACTTTAAACACACGATGACACTTTTTTTTTTTTTTTTTTTTTTTTTTGAAGCCGGATAAATAATGACCAGATGCTATCAAGATGCTCGGAGCTAATGGGCTAATTCATTAGCCCAACAGGCGGGCTCTCTAAGTTGATTTACGAGCTCATTAATAACATTCAGTTGTCACTTCAAATCACTTTGGAGCAAATCGCATGTGTCGTCAATGACTTTAAGTGTTCACACTACACTTGACTTTTATCGGCCCAATTAGCGACGTTTTGAACTCGTGAGAAGAACCTAACTTGTGCGTCGCCATTTTAAGTCTGTAAAAGGTACCATTATTCTAATAGAAAATGGCGTCACGTTTTTTTCCATCTAATTATACTCTGTAAGCTAATATTGAGAATTAACATTAAATGTAAACCATTAATGATTTCCCAGAGACAACCTGCAGTCAAGTGTAAGGATTTATTTGATACATTTAACTATCAGTATTGTACCAGCACTGATGTGGCTGTGTAACTTCAGAAAATGCATATAAATTAAGTTGGCTGGCATTAGTATTATTTGTTTAGGTTTATATGCATAAAATAGGAAGTAATGTGCTGTAGAAGATTTCTGGTGGTAATTTTGTTGTCAAGGCTGAATCAAAGTACAGACTTAAGCTATTGGTTTCTTACAGGTGGTTTAACCTCCTCTTTCCTATTGGAGGAAAAAAAAATCACAATTAGATTTTTAAAATGTACATTTGATTAAAAAAAGAATAGCCAATGAAAGTGTGCCAAATCAACAATAAGAAAAAGGTAATTTAATAAACGTTTTGTGATGTGATTTAGGACAAAATGAAGCCTTGAGGTGCACGAAGAGGACCCAAATAGAAGGAACCCCCCTAAAAATATAAAATAAAAATGTATATTGAATGGAAAAAAAATAAATGGCCAACAAATTATTTATTTATTTATTTAATTATTATTATGAAAGCTCACTAGGTGAGTAACATATGTTGCATAACAGTGCTGGGTTTTTTTTTCTGACTTCTCTCCAGAGAGTCGTCTCGTTGGTTGGCAGGGTTTAACACACAAATTGAAGCCGATGGCTGGAGGGCCTGTAATACCTGTCGAAAAAACAAAAACACATTTGATGGTGGGGGAAAAAAAGTACATAGCTGACAAAAAAAAAAAAAAAAATTCTAGTGAAGGAATCGCTCCCCATTTTCCCCACGCAGGAAGCGCGTTAAGGTGTTGTGTGTGTTTCCAGGTGTGGTTCAAGAACCGTCGGGCCAAGTGTCGTCAGCAGCAGCAGAGCGGCGGGGGTGCCAAGGCGCGGCCCCCCAAGAAGAAATCGTCCCCGGCCCGGAGAGCACGGGTTCGGAGAGCAGCGGTCAGTTCACGCCGCCCGCCGTCTCCAGCACGGGTTCTTCCTCGTCCTCGTCGGCGGCGTCCAATCACGCGGCGGCGGCGGCGCTGAGCAGCAGCGCGGCTCCGTCCATCAGCACCGTGTCGTCCATCTGGAGCCCCGCCATCTCCCCGGGTAATGCCCCCGCTCCGGCCGCTGCCCCCTCGGCCGCCCCGCTCCCCGAGCCCGGCCCGCCCTCCAACGCCTCCTGCATGCAGCGCTCCATGTCGGGATCGGCCACCGCCGCCACCTCGTACCCGATCTCCTACAACCAGACGGCGGGCTACGGCCAGGGCTACCCGGCTCCTTCCGGCTCCTACTTTGGGGGCGTGGACTGCGGCTCCTACCTGGCACCCATGCACTCCCACCACCACCAGCTCAGCCCCATGGCCGCCTCATCCATGTCTGCCCACCCGCACCACCACATCGGCCAGTCCTCGGGACACCCCCACCACCACCACCCGCACCATCACCATCACCCGCATCAGGCCTACGGAGGCTCCGGACTGGCCTTCAACTCGTCCGACTGCCTGGATTACAAAGAGCAGACGGCTGCCTCATCCTGGAAACTCAACTTCAACGCTTCAGACTGCTTGGACTATAAAGACCAGACCTCCTGGAGGTTCCAAGTCTTGTGATAGCCGAGTTTTATTTCCCCCCCCAGAAAAAAAGCAGCCGGAGCGCTTGGAGCCTGAGCGCTCTGGAGATGGGAGCATTCGGGAGCTGGACCACTCTTGACTCTGAACATTCTTGGTCCGGAGCGTGTTTTGCTACGTTTGTAAGAAGGTGCGTTCGGGAGCCGGAGTGCTGGGGAACCCAAACGCTCGGGTGCCAAAGCATCCAGAAGCCAGAGCGCAGAACTCGATGAGCCGGAATGCTTCTGCTTCACGGTGCTCCGAGTTTGCTGAATGTTCTTGAGCTGGAGCGCTCAGGAGCTGTCATACTACAGGTTCAAGAATTCTGCATCTGGGGCATTTTCCACTCCAGACGTGGAACTCTGGGAGCTGGACTCGCCCCTCCTCCTGAGCGCTCTGGCTACTGAATGTTCTTGAGCAATCACGTTCTGGGTTCAAGAATTCCGAGTTTGGAGCATGTTCTACTCCAGACATGGAATTCTTAAAGCTGTAGTGTTTTGATCTCGCGAATGCTCCGACTCCTGAACGTTTGTGAGCTGGAATTCAAAGAGCCGGAACGACTTGGAGTCGGAGCGAAGAATTCTTCCAGCAGGAATGCTCCTCCTCCAGCGCACTCTGGCTCCTGAATGTTCATGAATCAGAGCATTTGGGAGTTGTTAAAGCTTGGAGCCACTCGAGAGTTGGGACGTGAAGAAGAAAAAAAGAAGGCAGGTTTTTTTTTTTTTTGTGGAGATGACCAGAGCAACTGTGTGGAATATCAATCAAAAAGCTCCCCCCTTTTTTGTTTTGTTTTTATTTTTTAGAGATTTTTAGTCAGCGTCTGAGCTGAAAGTGTGTACATATGTATTGGGTCAGTTCCAGTGACCGCCTTTAGATGTTTTTTTTTTGGCAACTCTTTACTACACACGTCCAGATGAAAGAAAACTACAGAAAGAAAAAAAAATGTAAATGTTTCCAAAGAGATCAAATTGGCCCCTGAAAAAGTTCGTTTTACATATGATGCTTTTTGTTTTACTCTTAACAAAAAAAAAAATGTTTTTGCAGGAATCTAAAGAAGCAGGAAGAATTTTACAGAAGATCAAAAGATTTCCCTTCACCTTCTCCTCATCTTTCTTTGGCTTCTGTGATGTTTGAACAACAGCAACAGTTTTGCTTTGACTTCTTATCACTTTGGAAAGCAAACTGCAACCACTTTTCACTTGCTCAAAATGACTTGAGATGATGTTGAATGTATTTCCACCCCCTTACCCCCAAAAAAGGCGAGAGCACCCTCACTTCCATGTTCATCCAATAAAGATCCCTTCAGTCGTGTTAATTTCTTCTCAACTTGAATCCATGAATGAATACAGTCAAATTTTATTCAAATGAAAATCCTCTCCCGACCTGCTTTTAGCAGGGGGAAATGCATGTTGAAGTTTTCCTTGATTAGGTGGTGATTAAAATCCGCGTTCGTCATCGTGCTTGGTAAGTGGGACGCGCTCCTGCCAAAAATGTGGCGTGACTCAGCAATTTGGCGGCCTTAAAACAACCAAACAAGAGGACTAATTCATGACAAAGCTATAAAAACCTCTATTTTCAAAGTTGAAAGAACATTTCACGTCAGCCATTCTAGATTCAGATTTTGAGTATCCATGCTGAACTTTTGACACTGTTGACGTGTCCATGAAGTGAACTGGAACATGCGTGTGCATGAGTGTTTCTCATGTCAATCAGAGGACGATAAAGAAAAAAGAAAATAGGTTTGTTTGGCACACAAGCTTCACGCTAGTCTCTGATTGGCCGAAGCTCCCCCCGCCCCCATTTTGTCTTCCTCGCATCAAGCTCAACTGCTGATGTAAAAATGTGATGCAACATTATTCGGGATGGTAAATATGATTTTTTTCCCCACAAACAATTTAGTTTTACGAGTCATTTTAATTGTACATGTCATTAGGTGTTACATTTCATTTTTTAAATTTATATTTTTATTTATATGAATACAAATCTTTGTATTTCATTTACGTTTCATTTTAAACAATTCTGCATTTACAATAATAAAGCTGAACATTGTTGAGCTGTTTCTAATATTTTGAGCCACCCGAGAGCAATCAAGTGTTGCCACCATGATGATTACATTTATGACAAATCAAAAACATGTTTAAAAAAGTGTAAACAGAAAATCTGTGTTCGGGAAACACCGACGCTGTTTATACTTCACACATCTAGATCTATTTATACTAGACCGCTTGTCCTTTTTACCTCCCAGCTGCCCTTTATTTGGTCAAAATATTCAAGTCTGACATTTGAGTTTTCCATTGTGAAGGAAATACTGGGGAAGTAGTTAAGCTGACATAAAACAGATGATTAAAAATATTTCAAAATAAAACGTGGGGCGGTGAATATCATTTCGGTGTCGATCTGGATCGAAGCTGCCAATAACAGCAAGTTTGATGGTATCGATGGATGCGTCTTCCCCCAAAAGGAATGAATGGTACCGCCCGTCTGCTCAAGAACGAGCAGGTAGCCTGATAGCGGTCAGGCCTTGGGGGAGGTTTGAGCTTCACCAAGTGGCTGCTGAGTAATTAGATATGGTCACTCACAACACTTCTAATGGTGGCCCCGAGGCGTTTTCACCGTGCTTTAAGTCCACAAATAACTTTGAAAGTAGGGGATGGAAATGGCAGCGTATTGGATGTAGCGCACCGATGATGTCATGATCCAAAAATGCAACGACACTGGTCAACATCACATTTGTATTTTTGATGCTGATTTTTTTAACGTTTTTTTTTCCAACCCATCATTAAATGTTTTTTTTTGTGGAGATTTTCATTTAGCTTTTTTTAGTTTTTTTAGGTTTGACCTATAATAGCTTTCGCAAAACAGATTTTACCACATTTTTTGTGATTTATTCGTGCAACGCTTCGGGAAAAAAATGCTACATCATTAGATGGATTTATTGGAAGAAAAAAAAGCTATGATACAGAATGTCATAGCTATGCAAGTTAATTTTGATCCAATAGATTCTAAGTAATTTAAAAAAATTTAACAAAAAAAAAAAATACATTCCGAATTTCTATTGATATGCATCACTCTGGCTGATTTTACTGTATTGTTACCATAGTGTGTAACAAACATCGCTACAATACCGAATGATGTTGATACACTGGTAAATTGTTAAAAGTTTGATGTAGAAAATACGCAAAGAAAATCACCCAAAAGTACTGCAGACTTTGGGAATCGAGAGGTTCATGAAACTGCTGGAAAAGAAAGCGGGGGTGGTGGTATGCATGGTGAGCAGAGGGTGTGGTCTTGCCGATGACTGTTTTAAAGACAACATGGACCAGTGAACTTTTCGCTCATATTTTATATAAAAATGAATTGAAATTCCTTTTTGGTTACGGTAAATGAAACTACTTGAGATATCGTCCAATGAAAGGACGCATTTACCTTGACTTCCTTTCCTGCTGGTCCTGGTTTGGTAGCGTGTCAAACCTGCCATGACAATGAGGCCTCGCTGCACGTTGGGAATTGTCGGGATAGTCATCTCTCGGGACGTCGTCGCGACTTGTTCCCGCCCTCGGGAGGGAAGCCGAGGTGAATCTGGTTGGCCT